>JAIOJX010000003.1:106967239-108187739 GCA_022376925.1 Tragulus kanchil
TGGGGCATCCCTGGTAGCTCAGTGGTGAGGAGATCACCTGCCAATGCAGGAGACATTGGTTTCATCCCTGATCTGGGAGGATTTCACGTGCTGTGGAGTAACTAAGCCTGTGAGCCACAACTATTGAAGCCTGTGTTCCCTAGAGCCTGAGTTCCACAACACAGAAGTCACAACAACGAGAAGTCTGCTCACCTCAGCTAGAGAGTAGCCCCCACTCCTTGCAACTAGAGAAGAGCCTGCAGCAGCAGTGAAAACCCAGAATAGCCAAAAATAATTATATATATATATATATATATGTATATATATTAACTATACTGTCTATACAATTGTTTAGATAAAATAGAAACCTGCTTCTCACTTTTGGATGTCTTCCCAAATCAATCAAATCTTTATTTCTAGTTCATTCTGTAAACTCTAAACCACAAATCCCTCTACTCATGATTTTGTGCTTTTAAGGAATTATTTAATTATGCTTATTGTTGCTGTTCAGTTGCTAAGCAGTGTTTGACTCTTTTTGACCCCATGAACTACAGCAAAATGGGCTTCTCTATTCTTCACTATATCTTGGAGTTTGCTCAAACTCATGCCCATTGAATCTACACTGCTATGTAACCATCTCATCTTCTGTCTCTCCTTTCTTGTTTTGACCTCAATCTTTCCCAGTATTAGAGTCTTTTCCAAAGAGTCATCTCTTTGCATCAGGTGGCCAAAGTATTGAAGCTCTGGGTTCAGTAACAATCCTTCCAATGTATATTCAGGGTCAACTCCCTTTATGATTGACTGGTTTGATCTTCTTGCTATCCAAGGGACTCTCAATATGCTTATCCAGCCCCACAGTTCCAAAGCATTCATTCTTTGGCACTCAACCTTCTTTATGGTGCAACTCTTATATCCTTACCTGACTATGGGAAAAAAACATAGTTTTGACCATATGGACATTTGCTGGCAAAGTGATTTCTCTGATTTTTAGCATACTGTCTAGGTTGTCATAAATTTTATTCTAAGGAGCAAGCATCTTTTAATTTCATGGCTACATCAGCATCCAGTGGCTTTGGAGTCCAGAAGAATAAAATTTGCCATCAATTCCACTTTTTTCCTATCTATTTTCCAGTGAAGGAATGGCACTGGATACAGAGATTTTTAGTTTTTGAATGTTGAGTTTTAAACCAGCTTTTTCACTCTCCTCTTTCATTTTCATCAAGAGGTTCTTTAGTTCCTCTTCACTCTCTGCCATTAGACTGGTATCATCTGCATATCTGAGGTTGCTGGTATTTCTCTTGGCAATGCTGATTCCAGTTTGTGATTCATTTAGTCTAGTATTTCTTATAATTTGCTCTGCATGTGTGTTTAATAAGTTGGGTGATAAAATATAGCCTTGTCATACTCCTTTCTCACTTTTGACCCTTGTTCCATGCCTGGTTTTAACTGTTGCTCCAAGACAGATTAGGTAGTCTGATATTACCATCACTTTAAGAACTTTCCATAGTCTGTTATGATCCACACAGCCAAAATTTTTAGTTTAATCAATGAGGCAGAAGATTTTTGGAATTACCTTGTTTGTTTGTTTGTTTTCTGTGATTCAACTGATGCTGTCAATTAAATCTCTAGATCCTCTCCTTTTTCTAAAATCAGCTTGTAAATGTGGAAGTTCTTGCTTTACGTACTGTTGAAACCTAGTTTGAGGGATTTTGAATATTGCATTGCTCACATGTGAAATGAGTCTAACGTATAGTAGTTTGAACATTCTTTGACATTGATCTTCTTTAGGATTGGAATGAACACTGACCTTTTCCCGTTTTGCAGTCAGTGATGCATTTTTCAAATTTGCTGACCTATTGAGTGCAACATTTTAACTGCATCACATTTTAGGCTTTTAAATAGCTAAGCTGTAATTCCATTACTTCCATTCAAGCTTTGTTTGTAGCAATGCTTCCAAAGGTCCACTTGACATCATGTTCCAGGATGTCTGGCTCTAGGTACATGATTACACCTTTACAATATCTAGGTCATTAAGACATTATTTGTATAGTTTATTCTGTGTATTCTTGCCACCTCTTCTTAATATCTTCTGCTTCTGTTAGGTCCTTGCCAAGGTTATCACTTGTTGTGACCATCTTTGCATAAAATGTTCCCTTTGCATCTCCAATATTCTTATTTTAGCATACTGTCTAGGTTGTCATAAATTTTATTCTAAGGAGCAAGCATCTTTTAATTTCATGGCTACATCAGCATCCAGTGGCTTTGGAGTCCAGAAGAATAAAATTTGCCATCAATTCCACTTTTTTCCTATCTATTTTCCAGTGAAGGAATGGCACTGGATACAGAGATTTTTAGTTTTTGAATGTTGAGTTTTAAACCAGCTTTTTCACTCTCCTCTTTCATTTTCATCAAGAGGTTCTTTAGTTCCTCTTCACTCTCTGCCATTAGACTGGTATCATCTGCATATCTGAGGTTGCTGGTATTTCTCTTGGCAATGCTGATTCCAGTTTGTGATTCATTTAGTCTAGTATTTCTTATAATTTGCTCTGCATGTGTGTTTAATAAGTTGGGTGATAAAATATAGCCTTGTCATACTCCTTTCTCACTTTTGACCCTTGTTCCATGCCTGGTTTTAACTGTTGCTCCAAGACAGATTAGGTAGTCTGATATTACCATCACTTTAAGAACTTTCCATAGTCTGTTATGATCCACACAGCCAAAATTTTTAGTTTAATCAATGAGGCAGAAGATTTTTGGAATTACCTTGTTTGTTTGTTTGTTTTCTGTGATTCAACTGATGCTGTCAATTAAATCTCTAGATCCTCTCCTTTTTCTAAAATCAGCTTGTAAATGTGGAAGTTCTTGCTTTACGTACTGTTGAAACCTAGTTTGAGGGATTTTGAATATTGCATTGCTCACATGTGAAATGAGTCTAACGTATAGTAGTTTGAACATTCTTTGACATTGATCTTCTTTAGGATTGGAATGAACACTGACCTTTTCCCGTTTTGCAGTCAGTGATGCATTTTTCAAATTTGCTGACCTATTGAGTGCAACATTTTAACTGCATCACATTTTAGGCTTTTAAATAGCTAAGCTGTAATTCCATTACTTCCATTCAAGCTTTGTTTGTAGCAATGCTTCCAAAGGTCCACTTGACATCATGTTCCAGGATGTCTGGCTCTAGGTACATGATTACACCTTTACAATATCTAGGTCATTAAGACATTATTTGTATAGTTTATTCTGTGTATTCTTGCCACCTCTTCTTAATATCTTCTGCTTCTGTTAGGTCCTTGCCAAGGTTATCACTTGTTGTGACCATCTTTGCATAAAATGTTCCCTTTGCATCTCCAATATTTTTGTACATTTCAGGAATCATTTATTTCTGCTTGTTACTTTTGTTAAATTGCTGTGGCTTGAGTCATAGAAATAAACTGAAATCAGGCACATCTATATTTGAATTCAGCATCCCCTACTAATCACATAAACTTGAACCTTTTATCTCATTCTCCTGTGCTTCAGTTCTATAATCCTTAAAATGGGAGCAAAGTAGCAACTATTTCTTTAAATAAATAATAATCAGCCATAAGATCTGATATGTTGAAACAGTATTTTGTTTTTTTTAGGACTCAGTTTTCAAGTATAAATAGGTAGATGAATTATCAAGAGGTTGAAAATATATCTTTTGATGAACTTTGAGATTTAATCTTTTTTTTTTGTTATGAATCGATAAAGCTGAAAAATCCCTATGGAAAAAGGCAAGATATCAGCAGAGAAGCAGAATGGAAGTAAAGTCTGAATCTCTTAGGCCTCATTGGGAAAGAATCACTTAACAAATATCCATATTGACTCCTGTCTTTGTTTCATTATTTTCCTAGTTCAGGATAAATATCTCCTAATCTAAATCAGTTTGTTTTTCCCAATCATATTCAGTCTCTTGAGAGATATAATAAAAAATACCAATAACAGTTTAGTCAGTCTCTATCCAGTGTCTTAATATGCCATGTACTCTTAGAAGCATGGAGGGAAAAAATACAAATATACCTATTAAAGAATAACATCATGTTGCCTCTAGGACTTAACTATAGTGCATCACCTACACATGAACAAGTTCCACTACAAGACTGTAAATCCCACAAAGTTAGCCTAGGTACCCAACTAACAAAATCAGTTATGAGTACCATACTGAAATAGGTTATGCTTAGAATACTTTCCATATAAATAATATATAAACAGCAAACAAAAAAAATAAACCCAACATTTTTAGTTTTATATTATAGTACCTTGAAAAACACCACTCGGTACTAGCTACATCACCACTGATTTTATGTTTGCTTCCGAATATCCTGGACTTAAAATAAATATACTGTGATGCATGCTATATGGTTCTGAACAGTAAAGTACACAAAAGCACAATGACTTGTAGAGAAGATACACACTTGACTATGTATTCCAGACACATGATATGCAATTAGACATGGAAATGCACGTTTACATCTTTGAAAGTTCTTAACTTGAAGGTTCGTATGTAGGAGACTTACTGTACTTGGACTACTGTATCACCCTAGGGGCTCAGAGGAGGAAGGGGAATGCAGACTAGAAGGGATGGTGAAATTGCAGATAGGCAACGGCCTTATGTCAGGTCCAGAAAGATGTCCAGCTTTTGACAGACTGAGAGGGAATGGGATGCATTTGAGAAGAATACTTTAAGAATAGATTACAGGGGAATATGAACTTGGAAATTCAAGAGACTGACTGGCTGCTTATGTTGGAAGAAACCACTAGCCATGGCAAACACCTGAAATGGGTCTAAGAATGTCCAAGTAATTTGTGGTTGTAAAAGTTCAGAGAGTGAATTGTCCTTTTCAGGATCACAGAGTCAATTACTAGCAGGTATAAACTCATCCTTTGGTCTAAGTCTCTTTCTAATTCTTTATGCTGTACATAATTTCAAGCATTAGAGTCAGTATTACAATTATAAGCAGAAGTATGTAGAAGTCCCCAAACTTATTCAATAGGAGCAGAAAATTCAGAAACATATGCATAGCTAACATTGATAGTTATGATATTGCTCTGATATAACAACCAGGGTCATTTCTGCAGCCAGATATGATCTGCTTCAGATCAATTCACATAGCTTATTGTGTCAGCCTCCTTGCAATATACAGGCAAGGTGCATATGGAAGAGGATACGCTGGTTCTGACACTCCTGAGGGCATTACAGTGGCCATCTCTCAGGCACAGATTTCCAGGATGTTTTCTCCTTATTGAGGTCTATACCTTGTTCTTTTGTGCTCACGATAAGGTGAAATATTCCAGTATATTTTTCTCCTATTTATCCCTGTTTCTGGATTCTATTATTTGGTTACAATCTGTGCTACAATAAAGACTAGAAGAGCAAAAATCTCCAAATAATGGGTAGAGGCTTGATATAAGGTTTACACTCCATATCCAGTTGCTCACAAATCCCTGACCACCTTCTCCTCAGTTTTCCTGAAATGAATGACTGTCTTCTCACCTCCCATGTAAGGTCCTTGCAGACAGAGACTATGGTTTATGCCTAATTCCCACCCCAGGGAAACATAGACTGCCCAGCTTGGAATTTGTGGCATGGGGGGTCTAATAGTTGTTGATTTATGGATATATCTATGGAAAGAGAAATGGATATTTACTGTTCAGTTAGTTATGCTGATGGGCAAAGGGATAGAAGATAAAACTCAAAAATGGAGATTTTGATACCCTAGGGGTAAGGGGGAAATGCAGACTAGAAGGGATGGTGAAATTGCAGATAGGCAACGGCCTTATGTCAGGTCCAGAAAGATGTCCAGCTTTTGACAGACTGAGAGGGAATGGGATGCATTTGAGAAGAATACTTTAAGAATAGATTACAGGGGAATATGAACTTGGAAATTCAAGAGACTGACTGGCTGCTTATGTTGGAAGAAACCACTAGCCATGGCAAACACCTGAAATGGGTCTAAGAATGTCCAAGTAATTTGTGGTTGTAAAAGTTCAGAGAGTGAATTGTCCTTTTCAGGATCACAGAGTCAATTACTAGCAGGTATAAACTCATCCTTTGGTCTAAGTCTCTTTCTAATTCTTTATGCTGTACATAATTTCAAGCATTAGAGTCAGTATTACAATTATAAGCAGAAGTATGTAGAAGTCCCCAAACTTATTCAATAGGAGCAGAAAATTCAGAAACATATGCATAGCTAACATTGATAGTTATGATATTGCTCTGATATAACAACCAGGGTCATTTCTGCAGCCAGATATGATCTGCTTCAGATCAATTCACATAGCTTATTGTGTCAGCCTCCTTGCAATATACAGGCAAGGTGCATATGGAAGAGGATACGCTGGTTCTGACACTCCTGAGGGCATTACAGTGGCCATCTCTCAGGCACAGATTTCCAGGATGTTTTCTCCTTATTGAGGTCTATACCTTGTTCTTTTGTGCTCACGATAAGGTGAAATATTCCAGTATATTTTTCTCCTATTTATCCCTGTTTCTGGATTCTATTATTTGGTTACAATCTGTGCTACAATAAAGACTAGAAGAGCAAAAATCTCCAAATAATGGGTAGAGGCTTGATATAAGGTTTACACTCCATATCCAGTTGCTCACAAATCCCTGACCACCTTCTCCTCAGTTTTCCTGAAATGAATGACTGTCTTCTCACCTCCCATGTAAGGTCCTTGCAGACAGAGACTATGGTTTATGCCTAATTCCCACCCCAGGGAAACATAGACTGCCCAGCTTGGAATTTGTGGCATGGGGGGTCTAATAGTTGTTGATTTATGGATATATCTATGGAAAGAGAAATGGATATTTACTGTTCAGTTAGTTATGCTGATGGGCAAAGGGATAGAAGATAAAACTCAAAAAATGAACTCATGGTCACAGCATTCTCTGTAGCAATGACCCTATTTTGTGTATCCCACTTAACCTGGAATGTCTTGCTTGGTTATCCAAGAGAAACTTCACACCCTTCTTCCCCTGTGTTGATTCTTGCCCCTCTTCCATCCACTGGTACCTCCTGTGTTTTCTAGGGGTCTGAATTCTTAAAAGAAAGCATGTAGACATTCTCCTGCAGCCTGCTGCCTGCCAGCGCCGAAGGCCTCGTCAGTGACGAGCCAGCAGCAGCAGCGCTGTGCTGTGCTGTGTTTTTGCAAGTACAAGACAGAAAATCCATGTAATTACCTCTGAAGCCCAAGAAGCTGTGCCACCTGACAGAACAGCATGTGTAGGAAGCACTTTGTCAGGCCTCTGCTGACTAATTCCCTGCTCCACTCGGGGTTGCGTGTGGGCATGTGTGTGTGCATCTGTGTGTGTAAGTGTGAGTGAGTGTGGGCACACCCGTGTCTGTAAATCCCGCCAGCAGGCCCATGGATATTCAGCTTCAAGATTCCAACCATTCCCCGATTTACTGGCAATCTCTATTCTGCTTTACTCCAGTTCAGAGAAAGTCCCATATATGGAAGGTCCTCATGAAAGCCTTAGAATGGGGTAGGACACAGTTTTCCGTTTCCCGACATGGCAGACATGCAGTGAGACATCTAATATTTCTGCTCTGAAGCAGAGGAAAATACAATCTTTGTGACAAAACAGTCACCATGAAGTTCAAGGCCAAGGCATTCTTTGAGTTGGGGAAACCATACCCTTCCAAAGCAGGGGTTGTCCCTCACATTGGGATTGTTCTCACATCAATCTCAACATTGTAGGACCTGCACTATCAGCACATACTTTTGAGCCTGCAGTCCTCTTTGCTGAAAGTTGTAAGTTAGCTTCAATATTGGGAACCATATTCCAAAGAAAACTCAAACTGAAGGAAAAAAGACCTACAGAGCCAGGGAAAACATGTATATAAATCTACCTCACCCTGCATTACCACAACTAGGAAACTTTGGCCCATTTTTGTAGAAGAACCTTGGACATTTATAGTAAATGAACTTTCTGATTTAACCTCATGGATTTGTAACAAGTTATGATGAGTAAACTCAGGGGACAGAACTGAGTGCAAGGCCTTTCTCTGCTGCTGACTATAGCTGGTGACTTTCTCCATGACATTACAAGCTCCTTACGAAAGAGAATTTAATCTACCCCCTCATGGATGTGTTCCAATATATAACAGTGCCTGACATTTAGGAAGAGCACAATAAATATTTGTGAAAAGAATAAACGGACCGCTAAAGTTTCTGTGTCTTTGTTTCTTCTGATGGAGCTCTGGATGTTACCTCAATATATGGGTCTTGGCATATTGAAGCTGAAAAAGTTTGAGAAAACAGCAGATGCAAGAAGGTCACTCTGAATTTCCCCCTGCTCCTCTCTTTTTACACCCTGTTCCTGTCCTTCTCTGAAACAGGTCCTAGAACCTTCTGGTAAGAGGCATCTTCCCTACACCAAGAGAAAAGAGCACTCATCTCTGGAAACAAAGGGATAGGAAGGAGAATTCTAACAGGTCTTGCTAAGTTTCCCCAAGTATATTGCAATCACCTCATTCTCTTTTTAACCCATCATGTGCCTCCAAAAAGGCCAACCCTTCATAAAATATTCAGGTCTGTTTATTGGGGTCTTCACTTCCTTATAATATCTCCTTCCTTATGTAAAACTGTCATTAAATACCATTATATCCCTTCTCCTGTTAAGTTGTTTTTGTCACTTTCATTCTGAGAATCAGTCAGGAATTGAAAGCCTTAGAATTTGGGGTAGGAAACACAGTTTTCCGTTTCCGACATGGCAGACATGCAGTGAGACATCTAATATTTCTGCTCTGAAGCAGAGGAAAATACAATCTTTGTGACAAAACAGTCACCATGAAGTTCAAGGCCAAGGCATTCTTTGAGTTGGGGAAACCATACCCTTCCAAAGCAGGGGTTGTCCCTCACATTGGGATTGTTCTCACATCAATCTCAACATTGTAGGACCTGCACTATCAGCACATACTTTTGAGCCTGCAGTCCTCTTTGCTGAAAGTTGTAAGTTAGCTTCAATATTGGGAACCATATTCCAAAGAAAACTCAAACTGAAGGAAAAAAGACCTACAGAGCCAGGGAAAACATGTATATAAATCTACCTCACCCTGCATTACCACAACTAGGAAACTTTGGCCCATTTTTGTAGAAGAACCTTGGACATTTATAGTAAATGAACTTTCTGATTTAACCTCATGGATTTGTAACAAGTTATGATGAGTAAACTCAGGGGACAGAACTGAGTGCAAGGCCTTTCTCTGCTGCTGACTATAGCTGGTGACTTTCTCCATGACATTACAAGCTCCTTACGAAAGAGAATTTAATCTACCCCCTCATGGATGTGTTCCAATATATAACAGTGCCTGACATTTAGGAAGAGCACAATAAATATTTGTGAAAAGAATAAACGGACCGCTAAAGTTTCTGTGTCTTTGTTTCTTCTGATGGAGCTCTGGATGTTACCTCAATATATGGGTCTTGGCATATTGAAGCTGAAAAAGTTTGAGAAAACAGCAGATGCAAGAAGGTCACTCTGAATTTCCCCCTGCTCCTCTCTTTTACACCCTGTTCCTGTCCTTCTCTGAAACAGGTCCTAGAACCTTCTGGTAAGAGGCATCTTCCCTACACCAAGAGAAAAGAGCACTCATCTCTGGAAACAAAGGGATAGGAAGGAGAATTCTAACAGGTCTTGCTAAGTTTCCCCAAGTATATTGCAATCACCTCATTCTCTTTTTAACCCATCATGTGCCTCCAAAAAGGCCAACCCTTCATAAAATATTCAGGTCTGTTTATTGGGGTCTTCACTTCCTTATAATATCTCCTTCCTTATGTAAAACTGTCATTAAATACCATTATATCCCTTCTCCTGTTAAGTTGTTTTTGTCACTTTCATTCTGAGAATCAGTCAGGAACCCTGAGAGGGTTCAAACAACTTTTCCCTCCTGTTCACTCACATATAAACAGTTCAATAATCTCTTTACAAGTTTGTTGCATAGTTAAATGGGATAGAGCAAACCTGAAGGTCTACAATAGGCATTGCCCCTGTCTTCTAAACAAAAGACTTGGGGGGCAGGTGAATTTCCTATTTACTAATACTCTTGGAAATAGTTCTTCCTAGATTTTTGGCATGTACTAATGGTGGAGAAAGAAATAGTCACACTACTGGGCAGAAACGTGCTTCTCACTATGGCCTGACATATCAGTTCTAAAATCTATAAGAATCCCAGTGAGACTCCTAGCGATAGGAACACAGAGCATTGCACTTACAACCAGGAAAGCTCTTCTGGATCCCTTGGTTGTCAACCCCTCTCTTCTCAAGCTATACTTGCAGTCCAACCTGTGTCCAGTTTATTTGGAGAAAATAATTTGATGGAACACTTGGAATAATAGGCCAAAGACTGGGGTGCAGCCTTTATCTTAAATATTTGGAATTTTGTGCAGTTAGAACTAATTCAACCAATGGATCAGTATTAATAATATTAAGGGTATCCAAAGAATAGATGATTTTATACTGTAAATATTTGAGAAGTCATAATAAAAATGGAATGATCTACCATCCTACTACACATTGGCCACCAACCCTGTCTCCACTGTGCTCCAAGCTGTAGGTGACTGGTGGGTGTTGCCTCTCATAAAACTGGCTCTTTCCAGACATTATGGTCTTTCAGTGAGAAAATTCATTGTCTTCTGGAGGCTATGATACTCTTCACTGTTTTGGAATCTTTGGGTTTTAAAGTTGCAAAGTTATATGTGCACTAAAATATCTAACCTTCCCCAAGTATATTGCAATCACCTCATTCTCTTTTTAACCCATCATGTGCCTCCAAAAAGGCCAACCCTTCATAAAATATTCAGGTCTGTTTATTGGGGTCTTCACTTCCTTATAATATCTCCTTCCTTATGTAAAACTGTCATTAAATACCATTATATCCCTTCTCCTGTTAAGTTGTTTTTGTCACTTTCATTCTGAGAATCAGTCAGGAACCCTGAGAGGGTTCAAACAACTTTTCCCTCCTGTTCACTCACATATAAACAGTTCAATAATCTCTTTACAAGTTTGTTGCATAGTTAAATGGGATAGAGCAAACCTGAAGGTCTACAATAGGCATTGCCCCTGTCTTCTAAACAAAAGACTTGGGGGGCAGGTGAATTTCCTATTTACTAATACTCTTGGAAATAGTTCTTCCTAGATTTTTGGCATGTACTAATGGTGGAGAAAGAAATAGTCACACTACTGGGCAGAAACGTGCTTCTCACTATGGCCTGACATATCAGTTCTAAAATCTATAAGAATCCCAGTGAGACTCCTAGCGATAGGAACACAGAGCATTGCACTTACAACCAGGAAAGCTCTTCTGGATCCCTTGGTTGTCAACCCCTCTCTTCTCAAGCTATACTTGCAGTCCAACCTGTGTCCAGTTTATTTGGAGAAAATAATTTGATGGAACACTTGGAATAATAGGCCAAAGACTGGGGTGCAGCCTTTATCTTAAATATTTGGAATTTTGTGCAGTTAGAACTAATTCAACCAATGGATCAGTATTAATAATATTAAGGGTATCCAAAGAATAGATGATTTTATACTGTAAATATTTGAGAAGTCATAATAAAAATGGAATGATCTACCATCCTACTACACATTGGCCACCAACCCTGTCTCCACTGTGCTCCAAGCTGTAGGTGACTGGTGGGTGTTGCCTCTCATAAAACTGGCTCTTTCCAGACATTATGGTCTTTCAGTGAGAAAATTCATTGTCTTCTGGAGGCTATGATACTCTTCACTGTTTTGGAATCTTTGGGTTTTAAAGTTGCAAAGTTATATGTGCACAAAAATAACTGGGAGTAGAATTGGAGGCAGCTCTAATCAGACAAATCAGGCCTCAACAATTCCCCACAGTATGCCTGTTAATGTTTTGTCAGCTGAGTTTTATATGACTTAAGCAAAACGACAGAGCCACATGAGCAGTGCAGCTGGAATTATGAGAGCTAATAATGATAATGATGAATAATTCATAAATGATAAATCTGTGTTGTTCCTTCATGGAGCTTTCTCTAAAGGACTTGAGCTAAGAGACTTGAGCAGCAGAACACAGTTCCTACATGTGCAGAGGTTAATGAAGGCAGAGCCTGATTGACAGGCTGTTTCCCTACAGCTGGCCCAGGATTTAATGATGTGAGAAAGGGGCTTGGCTCATCCCTTCTAACCCTGACCCCCAGCTGGTCACCTTGCTTAGTGAACCCAGTCATTCTGTCTTGCTTGTGCAATTGCAACTACCAGTTTTTGAAAGTTTTAGTCAAAGCTTCCAGTTCATCATGGTAAATATTTTGGAAAAATTTCCTAAATTCCTGATAAAAATAAAAGCTCTTTAGCAAGAGAACCAAAACTGGGTGGATAAAAATTTCCAGACTCTTTTTTTATAATAACATCTACAAATTTAATTTTTGATATCCTTATTTTGATCAGAAGAATCAGTTCATGTATTTATTATCTACTTATCCCATTCTGATATTGTTACTGCATTAAGCTTGCTCTGGTCACTCACAACAGGACAATTAATCCAAGAGATGAGGTGATGAGACAAGGAAAACAACTTTATTTGGAAAGCATCTGACTGAGAAGATGGCAGGCTAGTGCCTAGAACAAAACCATCTTATTGGGATTTGGATGTCATGCTATTTTATAGATCATACATAGGGGCAGGTGAGGAAGAAAAGTAAAAACTCCATTAATCTTGCAAATATCTCTTAGAATGTCAAGCCTCAGGCAGGAGAATCATTAACTTCTCTCTTCCTGCTATCCACTGGTGGACAGGATTCTTGAACAAAGGTATTTTATGATACTCTTCACTGTTCTGGAATCTTTGGGTTTTAAAGTTGCAAAGTTATATGTGCACAAAAATAACTGGGAGTAGAATTGGAGGCAGCTCTAATCAGACAAATCAGGCCTCAACAATTCCCCACAGTATGCCTGTTAATGTTTTGTCAGCTGAGTTTTATATGACTTAAGCAAAACGACAGAGCCACATGAGCAGTGCAGCTGGAATTATGAGAGCTAATAATGATAATGATGAATAATTCATAAATGATAAATCTGTGTTGTTCCTTCATGGAGCTTTCTCTAAAGGACTTGAGCTAAGAGACTTGAGCAGCAGAACACAGTTCCTACATGTGCAGAGGTTAATGAAGGCAGAGCCTGATTGACAGGCTGTTTCCCTACAGCTGGCCCAGGATTTAATGATGTGAGAAAGGGGCTTGGCTCATCCCTTCTAACCCTGACCCCCAGCTGGTCACCTTGCTTAGTGAACCCAGTCATTCTGTCTTGCTTGTGCAATTGCAACTACCAGTTTTTGAAAGTTTTAGTCAAAGCTTCCAGTTCATCATGGTAAATATTTTGGAAAAATTTCCTAAATTCCTGATAAAAATAAAAGCTCTTTAGCAAGAGAACCAAAACTGGGTGGATAAAATTTCCAGACTTTTTTTTTTCTCATAATAACATCTACAAATTTAATTTTTGATATCCTTATTTTGATCAGAAGAATCAGTTCATGTATTTATTATCTACTTATCCCATTCTGATATTGTTACTGCATTAAGCTTGCTCTGGTCACTCACAACAGGACAATTAATCCAAGAGATGAGGTGATGAGACAAGGAAAACAACTTTATTTGGAAAGCATCTGACTGAGAAGATGGCAGGCTAGTGCCTAGAACAAAACCATCTTATTGGGATTTGGATGTCATGCTATTTTATAGATCATACATAGGGGCAGGTGAGGAAGAAAAGTAAAAACTCCATTAATCTTGCAAATATCTCTTAGAATGTCAAGCCTCAGGCAGGAGAATCATTAACTTCTCTCTTCCTGCTATCCACTGGTGGACAGGATTCTTGAACAAAGGTATTTTAATTCACAATCAAACAGACGGGCAAGGTCCTTGAGGCAAGCCATTAAGCATGATTATAGTAATGATAGCAACAGAAAGCAAGTCAAAGACACATTTCCCAACATAGAGCTAGAATTTTGATTTTCTCCCTGCAACAAAATCAGTTTTGCCAGGAAATTATTTCATCTTTCTCTTATTTTTGTGCATATACTTGAAATTTATACTATTAAAAACTGGTGTGTGAGATAAAAGTTAAACTTATAACTGAAAATGTTAATACTTTGTGTAAAGTGTAAGTAGCAGCTTGGGAATTTATGAGGGCAAGAATGACACATGGAAGAGATGAAAACTACATACAGTGTTCATGTGTTCATCTGCACAGAAACTGAAAAAACTCACTGTTCACATCAATAAAAACTATTTTTGCATATATAAAAAGTCAAAGACTGCATATGATCCATTGATATATTTTTGGGGGAAGCAACCAGTATATTCACTATCTCTATTTTCAAGGAAGGTAAAACCAATTTGATGGGTGGGGATATAAGACACATTTGGGGGAAATAGATAATTAACTGTTAAATCAAAAGCAGTGACATGAGCTATAAGTATAGAGGCTTGAGAGATTTGAGGAAACTCAAGCCAGATGACATTTCTCAATAAATCATAGATATTTGGCCTGGTGCAAATATCATGAAAACGTGCAACAGCAAAAAAACCAAAAATTTTTAATCCCCTGTATCTTCCTGCATTCAGTCTTTTCCATAATTAGGATGTTTTCTAATGATTCAGCTCTTCACATCAGACAGACAAAGTATTTGTACCTCAGTTTCACCATCAGTCCTTCAAAAGAATATTCAGGCTTGATTTCCTACTTGATCAACTGGTTTGATCTCCTTGCAGTCTAAGACACTCTCAAGAGTCTTCTCCAACACCACAGTTTTAAAAGCATCAATTCTTTGGTGCTCAACCTTCTTTATAGTCCGAGTCTCACATCCATATGTGACTGCTGAAAATCCATAGCTTTGACTCTACACACCTTTGCAGGCAAATTAATATATATATATTTTAATATACTGACTAGTTTTGTCATAGCTTTGCCTCCAAGTAGCAAGTGTCTTTTAATTTCATGGCTGCAGTTGCTGTCAGAAAGGATTTTTGGAAACCAAGAGAATAAAGTCTGTCGCTTTTCCATTGTTTCCCCATCTATTTGCCAAGAAGTGATTGGGGCCAGATGCCATGATCAGTTTATGACCAGGCAAGTCAAACCCCAAATAGAGCTAGAATTTTGATTTTCTCCTGCAACAAAATCAGTTTTGCCAGGAAATTATTTCATCTTTCTCTTATTTTTGTACATATACTTGAAATTTATACTATTAAAACTGGTGTGTGAGATAAAAGTTAAACTTATAACTGAAAATGTTAATACTTTGTGTAAAGTGTAAGTAGCAGCTTGGGAATTTATGAGGGCAAGAATGACACATGGAAGAGATGAAAACTACATACAGTGTTCATGTGTTCATCTGCACAGAAACTGAAAAAACTCACTGTTCACATCAATAAAAACTATTTTTGCATATATAAAAAGTCAAAGACTGCATATGATCCATTGATATATTTTTGGGGGAAGCAACCAGTATATTCACTATCTCTATTTTCAAGGAAGGTAAAACCAATTTGATGGGTGGGGATATAAGACACATTTGGGGGAAATAGATAATTAACTGTTAAATCAAAAGCAGTGACATGAGCTATAAGTATAGAGGCTTGAGAGATTTGAGGAAACTCAAGCCAGATGACATTTCTCAATAAATCATAGATATTTGGCCTGGTGCAAATATCATGAAAACGTGCAACAGCAAAAAAACCAAAAATTTTTAATCCCCTGTATCTTCCTGCATTCAGTCTTTTCCATAATTAGGATGTTTTCTAATGATTCAGCTCTTCACATCAGACAGACAAAGTATTTGTACCTCAGTTTCACCATCAGTCCTTCAAAAGAATATTCAGGCTTGATTTCCTACTTGATCAACTGGTTTGATCTCCTTGCAGTCTAAGACACTCTCAAGAGTCTTCTCCAACACCACAGTTTTAAAAGCATCAATTCTTTGGTGCTCAACCTTCTTTATAGTCCGAGTCTCACATCCATATGTGACTGCTGAAAATCCATAGCTTTGACTCTACACACCTTTGCAGGCAAATTAATATATATATATTTTAATATACTGACTAGTTTTGTCATAGCTTTGCCTCCAAGTAGCAAGTGTCTTTTAATTTCATGGCTGCAGTTGCTGTCAGAAAGGATTTTTGGAAACCAAGAGAATAAAGTCTGTCGCTTTTCCATTGTTTCCCCATCTATTTGCCAAGAAGTGATTGGGGCCAGATGCCATGATCTTAGTTCATTTTAATGTTGAATTTTAAACTGACTTTTTCATTCTCCTCTATCACCTTCATCAAGTAGCTCTTGAGTTCCTCTTCACTTTCTGTAATTAGGGTGGTTTTATCTGCATATCTGAGGTTATTGCTGTTTCTACCAGCAATTTTGAATCTAGCTTTTGGTTCATCCAGCCTGGCATTTCACATGATGTACACTGCATATAAGTTAAATAAACGAGGTGACAATATACAACTTTGACGTACTCCTTTCCCAGTTTTGAACAAGTCCACTGCTCTATGTCTAGATGAATAGTTTGAATATTACTATGTTTTCTATTAAAGAGAAGCAAGCTGAGCTTCCTTGGTGTCTCAGTTGGTAAAGAATCCACCTGCCATTGCATGAGACACAGATATAATCCTTAATTCAGGAAGATCCCACATGCTGCAGAGCAACTAAGTCTGCCAGCCACAACTATTGAGCCTGTGCTCTAGAGCCTCAGAGTCGCAGCTATTGAGCCCATGTGTCACAACTATTGAAGCCCATGTGCCCTAAAGCCCGAGTTTCACAACAAGAGGTCACCACAACAAGAAGCCTGCTCACCTCAACTAGAGAGTCGCCCCCACTCCCTGCAATGAGAGAAGAGCATGCAAGCATCAGTGAAAACCCAGAATAACCAAAAATAAATAAATATATTTTTTAAATCCACTAATCTCAAGTAATTTTTTTAAAAAAGAAGCAAGTCACATTCACTATTACTATTATTACTTTTTTTTTTTTTGGTCTGACTTATTTCACTCAGGGTATTTCAGCAGTCTTCCATTTTATTGTACGTTCATTCATTTTTATTGCTAAGTAGCATTCTAAATGGACTTCCTTAGTGGTTCAGTGGTAAAGAATCCACCTGCTAATATAAGAGATATAGGAGACACAGGCCAGGAAAATTCCATGAAGAAGGAACTGGGAACCCAGTCCAGTACTCTTGCTAGGAAATTCCATGAATACAGAAGTCTCATGGCCTATAGATGATATAAAAGTGTAGGACACAGATTAGCAACTAAAAACAAATTCTAGATTAATTACAATTATCCATTCATTCTTTGGAAACTGGACTTTTGCATTGGGGCCAGATGCCATGATCTTAGTTCATTTTAATGTTGAATTTTAAACTGACTTTTTCATTCTCCTCTATCACCTTCATCAAGTAGCTCTTGAGTTCCTCTTCACTTTCTGTAATTAGGGTGGTTTTATCTGCATATCTGAGGTTATTGCTGTTTCTACCAGCAATTTTGAATCTAGCTTTTGGTTCATCCAGCCTGGCATTTCACATGATGTACACTGCATATAAGTTAAATAAACGAGGTGACAATATACAACTTTGACGTACTCCTTTCCCAGTTTTGAACAAGTCCACTGCTCTATGTCTAGATGAATAGTTTGAATATTACTATGTTTTCTATTAAAGAGAAGCAAGCTGAGCTTCCTTGGTGTCTCAGTTGGTAAAGAATCCACCTGCCATTGCATGAGACACAGATATAATCCTTAATTCAGGAAGATCCCACATGCTGCAGAGCAACTAAGTCTGCCAGCCACAACTATTGAGCCTGTGCTCTAGAGCCTCAGAGTCGCAGCTATTGAGCCCATGTGTCACAACTATTGAAGCCCATGTGCCCTAAAGCCCGAGTTTCACAACAAGAGGGGTCACCACAACAAGAAGCCTGCTCACCTCAACTAGAGAGTCGCCCCCACTCCCTGCAATGAGAGAAGAGCATGCAAGCATCAGTGAAAACCCAGAATAACCAAAAATAAATAAATATATTTTTTAAATCCACTAATCTCAAGTAATTTTTTTAAAAAAGAAGCAAGTCACATTCACTATTACTATTATTACTTTTTTTTTTTTTGGTCTGACTTATTTCACTCAGGGTATTTCAGCAGTCTTCCATTTTATTGTACGTTCATTCATTTTTATTGCTAAGTAGCATTCTAAATGGACTTCCTTAGTGGTTCAGTGGTAAAGAATCCACCTGCTAATATAAGAGATATAGGAGACACAGGCCAGGAAAATTCCATGAAGAAGGAACTGGGAACCCAGTCCAGTACTCTTGCTAGGAAATTCCATGAATACAGAAGTCTCATGGCCTATAGATGATATAAAAGTGTAGGACACAGATTAGCAACTAAACAACAACATTCTATGTATTTATATTCCACAAATTGTTTATCCATTCATTTCTTAAAGATCATTTGGGTAGTCTCCAAGTTTTAGATATTATAAAGAAAAAATGTTCTGAGTGCTAATGTACAAATATTTGTGTAGAAGTTACATATAAGTTTTATTTTCTCTTATGTAAATATTTAGGAGTGTAATGACAGGGTCATGTGATAGATATATGCTAAGTTTTTAAGAAACTGCTAAATGGGTTTCTAAATAGTCATGACATCTATATCCACACTAGGCAATTTTTTTAATAAGCTTTAAATAAAAGGAAAATTATAATTATCATATAGCTATTATTTCAATTGCTCTTTATTTTTTGTACAGATCTATATCCTCTTATAGTATTAATTTCTGTCTTCTTGCAGAACTTCCTCTAACATATTTTATGATATGGGTGTGTTACTGATGAACTGTTTAAGTATTTGCTTGTCTTAAAAATTATTTATTTCACCTTCAGTTTTGGAAGGTTTTTAGCTTGGTATATAATCAAGGTTGATTTTTTTTTTTCTTTTAATGATTTAATGTTTTTTTCCAAAGTCTCTTCCGTTGTATTATTTTTGATGCTATATCTGTGTCACCTTTATATTTACTATTTTGTGTGTAGTGTGCCTTCTTACAACTAAAGATTCAATCTTCATATCTGATTTTGAAGTTTGATTATAATGTGCCTTGGTGCCATTTGATTCATGTTTATTTTGCTTGAGATTTCTTGAGCTTTTTGAATCTGTGTGTTTATAGTTTTTATCAGCTCTGGAAATTGTTTACTTTTTTTTTTTTCAAGACTACTTTTCTATTCCCTTTATTGCTCCTCTTCTTTAAGTACTTCTATTAAACTTGTGACACACTGTCTGCATTGTTTAAAATTATTTTTTATGGTTAATTTTGAAAATTGTTGCCTTTGGGTTCACTATTTTTTCCCTCTGTAATGCATAATAGGTGATAAGAATCACCAAAGGCAGTTTCCATCTCAGATAATGAAGTTTGATTTGGGACATTTTGCAATATCATTCATGTCTTTAACTTTTGAACATGACTCTCTTAATGTCTGCTAATTATTACCATTTCTGTCAGTTGTGGGTTGACTAGAACACATGCTCTGTATTCATGCTTCTTTGCATGCCCAAGTATTTTGGGTTGGCTACCATACATTATGAATTTCATATTATTAGGTGCTAGAGTTAATGTAATTCTGTAAGTATACTTGCACTTTGATCTGGGATTACATTCTATTGCTCAAAACTACTTTGAGGGTTTCAGTTCTCATTTCGGTGTGTGTGTGTGTCTTGTTTTTGTTTTTTAGGTGTAGTGCTCCATATAGAGCTAACTATTCCTTGCCACAGAGCCACACTCTGTATGAGTATTTTCTTCAGTGTTCAATAAATTAGGAGGATTTCCCAAGTAGTATAAGCAGTAAATAACCTGCTTGCCAATGCATTAGGCCTAATGAGATCAGTGTTCATTCCCTGGTTCAGGTAGATTCCCTGAAGAAGGGAATGCAAACCCACTCCAGTATTCTTGCCTGAAAAATTCCATGGACAGAGGCCTGGTGGGCTATAGTCCATGGGATCACAAAGCGTTGGACACGACTGAGGGACTAATATACACCATTTAATTGGTGCAGATAGATTATTCTCTGTCTTATGTGAGTGCTGATTTTTTCGAATTTTTTTCCGTTTGTATTATTTTTGATGCTATATCTGTGTCACCTTTATATTTACTATTTTGTGTGTAGTGTGCCTTCTTACAACTAAAGATTCAATCTTCATATCTGATTTTGAAGTTTGATTATAATGTGCCTTGGTGCCATTTGATTCATGTTTATTTTGCTTGAGATTTCTTGAGCTTTTTGAATCTGTGTGTTTATAGTTTTTATCAGCTCTGGAAATTGTTTACTTTTTTTTTTTTCAAGACTACTTTTCTATTCCCTTTATTGCTCCTCTTCTTTAAGTACTTCTATTAAACTTGTGACACACTGTCTGCATTGTTTAAAATTATTTTTTATGGTTAATTTTGAAAATTGTTGCCTTTGGGTTCACTATTTTTTCCCTCTGTAATGCATAATAGGTGATAAGAATCACCAAAGGCAGTTTCCATCTCAGATAATGAAGTTTGATTTGGGACATTTTGCAATATCATTCATGTCTTTAACTTTTGAACATGACTCTCTTAATGTCTGCTAATTATTACCATTTCTGTCAGTTGTGGGTTGACTAGAACACATGCTCTGTATTCATGCTTCTTTGCATGCCCAAGTATTTTGGGTTGGCTACCATACATTATGAATTTCATATTATTAGGTGCTAGAGTTAATGTAATTCTGTAAGTATACTTGCACTTTGATCTGGGATTACATTCTATTGCTCAAAACTACTTTGAGGGTTTCAGTTCTCATTTCGGTGTGTGTGTGTGTCTTGTTTTTGTTTTTTAGGTGTAGTGCTCCATATAGAGCTAACTATTCCTTGCCACAGAGCCACACTCTGTATGAGTATTTTCTTCAGTGTTCAATAAATTAGGAGGATTTCCCAAGTAGTATAAGCAGTAAATAACCTGCTTGCCAATGCATTAGGCCTAATGAGATCAGTGTTCATTCCCTGGTTCAGGTAGATTCCCTGAAGAAGGGAATGCAAACCCATTCCAGTATTCTTGCCTACAGAATTCCATGGACTAAGAAACCTGGTGGGCTATAGTCCATGGGATCACAAAGCGTTGGACACGACTGAGGGACTAATATACACCATTTAATTGGTGCAGATAGATTATTCTCTGTCTTATGTGAGTGCTTGCATCTCTGAAACTTTTGGATAAGTGTTTCCCTTGTTTCAAGATGTTTTCCCACATGCATTTGTTTGTCAATACTCAGCTGATTGCTAAAGGTCAATCTGTTACAGCCCTCCAGGATTCTTTCTGCATAGCATTGCTATGTTCTCACTAGTACTCTTTTCTATGAATTTTAGCTTCATTGGCCTCCCAAGCTCAATTCTCAATTTTTTCTGCACATCACAGAATTGTTTCTGGAATCTGCTTCATTTCTCTTCCCTGTTGCCATGGCCTGAAAACTCAATTAGCTAGGGTGACTATAGAACTTACTTTGTTTCCAGTGTTCAGGGATCACTTTGTTGTCTAATGTCCACTGACTTAAACACTATTGTTGCATGTCTTTTGTTTGTTTGTTTGTTTGTTTTTGGTTGTTTTATCTATTAGGCTAAATCTAGGCCCTGCTGCTACATCTCCAGAGGAGAAGTTTCCGTGGTTAAGCATTATTATTGGAAAGTTATTGTTTAAAAATATGAAGACCTTTCAGAAATGACACTAATAGAAAGGTAAGTAGATAAATAGAAAGATAGACTGATACACAACTGGGTGTAAATCTGTTCCTTTTAAAACATGCTAATATTTCTAAGGCAGCCATGAGACAGTAAACATGGGGATGAGTAGCAGAAGATCTTCTAATAATCCTCCAGTCTAAATCCTATTATGTTTTCTTTTATCCAGTCTAAATTTTCTCATTTCGTGTGTGTGTGTCTTGTTTTTGTTTTTTAGGTGTAGTGCTCCATATAGAGCTAACTATTCCTTGCCACAGAGCCACACTCTGTATGAGTATTTTCTTCAGTGTTCAATAAATTAGGAGGATTTCCCAAGTAGTATAAGCAGTAAATAACCTGCTTGCCAATGCATTAGGCCTAATGAGATCAGTGTTCATTCCCTGGTTCAGGTAGATTCCCTGAAGAAGGGAATGCAAACCCACTCCAGTATTCTTGCCTGAAAAATTCCATGGACAGAGGCCTGGTGGGCTATAGTCCATGGGATCACAAAGAGTTGGACACGACTGAGGGACTAATATACACCATTTAATTGGTGCAGATAGATTATTCTCTGTCTTATGTGAGTGCTTGCATCTCTGAAACTTTTGGATAAGTGTTTCCCTTGTTTCAAGATGTTTTCCCACATGCATTTGTTTGTCAATACTCAGCTGATTGCTAAAGGTCAATCTGTTACAGCCCTCCAGGATTCTTTCTGCATAGCATTGCTATGTTCTCACTAGTACTCTTTTCTATGAATTTTAGCTTCATTGGCCTCCCAAGCTCAATTCTCAATTTTTTCTGCACATCACAGAATTGTTTCTGGAATCTGCTTCATTTCTCTTCCCTGTTGCCATGGCCTGAAAACTCAATTAGCTAGGGTGACTATAGAACTTACTTTGTTTCCAGTGTTCAGGGATCACTTTGTTGTCTAATGTCCACTGACTTAAACACTATTGTTGCATGTCTTTTGTTTGTTTGTTTGTTTGTTTTTGGTTGTTTTATCTATTAGGCTAAATCTAGGCCCTGCTGCTACATCTCCAGAGGAGAAGTTTCCGTGGTTAAGCATTATTATTGGAAAGTTATTGTTTAAAAATATGAAGACCTTTCAGAAATGACACTAATAGAAAGGTAAGTAGATAAATAGAAAGATAGACTGATACACAACTGGGTGTAAATCTGTTCCTTTTAAAACATGCTAATATTTCTAAGGCAGCCATGAGACAGTAAACATGGGGATGAGTAGCAGAAGATCTTCTAATAATCCTCCAGTCTAAATCCTATTATGTTTTCTTTTATCTCTTTTATTCCCTGGATCTCATCAAATAATTGTTTTGAAGAGCTTTGAGAATAACTGACATTTTTAGAATGATATTAACTACATTTAATTATCTGCCTTGACTTGATTTTTCAAGTTGGAGCATATCACAGATATCAGCCTTCCTGACCACTTGCAGTGTTCCAGGACGTTTTTCTGTTTTAGATTTCTCTTTGTGACAGATAATTATCAGAGGTTTATTCTGTAGTCCTTTTCTCCTACCTCCTCCCATTCTGCTGAAAGTCTGTGTATTTGACCACCACCAAAGTTTCTGGGACCTGACTTGTCATGAACTTCCTGTAAGTTGTAATAAGATGCATCACTGTTTTCTTTATGCTATCTCTGTATCCCTGTACCCATGACTTTCATAGATCTTAAAAAATGAATTGCAGTTATGGCCTCCTTGTAACAGTGTCTCTGCCAAATTTATATATCTGGAACATTATCTGATGCATAGTAAATATTCAGTAAAAATTTTCTTGAATGGATGATAGCACATGTGTATGAGTAAATAGTAGCAAGTGTGTGAGAGTTTGTATGCATTGAAATCTGTCAGACACAGAACCACACTCCATCTTCTTTCCAATATGGGTTTTATTTCTACCTGTAACTATGATAAAAATCTAAAGAATAATAGTGAGGAGAACCCTAATTTCACAGTCTACTCCATGGTTTTTAATTCATTTACTTGTCTGTTTATTGTCTGTTTTCATGATTTGTTTGTTTATTCTTAGCTCAGGGCTTCAATGGTACCCTGACTTATTTTCTGCACTTTGAGTTTTATTTTCTCCTTCTCTGTTAATGCACAATTCAAGGAAATGATTGAGCTTTCCGCTGACATCTCCAGAGGAGAAGTTTCCGTGGTTAAGCATTATTATTGGAAAGTTATTGTTTAAAAATATGAAGACCTTTCAGAAATGACACTAATAGAAAGGTAAGTAGATAAATAGAAAGATAGACTGATACACAACTGGGTGTAAATCTGTTCCTTTTAAAACATGCTAATATTTCTAAGGCAGCCATGAGACAGTAAACATGGGGATGAGTAGCAGAAGATCTTCTAATAATCCTCCAGTCTAAATCCTATTATGTTTTCTTTTATCTCTTTTATTCCCTGGATCTCATCAAATAATTGTTTTGAAGAGCTTTGAGAATAACTGACATTTTTAGAATGATATTAACTACATTTAATTATCTGCCTTGACTTGATTTTTCAAGTTGGAGCATATCACAGATATCAGCCTTCCTGACCACTTGCAGTGTTCCAGGACGTTTTTCTGTTTTAGATTTCTCTTTGTGACAGATAATTATCAGAGGTTTATTCTGTAGTCCTTTTCTCCTACCTCCTCCCATTCTGCTGAAAGTCTGTGTATTTGACCACCACCAAAGTTTCTGGGACCTGACTTGTCATGAACTTCCTGTAAGTTGTAATAAGATGCATCACTGTTTTCTTTATGCTATCTCTGTATCCCTGTACCCATGACTTTCATAGATCTTAAAAAATGAATTGCAGTTATGGCCTCCTTGTAACAGTGTCTCTGCCAAATTTATATATCTGGAACATTATCTGATGCATAGTAAATATTCAGTAAAAATTTTCTTGAATGGATGATAGCACATGTGTATGAGTAAATAGTAGCAAGTGTGTGAGAGTTTGTATGCATTGAAATCTGTCAGACACAGAACCACACTCCATCTTCTTTCCAATATGGGTTTTATTTCTACCTGTAACTATGATAAAAATCTAAAGAATAATAGTGAGGAGAACCCTAATTTCACAGTCTACTCCATGGTTTTTAATTCATTTACTTGTCTGTTTATTGTCTGTTTTCATGATTTGTTTGTTTATTCTTAGCTCAGGGCTTCAATGGTACCCTGACTTATTTTCTGCACTTTGAGTTTTTATTTTCTCCTTCTCTGTTAATGCACAATTCAAGGAAGCATTGATTGATTTTGACAAGTGGTGGAATTGGGTGGGTGGGTCAAGGAGAAAGATTATGCCCTGAGATGGAAGAATGGATGCAATACCACCTCCTAATGTCCCTGCACATTTTTGTCTGAGGGTTTTTCAAATCTCAAACTGCCAGACAGTTGTAAGTGGTCTCAATTAATTGAGATTTCTGAGGCTAAAAATCAATTTCTTTTTTTAAAATTCACATTAAGGATCAAGATCATTTTATTATTACATAGAATGAATATCAGTAAATGAAAACCTGTTCACTCACCCAGCACAAGGAGGGCTTGAAGTTAGAACAAGGAGAAAGTAATGGAGATATGAGTTAACTATAGCAGTGCCATCAGTCCAAAGTAGGTGGTTCAGGTTTGTTCATGCTTTCCTGCCAGTTTGCGTTGACTTTCCTTTCTGCTTTTCTGTAACTAAAGTCCACCCTTCTTTCATGGATCTTTTCTTCCAGGAAGACTTCCTTTTATCTTCTTTTGTGCTTGTCCAAACTAACTTATCACTTTAAACCTGAAACAGCCTGGTTCTAAATTAAAATACCCTATATTGTTTTATCTAGAGAAGAAAATGGCATCCCATTCCAGTATTCTTGCCTGGGAAATCCAAGCAAAACAGAGGAGCCTGACAGACTATAATTCATGGGGTCACAAAGGGTTGGACACTATTGATTAACAGTGGTATTGTTTTACAGCATCCTGCCATATACTATAACATCTTTTCAAAGTAAAAATTTTTCTTGAATGGATGATAGCACATGTGTATGAGTAAATAGTAGCAAGTGTGTGAGAGTTTGTATGCATTGAAATCTGTCAGACACAGAACCACACTCCATCTTCTTTCCAATATGGGTTTTATTTCTACCTGTAACTATGATAAAAATCTAAAGAATAATAGTGAGGAGAACCCTAATTTCACAGTCTACTCCATGGTTTTTAATTCATTTACTTGTCTGTTTATTGTCTGTTTTCATGATTTGTTTGTTTATTCTTAGCTCAGGGCTTCAATGGTACCCTGACTTATTTTCTGCACTTTGAGTTTTATTTTCTCCTTCTCTGTTAATGCACAATTCAAGGAAGCATTGATTGATTTTGACAAGTGGTGGAATTGGGTGGGTGGGTCAAGGAGAAAGATTATGCCCTGAGATGGAAGAATGGATGCAATACCACCTCCTAATGTCCCTGCACATTTTTGTCTGAGGGTTTTTCAAATCTCAAACTGCCAGACAGTTGTAAGTGGTCTCAATTAATTGAGATTTCTGAGGCTAAAAATCAATTTCTTTTTTTAAAATTCACATTAAGGATCAAGATCATTTTATTATTACATAGAATGAATATCAGTAAATGAAAACCTGTTCACTCACCCAGCACAAGGAGGGCTTGAAGTTAGAACAAGGAGAAAGTAATGGAGATATGAGTTAACTATAGCAGTGCCATCAGTCCAAAGTAGGTGGTTCAGGTTTGTTCATGCTTTCCTGCCAGTTTGCGTTGACTTTCCTTTCTGCTTTTCTGTAACTAAAGTCCACCCTTCTTTCATGGATCTTTTCTTCCAGGAAGACTTCCTTTTATCTTCTTTTGTGCTTGTCCAAACTAACTTATCACTTTAAACCTGAAACAGCCTGGTTCTAAATTAAAATACCCTATATTGTTTTATCTAGAGAAGAAAATGGCATCCCATTCCAGTATTCTTGCCTGGGAAATCCAAGCAAAACAGAGGAGCCTGACAGACTATAATTCATGGGGTCACAAAGGGTTGGACACTATTGATTAACAGTGGTATTGTTTTACAGCATCCTGCCATATACTATAACATCTTTTCTTTGATAGGTTTCAATGGTAAACAATTGAAGAAAAATAAGGCAAACACCAAGTGTGTTTGTAAAGACTCATTAATTTAATGATTTATAACTTGGTTGATTGAGCATGTGCATTTGTGGCCTTCTTGTTTTACCATCCCTCATTCTACCCATGCTGCGCGCATGCAAAAGCTGGAGAAGGGAACTTTGAAAACCTAAGTTTGAAAACCTAAACTTTGAGGAAAGTAACAATAATCACCTAGAGAGAGTCCAGGATGGGTATTCTTATTCTCTTCCCAACAAATTTCTTGTTGAGCCACTAAGCACACCTCTAGTCAATCTTTCAAAACAAGCTTGCTGTTTGTTAAGCTGGTGCAAATGTTTTTATCTTAATGTGAACCACTAGGCAATCAAATATAGTTTGAGAAAATATCACAGTTAATAACCTCTCTTGCCTCTTTTATGTTCCTGAATTTTACTGAGCAATTTATAAGAGAAAGAAAAAATCTATCAGAATTGCTGAAGAACAGTTCTGTCCACAAGAAAGCTATTTATCCAGAATATTGAAGTATCAACAAAAATATGTAGGAAGCAAAAGGTCAACTAATTGGAGGCAAGAAGTGAGTAAGCATTTCATACCAGGAAATAATTACAGTCCAACACCGTGTTGTAAATGAAAATCAGTATCATTAATAACAAAAATCTACTTCCAAGGGAAGCTGTTCATTGAAAATAGAAAAGTTTGTATCTAACATTTCCTCTCCTCCAGTTATTCTCTTGAGGATTTGAGCATGAAAAGCACTCTACATTTAGAGTCAGGAATATTCACATGAGGCATCTTTTTATGGGGAAATTTCTTTGTCTCATATTTGTTTTCTGTCCCTGGAAACTGAAGTAAATTTTTCTGCAACTGTATCTGTGTTAACTCCTCATGCAAATGAAAGAAACTCCTCATGCAAGAAACTCCTCATGCAAGAAAACTTTTGTTTTTTTGGTCAGCTTACTCTGATGACTGTTGAACACTTCAGGTCAGACCTTTCTGCTCTGCTCTAACACTGGACTCCATACATCTGGTTCCTTAGCACTGACAGACATGGACTGATCCCTGTACTCTTGCTGCCACAGTTCTGAGCATCACAGATTCTAAGACACCGAGGTGGGATACACAGTGCATGTTCACAGGAGAATGTGAGGAGTGAGTGCCTTTACAGGACTCACACAAATGCCTTTTGATACAAAGACCTAGGGGAAACATGTTTTTTCTAATATCTAAAGATTCTGTCACTGGAGACCCATCTTCCTGTGAATGAAGGCCACACTGCACCAGTAAAAACCTCGCTTGCCATGTGCACCTTCCATGACTCCATTGCCGTGTCCACTGCTCTGCTCAGAGACCCAGCTGACATAATGTCCACAGGCCTAGCCCAGCACTTACCCAGAAAAGCCAGCAAACTGGTGTCTGTCAACTATAATCTTCCAAAAACCAACAACACTGGTAGAAAATAATGCCAATGAGGAAATGGAGGCTTTTCCAGAGAAATCCTAGCCAAGGCCACAGTGAGGACCTGAGACTAGTTGCACAGTGAACTTTTGAATAAATGAATTGGATCTTGCTGACTATCAGCAAGTGGTAAAAAAAAAAAAAAAAAAAAAGAAAGAAAGAAAAAAGAGAGAAATAAAGTAGTCATTCCACAGTAAGATGAGATGTGTAGAAGTTTCTTCTGTGATGAATATCCATCCATCCCCCTTCCATCTAGGAGGTAATTATGGGCATTTTCCACTAAGAAGCAGAATTAGGAAACTGGATGTGGACCTGAAGCTGACACACTATGTGGAATATGATTGGAATATCTCTTTCTCAAGCTGGGGAGAAATAATATTTATGCCATCAGTCTATTAACTGAAAGACTGTCTTGAAATGTTTGTTATTTTACCCCATTAGTGTAGTTGATGCCACATTCAGTTCCTATAAAGCATACAAGGAGGTTGATGTTGTCTGCTCATCATTCCAAGGGGGAGGACAGGTTACCAAATCACCCTGATAGACCTACCATAAGCCAGTTTGCTGTTTGATAAGGGTGATTAATGAGCACATTCTCTGGTACGTTGAACACTTCAGGTCAGACCTTTCTGCTCTGCTCTAACACTGGACTCCATACATCTGGTTCCTTAGCACTGACAGACATGGACTGATCCCTGTACTCTTGCTGCCACAGTTCTGAGCATCACAGATTCTAAGACACCGAGGTGGGATACACAGTGCATGTTCACAGGAGAATGTGAGGAGTGAGTGCCTTTACAGGACTCACACAAATGCCTTTTGATACAAAGACATAGGGGAAACATGTTTTTTCTAATATCTAAAGATTCTGTCACTGGAGACCCATCTTCCTGTGAATGAAGGCCACACTGCACCAGTAAAAACCTCGCTTGCCATGTGCACCTTCCATGACTCCATTGCCGTGTCCACTGCTCTGCTCAGAGACCCAGCTGACATAATGTCCACAGGCCTAGCCCAGCACTTACCCAGAAAAGCCAGCAAACTGGTGTCTGTCAACTATAATCTTCCAAAAACCAACAACACTGGTAGAAAATAATGCCAATGAGGAAATGGAGGCTTTTCCAGAGAAATCCTAGCCAAGGCCACAGTGAGGACCTGAGACTAGTTGCACAGTGAACTTTTGAATAAATGAATTGGATCTTGCTGACTATCAGCAAGTGGTAAAAAAAAAAAAAAAAAAAAAGAAAGAAAGAAAGAAAGAAAAAAGAGAGAAATAAAGTAGTCATTCCACAGTAAGATGAGATGTGTAGAAGTTTCTTCTGTGATGAATATCCATCCATCCCCCTTCCATCTAGGAGGTAATTATGGGCATTTTCCACTAAGAAGCAGAATTAGGAAACTGGATGTGGACCTGAAGCTGACACACTATGTGGAATATGATTGGAATATCTCTTTCTCAAGCTGGGGAGAAATAATATTTATGCCATCAGTCTATTAACTGAAAGACTGTCTTGAAATGTTTGTTATTTTACCCCATTAGTGTAGTTGATGCCACATTCAGTTCCTATAAAGCATACAAGGAGGTTGATGTTGTCTGCTCATCATTCCAAGGGGGAGGACAGGTTACCAAATCACCCTGATAGACCTACCATAAGCCAGTTTGCTGTTTGATAAGGGGTGATTAATGAGCACATTCTCTGGTTCCTATGTAAAATGTGCTGTTGGATCCAGAAGTCAGGGATGAGGGAACTGAATGGCTCATTACTGGCTCTGGGGAAGGAGCTTTTAGGCTCTAACTAGTCAGAAGATGCTTCTCCCAAAACCCTTTTGAGGAGGCAATAAAACTGGAAACAAATCAATGAGGAGATGCCTCTGTGTCCAGATACTGGAGAAACGCTGAGGGACAAGAATACTATCCTTAAATTTCAATTTTATTTTCCTTTTATTAAGTAGCTCTTCTTGCTCAACTTTTTGTATTTTTTTAATAATGTTTGATTTCTCATGACATTCCCTTGTTTTCTAATTTCTGGTTAGTGGTAGCTAACCAGAAGTAGCTAATATGAAAGTAGAAGATGTAGCTATCCATAAGATATGACTTCATAACACCAGAAAACCTCTTTCAGTTAATAGACTGATAGCATAAGTTTTATTTCTCCCCAGCTTGAAAGAGATATTCCAATCATATTCCACATAGTGTGTCAGTTTCAGGTCCACATCCAGTTTCCTAATTCTGCTTCTTAGTGGAAAACCTCTTTTCCACACATTGTATCCAATAGAGAAAGTTGGTTTCTCAATCAAAAATTCATTACAGATTCATTTACTTCAGAGATAAGACATGACAACAAACAAAAACAACCGAAAACACAAAACTGGATTTGAAATACTCACAAAAAGTTAAGGATGCCAATTTTGATTAGATAAATGTGTAGAAGTTTCTTCTGTGATGAATTCCATCCATCCCCCTTCCATCTAGGAGGTAATTATGGGCATTTTCCACTAAGAAGCAGAATTAGGAAACTGGATGTGGACCTGAAGCTGACACACTATGTGGAATATGATTGGAATATCTCTTTCTCAAGCTGGGGAGAAATAATATTTATGCCATCAGTCTATTAACTGAAAGACTGTCTTGAAATGTTTGTTATTTTACCCCATTAGTGTAGTTGATGCCACATTCAGTTCCTATAAAGCATACAAGGAGGTTGATGTTGTCTGCTCATCATTCCAAGGGGGAGGACAGGTTACCAAATCACCCTGATAGACCTACCATAAGCCAGTTTGCTGTTTGATAAGGGGTGATTAATGAGCACATTCTCTGGTTCCTATGTAAAATGTGCTGTTGGATCCAGAAGTCAGGGATGAGGGAACTGAATGGCTCATTACTGGCTCTGGGGAAGGAGCTTTTAGGCTCTAACTAGTCAGAAGATGCTTCTCCCAAAACCCTTTTGAGGAGGCAATAAAACTGGAAACAAATCAATGAGGAGATGCCTCTGTGTCCAGATACTGGAGAAACGCTGAGGGACAAGAATACTATCCTTAAATTTCAATTTTATTTTCCTTTTATTAAGTAGCTCTTCTTGCTCAACTTTTTGTATTTTTTTAATAATGTTTGATTTCTCATGACATTCCCTTGTTTTCTAATTTCTGGTTAGTGGTAGCTAACCAGAAGTAGCTAATATGAAAGTAGAAGATGTAGCTATCCATAAGATATGACTTCATAACACCAGAAAACCTCTTTCAGTTAATAGACTGATAGCATAAGTTTTATTTCTCCCCAGCTTGAAAGAGATATTCCAATCATATTCCACATAGTGTGTCAGTTTCAGGTCCACATCCAGTTTCCTAATTCTGCTTCTTAGTGGAAAACCTCTTTTCCACACATTGTATCCAATAGAGAAAGTTGGTTTCTCAATCAAAAATTCATTACAGATTCATTTACTTCAGAGATAAGACATGACAACAAACAAAAACAACCGAAAACACAAAACTGGATTTGAAATACTCACAAAAAGTTAAGGATGCCAATTTTGATTAGATAAATGCAAGCTAGAGTTAACACTAATGAAATGATCAGTGGCCTAATACAGACTTTTTAGCACGGATTTTGATTCTTGGGTCAGGAAGATCCCCTGCAGAAGGGAATGGTCACCCACTCAACTATGCTTGCCTGGATAATTCCATGGACAGACATGCCTGATGAGCTATAGTCCAAAGGATTGCAAAGAGCCGGACATGACTGAGCAACTAACACACACACAGAGACCCATAGTGGTTTCCCCAAGATATGCTCTAGTCTATAAGAGATAGAAATATTGGATGACCGGCTGAGATTCCTGATTCATTTTTTTCACCTCAAGTGAAGCATCCATGATTTTGTCTTAAAAACTTGATTTCTAACTACATTTTAACTTAATAAAACGATCAAGAGCAGAGTATCTGAGACAGAAGACCAGACAAGTGAGCTGGAAGATAAAATGGTGGAAGTAACTGCTGAAAAACAGACTCTAGCTCAAAGAATGAAAAGAGCAGAGGACAGCCTCAGAGACCTCTGGGATAATATCAAACGCACCAATATTCGAATTATAGGGGTTCCAGAAGAAGAAGAAAAAAAGAAAGGCTATGAGAAAATTTTTGAAGAGATTATAGTTGAAAATTTCCCCAACATGGGAAAAGAAATAGTCAGTCAAGTCCAAGAAGCACAAAGAGTACCTAACAGAATCAATCTGAGAAGAAACACACCAAGACACATATTAATGAAGTTAACACAAATTAAACACAAAGATAGAATTCTCAAAGCAGCAAGGGAAAAGCAACTAGTGACATACAAGGGAAAGCCCATCCGTTTAACAGCTGATCTTTCAACAGAAACTCTGCAGGCCAGAAGGGAATGGCAGGACACATTTAAACGGCTGAAAGAGAATAATCTGCAACCAAGAATCCTCTACCCTGCAAGGATCTCCTTCAAAATTGATGGAGAAATCAAAAGCTTTACAGACAAGCAAAAATTAAAAGAATTTAGTCACACCAAACCAGCCTTACAACAAATGTTAAAGGGACTTATATAGACAACAAGTATAAAAGGAGAAGACCCACGAAACAAACCCATCATAACATCTAAGAAGATGACAATAGGATCATTTGTATCAATAATTACTTTGAATGTCAATGGACTAAACGCCCCAACCAAAAGACACAGAGTGGCTGAATGGATCCAAAAACACGACCCATACATATGCTGCCTCCAGGAAACTCATTTCAGACCTAGAGACACTCATAGACTGAAAGTGAGAGGGTGGAAAAAGATATCCCATGCAAATGGAACCCAAAAGAAAGCTGGAGTAGCAATCCTCATATCAGATAAAATAGATTTTAAAGTAAAGAAGATTCTAAGAGACAAGACAGGTCACTACATCATGATTAAGGGATCCATCCAAGAAGAAGACATAACAATCATAAATATCTATGCTCCCAACACAGGAGCACCCCAATACATAAGACAAACACTTTCAGACATAAAAGAAGACATTGACAGCAACACAATCATAGTAGGAGACTTTAACACTCCTCTCACACCAATGGACAGATCATCCAAACAGAAAATTAATAAAGAAACACAAGCCTTAAATGCCACACTAGAAGAAATGGACCTCATTGATATCTTTAGGACTTTCCATCCAAAAGCAGAAGAATACACTTTCTTCTCAAGTGCTCACGGAACATTCTCCAGGATAGACCACATCTTGGGCCACAAATCAATCCTCACTCAATTCAAGAAAACTGAAATTCTATCAACCATCTTCTCGGACCACAATGCAGTGAGACTAGAGATCAACTACAGGAAAAAAACCGCTAAAAACACAAACACATGGAGATTAAACAACACATACCTAAAAAACCAACTGATCACTGAGGAAATCAAAGGAGCAAGGGAAAAGCAACTAGTGACATACAAGGGAAAGCCCATCCGTTTAACAGCTGATCTTTCAACAGAAACTCTGCAGGCCAGAAGGGAATGGCAGGACACATTTAAACGGCTGAAAGAGAATAATCTGCAACCAAGAATCCTCTACCCTGCAAGGATCTCCTTCAAAATTGATGGAGAAATCAAAAGCTTTACAGACAAGCAAAAATTAAAAGAATTTAGTCACACCAAACCAGCCTTACAACAAATGTTAAAGGGACTTATATAGACAACAAGTATAAAAGGAGAAGACCCACGAAACAAACCCATCATAACATCTAAGAAGATGACAATAGGATCATTTGTATCAATAATTACTTTGAATGTCAATGGACTAAACGCCCCAACCAAAAGACACAGAGTGGCTGAATGGATCCAAAAACACGACCCATACATATGCTGCCTCCAGGAAACTCATTTCAGACCTAGAGACACTCATAGACTGAAAGTGAGAGGCTGGAAAAAGATATCCCATGCAAATGGAACCCAAAAGAAAGCTGGAGTAGCAATCCTCATATCAGATAAAATAGATTTTAAAGTAAAGAAGATTCTAAGAGACAAGACAGGTCACTACATCATGATTAAGGGATCCATCCAAGAAGAAGACATAACAATCATAAATATCTATGCTCCCAACACAGGAGCACCCCAATACATAAGACAAACACTTTCAGACATAAAAGAAGACATTGACAGCAACACAATCATAGTAGGAGACTTTAACACTCCTCTCACACCAATGGACAGATCATCCAAACAGAAAATTAATAAAGAAACACAAGCCTTAAATGCCACACTAGAAGAAATGGACCTCATTGATATCTTTAGGACTTTCCATCCAAAAGCAGAAGAATACACTTTCTTCTCAAGTGCTCACGGAACATTCTCCAGGATAGACCACATCTTGGGCCACAAATCAATCCTCACTCAATTCAAGAAAACTGAAATTCTATCAACCATCTTCTCGGACCACAATGCAGTGAGACTAGAGATCAACTACAGGAAAAAAACCGCTAAAAACACAAACACATGGAGATTAAACAACACATACCTAAAAAACCAACTGATCATTGAGGAAATCAAAGGAGAAATAAAAAAATTCCTAGAAGAAAATGACAATGAACACACGACAGTGCAAAACCTATGGGATACTGCAAAAGCAGTTCTAAGAGGGAAGTTTATAGCATTACAATCCCACCTCAAGAAACTAGGAAAATCTCAAACAGACGACCTTACCTTACGCTTAAAACAACTGGAGAAAGAAGAACAAAAACACCCCAAAGCCAGCAGAAGAAGGGAAATCATAAAGATCAGAGCAGAAAAAAATGAAAAAGAAACAAAAGAAACAATAGTAAAGATAAATAAAACAAAAAGCTGGTTCTTCGAAAAGGTAAATAAAATCGACACACCACTGGCCAGACTCATTAAGAAAAAGAGAGAGAAGAACCAGATCACTAAAATCAAAAATGAAAAAGGAGAGATTACAATGGATAATGCAGAAATCCAAAGGATCATAAGAGACTATTATGAACAACTCTATGGCAACAAACTGGACAACCTGGAAGAAATGGACAGTTTCTTAGAGAAGATTAATCTCCCAAGACTCAACCAGGAAGAAATAGAAACTATGAACAAGCCACTCACAAGCTGAGAAATCGACCTTGTGATCAAAAATCTACCCAAAAATAAAAGCCCAGGGCCAGATGGTTTCACAAGTGAATTCTACCAAACATTTAAAGATGAGCTCATGCCTGTCCTTCTAAAACTCTTCCAAAAAATTGCCCAGGAAGGAACACTTCCAAACACATTCTACGAGGCCACCATCACCCTGATACCAAAGCCAGGCAAAGACATCACAAAAAAAGAAAATTATTGGCCAATTTCACTGATGAATCTAGATGCCAAAATCCTCAACAAAATCCTAGCAAACAGAATTCAGCAACACATCAAAAAGCTCATTCATCACGATCAAGTTGGGTTCATCCCAGGCATGCAAGGATTCTTCAACATCCGCAAATCAATCAATGTGATACACCATATCAACAAATTGAAAGACAAAAATCACATGATCATCTCAATAGATGCAGAAAAAGCCTTTGACAAAGTACAGCATCCATTTATGATAAAAACTCTTCAAAAAATGGGCATAGAAGGAACTTATCTTAACATAGTGAAAGCCATATATGAGAAGCCCACAGCGAACATTATCCTCAATGGTGAAAATCTCAAAGCATTCCCTCTAAGATCAGGAACAAGACAAGGGTGTCCACTTTCACCACTCTTATTCAACATAGTCCTGGAAGTTCTAGCAATAGCAATAAGAGAAGAGAAAGAAATCAAAGGAATCCAGATTGGAAAAGAAGAAGTCAAACTCTCTCTATTTGCAGATGACATGATATTATACATAGAAAATCCCAAAGACACTATTACAAAACTACTAGAGTTAATCAGCGAATTCAGCAAAGTTGCAGGATACAAAATCAATATACAGAAATCACTGGCATTCCTCTACACAAACAATGAAAAATCAGAAAATGAAATCAAAGAGGCAATCCCCTTTACCATCGCAACCAAAAGAGTCAAATATCTAGGAATAAACCTACCCAAAGAAACAAAAGAACTGTACACAGAAAATTACAAGACACTCATGAGAGACATTAAAGAAGAGTTAAACAGATGTAGAAATATTCCGTGTTCCTGGGTCGGGAGAATCAATATTTTGAAAATGACCATACTACCAAATGTCATCTATAGATTCAATGCGATCCCTATCAAACTTCCAATAACATTCTTCACAGAACTAGACCAACGAATAACACAGTTCATATGGAAACACAAAAGATCTCGAATAGCCAAAGCAATCCTCGGGAAGAAGAATGGAGCTGGGGGGATCAGCCTCCCCAACTTCAGACTCTACTACAAAGCAACAGTCATCAAGACAGTATGGTACTGGCACAAAAACAGAACTATCGACCAATGGAACAAGATCGAGAACCCAGAGATCAACCCACGCACCTATGGGTACCTTATTTTTGACAAAGGAGGCGAACATATAAAATGGGACAAAGACAGCCTCTTCAACAAATGGTGCTGGGAAAATTGGACAGCTACATGCAAGAAAATGAAGTTGGAACATACCCTGACACCATACACAAAGATCAACTCAAAATGGATTAAAGACTTAAATGTAAGACCAGAAACCATCAAACTCTTAGAGGAGAATATAGGCAAAACCCTCAAGGACATCAATCAAAGCAAGATCTTCTCTGACCCACCTACTAGAATAGTGGAACTAAAAAGACAAATGAACATGTGGAATCTAATGAAACTTAAAAGCTTTTGTACAGCTAAAGAAATTACAAAAAAGCTGAATAGACAGCCCACAGAGTGGGAGAAAATCATAGCAAATGAAACAACAGACAAAGAATTAATCTCCAAAATCTACAAGCAACTCAGACAACTCAGCACTGGAAAAACAAACAACCCAATCAAAAAATGGGAAAAGGACCTAAACAGACACCTCTCCAACGATGACATACAAAGAAAAAAAAGGCCCCAACAAACTACAGAAATCAGCGAATTCAGCAAAGTTGCAGGATACAAAATCAATATACAGAAATCACTGGCATTCCTCTACACAAACAATGAAAAATCAGAAAATGAAATCAAAGAGGCAATCCCCTTTACCATCGCAACCAAAAGAGTCAAATATCTAGGAATAAACCTACCCAAAGAAACAAAAGAACTGTACACAGAAAATTACAAGACACTCATGAGAGACATTAAAGAAGAGTTAAACAGATGTAGAAATATTCCGTGTTCCTGGGTCGGGAGAATCAATATTTTGAAAATGACCATACTACCAAATGTCATCTATAGATTCAATGCGATCCCTATCAAACTTCCAATAACATTCTTCACAGAACTAGACCAACGAATAACACAGTTCATATGGAAACACAAAAGATCTCGAATAGCCAAAGCAATCCTCGGGAAGAAGAATGGAGCTGGGGGGATCAGCCTCCCCAACTTCAGACTCTACTACAAAGCAACAGTCATCAAGACAGTATGGTACTGGCACAAAAACAGAACTATCGACCAATGGAACAAGATCGAGAACCCAGAGATCAACCCACGCACCTATGGGTACCTTATTTTTGACAAAGGAGGCGAACATATAAAATGGGACAAAGACAGCCTCTTCAACAAATGGTGCTGGGAAAATTGGACAGCTACATGCAAGAAAATGAAGTTGGAACATACCCTGACACCATACACAAAGATCAACTCAAAATGGATTAAAGACTTAAATGTAAGACCAGAAACCATCAAACTCTTAGAGGAGAATATAGGCAAAACCCTCAAGGACATCAATCAAAGCAAGATCTTCTCTGACCCACCTACTAGAATAGTGGAACTAAAAAGACAAATGAACATGTGGAATCTAATGAAACTTAAAAGCTTTTGTACAGCTAAAGAAATTACAAAAAAGCTGAATAGACAGCCCACAGAGTGGGAGAAAATCATAGCAAATGAAACAACAGACAAAGAATTAATCTCCAAAATCTACAAGCAACTCAGACAACTCAGCACTGGAAAAACAAACAACCCAATCAAAAAATGGGAAAAGGACCTAAACAGACACCTCTCCAACGATGACATACAGATGGCCCAAAAACACATGAAACGATGCTCAACTTCACTAATAATTAGAGAAATGCAAATCAAAACTACAATGAGATATCACCTCACACCTGTCAGAATGGCCATCATCCACAAATCGACAGACAATAAATGCTGGAGAGGCTGCGGAGAAAAGGGAACACTCCTGCATTGCTGGTGGCAGTGTAAATTGATACAGCCTCTATGGAAGACAGTCTGGAGATTTCTTAAAAAACTAAAAATAGAAGCACCCTATGACCCAGCAATCCCACTCTTAGGCTTATACCCTGACGAAATCAAAACTGAAAGAAGCACCTGTACCCCAATGTTCATTGCAGCTCTCTATACAATAGCTAGAACATGGAAGGAACCTAGATGCCCATCGACGAACGAATGGATCCAAAAGCTCTGGTACATATATACAATGGAATACTACATAGCTGTAAAGAGAAATGCAGAAGAATCAGCCCTCATGAGGTGGCTGGATCTAGAACGTATCCTAAAAAGTGAAGTCAGTCAGAAAGAGAAGGACAAATACAGTATATTAACACATATATATGGAATCTAGTAGGATGGTGATGATGGCACATGCAGTGAAGTGACAGAAAGACAGACATGGACAGTGGACATATGGACATTTTGGGGAAGGAACAGTGTGTGAGAGGCGTAAGGGAAGTAGCATGAAGGCCTGTACTATCATAAGTGAAGAAAATAGCTCTAGTCATTGCTCTGTGAGAAAAGGGGATCCTCCAGGGGTGCTGTGTGATGGTCAGGAGGGGAGGGAAGGGGGGGATATACATGTGACTAATCTGAGAACATGCATGTCTGTGAACAACAAAACTCTGTAAAAGTTAAAAGTAAAATAAAGGTTTAAAAAAAAATAAAAAAATAAAAAAATAAAAAAAATTAAAAAAAAATAAAAAAATAAAATTACATGAGATGTGACCTACAAAAAAAAAAAAAAAAAAAAAACTTGATTTCTAACTACATTTTAACTTAATAAAATGATCCTGTTGCTGAATACTATTTAGAAGAAAAAATAAATAAAACTTTTCCTAGTGCTTTCCACAGTGAAGGTCCTCATGAAGGAAATGTTTAATTATCTGGTGATTTATTGTAGCTATTACTAGAGTTAACCCAATGCAGTGGGGTTTCTATTTGTTGTTTCAATTTCATTATCATTAATGTCAAATAAGATTGAATTCTTTCCAGGGCAAAACTATTCTATGAACCCAATTAATTCACCACCTCTCTAATGAAATTAACATTATAGAAGAAACTTTTTGCTTGTTCGAGTATCTTGACAAGGAGGGCAGTGAGGTGGAATTTTATTGTTTCAAAGATGCTTCTTTATATTGTCTACACAGACTCAATCCTAGTTGAATATTATTTGACTGAGATTACTAAGTCTTAGGGAACCAAAATACTTGAATAATTTATGTAAGAGCACCTTACTATAGAAATTCTATCCATGGGTACCACAACTATGAGTTCTTACATGTCTTAACCACCCTGGTGAGCCCAACACTATACATGGTACCAGATATTTAACACATATTTCTTGTATACATGTTGGTGAAACAGTGATTATTTCTGATGAGTTATTGATTTCCTGTCCTAATGAAATATTCTGTGGATGTACAGATGGTCTGCAGTGTGCTTATTTTCTCATTTGGACTTCTGATCTCATTAATAACCTCTTCATGAAAGATGGTTTAAAAATAGCCTCCACTAAATATTAATAATAATAATATGGTGTTTAACCAAGTTGGTAATGGTCACATAGATGTTCATTGCATTATTATTTTTGAAACATATATGTCATCATGTAAACTCTTGGAATGGAAGATTGGAATCATCCCAGAAATGGAAGCCTATTGAGGGCCTCCCTGATGGCTCAGTGGTAAAGAATCCTCCTGCTTTGCAAGAACCACAAGAGACATGGGTTTGATCCCTGGGTCAGAAAATCCCCTGGAGGAGGAAATGCCAACCCATTCCAGTAGTCTTGCCGGGAATATTCCATGGACAAAGAAGCCTGGTGGGCTACAGTTCATGGGATGGTAAAGGATTAGACACTATTGAACAACTGAGCATGCACAAAATCTTTTATATAAATGATATAGTTTATGCACATGAACACATGCAGATTCTATATTTCATAAAATAGAAATGAACTGGCATACAATTATCAGTTTGTGTCAAATAGAAACAACAATTCTATCATAAACAAGATGATTAAGAGTGTTCTTTCATAATAGTTGGCCTTTTGTTTGAACTAAAGGTCGTTGCTATGGGGTGAATAGAAAAACAATAGGGACCCTAATTTGAATTGTTGGCTGTATGTCTTTTCATCTCTTTGGAAGTATCTATTCAAAAACAAATATGTGCCATAAGTAGAGTCCTTCAATCTCATTTTCTGTGCTCATTCCTCCTACAGTTTTGCTCTAGCAATGAAAAGCTACCTGTTCTCCTAGATCATGATATTTTCTTCCTTGCTTCTCTATACTTGGCATGCCCTCCTTTGGTAACACTTCTCAGCTGAGATTACTAAGTCTTAGGGAACCAAAATACTTGAATAATTTATGTAAGAGCACCTTACTATAGAAATTCTATCCATGGGTACCACAACTATGAGTTCTTACATGTCTTAACCACCCTGGTGAGCCCAACACTATACATGGTACCAGATATTTAACACATATTTCTTGTATACATGTTGGTGAAACAGTGATTATTTCTGATGAGTTATTGATTTCCTGTCCTAATGAAATATTCTGTGGATGTACAGATGGTCTGCAGTGTGCTTATTTTCTCATTTGGACTTCTGATCTCATTAATAACCTCTTCATGAAAGATGGTTTAAAAATAGCCTCCACTAAATATTAATAATAATAATATGGTGTTTAACCAAGTTGGTAATGGTCACATAGATGTTCATTGCATTATTATTTTTGAAACATATATGTCATCATGTAAACTCTTGGAATGGAAGATTGGAATCATCCCAGAAATGGAAGCCTATTGAGGGCCTCCCTGATGGCTCAGTGGTAAAGAATCCTCCTGCTTTGCAAGAACCACAAGAGACATGGGTTTGATCCCTGGGTCAGAAAATCCCCTGGAGGAGGGAATGGCAACCCACTCCAGTAGTCTTGCGGGAATATTCCATGGACAAAGAAGCCTGGTGGGCTACAGTTCATGGGATGGTAAAGGATTAGACACTATTGAACAACTGAGCATGCACAAAATCTTTTATATAAATGATATAGTTTATGCACATGAACACATGCAGATTCTATATTTCATAAAATAGAAATGAACTGGCATACAATTATCAGTTTGTGTCAAATAGAAACAACAATTCTATCATAAACAAGATGATTAAGAGTGTTCTTTCATAATAGTTGGCCTTTTGTTTGAACTAAAGGTCGTTGCTATGGGGTGAATAGAAAAACAATAGGGACCCTAATTTGAATTGTTGGCTGTATGTCTTTTCATCTCTTTGGAAGTATCTATTCAAAAACAAATATGTGCCATAAGTAGAGTCCTTCAATCTCATTTTCTGTGCTCATTCCTCCTACAGTTTTGCTCTAGCAATGAAAAGCTACCTGTTCTCCTAGATCATGATATTTTCTTCCTTGCTTCTCTATACTTGGCATGCCCTCCTTTGGTAACACTTCTCAGCTTCTTCAACTAACAAAACTCTGGTGTTCCTGGAGTTGGATCAAGAGTCACTTCTGGAGATCTTTTCCTGATTTCTTAGCTAAAGATCTGCTTTCTCCTGGTTGCCACTATAGTTCTCATTACCTTTTACACACACTCTGATGCCATGTGTCACATCCATATCTTCACTGCATAACCATTTCCCCAAGGAGGAAGCTCCTGATTTTCTCATGTTGCTGCCACAGTGACCAGTCCCATAGAATCTTGCTCAAAGTAGATGGTCAAATTATGATTGTAGAATTGAAGAAACAAATAACAGCAAAGAAAAGAAAGCAAGAAGAAAATTTTCCAAAGAGAATGTGTGGTATGAACAAATTAAAAAAAAGAAGGGAGGAGGATGGAATTTTGCTGCATAAATCATGTGAATGAATATTTCCAAAATATTCCAAAGAATGGGTCTGATGTGCAGGAAGATGAGAAGGGAGAAATCCTAATTATAGCACATTGTCTGATAGAATAATCCTGAATAAGTAAAGCTAGTCTGATTAAGAGTGGTTGTGTGATGGATTTATAAATGTCAGAAATGAGGAAGAGGCATTGAAAAGTGAGGCTGTAGTATTGGATACCTCTCCTCCTCCACAGTGTTGTCAGGAGCTCCCAAAGTTGTACAGTGTGACTGTCTATCCCTACCTCCCTTAGTTTTCTCTAAATTCTACATTTAACCTAAAGTGGAATGAGAATTACCAAATTCAGAAACATCATGAGAGGTGAGAGAAAGGAGAGAAAAATCACAGACACAACTGCAAACATCAAGAATTTTAAGAATGGGACTTCTGGTTGAATATTCCTTTTTTTTTTTTTTTCAAATTTGCGGTGTCAGATGCAGCTGCAGAAAACCTGGAGAATTACACACACATCAGAAGCAACCTCTGTGCAAGTAAGTGTAGATTGTTGTCAGGAGTCTGGAGAGAAGGACCTAACCCAAAGCACAGAAATACATCCCCATATGAGTGCCTCTACTAGCTTTTTTTTTTTTAACTTAGAATTACTACAAAATTATATTAATCTTTTTTCTTTCTTTCTTATTTCACTGAGAGTAAAAAAAGACAGAGAAACCAGTGGAAAGGAACATGGTGCTCAAGATTCATCGTAAGTGGAATGATTGGATGTCATGTACTTCATTGAATCCAAAAACTGAAGCCAAGGTTCTGTATTCCAAACTTGGAAAAAGACATATGCCTGAAGAAGGATTCCAGTGAGAAAGCAGAGGCTTGGAAAATCAAGACTGAATACCACAAAATCAGTGTTGATTTTGACAATTCAACACTCTGAAAAATGGAATGAGACCATCGTTATAACACAGCAAAAGCTGAAAAGAGTTCCAGACCCAAAGCCTTTCTTTGTAGAGTTATGGAATTTGAGATCAAGAGAAGAAATCAGCAATGGTTTGCCCTGACCATACCTGATCAGTGACCCTTAAAACTAGATTTCTTGTCTTTGACTTTTAGTCCATTGCTCTTTCCTTTAATCATGATTATTTCCTTAAAAGTACTTATGATCTTGGTTTGAACTTTCGATGATGAAAATAAAGGTCTTACCATTATATTTTTGTTTTCCTCATTCAAAAATTAGGGGGGAAAGGAACATATATATCATGAAATTGCTGTAGGGCTTGCTTTTTTTTTTTTAAGCACGTATTAGCTCAAGGCCCATAGGAAGCAGAAACATTGTAACAGAAAAATCTTGCAAGATCACCTGAATAAGAGAAGTTTTGAATTGTCTTCTTAAAAGTGTGTATTGTTAAAAAAAAAAACATGTGTATTGTTTCTGGGTCACATTTCCTGGTTTGGAAGTTTTCTTGCTTTTCCAGCACAGAATCTGGTTATTTATGTAAGTTAATCCTTTAAATAATTCATTTTCTTTTTTGTAAGAAAAATGAATAAGTAGAGACAAGAGGAGTGGATTAAGAATTTGACCTATTCCTATATAACCTGCAAAGAAAATAAGATTATCTTCATTCAACAAATTGCACAGGATTGGAACACACATATTTTCATATAGGAGAATGAACTAAAAAACCTAATTGAAAATCAGTTTTACTAACAGGAGGAGGCATTTCTTTTGTCTGACTCAATAATTTGGGATAAAAAAGACAAAGTATGGGAGTGGAATGGAGGGAATAAATTAGTGCAGATTAATAGATTAAGACCAGTGTCCCACTTGGGCCATATGATTTCACTCTTGCACCCTCAGATATTAGAAAAATAAAGCATAAAATTGAAAGAATTCATATTAAAAGTCTAAATCACATTTTACTTTAACAAAGAAGTCAGAAGACTAATAAAGTGGACCAAGCTATCTGGTAAACATCACATATCCAATTGATATATGTCAGTAATGCTGCCTCAATAAGTCAATCTGGACTCAAATCCCTGGGTGGGTGATGGGAGAAAGCAACTCTAGGTCATTCTGGATCTGCTGTGGAGCAAATGATGTTTGATCTCCAAGTTATAGTCACTGGTTCTGCTTCAAGGAGAAGCAAAGATTATTTGTAAATATTTCCACCTCTGCTGAGGGTTGATTTGTGATTTAATTAATAAAATATAGGTTCCCAACTTCTTATATGAATCACATGCTTCTAATAGCATAATCTGTTTTGTAAAAATTTTCATGATCCTGCAGCAGCCAGTGCTATTTAAAGTTTTCCAGGTCAGAAGGGCCTAAGACTCAGAGGCAGTACATCTAAATAGAACATTTTTTTTTTTTTTAAAGAAGACTATATATCTTCTCTGCCACTGGTCAATGAGAAGGAGATATTGGCAGTGAAAACAATGCTAGGTGATGCTAGGTGAGATGGGAAAAACTTGGCCATAAGAAATGGACAGTCATTTGCTCAAACTAATAGTTTTTAGGTACCAGATGAGGTGATAAACGGGTATATCTGAAATATTAGAGAATCTTCCAATAACAGTCATGCTCCCTTTGCTGTTGCTTTAGTTTCTGAATGGAACACAAAGGACATTTCCTGGCTTCTGCCAAACTGAATTGTTGGAATAAAGGATAGCGGAAGTACTTACTAAATGCTAAGTTTTTAATAAAGTGTTTGTTATTCCTTCATATATGCAAAGAAAATAAGATTATCTTCATTCAACAAATTGCACAGGATTGGAACACACATATTTTCATATAGGAGAATGAACTAAAAAACCTAATTGAAAATCAGTTTTACAAACAGGAGGAGGCATTTCTTTTGTCTGACTCAATAATTTGGGATAAAAAAGACAAAGTATGGGAGTGGAATGGAGGGAATAAATTAGTGCAGATTAATAGATTAAGACCAGTGTCCCACTTGGGCCATATGATTTCACTCTTGCACCCTCAGATATTAGAAAAATAAAGCATAAAATTGAAAGAATTCATATTAAAAGTCTAAATCACATTTTACTTTAACAAAGAAGTCAGAAGACTAATAAAGTGGACCAAGCTATCTGGTAAACATCACATATCCAATTGATATATGTCAGTAATGCTGCCTCAATAAGTCAATCTGGACTCAAATCCCTGGGTGGGTGATGGGAGAAAGCAACTCTAGGTCATTCTGGATCTGCTGTGGAGCAAATGATGTTTGATCTCCAAGTTATAGTCACTGGTTCTGCTTCAAGGAGAAGCAAAGATTATTTGTAAATATTTCCACCTCTGCTGAGGGTTGATTTGTGATTTAATTAATAAAATATAGGTTCCCAACTTCTTATATGAATCACATGCTTCTAATAGCATAATCTGTTTTGTAAAAATTTTCATGATCCTGCAGCAGCCAGTGCTATTTAAAGTTTTCCAGGTCAGAAGGGCCTAAGACTCAGAGGCAGTACATCTAAATAGAACATTTTTTTTTTTTTTAAAGAAGACTATATATCTTCTCTGCCACTGGTCAATGAGAAGGAGATATTGGCAGTGAAAACAATGCTAGGTGATGCTAGGTGAGATGGGAAAAACTTGGCCATAAGAAATGGACAGTCATTTGCTCAAACTAATAGTTTTTAGGTACCAGATGAGGTGATAAACGGGTATATCTGAAATATTAGAGAATCTTCCAATAACAGTCATGCTCCCTTTGCTGTTGCTTTAGTTTCTGAATGGAACACAAAGGACATTTCCTGGCTTCTGCCAAACTGAATTGTTGGAATAAAGGATAGCGGAAGTACTTACTAAATGCTAAGTTTTTAATAAAGTGTTTGTTATTCCTTCATATTTCATCAGAAATGCATTACAAAGAAATTTGGATTTGATATTAAAGAAGTTTAGAGGTATAGACTCTTGCATTTTCTAGGCACCATAGCCTGTGAAAGGCAACCAGAGATTATATAACTTAACTGGGAAATTCATTGCACCATAGGACTATTGTTGAATGTCTAAAGCCATCAATTATGTAAAAGTTACTGCTGTATTTACAGTGTATTAATAGGTTTGTAGAACATAAATACATGACTTGTTAATGTAGATAATGCACAATATGGAAGTGCATCTTCTGTTCACATATGCCTATTATAATTACCTTTACTTGAAAACTACATCCAACTCTGGTCATTTAATGAGAGTACAGCACCTCATAAGGTATAGTAGAATTTGATAAGCTCCATGGAAACAAAAAAAGCAAAACTGCATATTGAAAAACCACTCTATCTTAGCAGTGCAAAAGTGATTAGAAAGGAAAAACAACAATAAGAAAAAGCCCAGAGTCTCTGCTCCGAAGAGATTATAGTCTGTACCAAAATTAAGATTATAATAAACTAAAATAACACTAATATCCATTCAAATAGGATTCAGAGTTGATATGATAAGTTAATTTGCAAATAGGAGGCATAACATACTGGATACTAATTGGTCTTTGAAGTATGGAGATGCAGTTCACAGTTCTTCCTATAAGCTAGAGGAAAGATCAAAGAAGAATGCTTTGAGTAGAGGGAATATTGTGAGAAAAGCAGGGAGTACAGCAGAAGCCAAAAAGAATCGGGAAGGATGCTGAGGTGAAGAATACACCTAATGGAATCAATCCACAAAACTATTTGCATGCCAAATAAATTCGCTTGTTACAGTTCCTAGGTCTAATTCTCCAGGAAACAGCATCTGAGGAAAAAGAAAAAAAAAAAAAAAACCTCATCTGTAGGACGAGGTATGTAGTTCTCTTGAGAACACCTTTGAGAGAATGAAAGACAGTGGAAAAGAAAGAGCTAGATGATAATGTTCTTTGTTAGCAACCATTAAAATTTTAAGTGTTCAATGGCACAAGTGGTTGTGTATTTGTTTCCCTGATCTCCTCAAATGAATCAATATTATACAACACTCACACAACAATATCTAAATAAAATTAAATAAGGTGCAAAGTTTTATCAGAAAAAAATTATTTGTTTCTTTACATGAAGTAGGAAAAAACATTTTGTCCTTGTTCAAAATATCTCAAATTCTAGTTTTCTTTAAATATTCATGCAGGGACAAGAAAAAAATAATGCATTTCCAAAGAGCTCAACTTTAAAAAAACTTTAGAAAAAATCTTTCATTGCATCAAGTCATAACGAGGCATACCCAGCAAATGCTGCACAGTTAATGTTGCTCATGGACCCCTGTGGAGCGGAAGGATTTTACCAGAACTGTATGAAGTGCATCTTCTGTTCACATATGCCTATTATAATTACCTTTACTTGAAAACTACATCCAACTCTGGTCATTTAATGAGAGTACAGCACCTCATAAGGTATAGTAGAATTTGATAAGCTCCATGGAAACAAAAAAAGCAAAACTGCATATTGAAAAACCACTCTATCTTAGCAGTGCAAAAGTGATTAGAAAGGAAAAACAACAATAAGAAAAAGCCCAGAGTCTCTGCTCCGAAGAGATTATAGTCTGTACCAAAATTAAGATTATAATAAACTAAAATAACACTAATATCCATTCAAATAGGATTCAGAGTTGATATGATAAGTTAATTTGCAAATAGGAGGCATAACATACTGGATACTAATTGGTCTTTGAAGTATGGAGATGCAGTTCACAGTTCTTCCTATAAGCTAGAGGAAAGATCAAAGAAGAATGCTTTGAGTAGAGGGAATATTGTGAGAAAAGCAGGGAGTACAGCAGAAGCCAAAAAGAATCGGGAAGGATGCTGAGGTGAAGAATACACCTAATGGAATCAATCCACAAAACTATTTGCATGCCAAATAAATTCGCTTGTTACAGTTCCTAGGTCTAATTCTCCAGGAAACAGCATCTGAGGAAAAAGAAAAAAAAAAAAAAAACCTCATCTGTAGGACGAGGTATGTAGTTCTCTTGAGAACACCTTTGAGAGAATGAAAGACAGTGGAAAAGAAAGAGCTAGATGATAATGTTCTTTGTTAGCAACCATTAAAATTTTAAGTGTTCAATGGCACAAGTGGTTGTGTATTTGTTTCCCTGATCTCCTCAAATGAATCAATATTATACAACACTCACACAACAATATCTAAATAAAATTAAATAAGGTGCAAAGTTTTATCAGAAAAAAATTATTTGTTTCTTTACATGAAGTAGGAAAAAACATTTTGTCCTTGTTCAAAATATCTCAAATTCTAGTTTTCTTTAAATATTCATGCAGGGACAAGAAAAAAATAATGCATTTCCAAAGAGCTCAACTTTAAAAAAACTTTAGAAAAAATCTTTCATTGCATCAAGTCATAACGAGGCATACCCAGCAAATGCTGCACAGTTAATGTTGCTCATGGACCCCTGTGGAGCGGAAGGATTTTACCAGAACTGTATGAAGTGCCTTGAAATTAATTTTCCTATAATAGAAACTACTTAAAAGAATTATCTTGCTGTGAAGCAGATCAGTTCATGTGGCAGATTTATGCTTTCATCTGGAATTTTCTTAAAGGGGGCAAAGGCAACAGTAAGATGGTTTGGATGAACTTAAAATCATACTCTGTCCAAGCCCTGAGCTTTGTTCTTGGGTTAAAAAGACTTTAGAAAATGTTAAGACTTGAATAAATGCAAGACTGTTTTGGATAAGCATCAGGCAATCTTCCAAAGAAATTTCAAGTTAAAGAAGCTTCCAATACCACTCTTATCTTAGAGATGAAGATACTGAAGCTGTGGGAAGGGGTCAAAGAGTAGGTCAGTGGAGCGTAAGCACGGATACACACACATAGACATATTTATTCATCTATTCATATTTGTAGACAATATCTCCTATTTTAAAAACATTTCTGAGTTCCAAGCTGTACATTTGAAATCTGTATTAGTGAGGCTGGGATAAGTTTTGCTGTGATAACAAATCAACACAAGCTTAACACAGTAAAAGCTTATTTCTCAGTGGCAGTCCAGAAGTCCTTATACGTTGTTTCTCCCTGAATACAGACTCTGAGAAGCAGCATGAGATTCTACCATCTCAGAGTCCATGCTTCTGAGATACTAATGAGGAAGCGATAAGCTACAAATCTGTCCTTTCCAACACCAAATGAATCAGGAGACAAATGAGTTAAGCTCAGCGTGTATCAACCAACCTGGTTATCATACTCCATCATTCCCTAAACTCTTTCTTCATTAAGAGGGTGTGCTACTAGGGGTTTTGCTTTCTAGGTTATTCCTTCTTCTTTAATGAATACATTCAGGGAAAGTTTTAGAAAAAACAATGTGGTAACCCAAATATACAAATGATTCTACTTTCTCTGTTAATAATTACAACCTTCATAATGTGAGCATATTAGATGCTCATATATTAAGACTATGACATTAATACTAAGCTTTGCCTGTAACACATCTTGTTTTCACTGAAAAAACAGCCCTCATTCTTGCTCAGCATTCTTTCAAGTTGACCCTCTCTCTCTTTTTTATGTAAGTAGGATATTTTAACTCATTCTGGAATCTAACTCTGGAAAATTCATCTCGTTCCCCAATCAAGGGTAAAATATATCTTGCTAGTTCTGGTAGCCAGTTTCTTCTTGACTTTGTACAAAGATATGCTCCAAGGGTTTGAGTAACAAGCCTTTAACTCCTATATCCATGGATTCCTAGCTACACTTTCTTGGCAGGAACCTCTGTTCCTATAATATGCTCTAAACCCTGCATCTTGCAAATATGCATTCTATTTGCAATTTTGTTTTTATCAAAAATATTTTAATATGGGTCCCTCATGTACAACATATTGGGAAGATAACTTTAGAGCAACCACTGTGATATGTTAAGAAGATTAAAAGGATGTAGAGAAGATATTTTCATGAAATTATCCCTCTCCATTCCCAATCTAGGCAATATGTGTATTATATAGTTAGCAACCTAATAGTAGGTCCTTAAAATTCCAGTGAAGAACACTTATGAAATCTATTACTTAGCTTGTGTTTAAACCTCTGTTCTCTAAGCTTATTGTATTTCCAGGCCTTCCTAAAACCTTCTGGCTGATTTGAGGAGTTAGCATATGAAAATATTTGCCAAACCTGATTTCCTGATGGGAAAAATTTACAATCTTAACACAGTAAAAGCTTATTTCTCAGTGGCAGTCCAGAAGTCCTTATACGTTGTTTCTCCCTGAATACAGACTCTGAGAAGCAGCATGAGATTCTACCATCTCAGAGTCCATGCTTCTGAGATACTAATGAGGAAGCGATAAGCTACAAATCTGTCCTTTCCAACACCAAATGAATCAGGAGACAAATGAGTTAAGCTCAGCGTGTATCAACCAACCTGGTTATCATACTCCATCATTCCCTAAACTCTTTCTTCATTAAGAGGGTGTGCTACTAGGGGTTTTGCTTTCTAGGTTATTCCTTCTTCTTTAATGAATACATTCAGGGAAAGTTTTAGAAAAAACAATGTGGTAACCCAAATATACAAATGATTCTACTTTCTCTGTTAATAATTACAACCTTCATAATGTGAGCATATTAGATGCTCATATATTAAGACTATGACATTAATACTAAGCTTTGCCTGTAACACATCTTGTTTTCACTGAAAAAACAGCCCTCATTCTTGCTCAGCATTCTTTCAAGTTGACCCTCTCTCTCTTTTTTATGTAAGTAGGATATTTTAACTCATTCTGGAATCTAACTCTGGAAAATTCATCTCGTTCCCCAATCAAGGGTAAAATATATCTTGCTAGTTCTGGTAGCCAGTTTCTTCTTGACTTTGTACAAAGATATGCTCCAAGGGTTTGAGTAACAAGCCTTTAACTCCTATATCCATGGATTCCTAGCTACACTTTCTTGGCAGGAACCTCTGTTCCTATAATATGCTCTAAACCCTGCATCTTGCAAATATGCATTCTATTTGCAATTTTGTTTTTATCAAAAATATTTTAATATGGGTCCCTCATGTACAACATATTGGGAAGATAACTTTAGAGCAACCACTGTGATATGTTAAGAAGATTAAAAGGATGTAGAGAAGATATTTTCATGAAATTATCCCTCTCCATTCCCAATCTAGGCAATATGTGTATTATATAGTTAGCAACCTAATAGTAGGTCCTTAAAATTCCAGTGAAGAACACTTATGAAATCTATTACTTAGCTTGTGTTTAAACCTCTGTTCTCTAAGCTTATTGTATTTCCAGGCCTTCCTAAAACCTTCTGGCTGATTTGAGGAGTTAGCATATGAAAATATTTGCCAAACCTGATTTCCTGATGGGAAATACAATCCACTAGAATCAAATGTATTTGTGAAACACAAACACATTTTCATTACCTGTAGTTTATAATCAGAGATTTTTACTTTGACAAACATGCTATTCACATTGGAAATAGAAGTGAAGCACACTTTTTGCATTTATTAATTGTGTATCCCTGCTGTAAACATTAGCTAATCATTTCCTGTTGAATATTAAGCAAATGTCTACACTAAAAGGCACTGCTGAACTTCCAAAGTCCTAGGCTTCAGATTCTGAGTGGGCTATAATCTTGGCAAGATGCATTTTCCCCATCAACATCCATAATGTCTCCCCAGGGAGGAATTTGTCAAAGGAGGAATTTGTAAAGTCACCATCTTCACAGAGGCCCTGGAGAATGAATTTAGCTGATGTGTGTAAAGACCTCCAAAGGTGAAAAATGGGACAGGATAGTCACTGATGCCAGAGGGACTTTCTAGGCAGTGTTGGGGATTCTTCCATGAATTAAACAGGAGCATTTCTTACATGACCAAGAAGGCAGGGGGATCTGTAAGAGAATAGCTTAGCATCATGCATGATGCCAAGCAGTTATTCAGATGAGATACTTCTGCAGTGGCCCATATTTACTCGTTTAATATTTCAAAGAAAATTTAAAGCTAGGAAAAAATAAGAAAGATTGAAACAGGGCTTCCCTGGTGGTCCAGTGGGTAAGGACACCACCTTGCAGTGCAAGCGGCACTGGTTCGATCCCTGGTCTGGGAAGATTCCACGTGCTGTGGAGTGGTTGGACCAATGTGTCCAATTACCGAGCCTGAGCTCTGGAGCGCATGAGCCCAGAGACAGTGCTCTGCGACAACAGAAGGCCACAGCGATGGGAGGCCCACACGGGCCAAAGAACAAAGATGGATGAAAATAGACAAGATATTTTCATGCCTCTCCATTCCCAATCTAGGCAATATGTGTATTATATAGTTAGCAACCTAATAGTAGGTCCTTAAAATTCCAGTGAAGAACACTTATGAAATCTATTACTTAGCTTGTGTTTAAACCTCTGTTCTCTAAGCTTATTGTATTTCCAGGCCTTCCTAAAACCTTCTGGCTGATTTGAGGAGTTAGCATATGAAAATATTTGCCAAACCTGATTTCCTGATGGGAAATACAATCCACTAGAATCAAATGTATTTGTGAAACACAAACACATTTTCATTACCTGTAGTTTATAATCAGAGATTTTTACTTTGACAAACATGCTATTCACATTGGAAATAGAAGTGAAGCACACTTTTTGCATTTATTAATTGTGTATCCCTGCTGTAAACATTAGCTAATCATTTCCTGTTGAATATTAAGCAAATGTCTACACTAAAAGGCACTGCTGAACTTCCAAAGTCCTAGGCTTCAGATTCTGAGTGGGCTATAATCTTGGCAAGATGCATTTTCCCCATCAACATCCATAATGTCTCCCCAGGGAGGAATTTGTCAAAGGAGGAATTTGTAAAGTCACCATCTTCACAGAGGCCCTGGAGAATGAATTTAGCTGATGTGTGTAAAGACCTCCAAAGGTGAAAAATGGGACAGGATAGTCACTGATGCCAGAGGGACTTTCTAGGCAGTGTTGGGGATTCTTCCATGAATTAAACAGGAGCATTTCTTACATGACCAAGAAGGCAGGGGGATCTGTAAGAGAATAGCTTAGCATCATGCATGATGCCAAGCAGTTATTCAGATGAGATACTTCTGCAGTGGCCCATATTTACTCGTTTAATATTTCAAAGAAAATTTAAAGCTAGGAAAAAATAAGAAAGATTGAAACAGGGCTTCCCTGGTGGTCCAGTGGGTAAGGACACCACCTTGCAGTGCAAGCGGCACTGGTTCGATCCCTGGTCTGGGAAGATTCCACGTGCTGTGGAGTGGTTGGACCAATGTGTCCAATTACCGAGCCTGAGCTCTGGAGCGCATGAGCCCAGAGACAGTGCTCTGCGACAACAGAAGGCCACAGCGATGGGAGGCCCACACGGGCCAAAGAACAAAGATGGATGAAAATAGACAAATAAAAGACCAACAGAAGTAGCCCGCCTGCTCCCCTTCCTCCCCACCCACCCCCCCAAAATAAATAAATAAATAAATCTTAAAAAAAATGGTTGAAACAAATAAATGAAAACAATTAGAAGGTCCATTGGAAGATATACAAGCCTTTGAAAAGATATATATTTTGGCTCAATTCTGGAGAGAGGAAGTGCAGTTTTAGAAATCCTAAAGTGAAGTGTGAAGTAGATGACTCCAAATATAGAAACTGTTTTCAGACATAGAAACCTTGCTCCACAGTATGGGTTACCTTGTAGTGTGTGTGTGTGTATATATCTATATAGATGATATAGATAGATATAGATATAGATATAGATACAGATACATATGTATATAATTTCCAGTGACTACACTCAATTATCAGTCAATGGTATAACTCTAAGATTCAGTGTGTAAATGTTCATATTTCAGACCACATATTAGAAAACCAGTTATTAACAAATAAGTAAATAAATCTTGGCCAGTAATTTTCCTTTGAGGATTAATCTGGGATTTTTGGATTCCTGACCTATAAAAAATTTTTGAGTCTCTGAGCCCAGCAGGTTCCTCCTTCTGTGTAAGGCAGCAGTTCTACTTTTGGCATTGCCACAAATTCACCTTGGGCATTACCATCCCATTTAGTGATCCAGCAATAGTCTCACATCTCCTTTCTCTCCATCTCAGGCACTGATGCAAACTTCTAGGCAGTGTTGGGGATTCTTCCATGAATTCTTTACATGACCAAGAAGGCAGGGGGATCTGTAAGAGAATAGCTTAGCATCATGCATGATGCCAAGCAGTTATTCAGATGAGATACTTCTGCAGTGGCCCATATTTACTCGTTTAATATTTCAAAGAAAATTTAAAGCTAGGAAAAAATAAGAAAGATTGAAACAGGGCTTCCCTGGTGGTCCAGTGGGTAAGGACACCACCTTGCAGTGCAAGCGGCACTGGTTCGATCCCTGGTCTGGGAAGATTCCACGTGCTGTGGAGTGGTTGGACCAATGTGTCCAATTACCGAGCCTGAGCTCTGGAGCGCATGAGCCCAGAGACAGTGCTCTGCGACAACAGAAGGCCACAGCGATGGGAGGCCCACACGGGCCAAAGAACAAAGATGGATGAAAATAGACAAATAAAAGACCAACAGAAGTAGCCCGCCTGCTCCCCTTCCTCCCCACCCCCCCCAAAAAAAAAAAATAAATAAAAAGAAATGGTTGAAACAAATAAATGAAAACAATTAGAAGGTCCATTGGAAGATATACAAGCCTTTGAAAAGATATATATTTTGGCTCAATTCTGGAGAGAGGAAGTGCAGTTTTAGAAATCCTAAAGTGAAGTGTGAAGTAGATGACTCCAAATATAGAAACTGTTTTCAGACATAGAAACCTTGCTCCACAGTATGGGTTACCTTGTAGTGTGTGTGTGTGTATATATCTATATAGATGATATAGATAGATATAGATATAGATATAGATACAGATACATATGTATATAATTTCCAGTGACTACACTCAATTATCAGTCAATGGTATAACTCTAAGATTCAGTGTGTAAATGTTCATATTTCAGACCACATATTAGAAAACCAGTTATTAACAAATAAGTAAATAAATCTTGGCCAGTAATTTTCCTTTGAGGATTAATCTGGGATTTTTGGATTCCTGACCTATAAAAATTATTGAGTCTCTGAGCCCAGCAGGTTCCTCCTTCTGTGTAAGGCAGCAGTTCTACTTTTGGCATTGCCACAAATTCACCTTGGGCATTACCATCCCATTTAGTGATCCAGCAATAGTCTCACATCTCCTTTCTTTCCATCTCTTATTAGATTCCTTACGTCTGCAGCAAGCTAAGTCTTTTGAATATAACATTTTAATTCTGGCTGCAGAACTATCCATTTCTTTTCATTTTCTATCAGATAAAGTCCTAAACTCTTAGCACGTTATTCAGACTTTTGACAATGACACCAATCAGTCTTCTCTATACTCATCTGGCACCCTTAACAAACAGTAAACCAATCTAGATTTGGTGCCATGGCAATTATTGTATTATATCACTGCCCTTCCTTTCTTCATACTTACCTCCTGGACAAAGTGCATTTGCTTCATTTCTAATAATCCTTAAGACCCAAACAAGTAACTGTCTTTTCTAAGCAGCTCTCTCAGTTCTCTCTTGATAACTATAATCTCTTCCACCTATAGAGCTATTATGAACCATTATCCTTACCAACAGTACATAACTTACCATGTGGAAGCACATTTGGATATCATGTATTATTGTATAATTAACTTTAGGTTTATGACTATTCCTCTAGTAGGATTATAATTAACTTATAAGTAAGAATGACTACTTCCCCTTTTACTTCTCCTTTCAAAACTACAAACAAGGAACTACTTTGTATGTAATGGACTCAGGAAATATCTGGCAGTTGTTTAAGTGTTATGATATCAAGTTGCCATTTTGATTTTGGGACACTTTCATAAGAATTTGAAGAAAAATCATAGTTTTTGATTTATTCTGATTTATTTGTGACTGTGATTGTTTTTGTTTATGTGGACGTTTTAAGCTCAGCCTTTGAAAGTGTTGGCTTTCCATTACTGATGATAAGAATGTGATCTTGAATAAAGCAAATTATCTAGGGTAATTTGAACTCTCAAAGAGAAAGCACAATATAAATACCAAATTTGTACTATTATTATGTATACATATCCCATTGCTTATCAAGTCAAGATTGTGATGGTTGTAAACTCTCTTCTTTCTACAATATGCCACTGCAATTTAACAGATCTCATCAGGTGATAGTGTCCCAGACATCCTAGTTATCTTTTATTTGGCTTAATTTTATTCAATTAAACCTCTCCATGCTATTTTTCCTTGTTGGTGGTTAGCCACTTCAATTACCAATAGCAAAAGTTTGCAGGAACATGGACCTACAGAATCTCACATGAAACTTCTGCATTATCATGGAAACTTTTTGTTCTTTTATTCATTTTATTCTTAATGGAGGGACTACTGCATTTAAATTCAGTTAGGTTTTCAGCCTATTGGTACAATGCCAGTGAAATAAGAACCTTGAGAAAGATGCACTGTTGTTCCAACTGATTCCTTTTGAGCCTTAATTTTACAGGTTGAAGACATAACTGCTAGACGTGAAACACCTCACTACATTGACCTAATAGTAAACAAGTGTAACACAGCACATAAATGTTTGATATTCAGTCCTAAATGAAAAAAAATATATTTATTCTATAATGAATACTTAATTAGAATTGCAAACTGAATATAAGGAATGGAACCCCTACTGCTTCTGAGACAAAGCAGAGTAAAATGAATTACCATCATGCAGGGAATGATATTAATAATGTCCAGCTTTATAAATGAATCCAATTTTAAGCCACTTTAGTTGCTATCATACTGCGAATGAGTGCAACATGTCTAACATATCATTTATTTTCTGGAAAATGACAAGGCTTAAGCAGAAAACAATTTTAACTTGCTGATATTTGCCTGCATTAAATATTTCTAATTATTGAGCACTCACAGTCAAACATCATTCCAAAAACAAACGTCAGTGCTCTTTTCAGAATCAGCATGTTGAGAAGAGCCATCTTTTGTCTCTCTGTGTTACCAAAGGAATAAACTAGGTGAAGGATCGTTTGGGTGACTTTATAGCATCAGTAATTGTTGGTTCACTCCCTTGAGTCTATTCTGCAGAGAACAGTTGGCATTTTACTACACGTGGTAGCTTAGGTTTATGTGCTGTATTTATTATTCAGAATGTTTGCCGGTGGATGGAGTCACCAGGAAGTGATGTAGCAATCGCGAGAAAAAGCACCGGTAGTTTCCCCACGAAGAACCATTTCCACATGCGAGGAGGAGAGACTGTCATGGTGATCATTTTGGTAAAGAGAATCATAATGTAAATTGGACCTGGAAAAAGATTAGGTAACTATTTAAATTTTGTAAAATTTCTGATTTCAAAAATCTCTTCATATACCTTTGAGCAAATATTTTTGTGCTGGTCAGTGGATTCAACATATAATTAGGAGAAAGTAGTATTCCAACTTTGGGATTTACAGTCTGCTACGCAGAGAAGATCACTGAACCTGAAGTGTTCTGTTCAATTTAGTGTGGTATCTAAGCATGTGTGTCAGCTGCTCAGTTGTGTCCAACTCTTTGTGACTCCATTGGCTGTAGTCAACCAAACTCCTCTGTCTATAGTATTTTCTAGGCACAAATGCTCGAGTGGGCAGCCATGCTTTTGTTTTTTTTTTTTTGTTATTTTTTAAGGGATCTTCCTGGTCCAAGGATCAAACCCAGATCTCCTGCATTGCAGGTGGATTCTTTACTGTTTGAGACATATGGAAGCTATAGTGTGATATAGAAACCATAAATATTGTGATTTAGAACATTGTATAAAGAAGGGCCAGGGTCACCTAAGATGTGTCTGTCCCACTGTTGAGAGAGGGTAATGCCTCATCTTTAGAAAGTCTCCAAGAGAGGAGTTAATAATGTCCAGCTTTATAAATGAATCCAATTTTAAGCCACTTTAGTTGCTATCATACTGCGAATGAGTGCAACATGTCTAACATATCATTTATTTTCTGGAAAATGACAAGGCTTAAGCAGAAAACAATTTTAACTTGCTGATATTTGCCTGCATTAAATATTTCTAATTATTGAGCACTCACAGTCAAACATCATTCCAAAAACAAACGTCAGTGCTCTTTTCAGAATCAGCATGTTGAGAAGAGCCATCTTTTGTCTCTCTGTGTTACCAAAGGAATAAACTAGGTGAAGGATCGTTTGGGTGACTTTATAGCATCAGTAATTGTTGGTTCACTCCCTTGAGTCTATTCTGCAGAGAACAGTTGGCATTTTACTACACGTGGTAGCTTAGGTTTATGTGCTGTATTTATTATTCAGAATGTTTGCCGGTGGATGGAGTCACCAGGAAGTGATGTAGCAATCGCGAGAAAAAGCACCGGTAGTTTCCACACGAAGAACCATTTCCACATGCGAGGAGGAGAGACTGTCATGGTGATCATTTTGGTAAAGAGAATCATAATGTAAATTGGACCTGGAAAAAGATTAGGTAACTATTTAAATTTTGTAAAATTTCTGATTTCAAAAATCTCTTCATATACCTTTGAGCAAATATTTTTGTGCTGGTCAGTGGATTCAACATATAATTAGGAGAAAGTAGTATTCCAACTTTGGGATTTACAGTCTGCTACGCAGAGAAGATCACTGAACCTGAAGTGTTCTGTTCAATTTAGTGTGGTATCTAAGCATGTGTGTCAGCTGCTCAGTTGTGTCCAACTCTTTGTGACTCCATTGGCTGTAGTCAACCAAACTCCTCTGTCTATAGTATTTTCTAGGCACAAATGCTCGAGTGGGCAGCCATGCTTTTGTTTTTTTTTTTTTGTTATTTTTTAAGGGATCTTCCTGGTCCAAGGATCAAACCCAGATCTCCTGCATTGCAGGTGGATTCTTTACTGTTTGAGACATATGGAAGCTATAGTGTGATATAGAAACCATAAATATTGTGATTTAGAACATTGTATAAAGAAGGGCCAGGGTCACCTAAGATGTGTCTGTCCCACTGTTGAGAGAGGGTAATGCCTCATCTTTAGAAAGTCTCCAAGAGAGGAGACAGGACTCAAGGACTGTTCACTTAATTGATAGTTGCTCAGCCATGTCCAACACTTTGTGACCCGTGGATGAGCGATGGAATTCTCCAAGTAAGAATACTGGAGTGGGTAGCCTTTCCCTTCTCCAAGGGATCTTCCCAACCCAGGGATAAAACCCATATCTCCCACACTACAGGCAGATTCTTTCCTATCTAAACCACCAGAGAAGACCAGGAATCTTAAAATGAGTAGACTATTCCATTTCAGGGGATCTTTTTGACCCAGGAATCAAGCTGGGGTCTCTGGCATTTCATGTAACTTCTTTGGCAGCTGAGCCACAAGGGAAAGTCTTGCTCACTTAGACACCCTCTAAAAGTCTTATGGAGTCATTTATAGGCAATAGCCTATGTTGTCAAGAGTCAAGAGTTTTATCTGACAAAGTGAAGAGGAGACTGTGTCAAACTTTTTGAATCTTTGCAGGAACTTAAGCTTAAGTTAGTGTTCAAGGTAGTCTTTCTCGACCTGGAATGGCTAGAGAAGAGATGTCCTTCAGCCCTGAATTACCCACTCAAAACCCTGATAACCACATGATTATATTCTTCCTAGGTAAAACCAAGACCCATAGAAGCTGTAATATTGTTTAAAATATGTAATATGGTAAAGATCAGATGCAACAGAATTTTTAGCCAGATGTCCACTCAGCACACAGGTTGCCCATTCATAAGTTATGGCTTTGGGAACAAACCAGTTATTCCTTTGCCCTTAACCCTTGATCATGAGGAAACAACAAATCTAAAATTAGGACAAAAAACAGGAAGTACTAAAGCACATTCAATTTGCTAAACTCCAAGGCAATAAGACAGTTGGGAGATGAATGGATGACTGGCTGAATGGCTGAATGAATGGGAAAAAGGATTGAATTGGTTTCACTTCTTCCTGAATTATCTTTTTCATAAAGTCACTCTCTCTTCTACAGCTAGTATGGAAAGGTGAGCCCTGAAGAACCTTCTCTTTATTTACTAAAAGGAAGAATCTTCAACTTTATGCATTTGTTGAGGACATCTTAGGCCATATCCTGAGTAAGAAAGGATGATAATGATAACAACTACCATGTAAATGCAAGGGTCATGCTCTAGACTAGTGTTTCATTTGTATATATTCACTTATTCTTCTTGGTAATTGTGTGGAATAAGTGATATTTTTATATAATCATCATTTTGCAGTAAAGAAACTAAAGCAAAGAAGTGTTCAATAACTTGCCTAAGTCACACATCTAGGAAGTGGTTAATCAGAAATTCAAACTTAAAAAAGGATGATTTTTGAGGACGTGCTGTTAATTGCCACATTTCTTTGCACATAAAAAACTAAGCCATTTGGGATGCTAACAAGAAGCTAAAAGCAATGAACCCAGGAGACCCTTCTATATTCTCAGGGCTATGTCCCTTTCATTGTTTCCCAAAGCATGCCCCCTAAAACTTATCTCCACAAAATGCTGACTGACTCTGCCCCTAACTGCAGATGAGCTCTTGAGGGAGCAAGCCAGCCTGGATAAGATTATAATCGCACAGATATGTCTTGTTTGGGGAAAAGGCACAGTGTCAGGAGAGGAGAATGGATGCTCTCCGTCCATGGGCGACACCCCTTCCACTCCATGATATACGAACACCAAAGACACCGTACATCATGGTGACATGCACTTAAACTTAAAGCTGGTCCAAGCGCTTCTCTGTTCCCTGGGGGAGCTGCCATAAGCTGTGATCTATGGAGAGAGCCCAGGGCTGCTCTCTGCTTGGATTTGTTCAGCTTAGAGTAATCCTCAAAATACAATTATTGCCTTCACTGAAAAGACATTTCTTAAAATAAAGAAGTAAGCGATATGTATCAAAAGAGCATGAGAGAGGAAAAAATGAAAGAAAAGTGGTCATTGTAGAAGTTATTGTCTAAAGACAGGCATTGGGAGATGAATGGATGACTGGCTGAATGGCTGAATGAATGGGAAAAAGGATTGAATTGGTTTCACTTCTTCCTGAATTATCTTTTTCATAAAGTCACTCTCTCTTCTACAGCTAGTATGGAAAGGTGAGCCCTGAAGAACCTTCTCTTTATTTACTAAAAGGAAGAATCTTCAACTTTATGCATTTGTTGAGGACATCTTAGGCCATATCCTGAGTAAGAAAGGATGATAATGATAACAACTACCATGTAAATGCAAGGGTCATGCTCTAGACTAGTGTTTCATTTGTATATATTCACTTATTCTTCTTGGTAATTGTGTGGAATAAGTGATATTTTTATATAATCATCATTTTGCAGTAAAGAAACTAAAGCAAAGAAGTGTTCAATAACTTGCCTAAGTCACACATCTAGGAAGTGGTTAATCAGAAATTCAAACTTAAAAAAGGATGATTTTTGAGGACGTGCTGTTAATTGCCACATTTCTTTGCACATAAAAAACTAAGCCATTTGGGATGCTAACAAGAAGCTAAAAGCAATGAACCCAGGAGACCCTTCTATATTCTCAGGGCTATGTCCCTTTCATTGTTTCCCAAAGCATGCCCCCTAAAACTTATCTCCACAAAATGCTGACTGACTCTGCCCCTAACTGCAGATGAGCTCTTGAGGGAGCAAGCCAGCCTGGATAAGATTATAATCGCACAGATATGTCTTGTTTGGGGAAAAGGCACAGTGTCAGGAGAGGAGAATGGATGCTCTCCGTCCATGGGCGACACCCCTTCCACTCCATGATATACGAACACCAAAGACACCGTACATCATGGTGACATGCACTTAAACTTAAAGCTGGTCCAAGCGCTTCTCTGTTCCCTGGGGGAGCTGCCATAAGCTGTGATCTATGGAGAGAGCCCAGGGCTGCTCTCTGCTTGGATTTGTTCAGCTTAGAGTAATCCTCAAAATACAATTATTGCCTTCACTGAAAAGACATTTCTTAAAATAAAGAAGTAAGCGATATGTATCAAAAGAGCATGAGAGAGGAAAAAAAATGAAAGAAAAGTGGTCATTGTAGAAGTTATTGTCTAAAGCAACATATTTTAATAGAAGAGAGACTGGGAATCAAAATACATTGCTTCTAGCACTCAGCTTCCCCAAAACAACCTCTGTGACCCTAAGTAAGTCATTTCATATTTTGACTGTCTGCTCTTCCACATGTAAATTAAGACAATAAAACTAGGCATGTTTTTTAAGGCCTCTTAAAGTTGTTTAGGAATAGAGATTCACTGTTCTTAAAATTTACAGTCCATAGCTTCTCCACTTTGGTGTCTTCCCTATCTAGTACAAATCAGACAGAGAAGTGTTCAAGAATTTTTTGTTAAATTAGAAGATAAAAAGTTGTAGATAAAGTAAGAGATATAAAATCCTGACCCTAAGTCAGAAAAACACATTTGATGAGTCTGCCTCAATTTTTCATTAGGCTTGCTGGAGTTATATTTTATGAAAAACCAACAAGCAAAAAATACCCTATACTGTGTTTAAACAAAGTTATAAAAATGAGGTTCTTCTCATTCCTCAGTGATGGTCTGGAGCCATTGTTATATTCATCAGGGATTGATCATTATTGTTCTGCCCAAGATATTCCTGCAAAAAACAAAAACATCATTTTTACTAGTCAGACCAATAAAAATGCTACAGCTATGATACACACACATATATACTTACATTTAAATCCTAGGTTTCAGTGAAGCAAAATGTAATTATAGCTGTTCATATTACAAGTTCTATTTTATAAAGCAAAAAATAAAGATGCAATTAAAAATGTAATTTTAGCTTCTTTTGCTAAAAAGAAAAATATAAACATTTCAATTCTCCAGGACAAGACCACATGTTTTGTATAACATTTAAAAATTTCACCCACAATATAAAAGTATCCCACATCATACATCATGACAAAGTAGCTTTTGAAATGGTTCTTTCAAACCATTTACTAGTTTTGAAGTTTTTCTTTACTACTAAACTACCCTTATTCTTCAAACCCCCAACTCTGTCCACAACATTTTTAAAGCAGCTGGCGACTGAAGTTGCGTCTCTGACCTTTGTATCTCCCTTGCAATAAGAAGGGCATTTGCACTACTGGAGCTATGAAGGTCATAGTTGGGATGTTTTAGATTAGCTCTGCTTAGTGGTAATATAAAGTCAGCTCTATGTTTAATTTTAGATTCTCTCATAACCACATTTTAAAATTAAAATGGTAAAGTTCATTTAATAAATACATTTTAGTGCAATATATATATAAAATATTTTAACAGCAACATGCAATTAGTGAAATATATCAATATAATGTATTCGTTTTCAATGCAAAATCTTCAAAATCCTTTTTTTTTTTTTCACTTATACTTACAGGAAGGTCAGGTAGGGACCTTCCACATTCCATGTGGTCCACATCCTCTTGGGGTCCATTTTGTCCTGCTGGATAGAACAATTTTCAGATGATAACTTCTTTTTTTTTTTTTTTTTAAAGATTTATTTATTTATTTATTTTGGGCGGGGGTCGGGTTGGGGAGGGAGGGGAGCAGGTGGGCCACTTCTATTGGTCTTTCGTTTCTCTATGTTCATCTGTCTTTGTTCTTTGGCTCCTGTGGGCCTCCCGTCGTGGTGGTGTCTGTCGTTGCAGAGCGCCAGCTCTGGGCGCATGCGCTCCAGAGCTCTGGCTCGGTAATTGTACACATCAGTCCAGCCGCTCTGCGGCACGTGGGATCTTCCTAGGCCAGGGCTCAAACTGGCGCCCCTTGCACTGCAAGGTGGTGTCCTTACCCACTGGACCACCAGGGGAAGCCCCAGATGATAGCTTCTAATGGAAGAAATGTTGAAGTTTGATTTGTTTCCTTATGTGTTGTATTTCTTAATTAATTTTGTTTAACTTAGCTGCTTTACATATTGGACCAATTCAGAGATTTCATCAGCACATCACTGCTTGCAGTCATTATTTCTTTACTGTGAATAACTCTATAACTATCCCTTTTTAATTTTTTTCATCCCCATTTTAACCAAGGATTCTGAACAATAACAGATATCAAATGTTTCCAAAATAAAAGCAAAGGACAAAGGATCATCTACTATATGGAACAATAAACCTCTGATTCTTCCATGAAGGGCACAGAGGTCTAAAAGTACTACTACCAAATCAGAGCGGTATCAACAAAAGATTTTAACTGCCTACTACATGCAGAGCTTTGTGCAGACAGGAAGTTACGCAAAAAAGGAAGTTATCCAGACGTTTTTAGATTGTCCACTAGGAGACAGAATTCTTTCCAGATCCTTAGTGAGAAATAGAGAGTAATATTCAGTGTTTATGAATCTGAAAACAGGGGCTGTATATTCACTGGGAATTGGGGAATTTCAGGCAACTAAGAGAGATGATCAAATACTTTGCAATCATAGATACTTTCAGCTTTGTTTTGCATTCCCAGTTAAATAAGCAGCTGTATCCCACTAATATTCTTTTTATATGAGTATAATGGGACCCAGAACACCTATTGAAAGATGAGGAAACTTGAGTTTAAAGAAATTTAGAGACTGACTCAAGGGAGTAAGTGAACTAGAAGCTCCTCTGGACCTTATTTTCAGTCTTTCATTTTTTTTCTACTGCATCTTTCTTATCATATTTGAAACATTTGTGGATGATGGAAGGACATATACATTTAATAGGGTTTAATTAGCCAGTATATTGAAGAAAGCCCATTCCAACCACCGTCTCTTAAGTGAATCTTTACTGCCCAGCAGAAGTGTGCCCTCCTTTGGCAAGCCCTTCCATGAACCCTGTTCCCATTATAGACGCTCTAAAAGAAATTTGCTGGGCATTCAAGCATGCACACTCCCCACATGTCAGTGAATATTGGCCTTCCCTCTTCTCCACTTGCTAAACAGGGAGGGTTGAAAACAAGCTTCCTTTCTCGAGAGTGGTGCTCACAGTACAACTTTTCCTCACGCTGAAAAGTTCAGCTCTGGTGTGCTTTGACTGACACTGATTAGGAGTCTGGGGAAATGAGACTTTCACCTGCCAATGACCTTCCAGTGGACTCAGCATCATTTCCTGGTCACTGCCAGTCTCTCGACTACCATGCAGTGACTCAGTTCCTAGAAGGTCGGGGAAATTCCTTCCTCTCTTATTCTCATGGCTGATCACTAACTCAGAGTCATTTGGAACAATAAACCTCTGATTCTTCCATGACGGGCACAGACGTCTAAAAGTACTACTACCAAATCAGAGCGGTATCAACAAAAGATTTTAACTGCCTACTACATGCAGAGCTTTGTGCAGACAGGAAGTTACGCAAAAAAGGAAGTTATCCAGACGTTTTTAGATTGTCCACTAGGAGACAGAATTCTTTCCAGATCCTTAGTGAGAAATAGAGAGTAATATTCAGTGTTTATGAATCTGAAAACAGGGGCTGTATATTCACTGGGAATTGGGGAATTTCAGGCAACTAAGAGAGATGATCAAATACTTTGCAATCATAGATACTTTCAGCTTTGTTTTGCATTCCCAGTTAAATAAGCAGCTGTATCCCACTAATATTCTTTTTATATGAGTATAATGGGACCCAGAACACCTATTGAAAGATGAGGAAACTTGAGTTTAAAGAAATTTAGAGACTGACTCAAGGGAGTAAGTGAACTAGAAGCTCCCTGCGGACCTTATTTTCAGTCTTTCATTTTTTTTCTACTGCATCTTTCTTATCATATTTGAAACATTTGTGGATGATGGAAGGACATATACATTTAATAGGGTTTAATTAGCCAGTATATTGAAGAAAGCCCATTCCAACCACCGTCTCTTAAGTGAATCTTTACTGCCCAGCAGAAGTGTGCCCTCCTTTGGCAAGCCCTTCCATGAACCCTGTTCCCATTATAGACGCTCTAAAAGAAATTTGCTGGGCATTCAAGCATGCACACTCCCCACATGTCAGTGAATATTGGCCTTCCCTCTTCTCCACTTGCTAAACAGGGAGGGTTGAAAACAAGCTTCCTTTCTCGAGAGTGGTGCTCACAGTACAACTTTTCCTCACGCTGAAAAGTTCAGCTCTGGTGTGCTTTGACTGACACTGATTAGGAGTCTGGGGAAATGAGACTTTCACCTGCCAATGACCTTCCAGTGGACTCAGCATCATTTCCCTGGTCACTGCCAGTCTCTCGACTACCATGCAGTGTACTTGTATTCAGTTCCTAGAAGGTCGTTTTAGGGAACTTCCTTCCTCTCTTATTCTCATGGCTACAGGGCCATGTACATCACACTTGATTTCAGCTTCACATTCCCATGTCTCTCTGACCTTCATTTTCCCTTTTCCAGGAGGATCCTATTCTAGCCCCCATTACTAATCTGTGACATCATTTTTCACATAGATACCAGACAGGGGGTCAAAAGTGGGATGCCCTAAATACACAGCACCTGGATCTCAGCTCAGTATTTGGCTAGACTTATTAGGTTATTTTGAATAAACATGAACTGGCTTGTAGCCAACTAGATGACCACACACAAGGGCAGCTAATCAACAGATCAGCATTAACCTGAAGACAGATCTCTAGTGGCCTGACAGTGAGTTCTGCCCTTGGCCTTGACCTGTTCAACATCCTCAACACTTTATAATTTGCAGATTGAATTGTTATTTGAAGTATGTTTCAAAAAGGTCAGAGCCTGCAGTGCCAGTGTTGCTTCAAGTAATACAGTAGCAGTTAGGAGTAGAAATGGTACCAGAAGCACATTTTCAGAATCAGGAAATGGAAATTTCTGTGATTACTAAATGAATGAGACAGTCCTTGCTGTGTATATCAGCTCAGACATAAGAAAGTAAACAGACTGCCCAGCAGGTAGAAAAACTTGTATATTCTTCAGGTGGACACTACCAAACCCTTTCATACATGTGCCCTAGAGCTGACTTCCTCCTCAGCATTCCACATCTCAGTCACTGGCATTATCTTTCATATTGCTCCCCAATCAGACGCCTGAGTGTTAGCCTAGTTATCTCTCCACTGACCACCTAAATAGACCTTCTCAATGTCTTATAAATATATTTTCTACCACAAACAATGGGAAATGACATAATTGGAGAAAGACATAAAGTTTGAGGAGCTTCATGTAGGTTTCTGATAGCTCACCCACCCTGCTGGACTTAGAATCACAGTATGACAGAATCTTGTCTTTACAAGGATCAGTCTTGTTTGGGTGAGCCAGCCTTAATAAACACATTAAGGTTCTGTAATAATACAAATGAACATAGAGACTTAAAGATCAAAATAATTCTGCCAATGACCTTCCAGTGGACTCAGCATCATTTCCTGGTCACTGCCAGTCTCTCGACTACCATGCAGTGTACTTGTATTCAGTTCCTAGAAGGTCGTTTTAGGGAACTTCCTTCCTCTCTTATTCTCATGGCTACAGGGCCATGTACATCACACTTGATTTCAGCTTCACATTCCCATGTCTCTCTGACCTTCATTTTCCCTTTTCCAGGAGGATCCTATTCTAGCCCCCATTACTAATCTGTGACATCATTTTTCACATAGATACCAGACAGGGGGTCAAAAGTGGGATGCCCTAAATACACAGCACCTGGATCTCAGCTCAGTATTTGGCTAGACTTATTAGGTTATTTTGAATAAACATGAACTGGCTTGTAGCCAACTAGATGACCACACACAAGGGCAGCTAATCAACAGATCAGCATTAACCTGAAGACAGATCTCTAGTGGCCTGACAGTGAGTTCTGCCCTTGGCCTTGACCTGTTCAACATCCTCAACACTTTATAATTTGCAGATTGAATTGTTATTTGAAGTATGTTTCAAAAAGGTCAGAGCCTGCAGTGCCAGTGTTGCTTCAAGTAATACAGTAGCAGTTAGGAGTAGAAATGGTACCAGAAGCACATTTTCAGAATCAGGAAATGGAAATTTCTGTGATTACTAAATGAATGAGACAGTCCTTGCTGTGTATATCAGCTCAGACATAAGAAAGTAAACAGACTGCCCAGCAGGTAGAAAAACTTGTATATTCTTCAGGTGGACACTACCAAACCCTTTCATACATGTGCCCTAGAGCTGACTTCCTCCTCAGCATTCCACATCTCAGTCACTGGCATTATCTTTCATATTGCTCCCCAATCAGACGCCTGAGTGTTAGCCTAGTTATCTCTCCACTGACCACCTAAATAGACCTTCTCAATGTCTTATAAATATATTTTCTACCACAAACAATGGGAAATGACATAATTGGAGAAAGACATAAAGTTTGAGGAGCTTCATGTAGGTTTCTGATAGCTCACCCACCCTGCTGGACTTAGAATCACAGTATGACAGAATCTTGTCTTTACAAGGATCAGTCTTGTTTGGGTGAGCCAGCCTTAATAAACACATTAAGGTTCTGTAATAATACAAATGAACATAGAGACTTAAAGATCAATTAAAAATCTAACATATTTCTCTTGCTTCTGAGATTTGCAAGCATGTTTGTAAACAGGAAATTATATAAGGAATTTTGAACTCTTAACCCAATTAAAGGTTAGTGTGAGTCCCTTGCATCTCAGAGGTGATGGAGTTTTGGAGTTCATAAAATGATAAGAAACTTTTTTTCACTTTGGATATTATTTGCTTGTAACACCTGTACAGCACTGGTAGCCCCAGTGTAGCACTTGGGCTGAGGAGAATGCAAAACAATAAACCTATGAGGCCAACAACTGTTGCACTGTTTAGACTGCAACAACTTGGCTATTCAAAGAATGGAAAAAGAGAAAAACCTAAAGAGGTGATGTTAGAACACCATAGCTCAGAGTTAAAGCATGCTAGCAGAGACTAGGAAGAGGCTCTGATGTTGCAAACCCTCACCCTACCTTGGATCTTCTTTTCTGGCTCCTGAAATCAGGTGAACTTGCCACACATCCAGTTTCTTTCCAAAAATGTAATTATACATTGAGACCGGGGCCCACAGTTTACAGTCTCTTGAGGTCAGATCAGTTAAGAAATAACAAGACACCATTTTACTCCTGCAAAGACGCCTTAAGAAACAGAATTACAGGACTTCTGTCATGGTTCAGTAGTTGAGAATTCACCTACAAATTCAGGGGACATGAATTTGATCTCCACTCTGGGAAGATCCCATATGCTGCAGAACAACTAAGCCTGTGTGTCATAGCCCTGTACTGAGCCAGCTCTCTAGAGCCTGTGAGCTATAACTACTGAAGCCTGCACACTGTAGAACCCATGCTCTGCAAAGAGAGAAATGAGAAGTCTGTACACTGCAATGCAGGAGACATTGGTTTGTTTCCTGGGTCAAAAAGATACTCTGGAGGATAAAATGACAATCTGCTCCAATATTCTTGCCTAGGAATCTCATGGACGGGGACCCTAGCAGGCTACAGTCTATTGGGTTGTAAAAGAGCCAGACATGATTGACAGACTAAACAACATCACCGCCACAACTAAAGAGTATCTCCGACTCTCTGCAACTAGAGAAAGCCCTCAAAGCAACAAACCCTCAAAGACCCAAAATGTCCATATGTGAATAAATAAATACCTAAAAAAGTGCATGGCTTTGAGGTGACCAGAGATGACCTTTATGTCAAAGGGTTCTGAAGTGTTAAGCCACCAATAATACAAATGAACATAGAGACTTAAAGATCAATTAAAAATCTAACATATTTCTCTTGCTTCTGAGATTTGCAAGCATGTTTGTAAACAGGAAATTATATAAGGAATTTTGAACTCTTAACCCAATTAAAGGTTAGTGTGAGTCCCTTGCATCTCAGAGGTGATGGAGTTTTGGAGTTCATAAAATGATAAGAAACTTTTTCACTTTGGATATTATTTGCTTGTAACACCTGTACAGCACTGGTAGCCCCAGTGTAGCACTTGGGCTGAGGAGAATGCAAAACAATAAACCTATGAGGCCAACAACTGTTGCACTGTTTAGACTGCAACAACTTGGCTATTCAAAGAATGGAAAAAGAGAAAAACCTAAAGAGGTGATGTTAGAACACCATAGCTCAGAGTTAAAGCATGCTAGCAGAGACTAGGAAGAGGCTCTGATGTTGCAAACCCTCACCCTACCTTGGATCTTCTTTTCTGGCTCCTGAAATCAGGTGAACTTGCCACACATCCAGTTTCTTTCCAAAAATGTAATTATACATTGAGACCGGGGCCCACAGTTTACAGTCTCTTGAGGTCAGATCAGTTAAGAAATAACAAGACACCATTTTACTCCTGCAAAGACGCCTTAAGAAACAGAATTACAGGACTTCTGTCATGGTTCAGTAGTTGAGAATTCACCTACAAATTCAGGGGACATGAATTTGATCTCCACTCTGGGAAGATCCCATATGCTGCAGAACAACTAAGCCTGTGTGTCATAGCCCTGTACTGAGCCAGCTCTCTAGAGCCTGTGAGCTATAACTACTGAAGCCTGCACACTGTAGAACCCATGCTCTGCAAAGAGAGAAATGAGAAGTCTGTACACTGCAATGCAGGAGACATTGGTTTGTTTCCTGGGTCAAAAAGATACTCTGGAGGATAAAATGACAATCTGCTCCAATATTCTTGCCTAGGAATCTCATGGACGGGGACCCTAGCAGGCTACAGTCTATTGGGTTGTAAAAGAGCCAGACATGATTGACAGACTAAACAACATCACCGCCACAACTAAAGAGTATCTCCGACTCTCTGCAACTAGAGAAAGCCCTCAAAGCAACAAACCCTCAAAGACCCAAAATGTCCATATGTGAATAAATAAATACCTAAAAAAGTGCATGGCTTAGGACTCATCTTTGAGGTGACCAGAGATGACTCTGTCAGTTGTGAGCAAAGGAAGGAATCTACTCAGCTACTCATATTCTTTGTGTTCTAAGGCCACCAAGAGTTAGGGTAGGAAAACAACTGTCTCTCTATGTAGTCAGTAAAGTCCTTTTTATGGGTAGAATCTCAAGCTATAAGAGATCAAGCTAATCTCTGGGCTAACTACAAAGAGGGAACTGGAGTAGCGACAGCCAGTGCTGTGCTGTGCGTAGTCGCTCAGTCATGTCTGACTCTCTGCAAGCCCATGGACTGTAACTAGGCTCTTCTGTCCATGGGGATTCTCCAGATAATACTGGAATGGGTTGCCGTGTCCTCCTTCAGGAGATCTTCCTAACTGAGGAATTGAACCCAGGTCTCCCACATTGGAGGTGGATTATTTGCCATCTGAGCCACAAGATCTTATCTTTAATTCAGTGTCATCCTGCATCTGAGCAACAGATAACAAAATGAGGGGTTTGGTATGCTTTGGACAAGTAGGATTCAGTATAAGATCCCAAGTATCAAGCAACTGTTTGTTTATTCGGAACAAATTATTAGAAAGAAGGATCAGCTCACAGTTTACCCCTGTGTGGGTGGTTGTTGATGTTGAATTGACCCTTATATAGGAGTCAGTAACCAATATCATTTCCCATGTTGTCTTTTGTACAGCAGAGTATACGAAATGGTTCTTATTATGTATTACTTTCTGTAAACCATGTCCTTGGCTTCCTACTGCCTGGGGTCTACGACCTTAGTATTATTAGTAAAACCATAAATTCCTTTTCAAATTAAAAAAAAATAAAATCCTCCTGCGCCTCTGCCATTTTGTCTGTTTAATTTTCTGATACAGTTTTAAACTCACTCAAAGGCAACAGAAACTGTAAAAAACTTCCTTTGGCTACAGTCTATTGGGTTGTAAAAGAGCCAGACATGATTGACAGACTAAACAACATCACCGCCACAACTAAAGAGTATCTCCGACTCTCTGCAACTAGAGAAAGCCCTCAAAGCAACAAACCCTCAAAGACCCAAAATGTCCATATGTGAATAAATAAATACCTAAAAAAGTGCATGGCTTAGGACTCATCTTTGAGGTGACCAGAGATGACTCTGTCAGTTGTGAGCAAAGGAAGGAATCTACTCAGCTACTCATATTCTTTGTGTTCTAAGGCCACCAAGAGTTAGGGTAGGAAAACAACTGTCTCTCTATGTAGTCAGTAAAGTCCTTTTTATGGGTAGAATCTCAAGCTATAAGAGATCAAGCTAATCTCTGGGCTAACTACAAAGAGGGAACTGGAGTAGCGACAGCCAGTGCTGTGCTGTGCGTAGTCGCTCAGTCATGTCTGACTCTCTGCAAGCCCATGGACTGTAACTAGGCTCTTCTGTCCATGGGGATTCTCCAGATAATACTGGAATGGGTTGCCGTGTCCTCCTTCAGGAGATCTTCCTAACTGAGGAATTGAACCCAGGTCTCCCACATTGGAGGTGGATTATTTGCCATCTGAGCCACAAGATCTTATCTTTAATTCAGTGTCATCCTGCATCTGAGCAACAGATAACAAAATGAGGGGTTTGGTATGCTTTGGACAAGTAGGATTCAGTATAAGATCCCAAGTATCAAGCAACTGTTTGTTTATTCGGAACAAATTATTAGAAAGAAGGATCAGCTCACAGTTTACCCCTGTGTGGGTGGTTGTTGATGTTGAATTGACCCTTATATAGGAGTCAGTAACCAATATCATTTCCCATGTTGTCTTTTGTACAGCAGAGTATACGAAATGGTTCTTATTATGTATTACTTTCTGTAAACCATGTCCTTGGCTTCCTACTGCCTGGGGTCTACGACCTTAGTATTATTAGTAAAACCATAAATTCCTTTTCAAATTAAAAAAAAATAAAATCCTCCTGCGCCTCTGCCATTTTGTCTGTTTAATTTTCTGATACAGTTTTAAACTCACTCAAAGGCAACAGAAACTGTAAAAAACTTCCTTTGTCTTAAAGCAGTAACTTCATTTCCCTAAAATAAAAGTCAGTTTCTTTACTGTAAAGCCCAGCACACACATATTCCTGAATTCGGGCTTTTCTGTGTGTTAGAATGCTCTAAGGGAGCAGTCATCTACAAAGCCATAAACAAACTCGCTGAACACTGAGGATATGCTTTTTGCTATTCTCTCTCTCTGTCTCTCTCTCTCTTTTTTCTTTTTCCTGTGGGTTTGGCTATTGAATTGCAATGACCACTGTTCCTTTTTTAATGCAGTTTATGCTGCTTCCCATCACTGCCTGTTTTTATCATCTCTTTTCATTGATGGAACCTTCTAAAGTCACTGCTTCGACCCTTCCCTCAATTCTCTCTCCCACAGTGAAGCGTGGTGATTTCTCACAGTACCTGGTCAGAGACTTAGAATAAGGAGTTATTATAGCTTCAATTGGAAACTGTAGAAAAATCAGAAATCATTCTCAGGTAGTTAACAGCATTTGGTCTGAGATTAAATTGCGTGAAATGGAGCATTTGGGTCATTGGATAGACATGGCAAATAGCAAAATATAATAAACAGACTCCAATCTTTGCACCCAAGGCCCTCTGAACAAAGTAAGTGCTCTGCATGGCTGCTACAGACACCCAGATAGACTTTTTATTTCTAAATATCCTGATTAATTTTTAAGTACCCTGGGCTTGGGGATGCCCCAAACATCATTGTCTAGTGAACTTCTATAAACTTGCATCTTGACTAATCTGAGAACATGCATGTCTGTGAACAACAAAACTCTGTAAAAGTTAAAAGTAAAATAAAGGTTTAAAAAATAAAAAAAATAAATAAAAAAATAAAAAACAAAAATTAAAAAAAAATAAAACAAAACAAAAAAAAACTTGCATCTTCAGTAGGGGAAATATAATCTATTTGTGGCATATTCCTTTGCCTTTAACCCATCAAGTTGTTGTTTAGTGGAAGCTCCTTAGGGACCCTGAAGCTCTGAGCTATTTTAAAAGGCCATTTCAAGCTTCTGTTTCTCTGTGCATATATAAAGATATAGATATAGATATAGATATAAATATAGGTATAGATATACACATACATATTTGGCTATAAGATATGCCCTTGACTGTCAAATAACCCAGGAAGGCATGTTTTGGATGTAGGGAACACAGAAATCAAGTCACGGGCATATTCTTCATTTTTCTATATTGCTTCATACTGGAAAAGTAAAAAAAAAAAAAGCAACACCATTTCCATATACTCTACCAAGTAGTAAAGGGTGACACAGCTTTGATTTCAGTCTCAATCATATCTATACCCTTGATTGATCCGTCAGTGTGGAATTTTTACTGCCCAGGTCTCTTTGCTACTCAGCTTCTACACCCTCCCCTTCTCTGTGAGGTAAGATATTTCCTTTGATGCGATGCCTCCCCCTTCTCTAACAATCAATTATGAAGAATATCAGGGTCCTTTTCCCACTTTTGGATTGGGTTGTTCATTTTTCCAGTGCTGAGTTGTCTGAGTTGCTTGTAGATTTTGGAGATTAATTCTTTGTCTGTTGTTTCATTTGCTATGATTTTCTCCCACTCTGTGGGCTGTCTGTTCAGCTTTTTTGTAATTTCTTTAGCTGTACAAAAGCTTTTAAGTTTCATTAGGTCCCACGTGTTCATTTTTCTTTTTAGTTCCACTATTCTAGTAGGTGGGTCAGAGAAGATCTTGCTTTGATTGATGTCCTTGAGGATTTTGCCTATATTCTCCTCAAAGAGTTTGATGGTTTCTGGTCTTACATTTAAGTCTTTAATCCATTTTGAGTTTATCTTTGTGTATGGTGTCAGGTTATGTTCCAACTTCATTTTCTTGCATGTAGCTGTCCAATTTTCCCAGCACCATTTGTTGAAGAGGCTGTCTTTGTCCCATTTTATAGTTTTGCTTCCTTTGTCAAAAATAAGGTACCCATAGGTGCGTGGCTTTATCTCTGGGTTCTCGACCTTGTTCCATTGGTCGATATTTCTGTTTTTGTGCCAGTACCATACTGTCTTGATGACTGTTGCTTTGTAGTAGAGTCTGAAGTTGGGGAGGCTGATCCTTTCAGCTCCATTCTTCTTCCTGAGGATTGCTTTGGCTATTCGAGGTCTTTTGTGTTTCCATATGAACTGTGTGATTCTTTGGTCTAGTTCTGTGAAGAATGTTATTGGAAGTTTGATAGGGATCGCATTGAATCTATAGATGACATTTGGTAGTATGGTCATTTTCACAATATTGATTCTCCCGACCCAGGAACATGGAATATTTCTCCATCTGTTTAACTCTTCTTTAATGTCTCTCATGAGTGTCTTGTAATTTTCTGTGTACAGTTCTTTTGTTTCTTTGGGTAGGTTTATTCCTAGATATTTGACTCTTTTGGTTGCGATGGTGAAGGGGATTGCCTCTTTGATTTCATTTTCTGATTTTTCATTGTTTGTGTAGAGGAATGCTAGTGATTTCTGTATATTGATTTTGTATCCTGTAACTTTGCTGAATTTGCTGATTAACTCTAGTAGTTTTGTAATAGTGTCTTTGGGATTTTTCCAAAAATGGGAAAAGGACCTAAACAGACACCTCTCCAATGATGACATACAGATGGCCCCAAAACACATGAAACGATGCTCAACTTCACTAATAATTAGAGAAATGCAAATCAAAACTACAATGAGATATCACCTCACACCCGTCAGAATGGCCATCATCCACAAATCGACAGACAATAAATGCTGGAGAGGCTACGGAGAAAAGGGAACACTCCTGCATTGCTGGTGGGAGTGTAAATTGATACAGCCTCTATGGAAGACAGTCTGGAGATTTCTTAAAAAACTAAAAATAGAAGCACCATATGACCCAGTAATCCCACTCTTAGGCTTATACCCTGACGAAATCAAAACTGAAAGAAGCACCTGTACCCCAATGTTCATTGCAGCTCTCTATACAATAGCTAGAACATGGAAGGAACCTAGATGCCCATCGACGAACGAATGGATCCAAAAGCTCTGGTACATATATACAATGGAATACTACACAGCTGTAAAGAGAAATGCAGAAGAATCAACCCTCATGAGGTGACTGGATCTAGAACGTATCATCAAAAGTGCAGTGGGGACAGTACCATACTGTCTTGATGACTGTTGCTTTGTAGTAGAGTCTGAAGTTGGGGAGGCTGATCCTTTCAGCTCCATTCTTCTTCCTGAGGATTGCTTTGGCTATTCGAGGTCTTTTGTGTTTCCATATGAACTGTGTGATTCTTTGGTCTAGTTCTGTGAAGAATGTTATTGGAAGTTTGATAGGGATCGCATTGAATCTATAGATGACATTTGGTAGTATGGTCATTTTCACAATATTGATTCTTCCGACCCAGGAACATGGAATATTTCTCCATCTGTTTAACTCTTCTTTAATGTCTCTCATGAGTGTCTTGTAATTTTCTGTGTACAGTTCTTTTGTTTCTTTGGGTAGGTTTATTCCTAGATATTTGACTCTTTTGGTTGCGATGGTGAAGGGGATTGCCTCTTTGATTTCATTTTCTGATTTTTCATTGTTTGTGTAGAGGAATGCTAGTGATTTCTGTATATTGATTTTGTATCCTGTAACTTTGCTGAATTTGCTGATTAACTCTAGTAGTTTTGTAATAGTGTCTTTGGGATTTTTCCAAAAATGGGAAAAGGACCTAAACAGACACCTCTCCAATGATGACATACAGATGGCCCCAAAACACATGAAACGATGCTCAACTTCACTAATAATTAGAGAAATGCAAATCAAAACTACAATGAGATATCACCTCACACCCGTCAGAATGGCCATCATCCACAAATCGACAGACAATAAATGCTGGAGAGGCTACGGAGAAAAGGGAACACTCCTGCATTGCTGGTGGGAGTGTAAATTGATACAGCCTCTATGGAAGACAGTCTGGAGATTTCTTAAAAAACTAAAAATAGAAGCACCATATGACCCAGTAATCCCACTCTTAGGCTTATACCCTGACGAAATCAAAACTGAAAGAAGCACCTGTACCCCAATGTTCATTGCAGCTCTCTATACAATAGCTAGAACATGGAAGGAACCTAGATGCCCATCGACGAACGAATGGATCCAAAAGCTCTGGTACATATATACAATGGAATACTACACAGCTGTAAAGAGAAATGCAGAAGAATCAACCCTCATGAGGTGACTGGATCTAGAACGTATCATCAAAAGTGCAGTCAGTCAGAAAGAGAAGGACAAATACAGTATATTAACACATATATATGGAATCTAGTAGTGGTGATGATGGCACATGCAGTGAAGTGACAGAAAGACAGACATGGACAGTGGACATATGGACATTGTGGGGAAGGAACAGTGTGTGAGAGGCGTAAGGGAAGTAGCATGAAAGCCTGTACTATCATGAGTGAAGAAAATAGCTCTAGTCATTGCTCTGTGAGAAAAGGGGATCCTTCAGGGGTGCTGTGTGATAGTCGGGAGGGGAGGGAAGGGGGGGATATACATATGACTAATCTGAGAACATACATGTCTGTAAACAACAAAACTCTGTAAAAGTTAAAAGTAAAATAAAGGTTTAAAAAAAAAAAATCAGTGAATGCCTTAGGATGAACTTCTGTAAACTTGTGAGGCCCATGAAAAACCATCGCCACCACCAAAGTAATTGGTGTTTAATGTACATCTTCGTGTCAAGTTCTGGTGGGCTTGACTAGAAGCTATGTTCTCTCAGAAAATATCGACTACACAGCTGCACCAGGAGCAGGTACAGGTCTGCGGATCTTGACCAAGTCCAGCCTAGAAAGAAACACGAGCCTCCACCTTGCAGAACACATACCTCCACCTCATTCTGCAATGATGGAAAAAAAAAACCTTGTGAGTTTCTTTATCTCCAGATACAAGGAGAGGAAATGCTACAAAATAACATTCATTAACTATGATTTTCCCCCAAATTATTTTAAGCTATTTCTTAAAAACTTTTGAGAACAAATCAACTAAACCCACTTGCTATATTTGAATCTCCTTGTGGCTCTTGAGGACTGAAGTCCCTGATATTTTAATATATAGTAGGTTCCATCTTCTTGCTTGACGAGAAGAAGTTGCTTGTACACCCTAGAACACACTCCAAGCTTTTTAGCTTGGACCATCCAAGTCCCTGCGATGGTCACCATGACCCAAATTAAAAAGGGAAATCAGGGGAATAAAAGCTGCAGTTTCCCACTCATAAACACCCATGTCTCCTCTAGGCAGAACAAAGAGCTAAAGAGAGAATCCTGAGTATTTAAGGAAGTGAAGGGTAGCATGTGCAAGAGACAGCTGTATACGTGATATAGCTTCTGGAAATTCTGTTGGACCTGCTAAGTGTGTGCTGTAATAAAACCAACTGAATGGTAGAAACCATGTTCAGTATTCCATCTCTGCCCTTCCTGAACTTGAAATCTAGTAGTGGTGATGATGGCACATGCAGTGAAGTGACAGAAAGACAGACATGGACAGTGGACATATGGACATTGTGGGGAAGGAACAGTGTGTGAGAGGCGTAAGGGAAGTAGCATGAAAGCCTGTACTATCATGAGTGAAGAAAATAGCTCTAGTCATTGCTCTGTGAGAAAAGGGGATCCTTCAGGGGTGCTGTGTGATAGTCGGGAGGGGAGGGAAGGGGGGGATATACATATGACTAATCTGAGAACATACATGTCTGTAAACAACAAAACTCTGTAAAAGTTAAAAGTAAAATAAAGGTTTAAAAAAAAAAAATCAGTGAATGCCTTAGGATGAACTTCTGTAAACTTGTGAGGCCCATGAAAAACCATCGCCACCACCAAAGTAATTGGTGTTTAATGTACATCTTCGTGTCAAGTTCTGGTGGGCTTGACTAGAAGCTATGTTCTCTCAGAAAATATCGACTACACAGCTGCACCAGGAGCAGGTACAGGTCTGCGGATCTTGACCAAGTCCAGCCTAGAAAGAAACACGAGCCTCCACCTTGCAGAACACATACCTCCACCTCATTCTGCAATGATGGAAAAAATAAACCTTGTGAGTTTCTTTATCTCCAGATACAAGGAGAGGAAATGCTACAAAAATAACATTCATTAACTATGATTTTCCCCCAAATTATTTTAAGCTATTTCTTAAAAACTTTTGAGAACAAATCAACTAAACCCACTTGCTATATTTGAATCTCCTTGTGGCTCTTGAGGACTGAAGTCCCTGATATTTTAATATATAGTAGGTTCCATCTTCTTGCTTGACGAGAAGAAGTTGCTTGTACACCCTAGAACACACTCCAAGCTTTTTAGCTTGGACCATCCAAGTCCCTGCGATGGTCACCATGACCCAAATTAAAAAGGGAAATCAGGGGAATAAAAGCTGCAGTTTCCCACTCATAAACACCCATGTCTCCTCTAGGCAGAACAAAGAGCTAAAGAGAGAATCCTGAGTATTTAAGGAAGTGAAGGGTAGCATGTGCAAGAGACAGCTGTATACGTGATATAGCTTCTGGAAATTCTGTTGGACCTGCTAAGTGTGTGCTGTAATAAAACCAACTGAATGGTAGAAACCATGTTCAGTATTCCATCTCTGCCCTTCCTGAACTTGAAATTGCCCAGAAACTTGTGTCCAGACGCTACTTCCTATCTCTTCAGCCTCTACTTCCTCAAGCAATCCATGCTAAGCAGGATAAGAGTGCTCACTAAACTGTGCCCACATTATGAACTCTTGATTATACCAACACAGGTGTTTAAGTGAATAAAATGTTAGGAAAGAGTCCTTGGTCTATCACACTCCAGTTGTGAGAGTGGGCAGTCATTGAACTACAGGAAGAAAATCCCCATTTCCTTATCTGTTAAATAGGATGATAGTAATACCTGCCTCATTGGGGTATGGTAAGGATTAAAGGAGACAATATTAATGCTTAGTTTCATGCACATCTTAAGCCCTCAATAAAGTTAGCTATCATAATTATTTTTATTAAATGATTCTGGTGTAAAATGTGACATCTCTCAGGGGAATTTGAAAGGATTTCAATTCTTGAAGACCCATACACTGGATTTTAATAGTGGAATTCCAAACATTTTAAAACACCTAGAGAGGTGAAGGTTGAGATTTTTGCTTTTTGAGTTTTTATTTTTTGTTTTTTTTTGGGTGAAGGGGTGACCAAATTATAAAACATTCTGTTGACATTTAGGTTTGCTAATTTATTCAGTATCTGAGATTAACGTATTCTTAACCCCTACTTGAAAAACAGTGTTTAAGTGTTCAATGTGATTTGAGAAAAGTGGGGTTTCAGAAAGCATAGCCTTGCCCCAGCTCTGAGCAGTATTGGACTATATATGTATATATAAAAAACATATTGTAGAAGGCACGTTCTACATCTCAGAAAGGGACACTATTTCATTATTATGCAAAGAAGCATTTTTTCCCACTATTAATGAATATTGTTAATCTTGAAAATATCACTCAGACTTAGTCACACATGACTGCACCCATTTTGTTTCAAAATTTAAAGAAATCATTTTGACTGAGGTTAATCCTTTTTTTTTTTTTTTTCTGCAACAAAGAAAGCATAGTGTTCTTAACAGACACAGCTATCAAACTTTGCACTGTGTATCTTAAAAATGATCACCAGGGATATATCTATTACTTACATGGGATTATATATATCTGTAAGCAACAAAACTCTGCAAAAGTAAAATAAAAATAATTAATTACAAAAAAAAATGATCACAGATAAATGCAGTGTCCAGGTTTTGGTCCATACATCTATACTGATCCTCAACTGTCCTCTGAGTAAGGCATTCACTCTTCCTTTATTAATTCACTCATTCCTAGTCCACATTAGACTTAGTAACATCTACTAAAAATGGTAAACACTGCAAATAACAATAAGAAAATCTCAGAAAAATAACAATTGAAATGATTCCAAATTTTGATAGAAAGTCATTCTAAAAGTAATATCCAGGTGAATTAAAACTCTCTTTGACATAAAAGCTATAAGGAATAAAAATATATTCGACTATATAACAACTAAAAATTGTGTGTATTCTAAGATGCCACAAGTGATAGCAAAACAAATAAGATTTTAAGAAAATTATAGATGAAAATGATATATTTAATATTCATAAAGTCCTTATAAATTTATGAGAGCAACAACAAAAGGAATCTCTATTTGCTTCCCCTGTGCCTCAGTAAAGAACCTGTCTGTGATGCAGGAGACCTTCCTTAAATCCCTGAGTTGGGAAGACTCCATGGACAAGGAAACTGCTATGTACTTCAGTCTCCTTGCCTAGAGAATTGTATAAACAGAGGAGCCTCGCTGGCTACAACTCATGGGGTTGCAAAGAGTCAGACACATTTAAGAGACTGATATTTTCATTCAAAAAAGTACCCTAATATTCTTTTCAAACTAACTGTACACATTTGATAAGATGGTTCTGTTAATTGTAGCCATTGGCCAGGAGATTTGCAATGGCAAAGTTAGTGTGGGGTGAGGTGAAGGGGTTGGTAGAAAGATGATACTTCTAAGAACATGCCTACTGATTTATGTTCAAAATAGCTGACTTATCCATTTTAAGGAAAATATGTTTCTTCAACCTCCCCCAAATCACGAATTCCATATATTTGGACTGTTTATCATTCTTTACATGGGCATTGTATCATCACCCCACCCAGTACCAACTCAGATTTCATGAGGAGGGAAAGGGGCACCTGACTTTATGATGTTAAATACAAGCCCTCTTGGGAAAATTTCTTTCTCCCTGAAAGCACACATTTCAGTCCTTCTACTCACATGAATTGTGAATTAGAGATGTATTTGTTTTATAAAGCTTGCTTTTACGTCATTAAACCTCCTAGTCTAATTCAGGACATCTATCGGTCACTAATTATACTGAGAATTCACCTGATCACCTGTTTGCTAAATATCATGGAGGTAATTAGCACATTGATGGTAGAACTGGGAAAGATACTTTACTTCAAAGACTGTGACATTTCTGGATTCCATTCAGGCACTTCAGTCCACGGAAGGAGGCTTTCTGCAGGACAGCAGAAATTAGCATCAAAGAACTGAAGGTGGGGGAGAAAAAGATGAGTATTATAAAGGAGTATTAACAATAAGATAAAGGAGGGGCAGAGAAATTATACCACTTTGATATGGGCTGTAAGTCTTACCTTTCCCAAAGCTGACTGTTCTTACCCTGTTTGGAAAGTTCTAATAGCTCTCTGAGGAATAGTGACTTATGTTCAAGGAGAAACTAACTGTCAATGCCATCTGGGGTTTGGAAAACATAAAAATTCTCTTGTATTTGTGTAGTCATCATTTTCCAATTTCCTCCGATCCAAGTTATTTATGAGCTTTTTAGTGTGGCCAGCACAGCGCTGAGTACAGCCCCTAGAAAAATGTGGTTATAGACCTTGATGCCTGCTGGTTAAAAATACATGGGACGCTTATAAATACACAGACCCTGCCTTTGGTCACTCACAGGGCTATTATCCAGACGTGTGCTGGCCTTACCTTGAGGATGTTGTTCTCAAATTACAGACTATACTGTCTTTTCTCTGACTGCGTATTTCTATGTTAAGAAAAGGTGAGGAGGAGACCAATATTAGTCTCACACAGTTTATAGTTTAGAACAAGCAGAGGAATAATCACATTAATGGGAAATGGGATGTGGGGTCAGGAAGGGCAAGATGAGGAAGGAGACAGAAGGAGAGACAATGAAGCTGAATGGGCAGCCCTGGTGATGCAATCTATGAAAATGTAAGAGGACTGAGGGAGAGAGGAGAGTGAATCAGTCTTAGTAAAGGTGACTACATGTGAAGCACGGACACTTCTCACCTTAGTCTCTGAAATGCATTTGATTTTTTTGGTTTGTTTTCCAATTTTACCCTCACATTCCTTTTGAAGATTGTCAATTAGGGTGAATTAATAGAAAACTGATTTTCTCCAGGACTGTGGAGATCAAGACTTCAGCATTTACAGGAAGTGGCAGTAACAGTTCTGGCCTTACTTGTCCATGTCATATACATGAAGCTAGAGTTCTAGAACTCTGGCCATCACCCAGCACATCCAGGAGCACCGTACAGCCCCATGATGGACTATGATTTTTAGCAAGTGTTGACTAAGAGGAGCTCCTCTTGAAACGGGAAATTTTCAAGAGTAAATAATACCCATGAAAGGGGAAAGCACTAGAAGCTCTTAATTAAATGTTTACTGGACTCTGGATCTTTTCTTAGACACTAAACATGAGCTACCATGAGCGACAAGTGGACATGGATTTGCCCTCTTGTGGTGCATATGCTAGTGAGTGAGACCACTAATGATAAGTGCTATGATGAAATCACAACAGGGCAAACAGATGATATCCGATGAGGTGGTCAGGGAAGTTGCCTCCAAGAAATTGACATTTGTGCAAAGGACTGAATAAAATGGGGGCACAAATTTCTGGTATTCAAGAGAGCCAGAACTTCTTACTGACTCAAATTTGGGACTATTTAAGAGGTGTGAAATTGTATGTGTTATTATCCTGGCAGGAAGAATGTGGCACCTTTAAAAATGTGCTGAAAGCTTCTTTAAGGGGCTATTAACAAATGTGTGGAACAGATTCAGGACACTCAACTAGGCATTGACTATCATAGGATCAGTAACAGCAGAAGCCACACCACCCCCATATCTGCAAAGTCTCCAAAAGGAGTAGTTATTAAAATTGGGCTCTGGATTAGGGGTATGCCTTTGGTATAGGGATTGAGCTGTTGCAAAGCAGTGGCACAGCAGAGGAATAATCACATTAATGGGAAATGGGATGTAAGGAGGAAAACCAAAAATGAAGCTGAATGGGCAGCCCTGGTGATGCAATCTATGAAAATGTAAGAGGACTGAGGGAGAGAGGAGAGTGAATCAGTCTTAGTAAAGGTGACTACATGTGAAGCACGGACACTTCTCACCTTAGTCTCTGAAATGCATTTGATTTTTTTGGTTTGTTTTCCAATTTTACCCTCACATTCCTTTTGAAGATTGTCAATTAGGGTGAATTAATAGAAAACTGATTTTCTCCAGGACTGTGGAGATCAAGACTTCAGCATTTACAGGAAGTGGCAGTAACAGTTCTGGCCTTACTTGTCCATGTCATATACATGAAGCTAGAGTTCTAGAACTCTGGCCATCACCCAGCACATCCAGGAGCACCGTACAGCCCCATGATGGACTATGATTTTTAGCAAGTGTTGACTAAGAGGAGCTCCTCTTGAAACGGGAAATTTTCAAGAGTAAATAATACCCATGAAAGGGGAAAGCACTAGAAGCTCTTAATTAAATGTTTACTGGACTCTGGATCTTTTCTTAGACACTAAACATGAGCTACCATGAGCGACAAGTGGACATGGATTTGCCCTCTTGTGGTGCATATGCTAGTGAGTGAGACCACTAATGATAAGTGCTATGATGAAATCACAACAGGGCAAACAGATGATATCCGATGAGGTGGTCAGGGAAGTTGCCTCCAAGAAATTGACATTTGTGCAAAGGACTGAATAAAATGGGGGCACAAATTTCTGGTATTCAAGAGAGCCAGAACTTCTTACTGACTCAAATTTGGGACTATTTAAGAGGTGTGAAATTGTATGTGTTATTATCCTGGCAGGAAGAATGTGGCACCTTTAAAAATGTGCTGAAAGCTTCTTTAAGGGGCTATTAACAAATGTGTGGAACAGATTCAGGACACTCAACTAGGCATTGACTATCATAGGATCAGTAACAGCAGAAGCCACACCACCCCCATATCTGCAAAGTCTCCAAAAGGAGTAGTTATTAAAATTGGGCTCTGGATTAGGGGTATGCCTTTGGTATAGGGATTGAGCTGTTGCAAAGCAGTGGCACAGCAGGAAGGGACCAAGGGGACAAACACACATCCCATCCTCTTCTTTTCCTACGACCTAATTTTTTGCTGCTGCTTCTCACTGGTCTAACCTATTTGGAAACCATTATATACAAGGGAGCCCCGGACCAGTATATACAAGAGAGTAGATCAAAAGGTAAATGGAAAAATATTCCGTACACACAAGAAGTAAAGCACGTAGCATTCAAAACGGGATCCCTGATGCTTACAATGCAGATGCAATCTTGTGTGTAATAAGAAGGATGCAGAGTCTGATGGAAAGAAGGAAAGAGAATCTAGGATTACTGGGAAGAAGGCAGCAGGGCTAGAAGGTGGCACTGAGAAGGAATATGAAAGAATGGAAAGAGAAACCAAAGGCAAACATTCATTTTCTCTGCTCACAGGGTTTTCTAGAGCTGGCTGAGGCAGGGGAGGGGAAGGTGCATAGAGACCATGACACTATAAGCTGTGTTATTTCCAGCCACCTCTGAAGCCTTGGGCTTTATCTCTGATCAGTAGCTTGCTGTCATGTTCTGTGATTGCAATAATAGCAGCAGAGATAAGCACTTTTGAAAGAGATTGCTGTGGAGATGACTAGATCAGATGATTTCATAGCACTTCTCCCAGTTACAACTTTCATCTTAACTGTGCTTTTTTTTTTTTTTTTCTCATGCAAAATTTGCTTTATTTCAATCATACTGAAATATTAAGAATAAAATAAATTTGTTCTTACCTAATCTGTGATTAAAGTGATGTGTAACTTTCATATATTTACACTGGCTAAGACAAAATTAAATAAATTTAAAAAACCCACAGCACACAAAACTTGTTTACCCTGAATTCGATAACTGTCTCTAATTGAAGCATGTGGGCACTGTACAAGTTAGCCCCATAGAGATGACCTCAAACAGAACCCTTAATCCTTTCTCCTACTAAGTAACAGAAAAATCTTGTCAGTGAATAGGTAGCATAACTTGATCTAACCTAGGATGCTCATGTGTTTTAGTGAATGAAGACAGATTTGTGCTGGTCAGGCAGGCCCCAGACTCTCACTTGGCCATATTAGCTTGATCCTAGACATTTATCAAGTACACAGTATGTATTAGAAGGAAGTAAAGCTCAAGGAATTTAACCCAAATTGACTCTAGCTATAACAACTTGGAGAAAGAACTTGAAGATTATGCTTAGACTTTTTGCACTGAATCACATTCAGATTTTAGAATTCATCTCCAATTCTAACAGGTTAATGGAGCACAGACGTTGGCCCACAGGGCCCAGAAAGTGATGCAAATGTGCTTCTCAAAGGATAAAAGTCAGGGAATGGAAGGACCTGTTGTAGACTGAAAAGTGGGAGCTGCACTTTTTAGTGCTCACCAGCCATTAGAAACACAAGAGAAATCAAAACTGTGTTTTGTTGGCTGAGGAATTTCTGTGGACTGGTTTTCACCTGTGATCTGATGGATTGCATGTCCTGGAATTCAAGCCTATTAGAACATGGTCCTCCTTCCCCCTTGCAGGATTCTGGCTGAAGGTTTTCCCCTTTCCTCCCTTTCTTCTTCACCTAGTCTCTCTGCTCTGTTTATTGAAATGACTTTGTGTTTCTCATCACAAAAAAATATTTGTTTATATTAACAATTTTGAAGAATAACACATTTTCAAAAATGTCCGCTCATGTACTGATAGAAAAAGTAGAATTGTGTGGGGCTCTGAATTGAAAGAGGACCGTTGCAAGCATAAAGAAGTCTAAGCACATTGTTTGCAGTTTGGAGCTAAGATGGCGCCTACAGGAAGGGACATGGGAATGAAGGGAAGCTTAAGTGCATTGTTTAAAGAAGCTTAAGCACATGTTTGCAGCTTAAGATGGCGCCTACAGGAAGAGGCAGGGCGTGATCTAAATTGTTAATTGATGGTCAAAATTTCTGATTGGTTCCCCTGGCTTCCGTACTCGTGAATGATTGCTTGGCCTTTAGCTTGATTGGTCTAATCTATAGGAAGTCCCGTGCAAAACCCCCTTCACTTGCCTATAAAAGCTGTGGATCTTCTTCAATAAAGCTGAACTACTTCGATGGAAACCCTGTCGTGTCTGATTGTCCCCTGCCTGAGCCAGTGGGCTGCGGGGCAGGCAGCCAAGATTTGCCTTTCTCCGAGATCTCCCGGTTCAGCTGGAGGCAATCCCACTGCCTTCCTTTCTGTGGAAGGTCCCCACAGAAGCTGGCGCCCAACGTGGGGCATGAAGGCGAGAAAGTAGAAGGCAGCATCACCGGGTGAGTTTGAAAGAGAACCGAGGAAGCAGCCAATGGGCCTCAGTGTGGCGCCTCCCTCTAGAGGGGCACCTTCTCGGAGTAATCCGGATTTCAAGGTGAGTCTTCCCCTTTATCGTGCCACTCCCGAGAGGGTGGGGATTTAGGGTATTCACAAAAAAAACTGAACGCTGCTTTTCCTTGTTCGTCCCTCCTTGCTTTAATTCCTACTTTCACGTTCTCTCCGATTCGAAACTTCCAGCGAACCGGTGGACAGTCTAAAAAGCAACTAATGGGGCCTGGCCAGGGCCACTCTCTGGCGGCCTCAAAAGACTTTAAGATAGTCCGCCCCAGTAGCGGCAACCTGACTGGGTGGAAGTCTCTCTTTTCTATATTTCAAATTGAGGACGTGGCCTAAACCTCTCCCTTGCGGGCACGGGTCAGGCACTTAAAAGCCATTAGGGCGCCTGCTGCTTGAAGACTCCCGTGACAGGATAAGGGGGTCATGGAACGGGCCAGAGCCTCTTAGAGTGCCCGCCCCCAGCAAGACAATGTCCATGCAAACATTAGGGACTCCTTCACTGGTTTTTTTTTTATTATTTATTTTTTATTTTGGAGGTGGGTGGGGTGGGGAGGGAGGCGAGCAGGCGGGCCACTTCTATTGGTCTTTCATTTGTCTGTTTTCATCCATCTTTGTTCTTTGGCCCGTGTGGGCCTCCCATTGCGGTGGCCTCTGTTGTCTCAGAGCACCAGCTCTGGGCGCATGCACTCCAGAGCTCCAGCTCGGTAATTGGACACATTGGTCCAGCCGTTCCACGGCACGTGGGATCTTCCCAGACCAGGAATCGAACCGGCACCCCTTGCACTGCAAGGCGGTGTCCTTACCCACTGGACCACCAGGGAAGCCCTCCTTCACTGTTTCACAAGCATGACATAAGCCCAACTTCCCGGCCGCCACCACTCCAGTTAGGATTTTTGGTGGTTGTCCTCAATAGTCTTTTTTTTTCTGCTCTCTTTCAACAACATGGGAAGCTATATCCAAGCTCTTAACAGAGCCTGGGACTCGTTTATAAATGAAGATGAAATTAGCTATGATGAGCGTTTGCCCAATCACTCGGGGTCAAGACCTCAAGACACAGGACTGCACTCCACACTCCCTTCCCCCTTTAAAGAGACCACAGAGGCTCCCCGGAGAGGGAAGGCACAGGGGACCTATCCTGAAGAAACTGGGGAGCCCTCAGCGCCCTTCACGGGCCCAACCCAAGCTTTTCCTGTGAACGTTAACCCGTGGGGAAACAGACCAATTGCCTGGTATCCATGGGAGGCCAATGACCTAAAGGAACTTAAGAAGGCCGTAGCCGAAGACGGCCCAAACTCCCCATGGGCAGAAACCATACTCCAAGGGCTAGCCCACCAACCTTGTACCACCCAAGACTGGAAGATGCTATGTAAGGCAGTACTTCCCAGTAACATTTATATCAAATGGTGTGCGTTCTTCAAAGAGGAATGCCATGCTCAAGCAGAGAGAAACCAGGCTGCCAATCCCATCATTTCAATAACTTTCGGAATGCTATCGGGAACGGCAGACCGATGGAGCACTGGTATTCAGCAGGCCATCATCCCTGCCCCTTATCAAGACCAAGTACAGTCTATATGTCTGGCTGCCTGGAAAAAACTTGCTGAGGGCCCTACTGAACCCCCCATATCGGGTATAACACAAAAGAATAACGAAGACCTTGCCACTTTTGTAGATCGTGTAGAAAAGAGCCTCCAGAGAAAGTTCCCTCCAGGGCCTTTAAGAGATCAGTTCCTCAGAATGTTAGTTTGGGAGGGAATGAATACAGACCATAAATTGGCCTGTGCAGGACAAAAACATCATTCCATTGAGGGATGGAATCTGTGCTCTAAAGTTATAGACACACAAAGCCACCAAGCCCACTCTATCACCAATGCCCTTCAGGCTCAAATTGAGGCTCTCTCTGAGGCAATGACTAAAGCCTTATCCACTGTAATGGGTTACAGGCAGGGCCTTGTCCCAGGGCCCCCTCCCCCCCACCCCGCCTCACCCAAATCAGGCCACTGCTTTAACTGCGACCAACCGGGGCACTTTAAGAGAGAGTGCCCCCAAGGAGATAAGAAAATATCCCACGGAAACACCCCCTGAAAGAAATCAGGGTGGGGCAAGACACTCAATGCTTAGGGTGTCCTCAGGGGAATCCCGTGGAACAGGTCTTTAGATAGGTAAATGACTTTTAAAAGAGCTTTTATTATCTCAATCCCTGCATCTCCTCACAACTAAAAAAGTGCTAAAATCCTTCATGAAGATATCACATCCTCATTGCAGGCACAAGGCATTTGTAAAACAAAAACCTTTTAAAAAACCCTTTCTTTGACATTTAAATTTCCCCCACACTGAAACCCTTGTGTTGACTTTCTTCCCCTAACTCTTTGGAGCAGTCTCTCAGAGCTATCTGGGGTGCTGTCTCCAGGGCTGCAGTCCTAATTATACCTCAAATAAAACTTAACCCACAGATCCCCATCAAGGATTTAAAGAAAATTGCTGCATAATTGTAAGTTTGCCTCCCTCACTTACAAGTTCCTCCCTTACAGTCGCTGGGAGTAAACCTTCGTGGACTGAGGCCTAATATGTTGTGACAGACAGATGTCACTCACTTTTCTCCCTTTGGAAAACTAAGTACATCTTTGTATCCATTGATACTTATTCCCATGCCTGCTGGGCTACAGCCCACTCAGGAGAAAAAGCAAAACATGCCCAGAGTCATTTCTTATAATACTTTGCAACTCTGGGTCTACCTTATCAGATAAAAACAGACAGTTGTCCCTGCTTTGTTAGTAAAGATTTACAAAACTTTTTTCAACTATGGTACATCCCACCAGTCCCATTAGGGCCTTAAGAGATCAGTTCCTCAGAATGTTAGTTTGGGAGGGAATGAATACAGACCATAAATTGGCCTGTGCAGGACAAAAACATCATTCCATTGAGGGATGGAATCTGTGCTCTAAAGTTATAGACACACAAAGCCACCAAGCCCACTCTATCACCAATGCCCTTCAGGCTCAAATTGAGGCTCTCTCTGAGGCAATGACTAAAGCCTTATCCACTGTAATGGGTTACAGGCAGGGCCTTGTCCCAGGGCCCCCTCCCCCCCACCCCGCCTCACCCAAATCAGGCCACTGCTTTAACTGCGACCAACCGGGGCACTTTAAGAGAGAGTGCCCCCAAGGAGATAAGAAAATATCCCACGGAAACACCCCCTGAAAGAAATCAGGGTGGGGCAAGACACTCAATGCTTAGGGTGTCCTCAGGGGAATCCCGTGGAACAGGTCTTTAGATAGGTAAATGACTTTTAAAAGAGCTTTTATTATCTCAATCCCTGCATCTCCTCACAACTAAAAAAGTGCTAAAATCCTTCATGAAGATATCACATCCTCATTGCAGGCACAAGGCATTTGTAAAACAAAAACCTTTTAAAAAACCCTTTCTTTGACATTTAAATTTCCCCCACACTGAAACCCTTGTGTTGACTTTCTTCCCCTAACTCTTTGGAGCAGTCTCTCAGAGCTATCTGGGGTGCTGTCTCCAGGGCTGCAGTCCTAATTATACCTCAAATAAAACTTAACCCACAGATCCCCATCAAGGATTTAAAGAAAATTGCTGCATAATTGTAAGTTTGCCTCCCTCACTTACAAGTTCCTCCCTTACAGTCGCTGGGAGTAAACCTTCGTGGACTGAGGCCTAATATGTTGTGACAGACAGATGTCACTCACTTTTCTCCCTTTGGAAAACTAAGTACATCTTTGTATCCATTGATACTTATTCCCATGCCTGCTGGGCTACAGCCCACTCAGGAGAAAAAGCAAAACATGCCCAGAGTCATTTCTTATAATACTTTGCAACTCTGGGTCTACCTTATCAGATAAAAACAGACAGTTGTCCCTGCTTTGTTAGTAAAGATTTACAAAACTTTTTTCAACTATGGTACATCCGCCACACCACAGGAATCCCATTCAACCCTCAAGGACAGGCCATAATTGAATGTCATCATCAAAACTTAAAGACCCAATTGCAAAAACAAAAAGGGGGAATAAGCCCTCACCAGCAACTTGGAATGGCACTCTTTACTCTAAATATTTTAAACTTTTCAAAAATTGAACTGATGGCACCCTTTCAAAAACACTGGTCCAACCAAGAAATAAAACCTGAAATACAAGTGAGATGGAAGGACCCCATCACTGGCCAATGGAAGGGGCCTGATCCATTCCTTACTATGGGGAGAGGATTTGGGTGCATATTCCCCATTGGGGAACCTAGCCTTATATGGGTACTGGCGAGAAATATTGAATTTATGCCACAAAACAAGGATCAAACTTTAAAATCTGCTGCAGGTAAAATATGACCATATATCAGGCCCAAGAACAGAAAGTTCTTGAGGCATCTCTCTCTCTCTTTCTCTCCTTAATAGGTACAACAGTAACAACATCTGTGCTCGGAGTTCAACAAATGCACACCATCACAGCGGTAAACAATATCCACCACCTCTGCCCAGGGACTTCAGACCAGCCTACACCAACTTGAACACCTGAGGGCTGCCATAATGGGACTCCAACAACAGCTTGATCTACACGCCAGAGCTATCGAGATATTAAGCATTCTGGCACACTTGGACTGTGACGTGAGATATCCCCACTTTTGCCTGACAAAAGAGGGTTAATAATTTTTGGCTATGGATACAAAGCCCTTTCACCTGGTTTAAAAATGCTTTCTATCTGCTTGTTTTTGTTGTCTTGCTAGCTATACTGTTTAAGGTCAAGGGCGTTATGGCCCACAATAGACAGTTACAACAAAATAATTATGCTTACTCAGGTCCTAGAAGAGGAGCCCCACGTTGGGCGCCAGCTTCTGTGGGGACCTTCCACAGAAAGGGAAGGCAGCGGGATTGTCCCCTGCCTGAGCCAGGGGGGTGCGGGTGGGCAGCCAAGATTTGCCTTTCTCCGAGATCTCCCGGTTCAGCCGGGGGGATTCCCACTGCCTTCCCTTTCTGAGGAAAGTCCTCACAGAATTGATTACTAAATATTGACATGGGATCTTCACATTCTTAAAGTTTGCAATAAATTTGATTCTGTAGAAGGGTTCTGCCCAAGGGAATATGTATTATTTAATGTCCCTCCTAAAGTATAAAATTCAGCAAAAATCCAATTGGACTGTCAAGAGCCGAATATACAAGTTTATGTGTGAAACAGGTAGTAGCAACTTGAGGAAGAAAACCAAGCCGAGACTTCTGGTCATGATAAGACATATATCCTCATGATTTTGTACCAATGTGGTTAGCTTGTATGCAGAGTGCTATGTCTGAGAGATACAGCTAAACTCTGTTCCAACTAAAGCTTTTGAAATAATCAAATCTGCATACAACTATAAGTACAATCTAACTCTCTTCAAAGTTGTGGCTATTATATTTGTGAAATGAAGTGATCAGCTAAAGTACAGAAAGAGTGAATAGTCTTTAGACATTTGCTATCAGAATAATAAATTGAAGAAATAAGCAACTTGAGCTCATTACAGGGTTGTCTAAGGGACTAGTCTTCAAGTCACACATAAGCACCCATATAACTATTCCTCAATTCCTCCGGAAATATATAATCTTTAATTTATATAACTTTAAATTGAAATAGAGAATTAAGAAGTCTAGACCAATGAACACCTGAGGGCTGCCATAATGGGACTCCAACAACAGCTTGATCTACACGCCAGAGCTATCGAGATATTAAGCATTCTGGCACACTTGGACTGTGACGTGAGATATCCCCACTTTTGCCTGACAAAAGAGGGTTAATAATTTTTGGCTATGGATACAAAGCCCTTTCACCTGGTTTAAAAATGCTTTCTATCTGCTTGTTTTTGTTGTCTTGCTAGCTATACTGTTTAAGGTCAAGGGCGTTATGGCCCACAATAGACAGTTACAACAAAATAATTATGCTTACTCAGGTCCTAGAAGAGGAGCCCCACGTTGGGCGCCAGCTTCTGTGGGGACCTTCCACAGAAAGGGAAGGCAGCGGGATTGTCCCCTGCCTGAGCCAGGGGGCTGCGGGGTGGGCAGCCAAGATTTGCCTTTCTCCGAGATCTCCCGGTTCAGCCGGGGGGATTCCCACTGCCTTCCCTTTCTGAGGAAAGTCCTCACAGAATTGATTACTAAATATTGACATGGGATCTTCACATTCTTAAAGTTTGCAATAAATTTGATTCTGTAGAAGGGTTCTGCCCAAGGGAATATGTATTATTTAATGTCCCTCCTAAAGTATAAAATTCAGCAAAAATCCAATTGGACTGTCAAGAGCCGAATATACAAGTTTATGTGTGAAACAGGTAGTAGCAACTTGAGGAAGAAAACCAAGCCGAGACTTCTGGTCATGATAAGACATATATCCTCATGATTTTGTACCAATGTGGTTAGCTTGTATGCAGAGTGCTATGTCTGAGAGATACAGCTAAACTCTGTTCCAACTAAAGCTTTTGAAATAATCAAATCTGCATACAACTATAAGTACAATCTAACTCTCTTCAAAGTTGTGGCTATTATATTTGTGAAATGAAGTGATCAGCTAAAGTACAGAAAGAGTGAATAGTCTTTAGACATTTGCTATCAGAATAATAAATTGAAGAAATAAGCAACTTGAGCTCATTACAGGGTTGTCTAAGGGACTAGTCTTCAAGTCACACATAAGCACCCATATAACTATTCCTCAATTCCTCCGGAAATATATAATCTTTAATTTATATAACTTTAAATTGAAATAGAGAATTAAGAAGTCTAGAAATATACAAAAAATCATCCTTGAACATCTTGGGCAAATGGTGTCTATAAAAGTGCCTGGAAAGTGTCAGACCAACATCCTGATTTTTTTTTTTTATTACTAAGTTATTTTTATTTTGCTTTTACAGAGTTTTGTTGTTTACAGATATGTATAATCCCAGATCAGTCATAGGTCTATCCCTGACCCCTCCCTGCTGTGCCCCTCTCCCAGTCCCCTCCATCCCACTCCACCTGACTGTTGCACAGTCCCCATGTAAGATTCCTTAGTCCCACAACACATCTCTTTTACATAAGGTTTCCATGTTACTCCTCCCATACCTCTCACCCACACTTCCCTCCTCTCAATGTCCATAGTTCTATGTCTGTTCTTCTGTCACTACTCTGCAGGTTGTATCTTAATTAATTCAAGAAAGAAGTATCAAACATAATAAAATAACTAAATTAATTATTAAATGTAAAATATGAAAAATAAGTTCTTTAGGTACTCTAAGATTCTGAGAGTCTTGGAAACTAAGTTTTTCTTTGAGAAGAATATGTCACAATTCATTTCTCTAGGCAGTGTAGTGGTGAAAAGGGTACATAGGAAGATTTGATAAGGAGGCTAGTGGGTCCCAAGGACAAGGAGGATAAGAGCAAGGACAAGGAGAAATAAAGGCAAAGATCTTCAATGTTGAAACTGAAAACTTCTAGTATTATGTTAGTCTGGGCATTTATATTAGAATGTCTCACTTAGCCCTGAGGCCTGGAGACTGTTCTAGCTAATCTCATGTTAATGTTGTGGGTGTGGACCTAGCAGGCCTTTACAACCTTAAGATATTCTTTTGGTTTGTTGCTTTGGTAACTGACTGGAAGATACAAATTGTCATGCTTCAACTGACAAAGGGGGATACTCTTCTATCCCCCTTCCAGTTTCTATGCTGGAAGCTTTTCCCTATCCTTTCTTACTTTAATAACTTTTCACTGCATGAAGCTCTGAGTGACCATCGCCGAGTCTTTTGATACCAATGTGAATTCTTCTCCATTGGAGATTAAGAATTCGACACTGTTCACAGTGGCCTACCATCGTCTATCACCTATCAGTGGCAGCAATAAAAGGAGATACAGTTTAAATCTTCTAGAGTAAAGGTGATTCTGTGTACTGGTTCTCAAAAGATGTGCATGACTTGGCTAACTCATAAGAGAAGGAGGAGGGCTTTCCAGTGAGCAGAACCATGGCATTATGTTACACATGAGGGAGTCAGTTAGTGAGATGGACTCGGAGAACTGCCCAACTGGAGAAACCATGGCTGAGATGAGCAAGAGGTATGTTTATAAGAGGTCAGAGTCATATTGCAGAAGATACCCTTAGATTGGATATTTGTCCCACTGAAAGTCTGCATTTACTTTTCCAGAATCTTCTCTGAAGTCCCCTTTGTACTTATTTTTCTTTTACCTCAGTGATCTGAAGTGGCATAATGATGGTATTATTAACAGATTCTGTTGCTAATGATGCATGTAGTGTCTTTATTCTCTCAAAAGGTTCTAGTGCATTATTTCATCCTGCCATCTAAATAAGCCTTGGGGAAATACATAAGTTTCCCAAGAAACAGAAAGGAGAGAGAGAGAGAAAGGGGAAAAAGTGGATGATTGTTGCACAAATGGATTTGGGAAAAAATGCAGATGACCAAACTCCTAAACTAAAGGTCTACTTGGGGAGAAAAACAACAATCCTGTGATAAGGAATGCATATCAACAGAAGCATATACTTCTGATAACCATCACTGATTTAAAAAAAAAGAATGAAAGAAAAAAAAATTTCAAGTTCAAATCAATACCCTACCAAAAATTTTACTGATTTAAAAATAAAAATGTCTCACTTAGCCCTGAGGCCTGGAGACTGTTCTAGCTAATCTCATGTTAATGTTGTGGGTGTGGACCTAGCAGGCCTTTACAACCTTAAGATATTCTTTTGGTTTGTTGCTTTGGTAACTGACTGGAAGATACAAATTGTCATGCTTCAACTGACAAAGGGGGATACTCTTCTATCCCCCTTCCAGTTTCTATGCTGGAAGCTTTTCCCTATCCTTTCTTACTTTAATAACTTTTCACTGCATGAAGCTCTGAGTGACCATCGCCGAGTCTTTTGATACCAATGTGAATTCTTCTCCATTGGAGATTAAGAATTCGACACTGTTCACAGTGGCCTACCATCGTCTATCACCTATCAGTGGCAGCAATAAAAGGAGATACAGTTTAAATCTTCTAGAGTAAAGGTGATTCTGTGTACTGGTTCTCAAAAGATGTGCATGACTTGGCTAACTCATAAGAGAAGGAGGAGGGCTTTCCAGTGAGCAGAACCATGGCATTATGTTACACATGAGGGAGTCAGTTAGTGAGATGGACTCGGAGAACTGCCCAACTGGAGAAACCATGGCTGAGATGAGCAAGAGGTATGTTTATAAGAGGTCAGAGTCATATTGCAGAAGATACCCTTAGATTGGATATTTGTCCCACTGAAAGTCTGCATTTACTTTTCCAGAATCTTCTCTGAAGTCCCCTTTGTACTTATTTTTCTTTTACCTCAGTGATCTGAAGTGGCATAATGATGGTATTATTAACAGATTCTGTTGCTAATGATGCATGTAGTGTCTTTATTCTCTCAAAAGGTTCTAGTGCATTATTTCATCCTGCCATCTAAATAAGCCTTGGGGAAATACATAAGTTTCCCAAGAAACAGAAAGGAGAGAGAGAGAGAAAGGGGAAAAAGTGGATGATTGTTGCACAAATGGATTTGGGAAAAAATGCAGATGACCAAACTCCTAAACTAAAGGTCTACTTGGGGAGAAAAACAACAATCCTGTGATAAGGAATGCATATCAACAGAAGCATATACTTCTGATAACCATCACTGATTTAAAAAAAAAGAATGAAAGAAAAAAAAATTTCAAGTTCAAATCAATACCCTACACTATATATATAATTTAATCCTTTCTATTCTATATGCAATTGCTACACACTGGAAAGTCAGAGCATCACTGTCAACCCATTGGCAACATGGTTCTAGCTCAGAAATGGCACACGTACTTGTTCATACTGCCAGCCTCCACCTAATCCCAGAGTCCGCATCTCCCCATTATTAACTGATAGCTATGTTTCACCAGGTTGACACATTATGTGTAAGTGTAGAGGAGACAGAAGGCTACCAGTCTGAAAAATCCCTTGGTCTTTATTTTAGTTCTGTCAGGCCTGTAATCAAATACAATTCTTTTTAAAATGACCCAATTAAGATGCTGAAAGTGGGAATAGGAGCTAGGGTCCATCGAAATGACAATAGCTAACCCTGTCCAAACTCTGTTACAGGACTGAGGTAAGAATTGCAACATAATGATATTTGTGAAATTATAGTATTCATTTCCATGCAGAAAGAATGCTAGCATGAACCAGGAATCCATATGTCTCTCTTCAAGGAAATGAGAGAATATTGGTTTCTAAATAATATAATGTAGTCAAAGTGACACCACCACTCAGAGTGAAAATAAAACTAGTTGGAAAGACACACAGCATCAAATTCTGTATATGATGGAGTCTTTTCTCCTCATCTTTCTTCATTTATTGAAAGTGACAATAGAGACATGATGTTAAAGATTATTACATTTACATCAAATGTGATATATTCTGAGAAAAAAATAACACTTACATCTTAAGAAAATTAAGCAACACATTGATTTTTCTGATGTAGAGACAGCACTGAAATTGTAACACTTAAACCACCCTCTTACATAAGAATTTCCAATATACAGAACCTTATTCCACCATCTTCCAAGTTGTTCCATTAGATTTTGGCAGAAATTTAAGACCAGGTTTATAAGATACATGGAGATACCTATGGATTAGCTTCCTTCCCTTCTGTGAGATTATATGAAATTTCTGTGAAGAGATTGACTAGATTTAAAAAAATGTGTGCGAAAGAAAAAAAGAGAGCAAAGGGCTTCCCTGGTGGTTAAAGAGTCTGTCTTGCAGTGCAAGGGGCACCGGTTCCATCCCTGGTCCAGGAAGATCCCAAGTACCGCAGAGTGGCTAGAGAGGTGTGTCCAGTTGCGAGCTAGTGCTCTGGAGTGCATGGATCCAGAGCCAATGCTCTTCAGCAAGAGAGGCCACTGCACTGGGAGGCCCACACATGCCAAAGAATAAAAGATGCATGAAAATAAATACAAAAGCAAACAAACAAACAAAAAAGGCATAATGGCATAAAGAAAAAAAAGGTAAGAGAGAGAAACTAAATGAGAGAAAGATACAGACAAATAAAGAAGAGGACTCCTACGTGGATTTCTTCAGGGAGAGATAACGGCTTAGCATAAGGCAGCCTAAGGAAGGTGAAAGTGTTAGTCAGTCAGTCATGTCTGACTCTTTGTGACCCATGAACTGCCTCCAGGCTCTTTGGTCCCTATAATTCCCCAGGCAAGAATACTGGAGTGTGTTGCCATTCCTTTCTCCAGGGAATCTTCCCAACTCAGGGATCATACTGTGTTCTCTGACATGGCAGGCAGATTCCTTACCATCTGAGTCACCAGGAAACCTCCCAACCCCTAAAAAGTTCATGTGAAAAAGAAAAAGAGAAATTGAAGGAGAGGAAGGGACAGCGAAGGTGAAAAAAACTGGAAAGACATCAAATTCTGTATATGATGGAGTCTTTTCTCCTCATCTTTCTTCATTTATTGAAAGTGACAATAGAGACATGATGTTAAAGATTATTACATTTACATCAAATGTGATATATTCTGAGAAAAAAATAACACTTACATCTTAAGAAAATTAAGCAACACATTGATTTTTCTGATGTAGAGACAGCACTGAAATTGTAACACTTAAACCACCCTCTTACATAAGAATTTCCAATATACAGAACCTTATTCCACCATCTTCCAAGTTGTTCCATTAGATTTTGGCAGAAATTTAAGACCAGGTTTATAAGATACATGGAGATACCTATGGATTAGCTTCCTTCCCTTCTGTGAGATTATATGAAATTTCTGTGAAGAGATTGACTAGATTTAAAAAAATGTGTGCGAAAGAAAAAAAGAGAGCAAAGGGCTTCCCTGGTGGTTAAAGAGTCTGTCTTGCAGTGCAAGGGGCACCGGTTCCATCCCTGGTCCAGGAAGATCCCAAGTACCGCAGAGTGGCTAGAGAGGTGTGTCCAGTTGCGAGCTAGTGCTCTGGAGTGCATGGATCCAGAGCCAATGCTCTTCAGCAAGAGAGGCCACTGCACTGGGAGGCCCACACATGCCAAAGAATAAAAGATGCATGAAAATAAATACAAAAGCAAACAAACAAACAAAAAAGGCATAATGGCATAAAGAAAAAAAAGGTAAGAGAGAGAAACTAAATGAGAGAAAGATACAGACAAATAAAGAAGAGGACTCCTACGTGGATTTCTTCAGGGAGAGATAACGGCTTAGCATAAGGCAGCCTAAGGAAGGTGAAAGTGTTAGTCAGTCAGTCATGTCTGACTCTTTGTGACCCATGAACTGCCTCCAGGCTCTTTGGTCCCTATAATTCCCCAGGCAAGAATACTGGAGTGTGTTGCCATTCCTTTCTCCAGGGAATCTTCCCAACTCAGGGATCATACTGTGTTCTCTGACATGGCAGGCAGATTCCTTACCATCTGAGTCACCAGGAAACCTCCCAACCCCTAAAAAGTTCATGTGAAAAAGAAAAAGAGAAATTGAAGGAGAGGAAGGGACAGCGAAGACAAACAAAATAAAGATGAATAAATCTACATGGATCTCTAAAGTGAGAGATAACTGCTTAGCATAAGGTGGCCTAAGGAAGCTTTGAGTTCCTAAGTACATCAGTGATCACTCTCTAAGGAGCTCCCTCTGAGACATGAGCGAAGTGCTGTAACTCAATAGTATTTCTATTCTTATTAACAATACTAAAGGTGAATTTGTAATTTGAGAGCAGTGTTACGCGATTTGACTGGTGACTGAGTCATGCTTTTTCAGTGGTTATGGATTTGTATTCATGCTCTATATTCAAGAGATTCAAAATCTGGATACATCCAGAGACTATCAAGTTATTAGGAACAGACCATCATCAGTTATTTTCATTGAATTATAAAATGGAAAACAGAATTCTGAATTACACACTTTCAATAAAAGCTATGAGTCTAGTGGAATTAATAAATGTATTTATGCACATATTCATTCTCTTCTCAGAAAAAAGATAAAGGATTGATATACTGAAAGTCAGAAGACTGTTGCTAAATAAAGTCAGAATAAAGAGATTTACATACACTAAAGCATTACAAGATTAGATTTACCACTGGTGATAGGAATAGTAGTGATTACTGTGAGTGTCCAAAAAAGTCTAAGGTCTGCCATAAACTAACTCACTTATCTTTAATAAACAGCCTACTCAGGGACTCAAATGTGATCTGCATTTTACACATGAGTAAATGAGGTGTAAAGAGATTAGCTCACTTGCAAAATGAAACACACCTATTAAGTGGGCAAGCTTGGATTTAATGTAGGCAGTCTAGCTACCTAAGCATTCTACAAGCACAGTCATCTTTCTACCAGTGGAAAAACTGAACCTACACTTGACAAAAATGAAGCCTGGAACTTCACACCTGCACACATTTCCCAGGTTAACATAATTCTTCTGAAGCCAACACAATGTTGTTTGTACCAATATTCACAGAACAGATGTCCATCCACGATCTCTGTTTTCATCGAACAAGAAGCCTGGTTCCTGTGTCTGTTTTGCTTGCCCATAACCTAAGACAGGTAGGTCTTCAGGAAATATTTGATGCTTCTCGAGTAATGAACCAGTAATGTCACTGATTGAATGAGATCTTTAAGCAGCTGAATGTCCATGAAGTAGTGACAGAAGACTCCTTAATCATCCATATGATTTCCTATGGCGTACTGTAAAGAAACCTAATATTCCATATTCTCTTCTCTTTATTTTTCTTATTGACATTCTAAATGTTCTAGAATGATCTTATTGTCACTATATCATTAGCATGAGAGGCTCAGAGCTCCCAAGACTGCTTTGTTTTGTTGTGTTTTTCTTTAGACTGCAGTGTGCTTACTGACTCCTGGACTAGCTAGATGTTCATAGGTAATCTTTTGCAAGAGCTACATTTGCATGTCATCCATATAGGGATATGCTTAGAATCATCATGAATCAATATACGAGAGCTGGTTTTTTTTTTTTTTTTTCAGGCTTTGGAATTATATCCCAGGAAAACAGAGAACACATTCTCTCCTGCTGTATGAAATATGCAGGAGATGACTTGAGGTTACAATGCTCTTCTGTATTAGCACAGATGCTAAAAAACAAATTCTCAGCTGGTTGGTCTCACTCAGAAGGTGTGCTACACTAATAACTGTGTATGGGGGAGCAGTGCCAACTCACAATATAACGAGTTAAACTGCGTGTTGTATTAGCATTATTCTTAATGCTAATGTAATGTCTATCCACGAAGGCAGCATTGTTAGATTGTTAGTACTGTAGATTGTAATGACAAAAGGAATTAGATGGGTTTGCTATGTTAAATCAATCATTAAGCAGTGCTATAATTATTTGCTGTTGGGAACACTCTTTTTTCTATTGTAAAATTGACACAGTCTATAAACGTAATTGCTGTGTTTTCATCCTAGGGCCCTTTAAGATTAGAGTCTGGGAGGAAGATGTGGCACTTCTAATCCTTCTGACATTTCAGAGGGACTATTCTGGCAGGAATAATATCACATCACCGTGTAATTAATCAGTGAATTTTCCTGTGGTCTGTGAAGTCCATGTTTCCCTCTGCGTTTGAGAGACAGAAAGGTGGCATGTAAGAATCTTCTGCGGCTTTAATTACAATGTGATGGTAAGCCCAATTATATTCGTGGGCAATTTGGCCTTTTCAGGTTGTATATTCAGACCATTTCACTGATTTCAGGGTGGAAAATATTAGGCATCAATGAATGTCGGTTTGAGATTTATTTGGAAAAACGTGTTTAATCATCCATATGATTTCCTATGGCGTACTGTAAAGAAACCTAATATTCCATATTCTCTTCTCTTTATTTTTCTTATTGACATTCTAAATGTTCTAGAATGATCTTATTGTCACTATATCATTAGCATGAGAGGCTCAGAGCTCCCAAGACTGCTTTGTTTTGTTGTGTTTTTCTTTAGACTGCAGTGTGCTTACTGACTCCTGGACTAGCTAGATGTTCATAGGTAATCTTTTGCAAGAGCTACATTTGCATGTCATCCATATAGGGATATGCTTAGAATCATCATGAATCAATATACGAGAGCTGGTTTTTTTTTTTTTTTTTCAGGCTTTGGAATTATATCCCAGGAAAACAGAGAACACATTCTCTCCTGCTGTATGAAATATGCAGGAGATGACTTGAGGTTACAATGCTCTTCTGTATTAGCACAGATGCTAAAAAGCAAATTCTCAGCTGGTTGGTCTCACTCAGAAGGTGTGCTACACTAATAACTGTGTATGGGGGAGCAGTGCCAACTCACAATATAACGAGTTAAACTGCGTGTTGTATTAGCATTATTCTTAATGCTAATGTAATGTCTATCCACGAAGGCAGCATTGTTAGATTGTTAGTACTGTAGATTGTAATGACAAAAGGAATTAGATGGGTTTGCTATGTTAAATCAATCATTAAGCAGTGCTATAATTATTTGCTGTTGGGAACACTCTTTTTTCTATTGTAAAATTGACACAGTCTATAAACGTAATTGCTGTGTTTTCATCCTAGGGCCCTTTAAGATTAGAGTCTGGGAGGAAGATGTGGCACTTCTAATCCTTCTGACATTTCAGAGGGACTATTCTGGCAGGAATAATATCACATCACCGTGTAATTAATCAGTGAATTTTCCTGTGGTCTGTGAAGTCCATGTTTCCCTCTGCGTTTGAGAGACAGAAAGGTGGCATGTAAGAATCTTCTGCGGCTTTAATTACAATGTGATGGTAAGCCCAATTATATTCGTGGGCAATTTGGCCTTTTCAGGTTGTATATTCAGACCATTTCACTGATTTCAGGGTGGAAAATATTAGGCATCAATGAATGTCGGTTTGAGATTATTGGATACCTGTTTCCCTCATTTCCTAGTGAATAAGAAAATTTTATAAACTGGTAACAATGACATTAAATCATAAAAGAAAAATGTTTATTAGCTGAAAGGGTTTCTTTCATTTTACAGGGGATAAGGCCAGCACAACAGCAACCTTGGTTAAGGCAATCTCTCCTGCCACCTTCTGTCTCTCTGGCTCTATCTCTTTGTCTCTGTTTCTCTCTCTGTGTATTTATCTGTCTCTGTCTCTGTCTACTTATATACACATGTGTATCTTTATATATACGTATATATCTTTTTCTGTCTCTGTCTCAGAAGTGAATATCATGAACCTACATACCTATGTTTTGAAGAGAAAATAATTTTTACTTAGTCTATGAACAATTTAACTAAATGACTCACTTTTTGGTTTTTTTTTTAGTTTTTACTTTACTTTTTTATTTTACTTTTTGCTTTTACAGAGTTTTGCTGTTTACAGATATGTATGATCTCAGATTAGTCATATGTATATACCCCCATCCTACCCCTCCAGGCTGTCACACAGAACCCCTGCAGGAGCCCTTTTCCTTACAGCACAATGAAAATAGTTATTTTTTTCACATATGATAGTACAGGTTTTCATGCTACTTCCTTTACATCACCCACCCGCCGTTCATTTTCCAAAATGTCCATATGTCTATTCTCCATGTGTGTTTTGCCATCGCATTTCTGCCTGTGTTATCATTACCCTCTTACTAGATTCCATATATATGTGTGAGTATATTGTACTTCTCTTTCTCTTTTTGACTTACTTCACTTTTTATGATAGGTTCTAGATTCAGCCACCTCATTAGGACTGATTCTCCTGCACTTCTTTTTACACATGTGCATTATCCACTCATTTGTCTATGGACATCTAGGTTGCTTCCATGTTCTAGCTATTGTATAGAGGGCTGCAATGAATATCGGGGTACAGGTGCCTATTTCAATTTTGATTTCATCAGGGTATAAGACTAATGCTGAGAGTGCTGGGTCGCATGGTACTTCTATTTATAGTTTTTTAAGACATCTCCATAATGTCTTCCATAGTGGCTGTGTATCAATTTACATTCCCACCAACAATGCAAGAGGGCTCCCTTTTCTCTGCACCCTCTCCAGCATTTATTGTCTGTTGATTTTTTTGATGATGGCCATTCTGACGGGCGTGAGGTGCTATCTCATTGTAGTTTTGATTTGCATTTCTCTATTATAAGCAAGGTTGAGCATAGTTTCATGTGTTTTTTGGCCATGTGTATGTTCTCATTGGAGAGGTGTCTGTGTAGGTCTTTTTCCCATTTTTTTTTTTAAAGATTTATTTATTTATTTACTTTGGGCAGGGGTCGGGTTGGGGAGGGGGGAGTGGGCGGGCCACTTCTATTGGTCTTTTATTTCTCTATTTTCATTCATCTTCGTTCTTTGGCTCCTGTGGGCCTCCCATCGCGGTGGCGTCTGTCGTTGCAGAGCACAGGCTCTGGGCACATGCGCTCCAGAGCTCCGGCTCGGTAATTGGACACATCAGTCCAGCCGCTCCGCGGCACATGAAATCTTCCCAGGCCAGGGCTCGAACCGGCGCCTCTTGCACTGCAAGGCGGTGTCCTTACCCACTGGACCACCAGGGGAAGCCCCTTTTTCCCATTTTTTGATTGGGTTGTTCATTTTTCCAATGTTGAGCTGTCTGAGTTGCTTGTTGATTTTGGAGATTAATTCTTAGTCTGTTATTTATTTGTTGCTATTTTCTCCTGTTCTGTGGGTTGTCTGTTCACCTTTTTTGTAATTTCTTTTGCTGTACAAAAGCTTTTAAGTTTCATTAGGTCCCACAGGTTCATTTTTGTTTTTAGTTCCGCTATTCTAGTAGGCCGGTTGTAGAAGATCTTGCTTTGGTTTATGTCCTTGAGTGTTTTGCCTATATTCTCCTCTAAGAGTTTTAGGGTTTCTGGTCTTACACTTACTTCTTTAATCCATTTTGAGTTGATCTTTATGTATGGTGTCATGGAATGTTCCAACGTCATTTTTTTTTTTTGCATGGAACTGTCCAATTTTCCCAGCACCATTTGTTGAAGAGGCTGTCTTTGTCCCATTTTAGATTTTCACTTCCTTTGTCAAAAATAAGTTACCAAGGGCTCCCCCTGGTGGTCCAGTGGGTAAGGACACTGCCTTGCAGTGCGAGGGGCGCCGTTTCGATCCCTGGCCTGGGAAGATTCCACGTGCCACGGAGCGGCTGGACCGATGTGTCCAATCACCGAGCCGGAGCTCTGGAGCGCATGCGCCCAGAGCCGGCGCTCTACGACGACAGACACCACCGCGATGGGAGGCCCACAGGAGTCAAAGAACAAAGACGGATGAAAATGGAGAAATAAAAGACCAATAGAATTGGCCCGCCTGCTCCCCTCCCTCCCCACCCCGATGCCCCCTGCCCCCCCCAAAAAAAAATTTTAAAAAAATTAAAAAAAAATAAATAAATTACCAATAGGTGTGTGGGTTTATCTCTGTGTTATCTATCTTGTTCCATTGGTCTATATTTCTGTTTTTGTGTCAGTACCATACTGTCTTGATGACCATTTTTTTGTAATATAGTCTGAAGTTAGGCAGGCTGATACCTCCAGCTCCACTTTCCTTTCTCAGGATTGGTTTGGCTATTCAGGGTCTTTTGTGTTTCTCTATGAACTGTGTTACTCTTTGATCTAGTTCTGTGAGAATGTCATTGGTAGTTTGATAGGGATCACATTGAATCTATAGATGACATTTGGTAGTATGGTCATTTTCACAATATTGATTCTTCTGACCCAGGAACATGGAATATCTCTCCATCTGTTTAGGTCTTCTTTAATTTATCTCATGAGTGTCTTGTAATTTTCTGTGTACAGTTCTTTTGTTTCTTTGAGTAGGTTTATTCCTAGATATTTTATTCTTTTGGTTACAATTGTGAAGGGGATTGCATCCTTGATTTCTCTTTCTGATACTCTATTGTATGTATATAGGAATGGGAGTAATTTCTGTGTATTGATTTTGTATCCCATGACTTTGCTGAATTCGTTGGTTAGCTCTAGTAGCTTTGTAGTAGTGTCTTAGGGGTTTTCTATGTATAATATCATGTTGTCTGCAAATAGAGAGACTTTTATTTCTTCTTTTCCAATCTGGATTCCTTTTATTTCTCTTTTCTTCTCTTATTGCTCTTGCTAGAACTTCCAAGACTTTGTTGAATAATAGTGGTGAATATGGACACACCTGTCTTATTCCTGATCATAGAGGGAATGCTTTCAGTTTTTCGGCATTGAAGAGGATGTTTGCTGTGGGCTTCTCAGATATGGCTTTTACTATGGTGAGATAGGATCCTTCTATGTCCATTTTTTGAAGCATTTTTATCATAACTGGGTGTTGCACTTTGTCAAGTCTTTTCTACATCTATTGTGATAATCATGTGATTTTGTCTCTCAGTTTGTTGATATGGTGTATCATATTGATGAATCCGACTTGATCATGATGTATGAGTTTTTTGATGTGTTGTTGAATTCTGTTTGCTAGGATTTTATTGAGGATTTTTGCATACAATTGCATCTGTGAAATTGGAATCTTGATCCCACCCCGATGCCCCTGCCCCCAAAAAATTTTAAAAATTAAAAAAAAATAAATAAATTACCAATAGGTGTGTGGGTTTATCTCTGTGTTATCTATCTTGTTCCATTGGTCTATATTTCTGTTTTTGTGTCAGTACCATACTGTCTTGATGACCATTTTTTTGTAATATAGTCTGAAGTTAGGCAGGCTGATACCTCCAGCTCCACTTTCCTTTCTCAGGATTGGTTTGGCTATTCAGGGTCTTTTGTGTTTCTCTATGAACTGTGTTACTCTTTGATCTAGTTCTGTGAGAATGTCATTGGTAGTTTGATAGGGATCACATTGAATCTATAGATGACATTTGGTAGTATGGTCATTTTCACAATATTGATTCTTCTGACCCAGGAACATGGAATATCTCTCCATCTGTTTAGGTCTTCTTTAATTTATCTCATGAGTGTCTTGTAATTTTCTGTGTACAGTTCTTTTGTTTCTTTGAGTAGGTTTATTCCTAGATATTTTATTCTTTTGGTTACAATTGTGAAGGGGATTGCATCCTTGATTTCTCTTTCTGATACTCTATTGTATGTATATAGGAATGGGAGTAATTTCTGTGTATTGATTTTGTATCCCATGACTTTGCTGAATTCGTTGGTTAGCTCTAGTAGCTTTGTAGTAGTGTCTTAGGGGTTTTCTATGTATAATATCATGTTGTCTGCAAATAGAGAGACTTTTATTTCTTCTTTTCCAATCTGGATTCCTTTTATTTCTCTTTTCTTCTCTTATTGCTCTTGCTAGAACTTCCAAGACTTTGTTGAATAATAGTGGTGAATATGGACACACCTGTCTTATTCCTGATCATAGAGGGAATGCTTTCAGTTTTTCGGCATTGAAGAGGATGTTTGCTGTGGGCTTCTCAGATATGGCTTTTACTATGGTGAGATAGGATCCTTCTATGTCCATTTTTTGAAGCATTTTTATCATAACTGGGTGTTGCACTTTGTCGAAGTCTTTTTCTACATCTATTGTGATAATCATGTGATTTTGTCTCTCAGTTTGTTGATATGGTGTATCATATTGATGAATCCGACTTGATCATGATGTATGAGTTTTTTGATGTGTTGTTGAATTCTGTTTGCTAGGATTTTATTGAGGATTTTGGCATACAATTTCATCTGTGAAATTGGTCTATAATTTTCTTTTTCTGTTTTGTCTTTGCCTGGCTTTGGTATCAGGGTGATGGTGGCCTCGTAGAATGTGTTTGGAACTGCTTTTTCCTGTTTAATTTTTTGGAAGAATGTTAGAAGGACAGGTATTAGCTCTTCTTTAAATGTTTGGCTGAATTTACCTTTGAAACCATCTGACCATGGGCTTTTATTTTGGGGTTGATTTTTGATCACAGATTCAATTTCTGAGCTTGTGATTAGGTGGTTCATAGTTTCTCTTTCTTCCTAGGTGAGTCTTGGGAGATTAATCTTCTCCAGGAAACTGTCCATTTCTTCTAGGTTGTCCAGTTTGTTACCGTATAGTTGTTCATAATAGTCTCTTATAATCCTTTGGATTTCTGCAATATCAGTTGTAATCTCTCCTTTTTCATGTTTGATTTTGTTAATCTGGTTCTTCCCTCCATTTTTCTTGATGAGAATGGACAGTGGTTTGTCAATTTTCTTTACCTTTTAAAAGAATTAGCTTGTCATTTTATTTACCTTTACTATTGTTTCTTTCTTTTTCATTTATTTCTGCTCTGATCCTTATTATTTCTCTTTTGCTACCTGTTGTGTGTTTTTGTTCTTCTTTCTCCAGTTGTTTTAAATGTAGGGTCAGGTTGTCTGTTTGATATTTTTCTTGTTTCTTGAGGTAGGATTCTATTGCTATAAACTTCGCTCTTAGAACTGTTTTTGCAGTATCCCATAGGTTTTGTACTGTCCTGTGTTCATTGTCGTTTTTCTTCTAGGAATTTTTTTTTTTATTTCTCCTTTGATATGTTCAGTAATCTGTTTATTTCTTAGATATGTGTTGTTTAATCTCCATGTGTTTGTGTTTTTAGCATTTTCGTTGTTGTCTTTTTCTTTTTTTTCCCTGTAGTTAATCTCCAGTTTCATTGCATTTTGGTCAGAGAAGATGGTCGATATAATTTCATTTTTCTTGGATTGACTGAGGTTTGATTTGTGGCCAAATATGTGACCTATCCTGGAGAATGTTCCATGAGCACTTGAGAACACAGTGTACTCTTCTGCTTTTCGATGGAAGGTCCTAAAGATATCCATGAGGTCCATATCTTCTAGTGTGGCATTTAAGGCTTGTGCTTCTTTATTAAGTTTCTGTTTGGATGATCTGTCCATTGGTGTGAGAGGAGTGTTAAAGTCTCCTACTATTATAGTATTATTGTCAATTTCTTCCTTTATGTCTGAAAGCATTTCTCTTATGTATTGGGGTACTCCTGTGTTGGGTGCATAGATATTTATGATTGTTATGTCTTCCTCTTGGATTGATCCCTTGATCATTATGCTGTGTCCTGTCTTGTCTCTTCTAATCTTCTTTATTTTAAGGTCTATTTTGTCTGATATGAGAATTGCTACCCCAGTTTACTTTTGATTTCCGTTTGCATGGGATATCTTTTTCCATCCTATCACCTTCAGTCTATGAGTGTCTCTAGGTCTGAAGTGAGTTTCCTGTAGGCAGCATATGTATGTGTCTTGTTTTCACATTCATTCAGCCAGTCTCTGTCTTTCGGTTGAATCATTTAGTAAATTTACATTTAAAGTAATTATTAATATAAATGATCCTCGTCATCTTCTTAGATATTATGACGGTTTTGTTTTGTAGATTTTCTTCTTGTCATATGCTTGTTGTCTATATAAGTCCCTTATTGTAAGGCTTGCTTGGTGTTATTAAACTCTTTTATTTTTTGCTTACTTATAAACCTTTTAATTTCTCCATCTATTTTGAATGAGATCCTTGAAGGGTAGAGTATTCTTGGTTTCAGATTATTCTGTTTCAGCACTTTAAATATGTCTTGCCATTCCCTTCTGGTCTGCACATTTTCGTTTGAAAGATCAGCTGTTAAATGTATTAGGTTTCCCTTGTATGTCACTAGTTGTCTTTCCCTTGATGGTTTTATTTTTATTTTATTTTTTGGTCACTTCTATTGATGTTTCATTTATCTTTGTTCTTTGGTGTGTGGGGGCCTCCCATAGCAGTGGCCTCTTTCTTTGCCGAGCACCGGATCTGGGCATATGCCCTCTAGAGCTCTCGCTTGGTAGTTGGACATATTGGGTCCAGCTGCTCCCCGGCACGTGGGATCTTCCCAGCCCAGGGATCGAACCAGTGACCCTTTCACTGAAAGACTGTATCCTTATCCACTGGACCACCAGGGAAGTCCTCTTGCTGCTTTTAGAATTCTTTGTGTTTAATTATGTTAACCGTACTAATATGTGTCTTGGTGTGCTTCTTCTCAGTTTTATTCTGTATGGTACTCTTTGCACTTCTTGGACTTGATTGACTGTTTCTTTTCCCATGTTGGGGCAATGTTCAACTATAATCTCTTCAAATTTTGTTTTCCCTTGTTTCCTATTATGCTGTGTCCTGTCTTGTCTCTTCTAATCTTCTTTATTTTAAGGTCTATTTTGTCTGATATGAGAATTGCTACCCCAGTTTACTTTTGATTTCCGTTTGCATGGGATATCTTTTTCCATCCTATCACCTTCAGTCTATGAGTGTCTCTAGGTCTGAAGTGAGTTTCCTGTAGGCAGCATATGTATGTGTCTTGTTTTCACATTCATTCAGCCAGTCTCTGTCTTTCGGTTGAATCATTTAGTAAATTTACATTTAAAGTAATTATTAATATAAATGATCCTCGTCATCTTCTTAGATATTATGACGGTTTTGTTTTGTAGATTTTCTTCTTGTCATATGCTTGTTGTCTATATAAGTCCCTTATTGTAAGGCTTGCTTGGTGTTATTAAACTCTTTTATTTTTTGCTTACTTATAAACCTTTTAATTTCTCCATCTATTTTGAATGAGATCCTTGAAGGGTAGAGTATTCTTGGTTTCAGATTATTCTGTTTCAGCACTTTAAATATGTCTTGCCATTCCCTTCTGGTCTGCACATTTTCGTTTGAAAGATCAGCTGTTAAATGTATTAGGTTTCCCTTGTATGTCACTAGTTGTCTTTCCCTTGATGGTTTTATTTTTATTTTATTTTTTGGTCACTTCTATTGATGTTTCATTTATCTTTGTTCTTTGGTGTGTGGGGGCCTCCCATAGCAGTGGCCTCTTTCTTTGCCGAGCACCGGATCTGGGCATATGCCCTCTAGAGCTCTCGCTTGGTAGTTGGACATATTGGGTCCAGCTGCTCCCCGGCACGTGGGATCTTCCCAGCCCAGGGATCGAACCAGTGACCCTTTCACTGAAAGACTGTATCCTTATCCACTGGACCACCAGGGAAGTCCTCTTGCTGCTTTTAGAATTCTTTGTGTTTAATTATGTTAACCGTACTAATATGTGTCTTGGTGTGCTTCTTCTCAGTTTTATTCTGTATGGTACTCTTTGCACTTCTTGGACTTGATTGACTGTTTCTTTTCCCATGTTGGGGCAATGTTCAACTATAATCTCTTCAAAATTTTTCTCACAACCTTTCCTTTTTTCTTCTTCTTCATCTGGAATCCCTATGATTCGAATATTGGTGTGTTTGATATTATCCCAGAGATCTCTGAGGCTATCCTCTGCTCTTTTTATTCTTTGAGCTTGATTCTGTTCTTCAGAAGTTACTTCCACCATTCTATCTTCCAGCTCACTTATCTGGTCTTCTGCCTCAGATACTGTGCTCTTGATTCCTTCTACATTTTTGTCAAGTTCAGCAATAAGGTGTTTGTCTCCGTTTGGTGTTTATAAGGTCTTGTATTTCTCTATTCAGTGTTTTAGTTGATTCTTGCAATTTCTCTAATATTCTGTTTTTGGTGTTTTGCATCATCGTTACTATTATTGTTCTGAATTCATTATCAGAAAGTTTGTTTAATTATTCTTCTCTTCTTTGGACTTGTGTGTCTGTAGATTGTTCCTTCACTTGAGTGGTATTCCTCTGCCGTTTCACTGTTATTCTTAATTGTTTAACTATGTTTGAGATTTCCTTTTCCCAAACGTTGAGTTATGTCCGTGGGGGCTTGTGTTTGGATCAGGCGTCTTATTCTGGGTACTGCTGCGGTTGGGTGACATCAGGACTTGCATACAAGTGCTTGCCTTTGTTGGAGTTCTCGCAGTTTAATGCTCCCTAGTGGTAGGTGCTGTCTGCTATTGCAGTGTTTTGGAGTTAGTGTTCCCTCCCTGTAGCCCCTGGGCTTGTTGCCTCTTTGGTGGGGGGCCTCCCATAGCAGTGGCCTCTTTCTTTGCCGAGCACGGATCTGGGCATATGCCCTCTAGAGCTCTCGCTTGGTAGTTGGACATATTGGGTCCAGCTGCTCCCCGGCACGTGGGATCTTCCCAGCCCAGGGATCGAACCAGTGACCCTTTCACTGAAAGACTGTATCCTTATCCACTGGACCACCAGGGAAGTCCTCTTGCTGCTTTTAGAATTCTTTGTGTTTAATTATGTTAACCGTACTAATATGTGTCTTGGTGTGCTTCTTCTCAGTTTTATTCTGTATGGTACTCTTTGCACTTCTTGGACTTGATTGACTGTTTCTTTTCCCATGTTGGGGCAATGTTCAACTATAATCTCTTCAAAATTTTTCTCACAACCTTTCCTTTTTTCTTCTTCTTCATCTGGAATCCCTATGATTCGAATATTGGTGTGTTTGATATTATCCCAGAGATCTCTGAGGCTATCCTCTGCTCTTTTTATTCTTTGAGCTTGATTCTGTTCTTCAGAAGTTACTTCCACCATTCTATCTTCCAGCTCACTTATCTGGTCTTCTGCCTCAGATACTGTGCTCTTGATTCCTTCTACATTTTTGTCAAGTTCAGCAATAAGGTGTTTGTCTCCGTTTGGTGTTTATAAGGTCTTGTATTTCTCTATTCAGTGTTTTAGTTGATTCTTGCAATTTCTCTAATATTCTGTTTTTGGTGTTTTGCATCATCGTTACTATTATTGTTCTGAATTCATTATCAGAAAGTTTGTTTAATTATTCTTCTCTTCTTTGGACTTGTGTGTCTGTAGATTGTTCCTTCACTTGAGTGGTATTCCTCTGCCGTTTCACTGTTATTCTTAATTGTTTAACTATGTTTGAGATTTCCTTTTCCCAAACGTTGAGTTATGTCCGTGGGGGCTTGTGTTTGGATCAGGCGTCTTATTCTGGGTACTGCTGCGGTTGGGTGACATCAGGACTTGCATACAAGTGCTTGCCTTTGTTGGAGTTCTCGCAGTTTAATGCTCCCTAGTGGTAGGTGCTGTCTGCTATTGCAGTGTTTTGGAGTTAGTGTTCCCTCCCTGTAGCCCCTGGGCTTGTTGCCTCACCAGAGAATGAAGATTTCACAGCTGGTTTATTATGGCATTAAATGGTATCCAAGCATATATTCACAAATGAGAAACAGAAGGTATACCTTTGACAAACAGCGATTAAAATATCATGCAAAAAAAAAAAAAAAAGAAAATGTCATGCAAACATTATCTAGTGTACTGAATGAAACACACAAACATATACAACCATAACATAACCCAAACATTCCAACAAAACATGCAGTATAATACATTAGCATGGCAAATAGAGAAAACCAAAAATGATATCCATCAGTTAATAACTAAACTAACTAGAGCACAATTTGGAGAATAATGCTAGACCAGGGTCCCAGTTAGGGATAAGACAGTGAGGACAGAGCAGACCAAGAAATATGGAGGGAATGGAAGAAAGAGAAAAGGAGGATAGAAGAGAAATATAGAATAATAATACAAAATTAAATATAGGGAGATAAAAATTTTTATGTATTAGAGTTTAGTGCTGTAGGAAAAGAGCATCAGTGAAATCAAAGAGAATTGCAAACGAAGTAGTAATACATAAAAAAGGGTTAAAAATTAAAATAGAGATGAGTATATAGAAAAGTATATAAAAACAGTGCAAAAACAACAAAAACAACAAAAACCCCCCACAGAACCATAAAAGGCCGATGTATGTACCAAAAGGCAGAAGTATATACCAAAATAAAATGTGTGGTTCAAAAGAAAAAGAAATTGTGCAAACATGAATATGCTCAGTCTTACTGATAAGATTGGTAGTTTCAATAGAGCTCAATGGATAAAAGAAAAAAAAAAGTGGGGGGCTGAGGGGGTGAGGAAAAAAGAAAATAAAAGAGTGAAAAAAGGGGGGAAAAGGCAAGGAAAAAAAAAGTTAAATGAAAAAAAAAAAAATCCAGTGGTAAATCCAGCTCCAGTCAAAACGTGAAAATAACAAAAGTTTATGTTCTTCTGTCTCTTGCTGACTATTCAGGAAATATCAATCCTTTTCTTGCCTCTGGCAGTGTTTGGATCTGAAGGCCTCTTTTACTTCTTGTTTATTTCCACCTATTTCAGAGCTAAAAGGCCCACCCAGGCTGGCCCTGGTAGTTTCTTAATCATTAATACAGGTACCTTTGTTGCTGGGTGAAGCTAAATTCCTTCCCTGTAGTTTGACTGGCAGCCAAACGACAGTAGGAGCAATGGTGCCTCTCTCACAAAGGATTTATTTCCTCCATGAAAAGCACTTCCGCAGTGTCCCTGACCCTGCTGCAGGCCACCAAGGACCGCCAGCTTCACCAGAGACTTTAGAATACTCAAAGGTGAGTCCGCTATTCCCCTCTCCTGGATGTCCGTGCACACAGTCTCCAGTCCAACTCGGCGGCTCTATGATTGGGTTAATGATAGCCTCCTTCAAAGAGAATTGAGTGTTATCTTTCTGAGGACGGCTCAAGGCCACTCACTTCAAAGGGAGCCCTTGATTTCACTTTTTGGAATGCGCAAACGAAGTAGTAAACATAGAAGAGTTAGAAATTGAAATAGAGATGAAGAAAAAAAAATATAGAATAATAATACAAAATTAAATATAGGGAGATAAAAATTTTTATGTATTAGAGTTTAGTGCTGTAGGAAAAGAGCATCAGTGAAATCAAAGAGAATTGCAAACGAAGTAGTAATACATAAAAAGGGTTAAAATTAAAATAGAGATGAGTATATAGAAAAGTATATAAAAACAGTGCAAAAACAACAAAAACAACAAAAACCCCCCACAGAACCATAAAAGGCCGATGTATGTACCAAAAGGCAGAAGTATATACCAAAATAAAATGTGTGGTTCAAAAGAAAAAGAAATTGTGCAAACATGAATATGCTCAGTCTTACTGATAAGATTGGTAGTTTCAATAGAGCTCAATGGATAAAAGAAAAAAAAAAGTGGGGGGCTGAGGGGGTGAGGAAAAAAGAAAATAAAAGAGTGAAAAAAGGGGGGAAAAGGCAAGGAAAAAAAAAGTTAAATGAAAAAAAAAAAAATCCAGTGGTAAATCCAGCTCCAGTCAAAACGTGAAAATAACAAAAGTTTATGTTCTTCTGTCTCTTGCTGACTATTCAGGAAATATCAATCCTTTTCTTGCCTCTGGCAGTGTTTGGATCTGAAGGCCTCTTTTACTTCTTGTTTATTTCCACCTATTTCAGAGCTAAAAGGCCCACCCAGGCTGGCCCTGGTAGTTTCTTAATCATTAATACAGGTACCTTTGTTGCTGGGTGAAGCTAAATTCCTTCCCTGTAGTTTGACTGGCAGCCAAACGACAGTAGGAGCAATGGTGCCTCTCTCACAAAGGATTTATTTCCTCCATGAAAAGCACTTCCGCAGTGTCCCTGACCCTGCTGCAGGCCACCAAGGACCGCCAGCTTCACCAGAGACTTTAGAATACTCAAAGGTGAGTCCGCTATTCCCCTCTCCTGGATGTCCGTGCACACAGTCTCCAGTCCAACTCGGCGGCTCTATGATTGGGTTAATGATAGCCTCCTTCAAAGAGAATTGAGTGTTATCTTTCTGAGGACGGCTCAAGGACACTTCGAGCTTAAGGGGGCACTTGGACCCTCTAAAGTAGGTCTGGTTCAGTCCCTTGTGGGGGTCACTGCTCCTTTCCAGGGTCTTGCTTTGCAATGGGCTTTGTGTATTTGGCCTACCCAGCCACTCTGGCAGGTATGAGGTCTGACTTCTAAAAGCACAATTGTGCCCCTCCTACTGTTTTATTATGGCTTCACCTTTGCTCTTTCATGTGGGATATCTTTTTTGTGATTGGATACAACCTCCTCCTGTCAATGGTTTTTCAGGAACTTGTTGCAATTCAGGCGATTTTGCAGGAGAGATGAGTGCACGTCCTTCTACGCTGCCATCTTCTCCTTCTCACGACTCACTCTTAATGTAATTGGATTAATTAAGCACCTGTCTCAGGTGCACATAACTAGGAGTGGTTTCAGACTTACAAAAAATTATCAGTAGTATTAATAATCAGTAAAAATTGGAGAATGAAATGCGAAAGTGAAGTACCTCAGTCATGCCTGACTCTTTGCAACTTGTGGACAAGCCATGCAATTCTCCAGACAAGAATGCTGGAGCAGGTAGTCTTTCCCTTCTTTGTGAATCTTCCCAGCTCAGGAATTGAACCCAGGTCTCCTGCATTATAGGCATTTTTTTTTTTTTTTTTTTTACCATCTGGGCCACAAAAGAAGCCCAAGAATACTTGTGTGGTTAGTTTATCCCTTCTCCAGGGGGTCTTCCCAACTCGTGGAGAGGAACTTTTATTTGCAAGGGAATAACATAAGTACTGTTAAAACACATGAGAAATACACAATTTCTATTTCCTTCTCTCCAGCTTTCAAAGAAAAAATGCATAGAAAGACACCACTAGCATAAAGGATTTATTTCCTCCATGAAAAGCACTTCCGCAGTGTCCCTGACCCTGCTGCAGGCCACCAAGGACCGCCAGCTTCACCAGAGACTTTAGAATACTCAAAGGTGAGTCCGCTATTCCCCTCTCCTGGATGTCCGTGCACACACTCTCCAGTCCAACTCGGCGGCTCTATGATTGGGTTAATGATAGCCTCCTTCAAAGAGAATTGAGTGTTATCTTTCTGAGGACGGCTCAAGGACACTTCGAGCTTAAGGGGGCACTTGGACCCTCTAAAGTAGGTCTGGTTCAGTCCCTTGTGGGGGTCACTGCTCCTTTCCAGGGTCTTGCTTTGCAATGGGCTTTGTGTATTTGGCCTACCCAGCCACTCTGGCAGGTATGAGGTCTGACTTCTAAAAGCACAATTGTGCCCCTCCTACTGTTTTATTATGGCTTCACCTTTGCTCTTTCATGTGGGATATCTTTTTTGTGATTGGATACAACCTCCTCCTGTCAATGGTTTTTCAGGAACTTGTTGCAATTCAGGCGATTTTGCAGGAGAGATGAGTGCACGTCCTTCTACGCTGCCATCTTCTCCTTCTCACGACTCACTCTTAATGTAATTGGATTAATTAAGCACCTGTCTCAGGTGCACATAACTAGGAGTGGTTTCAGACTTACAAAAAATTATCAGTAGTATTAATAATCAGTAAAAATTGGAGAATGAAATGCGAAAGTGAAGTACCTCAGTCATGCCTGACTCTTTGCAACTTGTGGACAAGCCATGCAATTCTCCAGACAAGAATGCTGGAGCAGGTAGTCTTTCCCTTCTTTGTGAATCTTCCCAGCTCAGGAATTGAACCCAGGTCTCCTGCATTATAGGCATTTTTTTTTTTTTTTTTTTACCATCTGAGCCACAAAAGAAGCCCAAGAATACTGGAGTGGTTAGTCTATCCCTTCTCCAGGGGATCTTCCCAACTCGTGGGAGAGGAACTTTTATTTGCAAGGGAATAACATAAGTACTGTTAAAACACATGAGAAATACACAATTTCTATTTCCTTCTCTCCAGCTTTCAAAGAAAAAATGCATAGAAAGACACCACTAGCATAAAGAGAAAAGTTTGATGGCATCATAGAAGCTGTTCAAATATGAATTTAGAGCAAACAAAATAACTTGTGATGGGATATTTGAAATGATTCCATAGGAGCAGTAGAATCTCTATCCAGACATTATGCTGTGGAAACTGGAAAGTAAGTGAAGTTTTTCAGTAGAGGCATACTATATTAGAAGTAGTGAGTAATTTGGAGTTGCTGAGTCTGAGTTCCCAGGAGGATATGGGAAATTATGGAGACTTTGGGAAGACTGCCTTCTTAGTAGTACAAGAATCTGTGATATCTTTTTGGATCATGAAACTAGCTGAGCCTGTGATAAGAAAGCATAGTACCAACTGAAAGCTGAGTCTAAGCACTCCAAAAAGATGCATGAGACACAGTGAGTATCTGTTAGAGGACTCTTCAAAACATGACATGGATGGTATATGTAAACACTGCACATGCACGTGTGTGTGGTTCCGATGTTAGGAGACTTTTCATGTATTTTATTTCATTTTACTCTCAGAACTCTGTGAAATGTTTAATATTCAGTCCATTCTGCAGACATGGATAAGGCAATTCAATTGCTCAACTTAAAGAAACCAGAGCAAACCAAACATAGCTGCAGGGATGGTTTTCAAATCCAGGTCTCCTGATTTCATGAATCAAATCTGACCCACTCACACATTCCAATGTCCAAGTCAGTAAAGGTGCATTTATTAAGTCTTTATATGCAAATATAAAACTCTGTCATGTTAGTTATTTTTTTGAATCTTTACTAATGAGATAGATGGGGAAACAGACTAGGGGCTTGATTGTTGTGAGAAGGGTGAAAATCGGCTGTGACTGCAACAACACTGGAGATGTGTCTGTGACAGGTGCTGCTTAATGATTCATCATCCATTATGGCAAGGCCATAGAAAAAATACAATAAGGCTGTGATTTTCAAGAATCATAATTCAATTTTTCAAGGAAACAGAATAGATATTGTGGAGACTATGAGAAATTCAGAAAATATTTATGACTATTTATTTGGTTGACTTTTATTTATTTGGTTGTTTTTCACTTTGTTGTCCCCTCCTTTAACCTTCTCACAGTCAGGGTTGTTCAAGGTATATATATTCATATGCCTACCAGAGGACGACTAACTTGCTTTCTCAAGACCTGGTCTCTGATGCCATATATTGTGTGCTTTTCTGTCTATTCTTTGCTTCTCTTTAAGGTCCTTCCTTCCCCTAGCTTTCCTCTCTGCCTGTCTATTAAGTTTTCTACCCATAATCTCAACCCAGAGAAAATAAGACTCAGGAGTCTTGGGGGTCCCTGTTGTGTGTTCTTCAAGACAGACCACCTTCATCACTGTAAGGCAAACCTGGGAATTAATAGACAAAGACCTAATCTATGAATTCCCATGTTACTCCTCAGGTCCTGTTAAACCTTTTCCCACAGTGTTCTGAATCTGAGAATGGAATTCCTGATCATAAAGGCCCAAGTCAGATGTCTTTTGTGGGTCCTTCTACTTGGATTGACCTTTTACTTCAATTTATAACCAGGGGCCCTATTCTAACAAAGGACTGTGCTCTTTTTTACCCCAAATTCTTTTCCTAGGTTGTGAAACATTTCTCATAAAATTCTTCATTGGCACAGTGAATGAGGTATTGTGTGTCCATATTAATTTTCATCAAGTATTTGTGAAATGAGGAGATACTGTCCCACAGAGTCCTTCCAGATTTGCCTTGTCCACCAAGTGGAAAATTCAAGCATTAATATCTAAATGTTCCACAATACAATTTTCATGATTTAAAAATTTATTAAGTAATGCATCAGCCCACAATTATATAAGAACAATTACACACAAAACAATACACAAGAAATGCAACAAAATTGTTGCATTTATTCTCTGGTAGGGGTATAAAGTGGACTAAGAATGGGCAATGGTTGTTAAAACCAATCAAGAGACACCTCTTGTGGGTCAGTGATTATATTCTTTTTTTCTGTAAGTAGTGACAGAATGCATCCTGACATCCAAAACAGCAAAAGAAGAAAAAAAAAAGAAAAGAAATGAAGGATGGTAGTGCTTTATTATTGTATTTTCTTCTAAATTTCAATTTACCTTTCAGTTCTAATACACCATTTAAAGCAGGTAAATTCATTCTGCAAATATAATCAAGAGATGTTCATACTGCATTAATAGATTAGTTTTGTACTTTTCACAACTTAATTATTTAGAGCACAATTTCCTTATTCAACATTAGCATATTAAGGCAAAATCTAATTTGCAGTAAGCAGCTTGAGGCCACAGTACTACAGAGAAGAGAAAATGCAGGCAAAACATTTTTATCTCATCAATGCATCTAGTAGCTGATGAATATATTCATCATTTGTATCTTTTAGTATTTTAGTTCAGTGAAATCATCTAGATATTTTGGTAGTTTTCCTTGAATTTTAAGAATCTTTATTAGTTCTTCTTTTTTAAAATGAGATGCCTGTCATTGGACTAAAATTAAATAAGTCAGGAAAAGGGGAAAAATGAGTCATATCATTAGACAAGTGAAAATAGTGGGCAAAATTTTGTTCTACAGAAGTGATTGGTAAATGTTTAATTATTTACACTTCTGTGCCATTGATTATCTGGAATTGTGGAATGTGGCCAGGCCACTCATCATATCTGTCTCTCTCCCCTCTAAAAATTGCCATATTGTCTACCTCAGAATGTATTCCAAGATAAGGATAGGGACCAATGAATTAAATAACAGATAAATTAATAAAAATGAGAAAATATTTATGCAGAACACCTATTGTGGGTCAGGTTATTTGCCAGGATATTGTTGGTAATAATTGCAATGGAGTTGCCAGCTGGACCCTCCCTTCAGTGCTCTTGGGGTTTTCATAAGCATTAGCTTCCACGGCTTAAATAGGCATATGCGAACATGTTAATGTAGAGACAAGAACTCACTTGTGTCTTTACACAAAATTCTCGGATTTCTAGAGGACTTTGAGATAGAAGAGGTCAGAAAAGAAACATTCTGGAAATGTCTGTTCTCAGCTACTTAGCAGGAGTCATGTATAAGTAGAAAGATAGACATTTGGATCTGGAGGGAGGGGTATGGAGAAGAGATCAGCTTGAAACTCTCAAACTCTTTACGAAGTAATGTAATTTTGGCCATTAAAAAGATAACACCCACATATAATGATTGTTTCCTCCTCAAATTTTGCCAAAAAGCTTTAGAGTTCTATTAAGCTTTAAAATATAATCAAGAGATGTTCATACTGCATTAATAGATTAGTTTTGTACTTTTCACAACTTAATTATTTAGAGCACAATTTCCTTATTCAACATTAGCATATTAAGGCAAAATCTAATTTGCAGTAAGCAGCTTGAGGCCACAGTACTACAGAGAAGAGAAAATGCAGGCAAAACATTTTTATCTCATCAATGCATCTAGTAGCTGATGAATATATTCATCATTTGTATCTTTTAGTATTTTAGTTCAGTGAAATCATCTAGATATTTTGGTAGTTTTCCTTGAATTTTAAGAATCTTTATTAGTTCTTCTTTTTAATATGAGATGCCTGTCATTGGACTAAAATTAAATAAGTCAGGAAAAGGGGAAAAATGAGTCATATCATTAGACAAGTGAAAATAGTGGGCAAAATTTTGTTCTACAGAAGTGATTGGTAAATGTTTAATTATTTACACTTCTGTGCCATTGATTATCTGGAATTGTGGAATGTGGCCAGGCCACTCATCATATCTGTCTCTCTCCCCTCTAAAAATTGCCATATTGTCTACCTCAGAATGTATTCCAAGATAAGGATAGGGACCAATGAATTAAATAACAGATAAATTAATAAAAATGAGAAAATATTTATGCAGAACACCTATTGTGGGTCAGGTTATTTGCCAGGATATTGTTGGTAATAATTGCAATGGAGTTGCCAGCTGGACCCTCCCTTCAGTGCTCTTGGGGTTTTCATAAGCATTAGCTTCCACGGCTTAAATAGGCATATGCGAACATGTTAATGTAGAGACAAGAACTCACTTGTGTCTTTACACAAAATTCTCGGATTTCTAGAGGACTTTGAGATAGAAGAGGTCAGAAAAGAAACATTCTGGAAATGTCTGTTCTCAGCTACTTAGCAGGAGTCATGTATAAGTAGAAAGATAGACATTTGGATCTGGAGGGAGGGGTATGGAGAAGAGATCAGCTTGAAACTCTCAAACTCTTTACGAAGTAATGTAATTTTGGCCATTAAAAAGATAACACCCACATATAATGATTGTTTCCTCCTCAAATGAGATCTGAGCTCTGACTTGAAGCTCTAGTTATGGGTAATTTAGGGGAAGCTGCCTTCAGCAATTTTCAAAGAACTGTGTGAGTACACAGTGTTGCTATTTCCTAATGATAATATTTCTCTTTAAAGAGAAGAAATGAGTCATGGTCAAATTTCACAACTTCATGTGTTAGACTGACTGAATCATCCTCTACAGCCACTTCCTAGTCTTCTCTAACTCAGTTTAATTGGCAAAGACATCCAGATTTCAAGTGACCCTAAAACAGATCATTAATGGGTAGGCCTGGAGAGAGACTTGAACGCAGTTTTTATATTCCTATTACAAGAAAGTTTACAATCAGCAAGTACTATGCTTAGATAAGCCTATTATATGTTTTCCAAAGTGGTTGTGGTGACTCCAGCAAATAACTGAGTGAATTTGTGTAGCACATCTCTATTGAAGCTTCACAAGGATATGTTTCTTCATAGTCTATCCTGTGGGAACACTGGAAATAGCGATAGCTTTGCAGACAGCCAGTCATGGCTTTAAATCTCTACTCTCTTCCTTGTCATTTATTATCTGTACAACCTTGGACATATCTGTTCAGTACTTAGAGTCTCAGTATACTTACCTGTTACAAGGTTGCCATGTTTATTAAATATAGTAGTATACTTAACTCTTTAGCACACAGTCTCAAATAGAGTAACAACTCAAAGAATGTCGGTTTCCATTACTGTTACTATTATTTCTGTTGGAGCTACGTTTATTAAACACTGTTGGCATTACATGCTCTTATTTGAAGGGAAAACCCCATTTTGCTGCAGAGGTCAACACTTCAACCCTCCTCAATAAGACTCAAACAAATCCTGATAAGTTAAGCAATCAGTGGTGGTCCCAGTGACATTGTCAGAGATTTCATAGCATAGTGTTTGTCTCTTACCAATGGAAATGATGAGGTCTTATTGGGGAATGTTTTTGAAAGTTTTTTTTGCTCGTAAAAAGGAATATGAGAAAGAAATATCCCCTTTACATATATATATATATATATACACATATATATGTAACTACAAAGATACATTGAAAAAATACAAGGCTGTCACACAAGAAGGCCATTTTCTTATTTGGATCTACTGAGCGGTCAGCCCATTGAACAAAAATTCAATTGCATTTTTATTTAGGTGTGATTGATGTAGAGCCCGCTGTGGTAAATGATCATGGATTGTGCAAAGATGAATAGGACAGTCTTTTATCTCAACTAACTTATAATGAAGCACTAATAATGAATACTTAGCAACTATCATCCATGCCTGGATATAAAACATACCTTATTTAACCTGCTAGTAAGTTTAATTGGCAAAGACATCCAGATTTCAAGTGACCCTAAAACAGATCATTAATGGGTAGGCCTGAGAGAGACTTGAACGCAGTTTTTATATTCCTATTACAAGAAAGTTTACAATCAGCAAGTACTATGCTTAGATAAGCCTATTATATGTTTTCCAAAGTGGTTGTGGTGACTCCAGCAAATAACTGAGTGAATTTGTGTAGCACATCTCTATTGAAGCTTCACAAGGATATGTTTCTTCATAGTCTATCCTGTGGGAACACTGGAAATAGCGATAGCTTTGCAGACAGCCAGTCATGGCTTTAAATCTCTACTCTCTTCCTTGTCATTTATTATCTGTACAACCTTGGACATATCTGTTCAGTACTTAGAGTCTCAGTATACTTACCTGTTACAAGGTTGCCATGTTTATTAAATATAGTAGTATACTTAACTCTTTAGCACACAGTCTCAAATAGAGTAACAACTCAAAGAATGTCGGTTTCCATTACTGTTACTATTATTTCTGTTGGAGCTACGTTTATTAAACACTGTTGGCATTACATGCTCTTATTTGAAGGGAAAACCCCATTTTGCTGCAGAGGTCAACACTTCAACCCTCCTCAATAAGACTCAAACAAATCCTGATAAGTTAAGCAATCAGTGGTGGTCCCAGTGACATTGTCAGAGATTTCATAGCATAGTGTTTGTCTCTTACCAATGGAAATGATGAGGTCTTATTGGGGAATGTTTTTGAAAGTTTTTTTTGCTCGTAAAAAGGAATATGAGAAAGAAATATCCCCTTTACATATATATATATATATATACACATATATATGTAACTACAAAGATACATTGAAAAAATACAAGGCTGTCACACAAGAAGGCCATTTTCTTATTTGGATCTACTGAGCGGTCAGCCCATTGAACAAAAATTCAATTGCATTTTTATTTAGGTGTGATTGATGTAGAGCCCGCTGTGGTAAATGATCATGGATTGTGCAAAGATGAATAGGACAGTCTTTTATCTCAACTAACTTATAATGAAGCACTAATAATGAATACTTAAGCAACTATCATCCATGCCTGGATATAAAACATACCTTATTTAACCTGCTAGTAAGTTTATGGTCAAAATCCTTCAAGTCAGACTTCAGCAGTATGTGAACTAAGAAATTCTAGGTGTACAAGATGGGTTCAGAAAAGGCAGAGGAACCAGAGATCAAATTGCCAATATTTGTTGTATCATAGAGAAAACAAGGGAATTCTAAAAAATATTTACTTCCTACTTCTGCTTCATTGACTACAAGAAAGCCTTTGACTGTGTGGATCACAACAGACCGTAGGAAATTCTTAAACAGAAGGGAATACACAACCACTTTACCTGTCTCTTAAGAAATTTCTATGTAAATCAAGAAGCAACAGTTATGATTAGACTTGGAATAATGGACTAGTTCAAATTTGAGAAAGGAGTACTTTAAGGCTGTATACTCTCACCTTGCTTTTTTAGCTTATATGCAGAATGCATAATGTAAAATTCCAGACTGGATGAAACACAAGCTGGAATCAAGATCACTGGAGAAACATCAGATTTGTAGATGATACCACTCTATTGGAAGATAATAAAGATGAACTAAAGAGTCTCTTGATGAAAGTGAAAGAGAAAAGTGAAAAAACTGGCTTAAAATTCATTGTTAAAAACAAACAAACAAAAAATAAGATCATAGCATCTGGGCCCATCACTTCATGGCAAATAGGTGTGGAAAAAAATGGAAATGCAGGCAGATTTTATTTTCTTTCACTCCAGACCACTGCAAATGTTTACTGCAGACATGAAATTAAACCATGCTTGCTCCTTGAAAGGAAAACTTTGATAAACTTAGACGATGTATTAAAAGGTAGAGACATCACCCTTCTGACAAAGATCTGCATAGTCATAGCTATGGTTTTGAGTTGTGAGAGTTGGACCGTAAAGAACACTGTATACCAAAGAATTGATGCTTTCAAATTGTGATGGTGAAGAAGACTGTTGAAAGTGCCTTGAACTGAGAGGAGATCAAATCAGTCAATCTTAATGGAAACCCACCCTGAATACCTGTTGAAAGGACTGATGCTGAAGCTCTGATACTCTGGCTGCCTTATCCAAAAAGCTGACTCACTGGAAAAGACCCTGATGCTGAGAAAGACTGAAGGCAAAAAAAGAGAAGGAAATGGCAGAGGATGAGATGGTGAAAAACATCACCAACTCAATGGACAAGAATTTGAGCAAACTCCAGGATATAGTGAAGGACAAGGGAAACTGTTATACTGCAGTCTATAGGGTTGCCAAGAGTTGTACACAATTTAGTGACTGAAAAACAAATGTAGATAAAGGAGAGAACAGAAGAGGTAATTCATGAATTTCTGATAGTGGAAGGATCCATTTGTATTTTAAATAACATGCATCAATGTTCTATTTATTTGGATTATAATTTCCTGGGAAATGTCATGGACAGAGAAGACGGGCAGGCCACAGTCCATGGGGTCACAAAACAGGGCTGTACATAGCTTGGTGAATAAATATCAAATAATTGGCAGATGTAATCTAATAGAAGTATTGCCTTTTCCTGGGAATGGTTATCAATATTTAGTTATTATTCCCCTATTGATGCTTGATTTTTTGCATCTCATTTAATATTTACTAAGTCCAGGACAAGCATATAGACTTTTACTGCCAAATATTTCTTTCTTTCCACAATGATTTTTTTTTTAATTTATAAACTGAACTTTTTGTCCTTTGTTGTTCTCCAATGATCTTCCATGCCTAAGGAAGAAAACCTAGATGGTCCTGATTATTGAAAGCAATGAGAGTTGTTTGGACATATATTATGAGTAAAAAGGAATTTTGCAAGATTGAAAAACAACAACATAGGGTAATACAAAATACTATGTCTGTACACATGAAAATGCACTAGATACTTACCTGGCAGTGGAGACACCAGAATCATGAAAATGCACTGGAGAATATTGAATTAGTGACGGAGAGAAGCATCCTCAAGGAATGGTGTTGAGTAAATTCTCACATGAAGACTGGTAGAAAAGAAGACAGTATATTCTTGGAAGCATGGGTAAATGCAAGATTAATGTGAATTTCCTATGACAATCTCAGAAGAGTTGGATGTGCAGGCTCATTAGGAGCAGCTTTTTTCAAAAATATTTAATGAGTTAAACTTGCTTATCCTAATGGACAAGAATTTGAGCATAGGACTCCACTGGAAAAGACCCTGATGCTGAGAAAGACTGAAGGCAAAAAGAGAAGGAAATGGCAGAGGATGAGATGGTGAAAACATCACCAACTCAATGGACAAGAATTTGAGCAAACTCCAGGATATAGTGAAGGACAAGGGAAACTGTTATACTGCAGTCTATAGGGTTGCCAAGAGTTGTACACAATTTAGTGACTGAAAAACAAATGTAGATAAAGGAGAGAACAGAAGAGGTAATTCATGAATTTCTGATAGTGGAAGGATCCATTTGTATTTTAAATAACATGCATCAATGTTCTATTTATTTGGATTATAATTTCCTGGGAAATGTCATGGACAGAGAAGACGGGCAGGCCACAGTCCATGGGGTCACAAAACAGGGCTGTACATAGCTTGGTGAATAAATATCAAATAATTGGCAGATGTAATCTAATAGAAGTATTGCCTTTTCCTGGGAATGGTTATCAATATTTAGTTATTATTCCCCTATTGATGCTTGATTTTTTGCATCTCATTTAATATTTACAAAGTCCAGAAAAAATATATAGACTTTTACATCCAAATATTTCTTTCTTTCCACAATGATTTTTTTTTTAATTTATAAACTGAACTTTTTGTCCTTTGTTGTTCTCCAATGATCTTCCATGCCTAAGGAAGAAAACCTAGATGGTCCTGATTATTGAAAGCAATGAGAGTTGTTTGGACATATATTATGAGTAAAAAGGAATTTTGCAAGATTGAAAAACAACAACATAGGGTAATACAAAATACTATGTCTGTACACATGAAAATGCACTAGATACTTACCTGGCAGTGGAGACACCAGAATCATGAAAATGCACTGGAGAATATTGAATTAGTGACGGAGAGAAGCATCCTCAAGGAATGGTGTTGAGTAAATTCTCACATGAAGACTGGTAGAAAAGAAGACAGTATATTCTTGGAAGCATGGGTAAATGCAAGATTAATGTGAATTTCCTATGACAATCTCAGAAGAGTTGGATGTGCAGGCTCATTAGGAGCAGCTTTTTTCAAAAATAGTTAATGAGTAAAATAAAAACTTGCTGGACTTAAATTTTATGCAACAATATATGAAGATAAAGATATTGGGGAATCAATATGGCAGGGATTGGGTTAGATTGCACAAACAAGATCAGGTGGGATAATCTCAAAGCCCTTGGCAGAATGTTCTGGTTGGATCAATTCGAAAGGGTGTGTGTGAGTGATGAGATTGGAATGATACTGAGAACATTGCTTGCCAGGTGCCCCCAGTGGTAAAGAACCTGCCTGCCAATGCAGGAGACAGAAGAGACACTGGTTCAATCCCTGGGTTGACAAAATTCCCTGGAGAAGGGCATAACAACCTTCTCCAGTATTCTTGCCTGGATAAGCCCATGGACAAGAGAGCCTGGTGGGCTAGGATCAATAGGATCTCAAACAGTAAGGCATGACTGAAGCGACTTTGCACTTGCCTCTCAAGAAAGTAGGTTAAGGTGGAGATGCTTTGAACCAGTAAGTGATCTGTGCACTAGTGTACCTACATGTATACACCTTCTCTGTCAGATCTACCTCATCTCTTGTATAAGGCAACATTTTCAGGGATTTTCAATGCAGTTTCCCTCCGCCCTCCCCTTAACACTCTTCAGTTCAAGATAGTTGCTCTCTAAGAATGTTCCTGTTCTCTCTCCCAGGCTGCCACAGCTCTTTAAGCAGACATTTGAAGAACTGTCAGAATCAAGGGACAGAGTGGAAAGGGCAGACAAAGGAAGCAGAAGGCAGTGCAAAAATATGGGAAGTGCTGCAGTAGCTGACCATTGTGCCAATTTCATGCTTTCACACCTTTGAATGAGTGTTCAAAGTGTTTCATTTTGAGAGCCTTAGACAGTGGAGCTACTGACTGTGATGGCTTCAGGCGTTTCAGAGCACAGCTGGCCACTCAGCAACCCCTGTGTCCATGGCAGTTTTCTAAAAATAAGGAAAATAAAATATAGGTTATTTTCAGCTCTGATGGGTGAGTCGCACTGTGAGAACAACTGTAGGATCAGTGCTGGGGTCTTTTTCTCCCCGTTTCTTTAACTTTCTTTTTTCAAGCACAGATGAAGCCACAATATCTTTGAGGAATATGATTCATCTCTGAAATAATACAGAAAAAATAATAACAAAGAGAGATGCATTTTAAGATAGGTAATAAATTCTGAGCCTTCCTTATCCAAGCAGTCTAGCCAGTCTCAAATTATCTTAAAGAAAGAAAGGAATAAAAAAAAAAGAAAAGAAAAGCTGAGAGAGGAATAAACTGTCTAAAAATAGCTGTTGATATGTTGTTTAGTTTCTAAGTCTTGTTCTACTCTTTTGTGACTCCATGGATTGCATCCCTCCAAGCTTCTCTGCCTATGAGATTTCCCAGGCAAGAATAGTGGAGTGGGTTGCTATTTCCTTCTCCACGGGATCTTCCTCACCCAGCGATAAGACCCAGGTCTCCTTCATTGTCAGGTCGATTCCTTACTACTGAGTCACCAAGGAATGTATTACAGTTACTAAAAAATGAAAAAAAAACACAAACTATAAACCACTTTAAATAAGTGGTTTTATGTGAAATTATTATTATATTTCAATTTTTATTAAATATATTTAAACTTTTAGTTGACTACATTTTAGGATAATGAATATGGCAAATAATGTATCCCAAACATTATCTTCTGTAATGCCTATTTGATAGCTAGATGTCAGAAGACCTGAATTCAAGACATAATTCTATTACTTACTGATTTGTGCTACACTTGAAAAGCTACTTACTTTCTATATGAGCTCATTTTTCATAAATACAGTGAGAATTAAAATGTTTTATAATAACATGTAGTCATAGAGTTTTTTAATATATGAAGAATTTTATAGCATTTAGCGGACAGAGTGGAAAGGGCAGACAAAGGAAGCAGAAGGCAGTGCAAAAATATGGGAAGTGCTGCAGTAGCTGACCATTGTGCCAATTTCATGCTTTCACACCTTTGAATGAGTGTTCATAGTGTTTCATTTGAGAGCCTTAGACAGTGGAGCTACTGACTGTGATGGCTTCAGGCGTTTCAGAGCACAGCTGGCCACTCAGCAACCCCTGTGTCCATGGCAGTTTTCTAAAAATAAGGAAAATAAAATATAGGTTATTTTCAGCTCTGATGGGTGAGTCGCACTGTGAGAACAACTGTAGGATCAGTGCTGGGGTCTTTTTCTCCCCGTTTCTTTAACTTTCTTTTTTCAAGCACAGATGAAGCCACAATATCTTTGAGGAATATGATTCATCTCTGAAATAATACAGAAAAAATAATAACAAAGAGAGATGCATTTTAAGATAGGTAATAAATTCTGAGCCTTCCTTATCCAAGCAGTCTAGCCAGTCTCAAATTATCTTAAAGAAAGAAAGGAATAAAAAAAAAAGAAAAGAAAAGCTGAGAGAGGAATAAACTGTCTAAAAATAGCTGTTGATATGTTGTTTAGTTTCTAAGTCTTGTTCTACTCTTTTGTGACTCCATGGATTGCATCCCTCCAAGCTTCTCTGCCTATGAGATTTCCCAGGCAAGAATAGTGGAGTGGGTTGCTATTTCCTTCTCCACGGGATCTTCCTCACCCAGCGATAAGACCCAGGTCTCCTTCATTGTCAGGTCGATTCCTTACTACTGAGTCACCAAGGAATGTATTACAGTTACTAAAAAATGAAAAAAAAACACAAACTATAAACCACTTTAAATAAGTGGTTTTATGTGAAATTATTATTATATTTCAATTTTTATTAAATATATTTAAACTTTTAGTTGACTACATTTTAGGATAATGAATATGGCAAATAATGTATCCCAAACATTATCTTCTGTAATGCCTATTTGATAGCTAGATGTCAGAAGACCTGAATTCAAGACATAATTCTATTACTTACTGATTTGTGCTACACTTGAAAAGCTACTTACTTTCTATATGAGCTCATTTTTCATAAATACAGTGAGAATTAAAATGTTTTATAATAACATGTAGTCATAGAGTTTTTTAATATATGAAGAATTTTATAAGCCATTTAGCTATATATTACGTTTTACAGATGAGACAGTTGCAGGTCACACAGTTTGTTAGTAGAATATTTTTAATGAGAATCCAGATGCCCTAATGACTGGCATGTGTATTCTACACATTTTTATTATCATCATTATTTTTGCTTCATATAAATCTTCCATTCCTATAAATCCATTCCACCCATTCCTACTCCAAACATCAGTATCACACTTCTAATATATTTCAGCACAATTTACCACTATTTTAGATTAATTCCCATATCTAAGTAACATCTGCCTAGAATACCCTCATTTCTGTAATTTTCCCCGACTGTCATTGCAAACTGAGTATCTTTTCCTTTGCGTCTGCACTGCATCTATGGCTCTGTCACTTACAACATCCACTGACAAAATCAATGAATATTGCGAACTTTGTAGGGAAACTTGATTCATGTATACTTCTTTGTCTTCTCAGCAACTAGAACTGTGTATTCAACCTTAAATATATATATATATATATATATATATATATATATATATATATATATTAATATTTAGACTGACTAAAGTATCTGATACATAAGGTGATTGCTTTTCCTAATTAGCACAAGACAATCATTTTTTATTGTCGTGGCAAATTATAATTAGCACCCCTTTTACACTAAACAGAGTTCTCATTAGATGGCAAATTATTTGGTCAGCCTACTTATACATCTGGTGATGGTTTAGTCACTAAATCACGTTGAACTCTTGCAGCCCCATGGACTGTAGCTTGACAGGTTCCTCCATTCATGGGATTCTCCAGAAAAGAATACTGGAATTGAGGTGTCAACTCCTTCTTCAGAGGATCTTCCCAACCCAGAAGTTGAACCCGGGTCTACTGCATTGCAGGCAGATTCTTTATCGACTGAGCTATGAGGGAAGTCCAAATACACATGCTTCCTATAAGTATTTATATAATGAATTCCCAGAATGAAACACTCTCCCTTTTTTGGGTTCTGTATCTTTACTCATTTTCATTGTGTAACACCAGAGAACAGAGGACATGAGATGAGAGCAAGTCGGAAAATTACTTTCGCAACTATGTAGACATATTTGTGCTATGTCCTAAGTCACTTTAGTCATATCTGACTCTTTGCAATCCTATGGACTGTAGCCTCCCAGGCTCCTCTATCCACAGGATTCTCTATGCAAGAATTCTGGAGTTGGTTGCCATGCCTTCCTCCAGGGGGTATTCCCAGCCCAAGAACCAAACTTGCATCTCTTATATCTCCTGCATTGGCAGGCAGCTTCTTAACCATTAGTGCCCCATCCAGATGTATAACTTGATGTTAATATGGAAGCCATTTCATCTCCATTCAAAGAAAATATTTTTCTGTAGAATTCCTCCAGGGTGACCATATATCCTCGGTTTTCTTATGAATGTGATCCAACTCTATGTGTCTGTCACGTTTTGTCATAATAGTTGAATTGTATCACTACTAGAGCAAATGTGTTACTTGTATTCATGAAGCACAGAGCTTAGTTGAAGGAACCTTCAGTACACAGAAACATCACATAGACATATGTCAGAATCCTGATAATTACTAGGAAATGTAAAGGTGCATTGAGATCAAATATCAAGGTTCTAATGTAGATAGGAGTGACAAGGGTTCAGAGCAGGACTCTCAAGGGAAGTTATCATTATTGTTTAGACCTGAATGATTAATAAAACAAGGTTTGGGAAGATGGTGGAGGAAGAGTATACCTGGATGAAGGGACAACATAGAATGAAGTTTTGAAATGGAAAAGATCTTAGAGATTTTAATAAACTGAATGATGACCGACAAAACCAGTGGAAGCTTAAGATGGGAATGAGAGCTGCTACAAAGTGATGCTGGAGTGGGAGGATAGGCCGAATCATGTATGTATGAAACCACAACTGATTCTTATACCAGCCCATTCTCTAGTGTTCTTTCAACCATGCTCAAGTTAACAGCCCCATATGGAAATTATGCCAGAGGAACAATATCCATAATTATAACTCACAGTCTTTCTTAATCTTAAAGTTTCCTTAATATTTCATTCAAGAGGGTGATGGTAGGGACATTGGGACTACAGTTAAGAAGAAGACCAAATTTATTATTTCAAAGAAAACCATCCCAGGCACTGGGGCTGTCTACTTGTCCCTTGCTCCCACCCTGTCCCCTTACCCTCAGAATATTTTTTTTAATTAAAAAAGGGAATTTACATTCTAATTGGATCATTATTCCTAGAGAGTCCCTCTGCTCTTGTAAAGTCTACTTCTTCTGAAGCATTTAATCCCCAGCTTGAAACATCACTGTTGATTGCAGCGAAGATGGTGATGTCACAAATGGGGGATTATGACTTCACAGGAGAAATAAGAGAACAAGACAGACAGTTTCAAGAGACTAAGATCTTTTATTTATGAGAATGTCTCTATTAATCAAAAGAGGAGTGAAATACCAAACATATAGAAAATGACAGCAGAATTGTAGCTAAATAAAATGTTCTTCAAAATTATCCTGGCAATGTCACTTTCTCTTTAGAGGATTCCTGAGAAATGCTATTGCAGAGGATAGGTTTGAGATTCCAAATCTTCCTAGATTCTACACTTGAGAAATACATAACCCTGGGGTAATCGAAACTATAATCAGGCCAGGAGCAAGCTCTTCTGTGTTTTGCCTACATTGCCAGTTTAAAGTCGCTCAAATCCTTACTCTACCTACCTCAGTTGAGTCCATGGAAAAGCTCCCACCCATTCTATTTTGGCAGTGAAATTATTAGGTTCTAAAGTGCACTCTTTTAAACAATTTTAATTACAAACTCAATTTCACTCAAGGGAAAAACAAAAATAGAATGAAGTTTTGAAATGGAAAAGATCTTAGAGATTTTAATAAACTGAATGATGACCGACAAAACCAGTGGAAGCTTAAGATGGGAATGAGAGCTGCTACAAAGTGATGCTGGAGTGGGAGGATAGGCCGAATCATGTATGTATGAAACCACAACTGATTCTTATACCAGCCCATTCTCTAGTGTTCTTTCAACCATGCTCAAGTTAACAGCCCCATATGGAAATTATGCCAGAGGAACAATATCCATAATTATAACTCACAGTCTTTCTTAATCTTAAAGTTTCCTTAATATTTCATTCAAGAGGGTGATGGTAGGGACATTGGGACTACAGTTAAGAAGAAGACCAAATTTATTATTTCAAAGAAAACCATCCCAGGCACTGGGGCTGTCTACTTGTCCCTTGCTCCCACCCTGTCCCCTTACCCTCAGAATATTTTTTTTAATTAAAAAAGGGAATTTACATTCTAATTGGATCATTATTCCTAGAGAGTCCCTCTGCTCTTGTAAAGTCTACTTCTTCTGAAGCATTTAATCCCCAGCTTGAAACATCACTGTTGATTGCAGCGAAGATGGTGATGTCACAAAGGGGGGATTATGACTTCACAGGAGAAATAAGAGAACAAGACAGACAGTTTCAAGAGACTAAGATCTTTTATTTATGAGAATGTCTCTATTAATCAAAAGAGGAGTGAAATACCAAACATATAGAAAATGACAGCAGAATTGTAGCTAAATAAAATGTTCTTCAAAATTATCCTGGCAATGTCACTTTCTCTTTAGAGGATTCCTGAGAAATGCTATTGCAGAGGATAGGTTTGAGATTCCAAATCTTCCTAGATTCTACACTTGAGAAATACATAACCCTGGGGTAATCGAAACTATAATCAGGCCAGGAGCAAGCTCTTCTGTGTTTTGCCTACATTGCCAGTTTAAAGTCGCTCAAATCCTTACTCTACCTACCTCAGTTGAGTCCATGGAAAAGCTCCCACCCATTCTATTTTGGCAGTGAAATTATTAGGTTCTAAAGTGCACTCTTTTAAACAATTTTAATTACAAACTCAATTTCACTAATGGGATAGAAAATATTCAAGTAATATTTTTCTTTTTGAGTGAGTTTGGATAGTTGTGACTTTTAGTGAAGTGGCCCATGTCATCTAAGTTGATTCTATTCATAAACATAAAATTGTTCATAATATTTTCTCACTACCCTTTTATTTATTATTTACATATTTATCTGGTTGCATTTGAATTTATTTGTGGCACTTAGGATCTTCAGTTTTCTGTCTGACATGTGGGATTTTTAGTTACAGAATGTGTACTCTTTAATTGTGCTTTCATGTTGATACTAGCAAAATAAATCTTTATTTTTTAAGTCATATCAACTAAAATTTAATCAATTTTATTACTTTCAAATGATTTTAAATTGATTTTTTTTATCTTTCTGTCTACAATTTCAGTTATTTCTAACTGTATTGCAGTATTACATTTTTACGCTTGCTTTAGACCTGATTTCCCATTCTTTAGTTTCTTAATGTGAAGTTTATATTCCTTATTATATACCCTTCTTCTTTTCTAGCATATGCTTTTCAGACAATATTTTTTTCTGCTAAGTTAATTTTGATTAGTTGTATTTTAGTTTATATTTAATTCAATTTTTTTTTACAAAGATTCCTTTGAAATTTCCTCTTGGTGCTTTGGTTATTTAGTACTATATTATCTAATTTACTGATAATTGGAGATTGTATATGTATTTCTGTTATAAATTTCTAATTTAATTATGCATAATCTGAGAAAATACATTCCATTGTTTCTGCTTTTAAAATAATGTCAGTTCTGAAACAGGAGGAAAGGAGAGTAGGACACAATTTTAAAAATAATAACATAACCATAGGGCATAATAAAAACTGACAAGAACCAACTAGGTACAAGGTGTTGGAAAACTCAGCTTCCAGTAGACCTTAAGCCCTATTCTATGCTTATTGCAATGTGTTAGCTAAATGATAGATCCACCAGCACCATGACAATTATGAAGCTAATCATCAGAGGTCAAAAAGTGGACAGTGGTCCAACAGATGGGAATCAGTGTTCCTTCTCTGATATAATTGGAATAACTCTCCCAGGTATTAGCCTGTGAAGTTACCCAGCCCGTAAAAACTAACTACATCTTATTTGGGGACCTCTTGCCTTCTGAGGCGGTAGAAACTCCATCTGTGGAGTATGTTTCTCTCTAAATATTATAAATTCATTTCTTACCCATCACTTTTTCTCTCACTGAATTCATTTTTTGATGAGACATCAAAGAACCCGAACTTCATTATATTCTGAGACAAGGTGTGTGGTTTCAATTAAAAAACCATGAGTTCAAGTCCCAATCTGAGTTGCAAGGTTTCAGGTCCATTTTGATGGATTCCCCATTGTTACTTGAGAAAAATGTGCATCCCTTTGTTTCTCAAATGCTCTATGAGTACAACTAAATCAAATTGGTTGAGGTATTTAGGTTAAATATATATCTTTTATGGCTTTTATGCCTATTTGTTCTGTCTGTGATGGAGAAGAAAATGTGGAAAACCTGCAATTGTGAATTTGCCTATTTCTTTTTTCATATGTTTGTTTCTGCCTCATGTAATTTGAAGCTCAGCTTGTTTCATGGACATTTAGGATTATTATAGTTTCTTGAAGAATATATCCCATTAGAATTACATAAATCTTTATCTGTGATACTCTTTCTTGTCCAGAAGTCTAATTTTTCAGAATAAATGCTCCCTTTAATTTTGTTTTATAATAAGAAAAATCAAAGCTTTAATTTCACATTCATTTATTATTTCCTTTACAGTTTTTCTCTTTCTTATTTTTATTTTTATTCTTTTTTACAGAGCTTTGTTGTTTACTGTCACACATCAAACTTAATCAGCCATAGGTATACATATGTAACTGCTCTCTTGGACTTCTTTCCCATCTCCCTCCTCATCCCAAACCTTTAGGTAATTACAGAGCTCCTCTTTGAGTTTCCTTAGTCTTACAGAAGATCCCTATTGGTTATATATTTTACATATGGTAATGTAAGTCTTCATGTTATTCCTGCCATACATCTTGTCCATTCCTCCCTCCCCTCAATGTCCATAAGCCTGTTCTCTATGTCTGTTTCTCCATTGCTACTCTGCATAAGGATTTACAAGCACCATATTTCCAGATTTCATGTATATGTGTTAGCATGCAATATTTATCTTTCTCTTTCTGACTAAACTTCACTTTTGATAATAGGTTCTATGCTCATCCACCTCATTAGAATGGAGTCAGATGCATTCCTTTTTATGGATGAGTAATATTCCATTGTATATATGTACCACAGTCTCTTTAAAACTTTTCAATTAGCAATAATCCCTCCTCAATAAACATCATTGGCTATGATACTACCACTGCACAAAGCTGCATTCATTTATTCTTTCTTTGATGTCTTTCCTTACTTTTTGCCAATGTAAATTTCTGAGATATATTATATCTATTCTCTGCAATGTATTTCTTTGAACATTATTTGCAGTGAAGGTCTACTGGCAATAAATTCCTCAACTTATTGTTTCCTCTACAGCCTGTTTATCCTCCACTTTTGAAGAATAATTTTACTTGATATGGAAATCTATGTTGACTGGCTTTTCTCTAAACATTAAATGTTTCATTCCATTTTCTTTTTGTTTGCATGTTCTCTAAAAAAATTTTATGTAATTCTTTTCTATTTTACTCAATATATAAGTTAAATATGTTTCCACCTGGCTTTCTCCAGGATTTTTTTCTTTATATTTTATTTTGTTTGTTTTTTTATCTTAAAAATGACATTATTAGGTATGGTTTTCTTTTCTTTATTTATTTTGGCCTTTATCCTGCTTGGTGTTCTCTGAGCTTCCTGCTCAGGTGTTTGGTGTCTGACTTTAATTTGGTAACATTTTTAGTCATTAGTGTTTCAAGTTTTTCTTCTGCTTCTTTCTCTCTTGCTTCTCCTTTTGAGATTTCCATTACATATGTTAGACCTTTTGCAGTTGTCCCACAGTTGTTGGATATTCTACCTGTTATTTCTAGGTTTTGTTCTCTTTGCTTTTGGAGGATTCTATTGGTATATCTTCTAGCTCAAAGATCCCTATTGGTTATATATTTTACATATGGTAATGTAAGTCTTCATGTTATTCCTGCCATACATCTTGTCCATTCCTCCCTCCCCTCAATGTCCATAAGCCTGTTCTCTATGTCTGTTTCTCCATTGCTACTCTGCATAAGGATTTACAAGCACCATATTTCCAGATTTCATGTATATGTGTTAGCATGCAATATTTATCTTTCTCTTTCTGACTAAACTTCACTTTTGATAATAGGTTCTATGCTCATCCACCTCATTAGAATGGAGTCAGATGCATTCCTTTTTATGGATGAGTAATATTCCATTGTATATATGTACCACAGTCTCTTTAAAACTTTTCAATTAGCAATAATCCCTCCTCAATAAACATCATTGGCTATGATACTACCACTGCACAAAGCTGCATTCATTTATTCTTTCTTTGATGTCTTTCCTTACTTTTTGCCAATGTAAATTTCTGAGATATATTATATCTATTCTCTGCAATGTATTTCTTTGAACATTATTTGCAGTGAAGGTCTACTGGCAATAAATTCCTCAACTTATTGTTTCCTCTACAGCCTGTTTATCCTCCACTTTTGAAGAATAATTTTACTTGATATGGAAATCTATGTTGACTGGCTTTTCTCTAAACATTAAATGTTTCATTCCATTTTCTTTTTGTTTGCATGTTCTCTAAAAAATTGTATGTAATTCTTTTCTATTTTACTCAATATATAAGTTAAATATGTTTCCACCTGGCTTTCTCCAGGATTTTTTTTTCTTTATATTTTATTTTGTTTGTTTTTTTATCTTAAAAATGACATTATTAGGTATGGTTTTCTTTTCTTTATTTATTTTGGCCTTTATCCTGCTTGGTGTTCTCTGAGCTTCCTGCTCAGGTGTTTGGTGTCTGACTTTAATTTGGTAACATTTTTAGTCATTAGTGTTTCAAGTTTTTCTTCTGCTTCTTTCTCTCTTGCTTCTCCTTTTGAGATTTCCATTACATATGTTAGACCTTTTGCAGTTGTCCCACAGTTGTTGGATATTCTACCTGTTATTTCTAGGTTTTGTTCTCTTTGCTTTTGGAGGATTCTATTGGTATATCTTCTAGCTCAAAGATTATTTCCACAGTTGTGACCATTTTATGAATATGAAAATCAAATTCATTCTTCATTTCTGTGATAGTGCTTCTATCTCTAACATTTATGCACAATTTTTTCCTTTGGATTTCCATCTCTGCTTACACTGTCCATCTGTTCTTACATTCTATTTTATTCATTATAACCCTATTAATTATAGTTGGTCTAAATTGCCATTCTGATCATTCCAACACATTTGCTCTGTCTGATTCTGATTTTTAATTTGCATTTTTTTACCTTTCCTATACCTTGCAATTTTTTTCTTGGTAGTCAGATATGACCTACTATGTACAATAACTGATCTAAGTATGTCTTCATTAATGTTTTGGTGAAGTGTGAGAGGGAGAGAATTCTCCAGTCCTATGACTAGCTCTCAGATATTCCATGACTCTCTACCTCAAGACTGTGAATTTCACAGATGTTTCTCAGCTGTCTCTTAAGTGGTACAAGATAGATAGAGTGGTCCAAAGTTTGGTGTTTCTATTTTCTTTTTTTTTTTCTTTTTTTTTTTTTTAAACCTTTATTTTACTTTTAACTTTTACAGAGTTTTGTTGTTCACAGACATGCATGTTCTCAGATTAGTCACATGTATATCCCCCCCTTCCCTCTCCTCCCGACCATCACACAGCACCCCTGAAGGATCCCCTTTTCTCACAGAGCAATGACTAGAGCTATTTTCTTCACTTATGATAGTACAGGCCTTCATGCTACTTCCTTTACGCCTCTCACCCACTGTTCCTTCCCCACAATGTCCATATGTCCACTGTCCATGTCGGTCTTTCCGTCGCTTCACTGCATGTGCCATCATCACCATCCTACTAGATTCCATATATATGTGTTAATATACTGTATTTGTCCTTCTCTTTCTGAATGACTTCACTTTTTAGGATACGTTCTAGATCCAGCCACCTCATGAGGGTTGATTCTTCTGCATTTCTCTTTACAGCTGTGTAGTATTCCATTGTATATATGTACCAGAGCTTTTGGATCCATTCGTTCGTCGATGGGCATCTAGGTTCCTTCCATGTTCTAGCTATTGTATAGAGAGCTGCAATGAACATTGGGGTACAGGTGCTTCTTTCAGTTTTGATTTCATCAGGGTATAAGCCTAAGAGTGGGATTACTGGGTCATATGGTGCTTCTATTTTTAGTTTTTTAAGAAATCTCCAAACTGTCTTCCATAGAGGCTGTATCAATTTACACTCCCACCAGCAATGCAGGAGTGTTCCCTTTTCTCCACAGCCTCTCCAGCATTTATTGTCTGTCGATTTGTGGATGATGGCCATTCTGACGGGTGTGAGGTGATATCTCATTGTAGTTTTGATTTGCATTTCTCTAATTATTAGTGAAGTTGAGCATTGTTTCATGTGTTTTTGGGCCATCTGTATGTCATCGTTGGAGAGGTGTCTGTTTAGGTCCTTTTCCCATTTTTTGATTGGGTTGTTCGTTTTTCACCTTTCCTATACCTTGCAATTTTTTTCTTGGTAGTCAGATATGACCTACTATGTACAATAACTGATCTAAGTATGTCTTCATTAATGTTTTGGTGAAGTGTGAGAGGGAGAGAATTCTCCAGTCCTATGACTAGCTCTCAGATATTCCATGACTCTCTACCTCAAGACTGTGAATTTCACAGATGTTTCTCAGCTGTCTCTTAAGTGGTACAAGATAGATAGAGTGGTCCAAAGTTTGGTGTTTCTATTTTCTTTTTTTTTTTTTTTTTTTTTAAACCTTTATTTTACTTTTAACTTTTACAGAGTTTTGTTGTTCACAGACATGCATGTTCTCAGATTAGTCACATGTATATCCCCCCCTTCCCTCTCCTCCCGACCATCACACAGCACCCCTGAAGGATCCCCTTTTCTCACAGAGCAATGACTAGAGCTATTTTCTTCACTTATGATAGTACAGGCCTTCATGCTACTTCCTTTACGCCTCTCACCCACTGTTCCTTCCCCACAATGTCCATATGTCCACTGTCCATGTCGGTCTTTCCGTCGCTTCACTGCATGTGCCATCATCACCATCCTACTAGATTCCATATATATGTGTTAATATACTGTATTTGTCCTTCTCTTTCTGAATGACTTCACTTTTTAGGATACGTTCTAGATCCAGCCACCTCATGAGGGTTGATTCTTCTGCATTTCTCTTTACAGCTGTGTAGTATTCCATTGTATATATGTACCAGAGCTTTTGGATCCATTCGTTCGTCGATGGGCATCTAGGTTCCTTCCATGTTCTAGCTATTGTATAGAGAGCTGCAATGAACATTGGGGTACAGGTGCTTCTTTCAGTTTTGATTTCATCAGGGTATAAGCCTAAGAGTGGGATTACTGGGTCATATGGTGCTTCTATTTTTAGTTTTTTAAGAAATCTCCAAACTGTCTTCCATAGAGGCTGTATCAATTTACACTCCCACCAGCAATGCAGGAGTGTTCCCTTTTCTCCACAGCCTCTCCAGCATTTATTGTCTGTCGATTTGTGGATGATGGCCATTCTGACGGGTGTGAGGTGATATCTCATTGTAGTTTTGATTTGCATTTCTCTAATTATTAGTGAAGTTGAGCATTGTTTCATGTGTTTTTGGGCCATCTGTATGTCATCGTTGGAGAGGTGTCTGTTTAGGTCCTTTTCCCATTTTTTGATTGGGTTGTTCGTTTTTCCAGTGCTGAGTTGTCTGAGTTGCTTGTAGATTTTGGAGATGAATTCTTTGTCTGTTGTTTCATTTGCTATGATTTTCTCCCACTCTGTGGGCTGTCTGTTCAGCTTTTTTGTAATTTCTTTAGCTGTACAAAAGCTTTTAAGTTTCATTAGGTTCCACATGTTCATTTGTCTTTTTAGTTCCACTATTCTAGTAGGTGGGTCAGAGAAGATCTTGCTTTGATTGATGTCCTTGAGGGTTTTGCCTATATTCTCCTCTAAGAGTTTGATGGTTTCTGGCCTTACATTTAAGTCTTTAATCCATTTTGAGTTGATCTTTGTGTATGGTGTCAGGGTATGTTCCAACTTCATTTTCTTGCATGTAGCTGTCCAATTTTCCCAGCACCATTTGTTGAAGAGGCTGTCTTTGTCCCATTTTATATGTTCGCCTCCTTTGTCAAAAATAAGGTACCCATAGGTGCGTGGGTTGATCTCTGGGTTCTCGATCTTGTTCCATTGGTCGATAGTTCTGTTTTTGTGCCAGTACCATACTGTCTTGATGACTGTTGCTTTGTAGTAGAGTCTGAAGTTGGGGAGGCTGATCCCCCCAGCTCCATTCTTCTTCCTGAGGATTGCTTTGGCTATTCGAGGTCTTTTGTGTTTCCATATGAACTGTGTTATTCGTTGGTCTAGTTCTGTGAAGAATGTTATTGAAAGTTTGATAGGGATCGCATTGAATCTATAGATGACATTTGGTAGTATGGTCATTTTCACAATATTGATTCTCCCGACCCAGGAACACGGAATATTTCTACATCTGTTTAACTCTTCTTTAATGTCTCTCATGAGTGTCTTGTAATTTTCTGTGTACAGTTCTTTCGTTTCTTTGGGTAGGTTTATTCCTAGATATTTGATTCTTTTGGTTGCGATGGTGAAGGGGACTACCTCTTTGTTTTTTACAGGTTCTTTCGTTTTTCTTTGAATTCGCTGATTAACTCTAGTTGAGTTTGAGATGAATTCATCGTTTCATGTGTTTTGGGCCATCTGTATGTCATCGTTGGAGAGGTGTCTGTTTAGGTCCTTTTCCCATTTTTTGATTGGGTTGTTCGTTTTTCCAGTGCTGAGTTGTCTGAGTTGCTTGTAGATTTTGGAGATGAATTCTTTGTCTGTTGTTTCATTTGCTATGATTTTCTCCCACTCTGTGGGCTGTCTGTTCAGCTTTTTTGTAATTTCTTTAGCTGTACAAAAGCTTTTAAGTTTCATTAGGTTCCACATGTTCATTTGTCTTTTTAGTTCCACTATTCTAGTAGGTGGGTCAGAGAAGATCTTGCTTTGATTGATGTCCTTGAGGGTTTTGCCTATATTCTCCTCTAAGAGTTTGATGGTTTCTGGCCTTACATTTAAGTCTTTAATCCATTTTGAGTTGATCTTTGTGTATGGTGTCAGGGTATGTTCCAACTTCATTTTCTTGCATGTAGCTGTCCAATTTTCCCAGCACCATTTGTTGAAGAGGCTGTCTTTGTCCCATTTTATATGTTCGCCTCCTTTGTCAAAAATAAGGTACCCATAGGTGCGTGGGTTGATCTCTGGGTTCTCGATCTTGTTCCATTGGTCGATAGTTCTGTTTTTGTGCCAGTACCATACTGTCTTGATGACTGTTGCTTTGTAGTAGAGTCTGAAGTTGGGGAGGCTGATCCCCCCAGCTCCATTCTTCTTCCTGAGGATTGCTTTGGCTATTCGAGGTCTTTTGTGTTTCCATATGAACTGTGTTATTCGTTGGTCTAGTTCTGTGAAGAATGTTATTGAAAGTTTGATAGGGATCGCATTGAATCTATAGATGACATTTGGTAGTATGGTCATTTTCACAATATTGATTCTCCCGACCCAGGAACACGGAATATTTCTACATCTGTTTAACTCTTCTTTAATGTCTCTCATGAGTGTCTTGTAATTTTCTGTGTACAGTTCTTTCGTTTCTTTGGGTAGGTTTATTCCTAGATATTTGATTCTTTTGGTTGCGATGGTGAAGGGGACTACCTCTTTGATTTCATTTTCTGATTTTTCATTGTTTGTGTATAGGAATGCCAGTGATTTCTGTATATTGATTTTGTATCCTGCAACTTTGCTGAATTCGCTGATTAACTCTAGTAGTTTTGTAATAGTGTCTTTGGGATTTTCTATGTATAATATCATGTCATCTGCAAATAGAGAGTTTGACTTCTTCTTTTCCAATCTGGATTCCTTTGATTTCTTTCTCTTCTCTTATTGCTATTGCTAGAACTTCCAGGACTATGTTGAATAAGAGTGGTGAAAGTGGACACCCTTGTCTTGTTCCTGATCTTAGAGGGAATGCTTTGAGATTTTCACCATTGTGGATAATGTTCGCTGTGGGCTTCTCATATATGGCTTTAGTGAAAGCCATATATGAGAAGCCCTGGTGTTTCTATTTTCTGACATGAGAGGCAATTGTTTACTGGCACTTAATATTTCCCTTCCCCAGGACAGTTAGGATCTTAGAATGCCCCAAGAAGTTAGGCTCTGGTTACCTAGTTTTTCCCTGAAGAAGGGAAAGAAGAAGAAGAAGAAAGAAGTGTTAAGGTGCATTTCAAAATGTTTCCTTTTTCCCAGTTGCAAGCAAGAGGGGATCTTCTTCAGGGTCCACTCTAGGAAAATGATCATGTACTTGAAGGTAAATTTCATAGCATTGTGGATTCCTCCTCTAACTACATTCCCCTTGTGTATTTAAGTCTTAGACTCATTCACATGGAGCCTCCAGCAACTCTTATGACTATTGTTGTTGTTCAAACTCTCAGTCATGTTCAACTTTTTGCAACCCATAGACTACAGATACTGGGCTTCCCTGTGCTTTTCCATCTCCCTGAGCTTGCTAAAACTCGTGGCCATTAAGTCAGTGAAGCCATCCAATCATATTATCCTTTGCCGTCCCCTTCTCCTTCTGCCTTCTATTTTTCCCAGCATTATTATTATTTTCTTCCCCAAAATGTCATCTGTTCACATCAGGTGGCCAAAGTATTGGAGCTTCACCATCAGTTCTTCCAATTGACATTCAAGGTTGATTTCCTTTAGAATTGACTGGTCTGATCTTCTTTTACTTCAAGGAACTCTCAAGAGTCTCCTCCAACACCACAATTTGAAAGTGTCAGTTCTTTGGCAACCCAACTTTTTTATAGTTCAACTCTCACATCCATACATAACTACTGGAAACACCATAGCTTTGACTATACAGACCTTTGTCAGCAAAGTGATGCCCCTGCTTGTATTAATATACTGTTTATGTTTGTCATAACTATAATTCTTCAATTATAGTTAAGGGTTTCCTACTGCATTAATGAGTAGCACTCTGCTCTGGTAAGCAGTGATTCTTTTCCACTCTGGATTCCTTTGATTTCTTTCTCTTCTCTTATTGCTATTGCTAGAACTTCCAGGACTATGTTGAATAAGAGTGGTGAAAGTGGACACCCTTGTCTTGTTCCTGATCTTAGAGGGAATGCTTTGAGATTTTCACCATTGTGGATAATGTTCGCTGTGGGCTTCTCATATATGGCTTTAGTGAAAGCCATATATGAGAAGCCCTGGTGTTTCTATTTTCTGACATGAGAGGCAATTGTTTACTGGCACTTAATATTTCCCTTCCCCAGGACAGTTAGGATCTTAGAATGCCCCAAGAAGTTAGGCTCTGGTTACCTAGTTTTTCCCTGAAGAAGGGAAAGAAGAAGAAGAAGAAAGAAGTGTTAAGGTGCATTTCAAAATGTTTCCTTTTTCCCAGTTGCAAGCAAGAGGGGATCTTCTTCAGGGTCCACTCTAGGAAAATGATCATGTACTTGAAGGTAAATTTCATAGCATTGTGGATTCCTCCTCTAACTACATTCCCCTTGTGTATTTAAGTCTTAGACTCATTCACATGGAGCCTCCAGCAACTCTTATGACTATTGTTGTTGTTCAAACTCTCAGTCATGTTCAACTTTTTGCAACCCATAGACTACAGATACTGGGCTTCCCTGTGCTTTTCCATCTCCCTGAGCTTGCTAAAACTCGTGGCCATTAAGTCAGTGAAGCCATCCAATCATATTATCCTTTGCCGTCCCCTTCTCCTTCTGCCTTCTATTTTTCCCAGCATTATTATTATTTTCTTCCCCAAAATGTCATCTGTTCACATCAGGTGGCCAAAGTATTGGAGCTTCACCATCAGTTCTTCCAATTGACATTCAAGGTTGATTTCCTTTAGAATTGACTGGTCTGATCTTCTTTTACTTCAAGGAACTCTCAAGAGTCTCCTCCAACACCACAATTTGAAAGTGTCAGTTCTTTGGCAACCCAACTTTTTTATAGTTCAACTCTCACATCCATACATAACTACTGGAAACACCATAGCTTTGACTATACAGACCTTTGTCAGCAAAGTGATGCCCCTGCTTGTATTAATATACTGTTTATGTTTGTCATAACTATAATTCTTCAATTATAGTTAAGGGTTTCCTACGCTGCCATTATTTCCTATGGTAGTTTTAGTTTCTAATCTCTGCTCTGGTAAGCAGTGATTCTGGAATTAATTTCACTGTCTCTCTATCTTGAGGCCAAGATTTACTCTCTGTAATTCTCTTTATTAGACAATCAAGGAAAGGTGCTTATCTTTCAGTGCATTCAACTTTTTACATGCTGTTAAGAAGAGTTCTATATAGTGAGGAAAAGTAAGACCTGGAGCTGACTATTGCTCAGATCATGCATTGTGATTATAAACTGGTGGTAACACATAGAATCAAGTGATTAGAACTCATAGATTGCTGAAGAGCTACAGATGGAGATTTTTAACAGTGTGCAGGAAGCAGTGACCAAATCCACTCCAAAGAAAAAGAAATGCAAGAAGGCAAAGTAGTTGTCTGAGAAGACTTTACAAATATCTGAAAAATGAAGAGAATTGAAAGGCAAGTAAGAAAGAGAAAGATATATCCAATCAAGCACAGAGTTCCAGAGAATAGCAAGGAAAGATAAGTTCTTCTTTAATGAACAATACAAAGAAACAGAGGTAAACAAGAGAAAAGGAAATACTAAAGATCTCTGCAAGAAGATTGAAGATATCAAGTGAATATTTCATGCAAGGATGGGCATACTAAAGGACAAAAATAACAAATACTTAATAGAAGCAGAGTGTATCAAGAAAAAAGTGTCAAGAATACATAAAAACTGTACAAAAATGTATTAATAACCTAGTTAATTGCTATGGCATGATCATTCACCTAGAGTCAGACGTCCTGGAGTATGAAGTCCAGTAGACCTTAGGAAGAAATATCACAAAGCTAGTGGAGGTGATGGAATTCCCGATGAGCTATTTCAAGTACTAAAAGGTAATGCTGTTAAAGTGCTGTCCACAATAAGTCAGCAAATTTGGAAAATACAGTAGAGGCTATAGAAATGGAAAAAGTCAGTTTTCACTCCAATCCCAAAGAAGAGAAATGCTTAAGATTGTTCAATTGTACAATTTTGCTCATTTCACATGCCAGCCAAGTAATCCTCAAAATTCCCCAAGCTAGACTTCAGAAGTATGTAAATTAAGAACTTCCAGATGTACAAATTGGGTTTATAAAAGGTAAAGGAACAAGAAACTAAGTTGCCAACATTTTTTGGATCGTGGAGAAAGTAAAATAATTCCAGAAAAAAAAAAAAAGTCTACTTCTACTTCATTGGCTGCGCTAAAGACTTTAACTGTATGGATCACAACAAACTTTGAAAAACTGTTGAAGACATGGGAGCATCAGGCCACCTTACTTGTCTCATGATAAACATGTATGACAGTCAAGAAGTAACAGTTAGAAACATGGAATGATGAATTGGCTCAAAATTGGTAAAGGAGTATTGCAAGGCTGTGTACTGTAACCTTGATTATTAACCTTATATGCAGAGTACATCATGTGAAATGCCGATGTGGATGAACACAAGCTGGAATAAAGATTTCTGGGAGAAATTCAACTTTATATGCAGATGGTTCCTCTCTAATGGCTAAAGTGGAGAGGAACTATAAAGATTCTTGATTGGGGGTGAAAAAGGAGAGCGAAAAGTTGGCTTAAAAACCTCAACATTCAGAAAACTAAGATCATGGCATCTGGTCCTGTCACTCTCATCTCAAATAGAAGGAGAAAAAGTGGAAGCAATGACAGACTTTATTTTCTTGGGATCTAAAATCACTTGGGATGGTGACTGCAGTCATGAATTTGAAAGATACTTGCTCTTTAAAAAGAAATCTATGGCCAACTTAGACAGCATATTAAAAAGCAGAGACATCACTTTGTTGACAAAGGTTCGCATAATCAAAGCTATTGTTTTTCCAGTGGTCATGTAAGGATGTGAGTGTTGGACCATAAAGTAGACTTAGCACCAAAGACTTGATGTTTTTGAATTGTGGTGCTGGAGAAGACTATTGAGAGACTCTTGGACTGCAAAGAAATTAAACCAGTCTATCCTAAAGGAAACCAACCTGGAATATTCATTGGAAAGACTGATACTGAAACTGAAACTCCAATACTTTGGCCACCTGATGTGAAGTCAGATGCTGGTAAATATTGAGAGCAAAAGGAGAGGCAGAGGATGAGATGGTTAGATAGCATCACCAGTCAATGGAAAGCTTAAGATTGTTCAATTGTACAATTTTGCTCATTTCACATGCCAGCCAAGTAATCCTCAAAATTCCCCAAGCTAGACTTCAGAAGTATGTAAATTAAGAACTTCCAGATGTACAAATTGGGTTTATAAAAGGTAAAGGAACAAGAAACTAAGTTGCCAACATTTTTTGGATCGTGGAGAAAGTAAAATAATTCCAGAAAAAAAAAAAAAGTCTACTTCTACTTCATTGGCTGCGCTAAAGACTTTAACTGTATGGATCACAACAAACTTTGAAAAACTGTTGAAGACATGGGAGCATCAGGCCACCTTACTTGTCTCATGATAAACATGTATGACAGTCAAGAAGTAACAGTTAGAAACATGGAATGATGAATTGGCTCAAAATTGGTAAAGGAGTATTGCAAGGCTGTGTACTGTAACCTTGATTATTAACCTTATATGCAGAGTACATCATGTGAAATGCCGATGTGGATGAACACAAGCTGGAATAAAGATTTCTGGGAGAAATTCAACTTTATATGCAGATGGTTCCTCTCTAATGGCTAAAGTGGAGAGGAACTATAAAGATTCTTGATTGGGGGTGAAAAAGGAGAGCGAAAAGTTGGCTTAAAAACCTCAACATTCAGAAAACTAAGATCATGGCATCTGGTCCTGTCACTCTCATCTCAAATAGAAGGAGAAAAAGTGGAAGCAATGACAGACTTTATTTTCTTGGGATCTAAAATCACTTGGGATGGTGACTGCAGTCATGAATTTGAAAGATACTTGCTCTTTAAAAAGAAATCTATGGCCAACTTAGACAGCATATTAAAAAGCAGAGACATCACTTTGTTGACAAAGGTTCGCATAATCAAAGCTATTGTTTTTCCAGTGGTCATGTAAGGATGTGAGTGTTGGACCATAAAGTAGACTTAGCACCAAAGACTTGATGTTTTTGAATTGTGGTGCTGGAGAAGACTATTGAGAGACTCTTGGACTGCAAAGAAATTAAACCAGTCTATCCTAAAGGAAACCAACCTGGAATATTCATTGGAAAGACTGATACTGAAACTGAAACTCCAATACTTTGGCCACCTGATGTGAAGTCAGATGCTGGTAAATATTGAGAGCAAAAGGAGAGGCAGAGGATGAGATGGTTAGATAGCATCACCAGTCAATGAACATAAATTTAAGCAAACTCAGGGAAGTGGTGAAGGATGGATATGTTTGGCATGCTACAGTCCATGGGGTTGCAAAGAGTTGGACACAATTTAGGGACTGAACAACAATGACAAGAAGAGGAGATGGTTTTCAAGCTTCTTACTTATGTAACTACAACAACATTTATTCATACTGATTAGGGTTTCTGTGGTATATCTTTTATCATCTTTATACTTTTAGATTATCTGTTCCTTTGAATTATAGGTGATGCTCTGTACAAATAAAATGTTTTCAGCTTTGACTACTGGGAGGCTTTTCAAATGCTTGTTTGATATTTTCTCACCTCTCATTTCCTTGTTTTCTGATATTACAAAATGATCCAGGTGCATCTTGCATATTTCCTACCCAAGTCCTGGAAGAAACTTTTTTTTTTTTTTTGTCAAGAAATTCTGGTTTCTTTTGTTAAAGAATGATTTTGGAGACTAACATCTGAATGTTAAGTCTTACATTGCTATTGCAGTGTCTTTACTAGTAATCACTTTACCTGACATAGCAAGGAAATAGACACATATATGTCTATGTGTATATATATGTTGCTGTTTAGTTACCAAGTCTTTTCTGACTCTTCATTTCCCCATGAATTGCAGCAAACCAAGCTTCCCTGTCCCCACCATCTCCTGGACTTTACTCAAGTTCATGTCCATTGCATCAGTGATCCCATCCAATCATCTCATTCTCTGTCACTCTCTTCTCCTTCTGCCTTCAATCTTTCCTAGCATCAGAGTCTTTTGCAATGAGTCAGCTATAGGCACCAAGTGCCCAAAGTACTGGAGCTTAAGCATCAGTCCTTCCAATGAGGCTGTCTTTGTCCCATTTTAGATTTTTGCCTCTTTTGTCAAAAATAAGGTACCCGTAGGTGTGTGGGTTTATCTCTGTGTTTTCTATCTTGTTCCATTGGTCTATACTTCTACTTTTTTTGTGCCAGTACCGTACTGTCTTGATGACTACTGTTTTGTAGTAGTCCGAAATTAGGGAGGCTGATCCTTCCAGCTCCATTCTTCTTCCTCAGGATTGCTTTGGCTATTCGAGGTCTTTTGTGTTTCCATATGAACTGTGTTATTCTTTGGTCTAGTTCTGTGAAAAATGTCATTGGTTGCTTGATAGGGATCACATTGAATCTGTAGATAATATTTGCTAGTATGTTCATTTTCACAATATTGATTCTTCCTACCCAGGAACATGGAATATTTCTCCATCTGTTAAAATCTTCTTTAATTTCTCTCATGAATGTCTTGTAATTTTCTGTGTACAGTTCTTTTGTTTCTTTGGGTAGGTTTATTCCTAGATATTTTATTCTTTCGGTTGCAATGGCGAAGGTGATTGCCTCTTTGATTTCATTTTCTGATTTTTCATCGTTTGTGTATAGAAATGCTAGTAATGTCTTTGTGTTGATTTTGTATCCCATGACTTTACTGAATTCGTTGATTAGTTCTAGTAGTTATCTAATAGTGTGTTTGGGGTATTCTATGTATAATATCATGTCATCTGCAAATAGAGACAGTTTTACTCCATTTTTTTACAATCTGGATTAATTTAATTTCTTTTTCTTTTATTGCTGTTGCTAGAATTTCCAGGGCTATGTTGAATAATAGTGGTGAAAGTGGACACCCTTGTCTTGTTCCTGATCTAAGAGGGAATGCTTTCAGGTTTTCACCATTGAGAATAATATTCGCTGTGGGCTTCTCATATATGGCTTTCACTATGTTGAGATAGGATCCTTCTATGCCAATTTTGGAAGAGTTTTATCATAAATGGGTGTTGAGATTTGTCAAAGGCTTTTCCTGCATCTGTTGAGATTATCATGTGGTTTTTATCTCTCAATTTGCTGATATAGTGTATCACACTGATTAATTTGAAGATATTGAAGAATCATTGCATGACTGGGATGAAACCGACTTAATCATGATGTATGAATTTTTTGATGTGTTGTTAAATTCTGTTTCAAAAATAAGGTACCCGTAGGTGTGTGGGTTTATCTCTGTGTTTTCTATCTTGTTCCATTGGTCTATACTTCTACTTTTTTTGTGCCAGTACCGTACTGTCTTGATGACTACTGTTTTGTAGTAGTCCGAAATTAGGGAGGCTGATCCTTCCAGCTCCATTCTTCTTCCTCAGGATTGCTTTGGCTATTCGAGGTCTTTTGTGTTTCCATATGAACTGTGTTATTCTTTGGTCTAGTTCTGTGAAAAATGTCATTGGTTGCTTGATAGGGATCACATTGAATCTGTAGATAATATTTGCTAGTATGTTCATTTTCACAATATTGATTCTTCCTACCCAGGAACATGGAATATTTCTCCATCTGTTAAAATCTTCTTTAATTTCTCTCATGAATGTCTTGTAATTTTCTGTGTACAGTTCTTTTGTTTCTTTGGGTAGGTTTATTCCTAGATATTTTATTCTTTCGGTTGCAATGGCGAAGGTGATTGCCTCTTTGATTTCATTTTCTGATTTTTCATCGTTTGTGTATAGAAATGCTAGTAATGTCTTTGTGTTGATTTTGTATCCCATGACTTTACTGAATTCGTTGATTAGTTCTAGTAGTTATCTAATAGTGTGTTTGGGGTATTCTATGTATAATATCATGTCATCTGCAAATAGAGACAGTTTTACTCCATTTTTTTACAATCTGGATTAATTTAATTTCTTTTTCTTTTATTGCTGTTGCTAGAATTTCCAGGGCTATGTTGAATAATAGTGGTGAAAGTGGACACCCTTGTCTTGTTCCTGATCTAAGAGGGAATGCTTTCAGGTTTTCACCATTGAGAATAATATTCGCTGTGGGCTTCTCATATATGGCTTTCACTATGTTGAGATAGGATCCTTCTATGCCAATTTTTGGAAGAGTTTTTATCATAAATGGGTGTTGAGATTTGTCAAAGGCTTTTCCTGCATCTGTTGAGATTATCATGTGGTTTTTATCTCTCAATTTGCTGATATAGTGTATCACACTGATTAATTTGAAGATATTGAAGAATCATTGCATGACTGGGATGAAACCGACTTAATCATGATGTATGAATTTTTTGATGTGTTGTTAAATTCTGTTTGCTAGGAATTTGCTGAGGATTTTGGCGTCCAAATTTATCATTGAAATTGGTCTATGATTTTCTGTTATTGTGTTGTCTTTGCCTGGCTTTGGTATCAGGGTGATTGCGGCCTTATAGAATGCATTTGGAAGTGTTCTTTCCTGTGCAATTTTTTCAGAAGAGTTTTAGGAGGATAGGCATTAGCTCTTGTTTAAATGTTTGGTAGACTTTACCTGTGAAGCCATCTGGACCTGGGCTTTTGTTTTGGGGGAGATTTTTTATCACAAATTTGATTTCTGAGCTTGTGATTGGATTGTTCATAGTTTCTATTTCTTCCTGGTTCAGTGTTGAAAGATTAGTATTCTCCAAGAAACTGTCCATTTCTTCCAGGCTGTCCAGTTTGTTACTGTAAAGTTGTTCATAATAGTCTTTTATAATCCTTTGGATTTCTGCATTATCTGTTGTAGCCTCTCCTTTTTTATTTTTGATTTTGGTGATCTGGTTCTTCTCTTTTTTTCTTGATGAATCTGGCCAATTGTTTGTCAATTTTATTTACCTTTTCTAAGAACCAGCTTCTCATTTTATTTACCTTTACTAGTGTTTCATTTCTTTTTCATTTATTTCTGCTCTGATTCTTATGATTTTTCATTTATTTCTGCTCTGATTCTTATGATTTCTCTTCTGTTAACTGTTGTGTGTTTTTGTTCTACTTTCTCCAGTCGTTTTAAGTGTAGGGTCTGGTTATCTGATATTTTTCTTGTTTCTTGAGGTAGGATTCTATTGCTATAAATTTCCCTCTTAGAACTGCTTTTGCAGTATCTCATAGGATTTTCACTGTCCTGTGCTCATTGTAGTTTTCTTCTAGTAACTTTTTTATTTCTCCAATGACTTGCTTGGTAATCAATTTATTTTTTAGGTATGTGTTGCTTAATCTCCATGCGTTTGTGTTTTTAGCAGTTTTTTTCCTGTAGTTCATCTCTAGTCTCATTGCATTGTTGTCCGAGAAGATGGTTGATATAATTTCAGTTTTCTTGGATTGACTGAGGTTTGATTTGTGGCCCAAGATATGGTCTATCCTGGAGAATGTTCCATGAGCACTTGAGAAGAAAGTGTATTCTTCTGCTTTTGGATGGAACATCCTGAAGATATCCATGAGGTCCATCTCTTCTAGTGTGGCATTTAAGGCTTGTGTTTCTTTATTAATTTTCTATTTTGATGATCTGTCCATTAGTGTCAGCAGAGTGTTAGAATCTCCTACTATTATTGTGTTCTTGTCAATTTCTTCCTTATGTTTGAAAGTATTTCTCTTATGTATTGGGGTGCTCCTGTGTTGGGTGCATAGATATGTATGATTGTTATATCTTCCTCTTGGATCAATCCCTTGATCATTATGCAGTGTCCTGTCTTGTCTCTTCTAATCTTCTTTATTTAAAGGTCTTTTTTGTCTGATATGAGGATTGCTACCCCAGCTTTCTTTTGATTTCCATTTGCATGGAATATCTTTTTCCATCCTCTCACTTTCAGTTTATGGTGTCTCTAGGTCTGAAGTGAGTTTCCTGTAGGCAATATATGTATGGGTCTTGTTTCTACATCCGTTCAAACAGTCTGTGTCTTTTGGATGGGACATTTAATCCATTTACATTCAAAGTAATTATTGACACAAATGATCCTCTTGTTATGATGACTTTGTTTTGTAGATCTTCTTCTTGTCATATGCTTGTTGTCTATATAAGTTCCTTGTTGTAAAGCTTGTTTGGTGTTATTAAATTCTTTTATTTTTTGCTTATTTGTAAAGCTTTTGATTTCTCCATCTATTTTGAATGAGATCCTTGAAGGGTAGAGTATTCTTGGTTTCAGATTATTCTGTTTCAGCACTTGAAATGTGTCTTGCCATTCTCTACTGGCCTGCAGAGTTTCGATTGAAAGATCAGCTGTTAAACGTATGGGGTTTCACATGTATGTCACTAGTTGCTTTTCCCTTGCTGCTTTTAGAATTCTGTCTTTGTGGTTTATATATGCTAGCTTAATGAATATGTGTCTTGGAGTGTTTCTTCTCGGGTTTATTTGGTATGGTAGTCTTTGTGCTTCTTGAACTTGATTGACTATTTCTTTTCCCATGTTGGGGAAATTTTCAGCTATAATCTCTTGGAAACTTTTCTCATAAACTTTTTTCTTCTTTTTCTTCTTCTGGAACCCCTATAATTTGAATATTGATGTGTTTGATATTATTCCAGAGGTCTCTGAGTCTATCCTCTGCTCTTTTCATTCTTTGACACTGATTCAGCAGTTATTTCCACCATTCTATCTTCCAGCTCACTTATCTGGTCTTCTGTCTCAGATACTCTGCTCTTGATTCCTTCTACAGTGATTTTAAGTTCAGAAATTGAGTTGTTTGTCTGTTTTTTTTTAAGTTTTTGTTTTCTTTGTTCACTGTGTTAGTTGCTTCTTGTAATTTCTCTAAAGTTATGTTTTCAGTGTTTTGTCTCTTCTAATCTTCTTTATTTAAAGGTCTTTTTTGTCTGATATGAGGATTGCTACCCCAGCTTTCTTTTGATTTCCATTTGCATGGAATATCTTTTTCCATCCTCTCACTTTCAGTTTATGGTGTCTCTAGGTCTGAAGTGAGTTTCCTGTAGGCAATATATGTATGGGTCTTGTTTCTACATCCGTTCAAACAGTCTGTGTCTTTTGGATGGGACATTTAATCCATTTACATTCAAAGTAATTATTGACACAAATGATCCTCTTGTTATGATGACTTTGTTTTGTAGATCTTCTTCTTGTCATATGCTTGTTGTCTATATAAGTTCCTTGTTGTAAAGCTTGTTTGGTGTTATTAAATTCTTTTATTTTTTGCTTATTTGTAAAGCTTTTGATTTCTCCATCTATTTTGAATGAGATCCTTGAAGGGTAGAGTATTCTTGGTTTCAGATTATTCTGTTTCAGCACTTGAAATGTGTCTTGCCATTCTCTACTGGCCTGCAGAGTTTCGATTGAAAGATCAGCTGTTAAACGTATGGGGTTTCACATGTATGTCACTAGTTGCTTTTCCCTTGCTGCTTTTAGAATTCTGTCTTTGTGGTTTATATATGCTAGCTTAATGAATATGTGTCTTGGAGTGTTTCTTCTCGGGTTTATTTGGTATGGTAGTCTTTGTGCTTCTTGAACTTGATTGACTATTTCTTTTCCCATGTTGGGGAAATTTTCAGCTATAATCTCTTGGAAACTTTTCTCATAAACTTTTTTCTTCTTTTTCTTCTTCTGGAACCCCTATAATTTGAATATTGATGTGTTTGATATTATTCCAGAGGTCTCTGAGTCTATCCTCTGCTCTTTTCATTCTTTGACACTGATTCAGCAGTTATTTCCACCATTCTATCTTCCAGCTCACTTATCTGGTCTTCTGTCTCAGATACTCTGCTCTTGATTCCTTCTACAGTGATTTTAAGTTCAGAAATTGAGTTGTTTGTCTGTTTTTTTTTAAGTTTTTGTTTTTCTTTGTTCACTGTGTTAGTTGCTTCTTGTAATTTCTCTAAAGTTATGTTTTCAGTGTTTTGGATCATCTTTACTATCATTCTTCTGAATTCGATTTCAGAAAATTTGTCTAATTCCTCTTTGTATATTTGAACTTGTGTGTTTGTAGATTGTTCCTTCACTTGTGTGGTATTTCTCTGCCATTTAATTGTTACTATTAAATTTTAAACTAGCTATGCTTGGGATTTCCTTTTCCCAGACTTTGAGTTACCTCTGTAGGTATTAGTTGTTTGGATGAGGTGTCTTATTCTGGGTGATGCTAGTGGTTGGATGATGTCAGGACCTGCATACAAGTGTTTGCGTTTTTTGAAGTTCTAGGTGTTTAATGCTTGATAGTGTTAGGTGTTCTCTGGTATTGTAGAATTTTGGAGTTAGTGCTCCCTCCCTAAAGCCCGTGAGCTTGTTGGCTGAAATGAAGCTTTCACAGCTGGTTTATTATGGCATTAAATGGTATTCAAACATACATACATGAGTGAGAAACAGAAGGTATACCTTTAACAAATGGCAATTAAAATATCATGTAAATACTATCTAGCATACTGAATGACACTGACAAACATACAGGCATAACATAACCCAAACATTCCAACAAAAACTGCAGTACAAAACATTAGCATGGCAAACAGAGAAAACCAAGAATGATATCCATCAGTTAATAACCAAACTAACTAGGGCACAAATTATTAATGCCCCAGCAGGGTCCTAGTTAGAGATAAGGCAATGAGGACAGAACAGACTAAGAAATATGGTGGGGAAAGGTAAAAAGAGAAAGGGAGGATAGAAGAGAAATATAGAATAATACTGCAAAGTTAAATATAGGGAGATAAAGATTTACATGTATTAGAGTTTAGTGCTGTAGGAAAAGAGCATCAGAGAAAGCAAATAGTTATAGAGGAAGTGGTAATACCTATGAAAAATTTAAAAATTAAAACAGATAAGTAAATAGAAAAACAAACCAAAAACAATAAAAACAAACAAAACCCCCACAGAACCATAAAAGGCCAATGTGGAACTAGAAGTTTATACCAAAATAAAATGTGTGGTTCAAACAAAAGCAATTTTTTGTTCACTGTGTTAGTTGCTTCTTGTAATTTCTCTAAAGTTATGTTTTCAGTGTTTTGGATCATCTTTACTATCATTCTTCTGAATTCGATTTCAGAAAATTTGTCTAATTCCTCTTTGTATATTTGAACTTGTGTGTTTGTAGATTGTTCCTTCACTTGTGTGGTATTTCTCTGCCATTTAATTGTTACTATTAAATTTTAAACTAGCTATGCTTGGGATTTCCTTTTCCCAGACTTTGAGTTACCTCTGTAGGTATTAGTTGTTTGGATGAGGTGTCTTATTCTGGGTGATGCTAGTGGTTGGATGATGTCAGGACCTGCATACAAGTGTTTGCGTTTTTTGAAGTTCTAGGTGTTTAATGCTTGATAGTGTTAGGTGTTCTCTGGTATTGTAGAATTTTGGAGTTAGTGCTCCCTCCCTAAAGCCCGTGAGCTTGTTGGCTGAAATGAAGCTTTCACAGCTGGTTTATTATGGCATTAAATGGTATTCAAACATACATACATGAGTGAGAAACAGAAGGTATACCTTTAACAAATGGCAATTAAAATATCATGTAAATACTATCTAGCATACTGAATGACACTGACAAACATACAGGCATAACATAACCCAAACATTCCAACAAAAACTGCAGTACAAAACATTAGCATGGCAAACAGAGAAAACCAAGAATGATATCCATCAGTTAATAACCAAACTAACTAGGGCACAAATTATTAATGCCCCAGCAGGGTCCTAGTTAGAGATAAGGCAATGAGGACAGAACAGACTAAGAAATATGGTGGGGAAAGGTAAAAAGAGAAAGGGAGGATAGAAGAGAAATATAGAATAATACTGCAAAGTTAAATATAGGGAGATAAAGATTTACATGTATTAGAGTTTAGTGCTGTAGGAAAAGAGCATCAGAGAAAGCAAATAGTTATAGAGGAAGTGGTAATACCTATGAAAAATTTAAAAATTAAAACAGATAAGTAAATAGAAAAACAAACCAAAAACAATAAAAACAAACAAAACCCCCACAGAACCATAAAAGGCCAATGTGGAACTAGAAGTTTATACCAAAATAAAATGTGTGGTTCAAAAGCAAAAAACAAAAAAAAATGTGAATTTGAATATATTCAGTCTTACCGATAAGATTAGTAGCTTCAGTAGAGTTCAATGGACAAAACTAACAAACAAAAAGCGGGGGTGGGGGGCTGAGGGAGTTTGGAAAAAAAGGAAAAAGAAATGAGTGAAAAAAGTATAGAATAAAAAATAAAATGAATCTAAAAACTCCAGCAGTAACTCCAGCTCCAGTCAAAACGTTAAAATAGTGAATGTTTATGTTCTTCTGTCTCTTGCTGACTATGCAGGAATTCTCAGACTTTTTCTTGCCTCTGGCAGTGGTTGGATCTGAAGTCCCTTTTTACTGGTTGTTTACTTCCGCCTGTTCCAGGACTAAAGCGCCTGCCCATGCTGGCCCTGGCCCTGGCCCTGGCCCTGTTAGTTTCTTTCTATTTTATTTTATAATGTTCTAAAGGTTTTTTGTTTGTTTGTTTGTTTGTTTGTTTTCACTTTTATTTTACTCCTGGTAGTTTCTTGATCCTTAACCCAGATCCCTTTTTTTTCTGAGTGGAGCTAAATTCCCTCCCTGTAGTTTGACCAGCAACCAAACTACAGTAGGGGTAATGGCATCTCTTTCACAAAGGATTTACCATCTCACGCTCTATGAGAAGCACTTCTGCAGTGACCACGACCCTGCTGCAGGCCACCATTGACCCCCGCCGCCACTGGAGACATCAGATTACTCAGAGGTGAGTCAGGCTCAGTCTCATGAAGGATCGCTATTCTCCTCTCCCAGATTTCAGTGCTCACAGAGTTCAGTTGTACTTGGCGGCTCTATGATAGGATTAATGATAACTTCCTTCAAAGGAAACTAAGTGCTGTCTTTCCGAGGACTACTCAAGGGCACTTCTAGATTAAAGGGACACTTGGACCCTCTAAAGCAGGTCTGGCTCAGTCCCTTGTGGGGGTCACTGCTCCATTCTCAGGTCTTGATTTGCAACGGGCTTTGTATATTTGACACACCCAACCTCTCTGGCGGGTATGAGGTTTGACTTAAAAGCACAATTGTGCACCTCCTACCATCTTCTTGCGGCTTCTCCTTTGCTCTTCCATGTGGGGTATCTTTTTTGTGATCGGATCCAACCTCCTCCTGTTGATGGCTTTTCAGGAACTTGTTGCAATTCAGACAATTTTGCAGGAGAGATGAGTGCACCTCTTACAGTTTTTTTTTTTTTTTTTCATACCTAGTAGTTTGTACCTTTTAATCACCTGCCCTCCATGCTTCTTCCTACTGGTAACTGCTAGTTTGTTCTTTAATGTATATAGGTGAGTCTACTTCTTTTTTGTTATATTAACTAGTTGTACAATTTTACATTCCACATATACATTATATCATAGTATTTGCCTTTCTCTGTGTAACTTATTTCATTTAACATAATATCCTTGAAGTTCATCGTGTAGTGGCAAATGTCAAAATTTCATTATGTTCTTGTGGCAGAATAGTGTTCCATTGTGTATGCATATTATATCTCATCTTCTTTAGTCACATCTCAGGATTATTTTGAATCTTTCCTTTATGTACCCGGTTGGGGGTTCTTGAAGGAAAACCCAGTAAGAATATGTGAGTCTCCTATGTTCAGGGGCTTTCAGAGCTCCACACTCTTCCAATAGCTCACACTCTATAGTTAGCTTTTTTTTATTTTCTAAAATATCTACCTAAATTGATTTACAGTCTTGTATTTTATAAGGTGAAATTTGACCGAAGTAAACAAATGCTCAAGTGTCCCTATATCCCTCAGGTGTCTGTTTCTCTCTATATTTTATGTTAGTTGTTTGCCCTACAATCTCAATTCTCTGAAGGTTTTCACTAATTTGATATTCTTCCAGTTTATTTCTTTGTTGTTGAAGTGGGAAAGGTGCTGTTCACAGCTTTTTACATCTTTATGCTGAAACATGAAGCCCTTGAGAATGTGCTTTTACTTTAACTTATTGAATAGAAATTTCTACTGCTTAGTACCAGAAACATTACATAAGGGTATATGTACATATGACTATGCTGGATGTTGATTTTTGAAAGAACAGGTTTGAATGTTTTATCGTTTTCTTCAAGTCAGTTTTCTTAGACATGTTTTTCCAAATTCAATGCAGTAGTTTCTTCAGTAAAAGCTTAAAATAGTTTCTTATGAGGTTGACTAAGCTTTTCATTTGCGGCTTCTCCTTTGCTCTTCCATGTGGGGTATCTTTTTTGTGATCGGATCCAACCTCCTCCTGTTGATGGCTTTTCAGGAACTTGTTGCAATTCAGACAATTTTGCAGGAGAGATGAGTGCACCTCTTACAGTTTTTTTTTTTTTCATACCTAGTAGTTTGTACCTTTTAATCACCTGCCCTCCATGCTTCTTCCTACTGGTAACTGCTAGTTTGTTCTTTAATGTATATAGGTGAGTCTACTTCTTTTTTGTTATATTAACTAGTTGTACAATTTTACATTCCACATATACATTATATCATAGTATTTGCCTTTCTCTGTGTAACTTATTTCATTTAACATAATATCCTTGAAGTTCATCGTGTAGTGGCAAATGTCAAAATTTCATTATGTTCTTGTGGCAGAATAGTGTTCCATTGTGTATGCATATTATATCTCATCTTCTTTAGTCACATCTCAGGATTATTTTGAATCTTTCCTTTATGTACCCGGTTGGGGGTTCTTGAAGGAAAACCCAGTAAGAATATGTGAGTCTCCTATGTTCAGGGGCTTTCAGAGCTCCACACTCTTCCAATAGCTCACACTCTATAGTTAGCTTTTTTTTATTTTCTAAAATATCTACCTAAATTGATTTACAGTCTTGTATTTTATAAGGTGAAATTTGACCGAAGTAAACAAATGCTCAAGTGTCCCTATATCCCTCAGGTGTCTGTTTCTCTCTATATTTTATGTTAGTTGTTTGCCCTACAATCTCAATTCTCTGAAGGTTTTCACTAATTTGATATTCTTCCAGTTTATTTCTTTGTTGTTGAAGTGGGAAAGGTGCTGTTCACAGCTTTTTACATCTTTATGCTGAAACATGAAGCCCTTGAGAATGTGCTTTTACTTTAACTTATTGAATAGAAATTTCTACTGCTTAGTACCAGAAACATTACATAAGGGTATATGTACATATGACTATGCTGGATGTTGATTTTTGAAAGAACAGGTTTGAATGTTTTATCGTTTTCTTCAAGTCAGTTTTCTTAGACATGTTTTTCCAAATTCAATGCAGTAGTATTAGCCTTGATAAACTTTGACAGATGGAGAGTATAGTCAGGAAAAGAAAATAAAAGCTTAAAATAGTTCTCACTTTATGATAACCCATAAGTATATGAAAAATTACTTTAAATATGGATAATTATTACCAAAGCTTTCATGTTTGCCAAAGAAGGCCATTTAACACAAGAATCACTTACAAACAGCTACTTACAAAAATATGCAAAACCATTCAGTTAAGTGTGGGACAAACTCAAAAATCAGAAACCAATTTAGAATTGAATCAATTAAAATGCTGATCAATTACAATCCTAGGATAATGAGATTTTAAATGACATTAATTATAAAATGCAAGAAAAATCAGCAGCAGCAATAACTAGAACAAAACTGTTATCTGACTTCCACCCCAAACTTATTGGTTTATCCCAATTCAGACGTAAAACTCTTTCATGAAGTATTCCTTAATATTAACCAGCCAGAAGTAATTACATTTGCATCTTGAAAAACTTAGCTTCCCTTACTGATTCTGATCTGAATCTATCTATATCATGACTCTAGTTACACTTTGGGTCAAAGGTATGGATGTAAATGAAAGTCAATCCAATGAGAATAAGCAAATTCTACTTAGAATAATAAGGGAATCGATCACCACACCATGTCTGGCAAAGACATAAATGTAAGAATATGAATGGGAAAATTTTATTCCAGAACAAATGAGAGGTTTTAGGATGATGCCCTCACCTGAAGCTATTGGCATGGTGTAAGCTGCAGGTGAGCTAATTAGAAGTGGTGCCTACTAGATGGTTGGATGAGGGTACATATTTACTTTATCTGGTTGGTCTGGTTGGTTTCAAGCTGTGCTTTTGACATAAGGACAAAATCTATAGGAGCTGTCAATTATTAATCAAGTACTGGTCATTCTGGGGCAATTGAATAGATTATTTTTTGGCTTCCTGGATTGTTACTGGAGTTAGGGAGCAGTTAGCCTTTCTGCAACTCTGACTTATAATATAGATAATAGACTGATTTTTTTTTCCTTTATTTTAAAAATGTTACAGAGTTTTGTTGTTCACCAACATGTATGTTCCCAGATCATTCATATGCATATCCCTGGACCCACCCCCCACCCAGTTCCCCCTCCCATCCCTCCAGACCATCGCCCCAAGTGGTTGTAGGTACTCCTATTCCCCTAGCACAATGACAATAGCTATCTTTTCCACACATGACAGTATAGCTTTCCATGTTAATCCCTCCATGCCTCCCTCCCACTGTTCGGTCTCCACAATGTCTTTATGTCTATTCTCTGTTATTCATGAGTTCACTGCGTGTGTTATCATGACCATCTTACTAAATCCCATATATATGAGTTAGTATACTATACTTGTCCTTCTCTTTTTGACTTACTTCACTTATTATGATAGGTTCTAGAGCCAGCCACCTCATTAGGACTGAGTCTTCTGCATTTCTTTTAACAGCTGAGTAGTATTCCATTGTATATATGTACCAGAACTTCTGAATCCATTCATTCGTCGATGGACATCTAGGTTGCTTCCATGTTCTGGCTATTGTATAGAGAGATGCAATGAACATTGGGGTACAGGTGCCTCTTTCATTTTTGATTTCATCAGGATATAGGCCTAATAGTGGGATTGCTGGGTCATAGGGTGCTTCTATTTTTAGTTTTTTAAGGAATCTCCATATTGTCTTCCATAGAGGCTGTATCAATTTACATTCCCACCAGCAATGCAAGAGGGTTCCCCTTTCTCCGCACCCTATCCAGCATTTGTTGTCTGTCGATTTGTGGATGATGGCCATTCTGACGGGTGTGAGGTGATATCTCATTGTGGTTTTAATTTGCATTTCTCTGATAATAAGCGAGGTTGAGCATTGTTTCATGTGCTTTTGGGCCATCTGTATGTCCTCTTTGGAGAGGTGCCTCTTTAGATCTTTTTCCCATTTTTTCATTGGGTTGTTCGTTTTCCCTATGCTGAGTTGTCTGAGTTGCTTGTAGATTTTGGAGATGAATTCTTTGTCTGTTGTTATCTGGGTTAGGAGCAGTTGGGCTTTCTGCAACTCTGACTTATAATATAGATAATAGACTGATTTTTTTTTCCTTTATTTTAAAAATGTTACAGAGTTTTGTTGTTCACCAACATGTATGTTCCCAGATCATTCATATGCATATCCCTGGACCCACCCCCCACCCAGTTCCCCCTCCCATCCCTCCAGACCATCGCCCCAAGTGGTTGTAGGTACTCCTATTCCCCTAGCACAATGACAATAGCTATCTTTTCCACACATGACAGTATAGCTTTCCATGTTACTCCCTCCATGCCTCCCTCCCACTGTTCGGTCTCCACAATGTCTTTATGTCTATTCTCTGTTATTCATGAGTTCACTGCGTGTGTTATCATGACCATCTTACTAAATCCCATATATATGAGTTAGTATACTATACTTGTCCTTCTCTTTTTGACTTACTTCACTTATTATGATAGGTTCTAGAGCCAGCCACCTCATTAGGACTGAGTCTTCTGCATTTCTTTTAACAGCTGAGTAGTATTCCATTGTATATATGTACCAGAACTTCTGAATCCATTCATTCGTCGATGGACATCTAGGTTGCTTCCATGTTCTGGCTATTGTATAGAGAGATGCAATGAACATTGGGGTACAGGTGCCTCTTTCATTTTTGATTTCATCAGGATATAGGCCTAATAGTGGGATTGCTGGGTCATAGGGTGCTTCTATTTTTAGTTTTTTAAGGAATCTCCATATTGTCTTCCATAGAGGCTGTATCAATTTACATTCCCACCAGCAATGCAAGAGGGTTCCCCTTTCTCCGCACCCTATCCAGCATTTGTTGTCTGTCGATTTGTGGATGATGGCCATTCTGACGGGTGTGAGGTGATATCTCATTGTGGTTTTAATTTGCATTTCTCTGATAATAAGCGAGGTTGAGCATTGTTTCATGTGCTTTTGGGCCATCTGTATGTCCTCTTTGGAGAGGTGCCTCTTTAGATCTTTTTCCCATTTTTTCATTGGGTTGTTCGTTTTCCCTATGCTGAGTTGTCTGAGTTGCTTGTAGATTTTGGAGATGAATTCTTTGTCTGTTGTTTCATTTGCTATGATTTTCTCCCACTCTGTGGGCTGTCTGTTGAGTTTTTGGTGATTTCTTTTGCTGTGCAGAAGCTTTTAAGTTTCATGAGGTCCCACGTGTTGACTTTTCTTTTCAGTTCCACTATTTTAGTAGGTGGGTCAGAGAAGATCTTGCTTCGATTGATGTCCTTGAGGGTTTTGCCTATATTCTCCTCTAAGAGTTTGATGGTTTCTGGTCTTACATTTAGGTCTTTAATCCATTTTGAGTTTATCTTTGTGTATGGTGTCAGAGAATGTTCCAACTTCATTTTTTTGCATGTAGCTGTCCAATATTCCCAGCACCATTTGTTGAAGAGGCTGCCTTTGTCCCATTTTATAGTTTCTCCTCCTTTGTCAAAAATAAGGTACCCATAGGTGCGTGGGTTGATCTCTGGGTTCTCAACCTTGTTCCATTGATCTATAGTTCTGTTTTTGTGCCAGTACCATACTGTCTTGATGACTGTTGCTTTGTAGTAGAGTCTGAAGTTGGGGAGGCTGATCCCCCCAGCTCCATTCTTCTTCCTGAGGATTGCTTTGGCTATTCGAGGTCTTCTGTGTTTCCATATGAACTGTGTTATTATTTGGTCTAGTTCTGTAAAAATGTCAATGGTAGTTAGATAGGTATTGCATTGAATCTGTAGATGATATTTGGTAGTATGGTCATTATCACAATATTGATTCTTCTGATCCAGGAACATGAAATATCTTTCCATCTGTTTAAGTCTTCTTTAATTTCTCTCATGAGTGTCTTGTAATTTTCTGTGTACAGTTCTTTTGTTTCTTTGGGTAGGTTTATTCCTAGATATTTGATTCTTTTGGTTACAATGGTGAAGGGGATTGCCTCTTTGATTTCATTTTCTGATTTTTCATTGTTTGTGTATAGGAATGCCAGTGACTTCTGTGTGTTGACTTTGTATCCTGCGACTTAGTTGAATTCATTGATTACCTCTAGTAGCTTTGTAACCGTGTCTTTGGGATTTTCTATGTATAATATCATGTCATCTGCAAAAAGAGAGAACTTGACTTCTTCCTTTCCAACCTGGGTTCCTTTGATTTCTTTCTCGTCTCTTATTGCTGTTGTTAGCACTTCCAGGACTATGTTGAATAGTAGTGGTGAAAGTGGACAGCCCTGTTTTGTTCCTAATCTTAGAGGGAATGCTGTCAGTTTTTCATCATTAACAATAATGTTCGCTGTAGGCTTCTCATAGATCGCTTTTATTATGCTGAGATAGGTTCCTTCTATGCTCATTTTCTGAAGAGTTTTTATCATAAATGGATGTACTTTGTCGAAGGTTTTTTCTGCATCTATTGAGATGATCCTGTGATTTTTGTCTTTCAACTTGTTGATATGGTGTATCACGTTGATTGATTTGCGGATGTTGAAGAAGCCTTGCATGCCTGGGATGAACCCGACTTGGTCATAATGTATGAGTTTTTTGACGTGTCGTTGCATTCTGTTTGCTAGGATTTTGTTGAGGATCTTGCATTCTAAGTTCATCAGTGAAATTGGCCTATAGTTTTCCTTTTTTGTGTTGTCTTTGCCTGGTTTAGGTATCAGGGTGATGGTGGCCTCGTAGAATGTGTTTGGAAGTGTTCCTTCCTGGGCAATTTTTTGGAAGAGTTTTAGAAGGACAGGCATTAGCTCTTCTTTAAATGTTTGGTAGAATGCGCCTGTGAAGCCATTTGGCCCTGTGCTTTTATTTTTGGGTAGATTGTTAAATACAAATTTGATTTATAAGCTTGTGATTGGGTTGTTCAAAGTTTCTGTTTCTGCGTGGCTCAGTCTTGGGAGACTAATCTTCTCTAAGAAACTGTCCATTTTTTCCAGGTTGTCCAGTTTGTTGCCATAGAGTTGCTCATAATAGTCTCTTAGAATCCTTTGGATTTCTGCATTATCTGTTGTAATCTCTCCTTTTTCGTTTTTGATTTTGTTGATCTGGTTCTTCTCTGTCTTTTTCTTAATGAGTCTGGCCAGTAGCTTGTCAATTTTGTTTACCTTTTCAAAGAACCAGCTTTTTGTTTTATTTATCTTTACTATTGTTTCTTTTGTTTCTTTCTTGTTTATTTCTGCTCTGATCTTTATGATTTCTCCTCTTCTGCTGGCTTTGGGATGTTTTTGTTCTTCTTTCTCCAGTTGTATTAAGTGGAGTGTTATGTCATCTGCTTCATGTTTTCCTAGTTTCTTGAGGTGGGATTGTATTGCTATAAATTTCCCTCTTAGAATTGCTTTTGTAGTATCCCATAGGTTTTGCACTGTCGTGTGTTCATTGTCATTTTCTTCTAGGAATTGTTTAATTTCTCCTTTGATTTCCTCAATGATCAGTTTGGTTTTTAGGTATGTATTGTTTAATCTCCATGTGTTTGTGTTTTTAGGGGTTTTTTTCCTGTAGTTGATCTCTAGTCTCATTGCATTGTGGTCCGAGAAGATGGCTGATATAATTTCAGTTTTCTTGAATTTACTGAGGTTAGATTTGTGGCCCAAGATGTGGTCTATCCTGGAGAATGTTCCGTGAGCACTTGAGAAGAAAGTGTATTCTTCTGCTTTTGGATGGAACGTCCTAAAGACTTGCATTCTAAGTTCATCAGTGAAATTGGCCTATAGTTTTCCTTTTTTGTGTTGTCTTTGCCTGGTTTAGGTATCAGGGTGATGGTGGCCTCGTAGAATGTGTTTGGAAGTGTTCCTTCCTGGGCAATTTTTTGGAAGAGTTTTAGAAGGACAGGCATTAGCTCTTCTTTAAATGTTTGGTAGAATGCGCCTGTGAAGCCATTTGGCCCTGTGCTTTTATTTTTGGGTAGATTGTTAAATACAAATTTGATTTATAAGCTTGTGATTGGGTTGTTCAAAGTTTCTGTTTCTGCGTGGCTCAGTCTTGGGAGACTAATCTTCTCTAAGAAACTGTCCATTTTTTCCAGGTTGTCCAGTTTGTTGCCATAGAGTTGCTCATAATAGTCTCTTAGAATCCTTTGGATTTCTGCATTATCTGTTGTAATCTCTCCTTTTTCGTTTTTGATTTTGTTGATCTGGTTCTTCTCTGTCTTTTTCTTAATGAGTCTGGCCAGTAGCTTGTCAATTTTGTTTACCTTTTCAAAGAACCAGCTTTTTGTTTTATTTATCTTTACTATTGTTTCTTTTGTTTCTTTCTTGTTTATTTCTGCTCTGATCTTTATGATTTCTCCTCTTCTGCTGGCTTTGGGATGTTTTTGTTCTTCTTTCTCCAGTTGTATTAAGTGGAGTGTTATGTCATCTGCTTCATGTTTTCCTAGTTTCTTGAGGTGGGATTGTATTGCTATAAATTTCCCTCTTAGAATTGCTTTTGTAGTATCCCATAGGTTTTGCACTGTCGTGTGTTCATTGTCATTTTCTTCTAGGAATTGTTTAATTTCTCCTTTGATTTCCTCAATGATCAGTTTGGTTTTTAGGTATGTATTGTTTAATCTCCATGTGTTTGTGTTTTTAGGGTTGTTTTTTTTTTTTTGGTAGTTGATCTCTAGTCTCATTGCATTGTGGTCCGAGAAGATGGCTGATATAATTTCAGTTTTCTTGAATTTACTGAGGTTAGATTTGTGGCCCAAGATGTGGTCTATCCTGGAGAATGTTCCGTGAGCACTTGAGAAGAAAGTGTATTCTTCTGCTTTTGGATGGAACGTCCTAAAGATATCGATGAGGTCCATTTCTTCTAGTGTGGCATTTAAGGCTTGTGTTTCTTTATTAATTTTCTGTTTTGTTGATCTGTCCATTGGTGTTAGAGGAGTGTTAAAGTCTCCTACTATTATTGTGTTATTGTTGATTTCTTCTTTTATGTCTGAAAGTACCTGTCTTATGTATTGAGGTGCCCCTGTGTTGGGTGCATAGATATTCATGACTGTTATGTCCTCCTTTGGATAGATCCCTTAATCATCATGTAGTGACCTGCCTTGTCTCTTAGAATCTTCTTTACTTTCAAATCTATTTTATCTGATATGAGGATTGCTACTCCAGCTTTCTTTTGATTTCCATTTGCATGGAACATCTTTTTCCAGCCTCTCACTTTCAGTCTTTGAGTGTCTCTAGGTCTGAAGTGGGTCTCTTGTAAACAGCAAATATATGGGTCTTACTTCTGGATCCATTCAGCCAGCCTGTGTCGTTTGGTTGGAGCATTTAGTCCATTTACATTCAAAGTAATTACTGATACGAATGTTCCTATTGTCATCTTCTTAGAAGTTTGGGGTTTGATTTGTAGGACTTCTTCCACTCTTGTATTTATTGGCTCTATCAGGCCCTTTAACATTTGTTGTAGGGCTGGCTTTGTGGTACAGAATTCTTTTAGTTTTTGCTTGTCAGTGAAGCTTGTGACTTCACCAACATTTCTGAATGAGATTCTTGCTGGGTAGAGAATTCGTGGTTGCAGGTTGTTCTCTTTTAGCCGTTTAAATATATCTTGCCATTCTCTTCTGGCCTGTAGGGTTTCTGTTGAAAGATCCGCAGTTAAACGTATGGGGTTTCCTTTATATGTTATTTGTTGTTTGCTCCTAGGTGCTTTTAGTAATCTGTCTTTCTGTTTAGTCTGCATTCGTTTGATTAGAATGTGCCTTTGTGTGTTTCTTCTGGGGTTTCTCCTGTATGGAACTCTTTGTGCTTCTTGGACTTGGTTGACTATCTCCTTTCCCATGCTGGGGAAGTTATCAACTATAACCTCTTCAAGAATTTTTTCACAGTCTTTTTTCTCTTCTTCTTCTTCTGGAACTCCTATAATTCTAATGTTGGTGCGTTTAATATTGTCCCATAGGTCTCTGAGGGTATCCTCAGTTCTTTTAATTCTTTGGGCTTTGTTCTGTTCTTCAGCACTTATTTCCACCATTCTGTCTTCCAGTTCACTTATCTGTTCTTCAGCCTCTGATACTCTACTGTTGAGACCTTCTATAGTATTTTTGAGTTCAGCAATTGAGTTAGTTGTCTCCATTTGCTTATTTTTCATTTCTTGCATGTCTCTTCTCAATACACTAATTTCCTCTAATATTCTGTTTTCAGTGTTTTGCATCCTCATTAGTATAGCTTTTTTGAATTCTCTTTCAGATAGTTTGTCTATCTCCTCCTCTGTCATTTGAAGTGGTGTTTCTCTAGCTTGGTCCTTCATTTGTACAGTGTTTCTCTGACGTTTTATTATTTGGTTCATTTTTGTTTCTTTGTGTGTGTCTGTGTGTATGGAGTTCTTATTCCCACTAGGCTTCTTGGTTGAATTCTCCCTTCCTTTGGGTTTCTGTCCTTGTAGAAGGGTTCAGTGGTTTGTGTCTTGGGTGGTGTTAGACCTTGTTTACAGGTGAATAATCTGTAATGTTGTATGTTCTTTAATAGTGTGGGGTCTTGGAATCAGGGCTTTCGCTCCGAGGATTCTTGGTTTAATGATTGGTCAGGGGGTGTAGGCTCTATGTCTGGTTTGCTATGGTGTTCCGTGATATTAGTTCACATACTATCATCTGAGGAACAAGAGGTGCGTCCCTGATGGGTGACAGTCATAATAGCATGCAGATGTTTTCTAACATAATCGTAAGATATATATACATATAGAACAATCCCCACAACTGACCAGTTTTACAGAGATAAGGCACAGGAAATCTTTCTGGCAATTCATGCAATCACAGATGATACTTGCCCGTTAAGCTTTGATTTAATTGAAATAGTGCCTGAATAATAGATCTAGCACAAGGTCCTGGCTTGGATAATTACAATGAGAGCAATGTTTAATTAGGACATGTGTTGGGGGTGACAAGGAGGAGAGTCTATAGGTAATAAAAAAGAAAACATTCGTCTTGGAAATGTTTTATAGGATTGGGTAGAAAAGATTACTGTGTGTATTGTTTAGTGTATTTGGAAGTGAATAGTGGAGACAGGAAGATAGGAAATAATTTATCTAGAGGATATTAGTAGATAGGAAAATGTTTTACATTTAAACATTGAGGAAGAAAGCAGTGGGAAAGAGGAAAGAGAAAAGAGAATTAGAGGTTTTCAAGAATTAAATTTATAGTTAAAAAAAATACAATAAAATAAAAGTCCAAAAAAGAAGTTAAAAGTTAAAAAGAGCAGAAAAAATTAATAAGAGAACAAAAAACAAACAAAAAAAACCACATAAAACAAAACAAACAAATGAAAACAACAACTACAAAAAAAAAAAAAACAACCCAATAAACAAAGAAACTAATAAACCCCAAACCAGATCAATCAATTGAATAATGAAAATAGTCCACCTCAAACAAGCAGAAGAAAAGGAAAAAAGAAAAAAAGAAAAAAAAGTTAAATACTGTCCTTGGTTTTTATCTTCTCATCTGCCGGTTGGAAACCAATCTGCTCTTGATGGTGGTTTCTTGATGGCGTTGTCTTTCCCTTATAGTGCCGGTTGCTATGGTTTCTGTTTTTGTGTTCAGCAAAATGAGGGCTTTGCTGCCATACTGGGTGTTGGCCGGGACGGTGGGCTGATCCCAGTCAGTCAGGCGGAGGCTGCAGCGCGCGCAGTCTCGTGTTGGAGGAGGGCGCCCGGGTTCTATCGTGCACCGGCCTGTAGTCTCCAATCCCTGCTCTTTCCCCGGCTTCCTCCGCTGCTGCTGCAGCTCTAGGGGAGCACGGACTCCTCCACCCTGGCACACACGCACTGCCGTTACGTGTCTAAGTCCCAAAGGCAGACGCGAGCTTTCCCGTCCAACTCGTGTCCGGTCCCTGGTCAGCAACCCGTGGACGACTTCCCCTCTCCATTCAGCAAGCCCTCCAGTTGGAGTGGCTGAACTTACCCGCGCCGCGGCTTCTCGCGGCGCCCGGGGCTCCTCACGACGGCGGGTTCCGGCGGCTCCTCACGGTGGTGGGTTCCGGTGGCTCCTCGAGGCAGCCCAGACTGATTTCTTGCGCTGATAAAAGCAAAAGTCTGAAAAATGGTGAAGTAGAAGGACGTGCAGTCATCTGCTTCTGCAAAAACACCAAACTTGCAACTAGCTGCTGAAAAACGATCGACAGGAGCAGATTGGATCAAACCACAAAAAAGATACCCCACATCCAAGAGCAAAGGAGAAGCCACAAAGAAACTTTAGGAGGTGCACTATCATGCTTTTAAAGTCAAACCTCAAACCTTCCAGAGAGACTGGGTGGGCACAAGCACACAAAACCTTTTACACAGTAAAATCCAGGAAAGGAGCAGAGACACCCACAAGAAACTAAGCCAGACCTGCCTTTGTGGGTCCAAGTGCCTCCTTGGGTTATAAGTGCCCTAGAGAAGTCTTTGGAAAGATGATGTTGTGCTTTAAGTCCCCTGTAAGGAACCTGCCATTAGACAGATCATAAAACCTCCAAGCAGGACTGGGGAAACAGCATCTGTGTGCACTGGGATATGGGAGAAAAGGATATGGAACCCACATAAGATTGTCTGAGACTCACCTCTGATTGTTCTGATTTCTTCAACTGTGGCAGGATCAACAGTGGCCTGCTATGGACAGGGTCAGGGACACTGCGGCAGTGGTCCTGATAGAGCATGGAGAAACAGGTCCTTTTGAAAAGGGTCACCATTACCACTACCATAGCTTGGCCTCAGGTCAGACTACAGGGAGGGAACATAACTCCACACAGCAACAAAGATAACTGGATTAATGTTCAAGAGACTGATCCATAGCAACTAGGGCAGGCCTTTTAGTGCTTAACCAGGCAGGACTACAAAAAAAAGAAAAACAGCAGAATAGGCTTTCTGATTCAACTACTGCCAGAGGCAAGAAAAAGGGTGCTGACAGCAGAGTCCCCCCAAACAAAAACATATTATTTTTACATTGTGACTTGCTCTGGAGTTATCTCTAGATATTTTTCTTTTTTTCCTTCTCCAGATTTTGATTGCTTTCTTTTTTCTTTTCCCTCTTCAGTTGTAGCTAACCACTCTTATCATTAATATTAAATATGCTCAAGTTTATAAGATTTTTTTTTTTAAACCACACATTTTATTTTGGTTATATACTTCTCACTCTACTCTGGCTTTTTATGGTTCTCTGGGGTTTTGTTTTCATTTTTTTGATTTTTTTCTTTTTTTTTGATATCTTTCTCTCTCTTTGTTTTAATTTTAAATTTTTTATCTGTATTATTGTTTTTCTAAAGTTATGTCTTTGCTTTCTTTACTGTTAATTTCCCATTGCACTAAACTTTAATACATACAAATCTTCTTTATCTTCCTATATTTGACTTTGCATTACCATTCTACATTTTCTATCTTTCCTTTCCTTTCTTTCTTTTCCTCATCACATTTCTTAGTCTGTTTTGTTTTCATTGCCTAATCTTCAATTGGAACCTTGCTCTAGCACTATTTTCCAGTTTGTGCTTTAGTTAGTTTCTTCCTTAGCACTAGTTCAGAGACAGCCACAAGAAACTAAGCCAGACCTGCCTTTGTGGGTCCAAGTGCCTCCTTGGGTTATAAGTGCCCTAGAGAAGTCTTTGGAAAGATGATGTTGTGCTTTAAGTCCCCTGTAAGGAACCTGCCATTAGACAGATCATAAAACCTCCAAGCAGGACTGGGGAAACAGCATCTGTGTGCACTGGGATATGGGAGAAAAGGATATGGAACCCACATAAGATTGTCTGAGACTCACCTCTGATTGTTCTGATTTCTTCAACTGTGGCAGGATCAACAGTGGCCTGCTATGGACAGGGTCAGGGACACTGCGGCAGTGGTCCTGATAGAGCATGGAGAAACAGGTCCTTTTGAAAAGGGTCACCATTACCACTACCATAGCTTGGCCTCAGGTCAGACTACAGGGAGGGAACATAACTCCACACAGCAACAAAGATAACTGGATTAATGTTCAAGAGACTGATCCATAGCAACTAGGGCAGGCCTTTTAGTGCTTAACCAGGCAGGACTACAAAAAAAAGAAAAACAGCAGAATAGGCTTTCTGATTCAACTACTGCCAGAGGCAAGAAAAAGGGTGCTGACAGCAGAGTCCCCCCAAACAAAAACATATTATTTTTACATTGTGACTTGCTCTGGAGTTATCTCTAGATATTTTTCTTTTTTTCCTTCTCCAGATTTTGATTGCTTTCTTTTTTCTTTTCCCTCTTCAGTTGTAGCTAACCACTCTTATCATTAATATTAAATATGCTCAAGTTTATAAGATTTTTTTTTTTAAACCACACATTTTATTTTGGTTATATACTTCTCACTCTACTCTGGCTTTTTATGGTTCTCTGGGGTTTTGTTTTCATTTTTTTGATTTTTTTCTTTTTTTTTGATATCTTTCTCTCTCTTTGTTTTAATTTTAAATTTTTTATCTGTATTATTGTTTTTCTAAAGTTATGTCTTTGCTTTCTTTACTGTTAATTTCCCATTGCACTAAACTTTAATACATACAAATCTTCTTTATCTTCCTATATTTGACTTTGCATTACCATTCTACATTTTCTATCTTTCCTTTCCTTTCTTTCTTTTCCTCATCACATTTCTTAGTCTGTTTTGTTTTCATTGCCTAATCTTCAATTGGAACCTTGCTCTAGCACTATTTTCCAGTTTGTGCTTTAGTTAGTTTCTTCCTTAACTGGTAGATAGCATTTCTAGTTTCCTTTTTCATGGTGTCAATCTATTGTATAGTATTTTTTTCTTTTTTGGACTGTTTGGGTTATATTATGACTGTATATGTTTGTGTGTATATTCCAGTATGTTAGATAATATTTGCATGATATTTTAATTGCCATTCCTCAAGGGTTAACTTTCTGTTTCTTACTTGTGTGTATTTGTTTTAATACTATTTAATGCCATAACAAACCTGCCATGGAATCTCCATTCACTGGCCAGGCATCAAGACCAGGGGCTTCAAAGAGGGAGCACTGATTCTAAGACCCTAAATTACCAGAAAATGCCTAGTACTAGAGACAGTAAATAGTGAGAACTCCCACAAAGGCAAGCACTTGTGTGCATGTCATGGCATCAACCAATACCAGCAGCACCTTGAGTAAGACGCCTCATCCAAAAAATAAATAAGACAAAAATATTTGTATTTTTGCAATCATCTGCAGATTTAACTCAGGCCTGCCTGTCAGAGGGGGAAAATAAGAATGAAAAAGAAAAACTCACCTCCTCCCACATTCTATAAAAAGCTTACACAAACCAGTGGACCAACCTTACAATGGCAGAAACAAAAAGTAACAGAGAATTCAACCTCAAAGCCAAGGAAAAGGAGAACACAAACACAGTCAGTTAGAAAAGTAATAATACTAATAATGCGAAGTCAGAGAAATAGTGCACAAATTAAAGAACAATCTACAAACATACAATCCAAATAAACAAAGAGGAATTAGACAAATTTTCTGAAAGTGAATTAAAAACACAGATAGTAAATATGATCCAAAAAGTTCGAAAACAGAATATTAGAGAAAATGAAAGAATCAACACATTTAAATACAAGAACTTAAAAAACAGAAGAGACAAACAGCTCAATTGCTGGACTTAAAAATACTCTAGAAGGAATTATGAACAGAGGATCTGAGGCAAAAGAACAGATAAGTGAACTGGAAGATAGAATGGCAGAAATAACTTGCTGGGAAAATAGGAAATAAAAGCTCAAAGAGTGAAAAGAGATGAAAGGAACCTTGCTCTAGCACTATTTTCCAGTTTGTGCTTTAGTTAGTTTCTTCCTTAACTGGTAGATAGCATTTCTAGTTTCCTTTTTCATGGTGTCAATCTATTGTATAGTATTTTTTTCTTTTTTGGACTGTTTGGGTTATATTATGACTGTATATGTTTGTGTGTATATTCCAGTATGTTAGATAATATTTGCATGATATTTTAATTGCCATTCCTCAAGGGTTAACTTTCTGTTTCTTACTTGTGTGTATTTGTTTTAATACTATTTAATGCCATAACAAACCTGCCATGGAATCTCCATTCACTGGCCAGGCATCAAGACCAGGGGCTTCAAAGAGGGAGCACTGATTCTAAGACCCTAAATTACCAGAAAATGCCTAGTACTAGAGACAGTAAATAGTGAGAACTCCCACAAAGGCAAGCACTTGTGTGCATGTCATGGCATCAACCAATACCAGCAGCACCTTGAGTAAGACGCCTCATCCAAAAAATAAATAAGACAAAAATATTTGTATTTTTGCAATCATCTGCAGATTTAACTCAGGCCTGCCTGTCAGAGGGGGAAAATAAGAATGAAAAAGAAAAACTCACCTCCTCCCACATTCTATAAAAAGCTTACACAAACCAGTGGACCAACCTTACAATGGCAGAAACAAAAAGTAACAGAGAATTCAACCTCAAAGCCAAGGAAAAGGAGAACACAAACACAGTCAGTTAGAAAAGTAATAATACTAATAATGCGAAGTCAGAGAAATAGTGCACAAATTAAAGAACAATCTACAAACATACAATCCAAATAAACAAAGAGGAATTAGACAAATTTTCTGAAAGTGAATTAAAAACACAGATAGTAAATATGATCCAAAAAGTTCGAAAACAGAATATTAGAGAAAATGAAAGAATCAACACATTTAAATACAAGAACTTAAAAAACAGAAGAGACAAACAGCTCAATTGCTGGACTTAAAAATACTCTAGAAGGAATTATGAACAGAGGATCTGAGGCAAAAGAACAGATAAGTGAACTGGAAGATAGAATGGCAGAAATAACTGCTGAAAAATAGAATAAAGCTCAAAGAGTGAAAAGAGATGAGAATAGTCTCAGGGACTTCTGGGATAATATCAAGCACACCAATGTTCAAACAATAGGGTTCCAGAAGAAGTAGAAAAAAAGGCAAGAAGCATGAGAATAATTTTGAAGAGATTATACTTGAAAACTTCTTCAACTGGGAAAAAGTAATAGTCAATCAAGTCCAAGAAGCATAAAGAGTCCCATACAGGATAAACCATAGGAGAAACATGCCAAGAGTCATGCAAATTAAGCTAAGACAAATTAAACACAAAGAAAAAGCATTAAAAGCAGCAAGGGAAAAGCAATAAGTGACATACAAGGGAAACTGCATGTGTTTAACAGCTGATCTTTCAGCAGAAATTCTGCAGGCCAGAAGGGAATTGCAAGACATATTTAAAGTGCTGATAGAGAAAAATCTACATTACTCTAACTGGCAAGGATCTCATTCAAAATTGTTGGAGAAATCAAAAGCTCTACAGAGAAGCAAAAGTTAAGAGAATTTAATACCGCCAAACCAGTCATACAACAAATGCTAAAAGGACTTATATAGTGAGCAAATACAAGAGAAGAAACAGATCTACAGAACAAACCCAAACATTTCAGAAGTTGGCAATAGGAGTATTTGCATCGATAATTGCTTTAAATGTAAATGGATTAAAGATTCCAACCAAAAGACACAGGCTAGCTGAGTAGATATAAAAATAAGACCTGTATATATCCTGTATAAAATAAACCAACCTCAGACCAATAAACACATATAGACTGAAAGTGAGAAGATGGGAAAACATATTCCATGCAGATGGAAATCAAAAGAAATCTCAAGTAGAATCCTCATATCAGACAAAATAGATCTTAAAATAAAGAAGATTATAAGAGACAAGACAGGACACTACTTAATGATCAAGGGACTGATCCAAGAGGAAGAAATTACAATTATAGATATCTATGAACTCAATTTAGGAACATCTCAATACAAAAGGCAAACACTAACAGGGATAAAAAAAGAAATTGACTCTGACACAGTAACAGGAAGAGACTTTAACACCCCTCTTAGTTCAGTGGATGGATAATCAAAACAGAAAATTAATAAAAAAGCACAAAACTTAGATGATAGATTAGACAAGATGGATATCATTGATATCTTTAGGACTTTCCATTCGAATGCAGAATGCACTTCCTTCTCAAGTACACATGGAACATTCTGCAGATAGAGCACATCCACCTTTACTGACCACAATGCTATGTGAGTAGATACCAATTACAAGAAAAAAACAAGCAAAAAACAGAAACACATGGAAATAAAACAATATATTTCTAAATAATGAACAGATAAAGAAAGAAATCAATAAGGAAATTTAAAAAAAAATCCTAGAAGAAAATGATAATTAAACTATGACTCAAAACCTATGGGATGCAGGAAAAGCAGTTCTAAGAGGGAAGTTTATAGCATACAATCCTACCTCAGGAAAGCAGAAATCATCCAAAAAAAAACAAAAAAACCCACTAACTTTACACTTAAAACAACAGGAAAAAAGAAGAAGAAGAACAGCAACAACAAAAGAAACGAAAGTTAGTAGAAGTAGAGAAATCATACAGATCAGAACAGAAATAAATGAAAAAGAATTGCAGGAAATAATAGTAAAGATTAATAAAATCACTGTTTCTTTGAAAAGATAAACAAAATTGACACCTTTAGCAAGACTCATCAAGAAAAAAAAGAGAGAGGAATCAAATTAACACAATTAGTAATGAAAAATGAGAGGTTACAACAGACAATGCAACATGCAAAAGATTACATGAGACTACTATGAACAACCATATGGGAATAAAATGAACAACCTGGAAGAAGTGGACAGATTCATAGACAACTGCAATCTTCCCAGCCTGAACCAGTAAGAGACAGAATTATGAATAAACTTATTACAAACACTGATATTGAATCTGTGATCAAAGATCTCCCCCAAAAATAAAAGCCAAGGGCCCTTTGGCTTCACAGGGGAATTCTATCAATCATTTTGAGAACACCTAATCTCATCCTTCTAAAACTTTTTTAAAAACTAGCACAGAAAGGAACACTTTCAAATTCATTTTATGAGATCACCAATGCCTTGTTACTAAAACAAGGTAAAGAGAAAACAGAAAATTACAGGTCAATATCACTGATGATTATAGACAGAAAAGTCCTCAACAAAATTCAAGCAAATAGAATTCAACAACACATCAAAATGTTCATACACCAAGATCAAGCTGGAAATTTTCCAGGCGTGTAATGAGAACATCCAGTACACATTTATGATAAAAGCTCTTCAAAAAATGAGCATAGAAGGAACCTACCACAAAATAATGAAAGCCATATATGAAAAGTCCACAGCAAACATAATTCTGAATGGCAAAAAACAGAAAGCATTCACTCTAAGGTCAAGAACAAAGCAGGGGTGTCCACTTTCACCACCATTATTCAACATAATCTTAGAAGTTGTAGCTAAAGCAATTACAGAAGAAATAGAAATAAAAGAAATCCAGATTGGAAAAGAAAGTTTATTTCTATCACTTTTTGCAGATGACATGATTCTATACATATGAAAACTTTAAGATGCAATCAGAAAATTCCCAGCACTAAGTAGTGAATTTAGCAAAGTCGTAGGATACAAAATCAATACACAGAAATCATTTGCAATCCTGTATACTAACAAGGAAAAATCAGAAAGTGAAATCAAGGAATCAATCCCATTCACCACTGCAACAAAAATTATAAAACATCTAGGAATACATCTACCGAAGGAGACCAAAAACAAAAATAAAACTATGTAAAGGAAGTTATAAGACCCTGATGAAAGAAATAAAGAAGACATATACAGATGGAGATATATTCTATGCTCCTAGGTTGGAAGAATCAATATCATAAAAATGACAATAAAATATAACCTACAGATTCAATGCAATCCCTATCAAATTACCAATGGCATTTTTCACAGAACTAGAATAAAAAAATCACAATTCATATAGAAACACAGAAGACCCCGTTTAGCCATATTAGTCTTTAGAAAGAAATATGGAGCTGAAGGAGTCAACATTCCTGACTTCGGACTATGCCACAAAGCAAGAGTTATCAAGACAGTATTGTAATGGCAGAGAAATATAGGGCCCTTTGGCTTCACAGGGGAATTCTATCAATCATTTTGAGAACACCTAATCTCATCCTTCTAAAACTTTTTTAAAAACTAGCACAGAAAGGAACACTTTCAAATTCATTTTATGAGATCACCAATGCCTTGTTACTAAAACAAGGTAAAGAGAAAACAGAAAATTACAGGTCAATATCACTGATGATTATAGACAGAAAAGTCCTCAACAAAATTCAAGCAAATAGAATTCAACAACACATCAAAATGTTCATACACCAAGATCAAGCTGGAAATTTTCCAGGCGTGTAATGAGAACATCCAGTACACATTTATGATAAAAGCTCTTCAAAAAATGAGCATAGAAGGAACCTACCACAAAATAATGAAAGCCATATATGAAAAGTCCACAGCAAACATAATTCTGAATGGCAAAAAACAGAAAGCATTCACTCTAAGGTCAAGAACAAAGCAGGGGTGTCCACTTTCACCACCATTATTCAACATAATCTTAGAAGTTGTAGCTAAAGCAATTACAGAAGAAATAGAAATAAAAGAAATCCAGATTGGAAAAGAAAGTTTATTTCTATCACTTTTTGCAGATGACATGATTCTATACATATGAAAACTTTAAGATGCAATCAGAAAATTCCCAGCACTAAGTAGTGAATTTAGCAAAGTCGTAGGATACAAAATCAATACACAGAAATCATTTGCAATCCTGTATACTAACAAGGAAAAATCAGAAAGTGAAATCAAGGAATCAATCCCATTCACCACTGCAACAAAAATTATAAAACATCTAGGAATACATCTACCGAAGGAGACCAAAAACAAAAATAAAACTATGTAAAGGAAGTTATAAGACCCTGATGAAAGAAATAAAGAAGACATATACAGATGGAGATATATTCTATGCTCCTAGGTTGGAAGAATCAATATCATAAAAATGACAATAAAATATAACCTACAGATTCAATGCAATCCCTATCAAATTACCAATGGCATTTTTCACAGAACTAGAACCAAAAAAAAATCACAATTCATATAGAAACACAGAAGACCCCGTTTAGCCATATTAGTCTTTAGAAAGAAATATGGAGCTGAAGGAGTCAACATTCCTGACTTCGGACTATGCCACAAAGCAAGAGTTATCAAGACAGTATTGTAATGGCAGAGAAATATAGAGTAATGGAACAAAATAGATAGCCCATATATAAACTCATGCACTTATGGGTATCATATTATTGACAAAGGAATCAAGAAGATACAAGACACAATGGAACAAAGACCTCCTCTTCAATCAGTGGTGCTGGTAAAACTGGGCAGCTACATGTAAAACAAGGAAGCTGGAACACCACCTAACACCATACACAAAGATGAACTCAAAATGCATTAAAGACTTAAAGAACAGAAACCATAAAACTCCTAGAGGAAAACATAGGCAGAAAACCCGATGACTTAAATCAAAGCAGGATCTTCTACTACCTGCCTCCTAGAGTAATGGAAATAAAAAGAAAAATAAACAACTGGGACCTAATTAAACTTAGGAGCTTTTGCATAGCAAAAGCAACTACAGACAAGGTGAAAAGATAGCCCTGAGAATGTGAGAAAATAATAGCACATGAAACAACTGACAAAGATTAACTTCAGAAATATACAAGCAACTCATACAACTCAACACCAGAAATGTAAACAATCCAATCAAAAAATGGAAAAGTCATAAATAAACAGATATCTCTCCTAAAAAGATATACAGATGTCCATCAAACACATTAAAATATGCTCAACATCACTCATCGTTAGAGAAATGCAAATCAAAACTACAATAAGATATTACCTCACACCAGTCAGAATGGCCATCATCAAAATGTGTACACACAATAAATGCTGGAGAGGATTTGGAGAAAAGGGATCCCTCTTTCACTGTTGGTGGGAATGTAAACTGACACAGCCACTATGGAAGATAGTGAGGATATTCCTCAAAAAACTAGGAATAGAACCACCATATATATGATCCAGCAACTCCACTATTACGCATAGACCCTGAGAAAATCAAAATTGAAAGAGACACATTTACCTCATTGTTCATTGCAGCACTATTTACAATAGCTAGACCATGAAAGCAACCTAGATGTCCATCAACAGATGAATGGATGAAGCTGTGATACATATGTACAAGGGAATATTACTCAGTTATAAGAATAAATGCATTTGAATCATTTCTAATGAAGTGGATGAATCTAGAATGTATTATACAGAGTGAAGTATGTCAGAGAGAGAAAGATAAGCATTGTATACCCTCACATATATACATAGAATCTAGAAAGATGGTGCTGATAAGTGCATATGCAGAGTAGCCATGAAAAGCTGGACATGGAGAACAGTCTTATGTACACTGGGGTAAGGTAGAGGAATATGTTGTGGGACTAGGGTATCTCACACAGGGGCTCTGTGGCAACCTGGAGGGGTGGAATGGGAAGGGTGATGGTGGGAGTTTCGGGGTGTGGGATATGTGTATGCCTATGGAGGATTTGGGCCAATATGTGGCAGTAAACCACAAAACTCTGTTAAAAAAATAATAATAAAAATCAGAAGTCTCTTTCCACACATTATCTACAGCAGGTTGGTTTCCTGGACTGCTTCCTGCAGATTGTGGATCAGACTTCTATTTCTACATTTTGTCTGGTGATTGTACACTCAGTAGGTCAGTGGCAAAGAAATAAAGGTGCCTCAAATTCTAGACCTGAACTGTTCAAAATCACCTGTACCTATACTTCCTCTCAAACAGGACATAGCACCAGGTCTCAAAATTAATGTTTAACTGAAGTCACCCTCATTAGGCCCCCTTTATCTTTCCTAAGGCAATTGTTTACAGACGTAGGTTTCAGTAAACTGTACGGTAGCAAGAAGATTTGCATTGTCATGTTAACAACAATGGGGTGTTAAGAAAGACCTTCTGATTTTTGCTTATAGAATATATTTCTTAAGTTAGATATTTTCATAATTCTTTTAATCCTGAAGTTTTAAATTTATAGTGAATTTGAAGATCTGTTGTTTTGAATTCAGACTCTATAAAAAATATGAAAACGCCATTATTTTTAGCATTTTGTTTCCAAGTCAAAGCTCACTCTGCTCACAGCACTGAATGGCCAATGAATATGAGAGATGAAGTGTTAAGGCAAATAATTTGACTTTAATTGGAATGTCGACTGACCAGATGATCATTGCAGCACTATTTACAATAGCTAGACCATGAAAGCAACCTAGATGTCCATCAACAGATGAATGGATGAAGCTGTGATACATATGTACAAGGGAATATTACTCAGTTATAAGAATAAATGCATTTGAATCATTTCTAATGAAGTGGATGAATCTAGAATGTATTATACAGAGTGAAGTATGTCAGAGAGAGAAAGATAAGCATTGTATACCCTCACATATATACATAGAATCTAGAAAGATGGTGCTGATAAGTGCATATGCAGAGTAGCCATGAAAAGCTGGACATGGAGAACAGTCTTATGTACACTGGGGTAAGGTAGAGGAATATGTTGTGGGACTAGGGTATCTCACACAGGGGCTCTGTGGCAACCTGGAGGGGTGGAATGGGAAGGGTGATGGTGGGAGTTTCGGGGTGTGGGATATGTGTATGCCTATGGAGGATTTGGGCCAATATGTGGCAGTAAACCACAAAACTCTGTTAAAAAAATAATAATAAAAATCAGAAGTCTCTTTCCACACATTATCTACAGCAGGTTGGTTTCCTGGACTGCTTCCTGCAGATTGTGGATCAGACTTCTATTTCTACATTTTGTCTGGTGATTGTACACTCAGTAGGTCAGTGGCAAAGAAATAAAGGTGCCTCAAATTCTAGACCTGAACTGTTCAAAATCACCTGTACCTATACTTCCTCTCAAACAGGACATAGCACCAGGTCTCAAAATTAATGTTTAACTGAAGTCACCCTCATTAGGCCCCTTCATCTTTCCTAAGGCAATTGTTTACAGACGTAGGTTTCAGTAAACTGTACGGTAGCAAGAAGATTTGCATTGTCATGTTAACAACAATGGGGTGTTAAGAAAGACCTTCTGATTTTTGCTTATAGAATATATTTCTTAAGTTAGATATTTTCATAATTCTTTTAATCCTGAAGTTTTAAATTTATAGTGAATTTGAAGATCTGTTGTTTTGAATTCAGACTCTATAAAAAATATGAAAACGCCATTATTTTTAGCATTTTGTTTCCAAGTCAAAGCTCACTCTGCTCACAGCACTGAATGGCCAATGAATATGAGAGATGAAGTGTTAAGGCAAATAATTTGACTTTAATTGGAATGTCGACTGACCAAAAAGATGATATACTAATATTTCAAAGTAACCATCTTGTTAGGGCTTGTGTGCAAGGTTCTTTTATAGAAAAAGAAGTAACAAGTAACTCAAGTCAAAAGGCAAAATAGAGAGGGAAAAGCAGTGATGAAATAAAGTGAAGAAGCCTTCAATCTTGTAAAACATCTCCAGGATGTGTCATCATTTGTAAGGGGTGTGATAATCTCTGCTATTCACCATGGTCAGGGCCAGATTATCTGTCTATGAGCAAAGGGAGAAGAGTTTACTGTCAGACAGAGGAGCTGGGTGTTTTGAGGCAGGCCATTTTGTACGATTGCAATAACAAAAGTAAGAAAAATCAAGTCGAAGGTGCAAAGTCCAAGGTGGAGTCAGAATTGGCTTCTTCTGTTCACTTCCAAATCACTGCAGAAAGTGACTGCAGACACTAAGTTAAAAAACACTTGGTCTTTGAAGGAAGAACTATGACAAACATCGACAGCATATTATAAAGCAGAGACGTAACTATACCAACAAATTTCCATATAGTCAAAGCTGTGGTTTTTACAGTAGTCAAATATGGATGCGAGAGTTGAACCATCAGAAGAATAAGCACCAAAGAATTGATGCTTTCCAGCTGCCAACTGTGGTGCTAAAGAAGACTCTTGTGAGTTCATTAGACAGCAAGGAGATCAAACCAGTCATTCATAAAAAAAACAACCCTGAATATTCACTGGAAAGACTGATGCTAAAGCTGAAGCTCCAGTACTTTGTCCACCTGATGCAAAGAGACAGCTAACTGGAAAAGACCCTGATGCTGGGAAAGATTGAGGGAAGAAGGAGATGAGGGGAACAGATGGTTTGATTGCTTCACCAACTTAATGGGCATGAATTTGAGCAAACTCTTGGAGATTGTGAAGGACATGGAAGTCTGGAATGCTATAGTCCATGGGGTTGCAGAGTCAAACATGTGGCAGTTCAACCAACTCAGAATTGATTAAATCTGTTGTTTTGAATTAAAAAATTTATGAAAACGCCATTATTTTTAGCATTTTGTTTCCAAGTCAAAGCTCACTCTGCTCACAGCACTGAATGGCCAATGAATATGAGAGATGAAGTGTTAAGGCAAATAATTTGACTTTAATTGGAATGTCGACTGACCAAAAAGATGATATACTAATATTTCAAAGTAACCATCTTGTTAGGGCTTGTGTGCAAGGTTCTTTTATAGAAAAAGAAGTAACAAGTAACTCAAGTCAAAAGGCAAAATAGAGAGGGAAAAGCAGTGATGAAATAAAGTGAAGAAGCCTTCAATCTTGTAAAACATCTCCAGGATGTGTCATCATTTGTAAGGGGTGTGATAATCTCTGCTATTCACCATGGTCAGGGCCAGATTATCTGTCTATGAGCAAAGGGAGAAGAGTTTACTGTCAGACAGAGGAGCTGGGTGTTTTGAGGCAGGCCATTTTGTACGATTGCAATAACAAAAGTAAGAAAAATCAAGTCGAAGGTGCAAAGTCCAAGGTGGAGTCAGAATTGGCTTCTTCTGTTCACTTCCAAATCACTGCAGAAAGTGACTGCAGACACTAAGTTAAAAAACACTTGGTCTTTGAAGGAAGAACTATGACAAACATCGACAGCATATTATAAAGCAGAGACGTAACTATACCAACAAATTTCCATATAGTCAAAGCTGTGGTTTTTACAGTAGTCAAATATGGATGCGAGAGTTGAACCATCAGAAGAATAAGCACCAAAGAATTGATGCTTTCCAGCTGCCAACTGTGGTGCTAAAGAAGACTCTTGTGAGTTCATTAGACAGCAAGGAGATCAAACCAGTCATTCATAAAAAAAACAACCCTGAATATTCACTGGAAAGACTGATGCTAAAGCTGAAGCTCCAGTACTTTGTCCACCTGATGCAAAGAGACAGCTAACTGGAAAAGACCCTGATGCTGGGAAAGATTGAGGGAAGAAGGAGATGAGGGGAACAGATGGTTTGATTGCTTCACCAACTTAATGGGCATGAATTTGAGCAAACTCTTGGAGATTGTGAAGGACATGGAAGTCTGGAATGCTATAGTCCATGGGGTTGCAGAGTCAAACATGCCTGAGCAGTTTAACAACTGCAGCAGACTCAGAATTGACTTCTTCTCTGAAATAATTTCACACAGATTAAGATTAGATGGGAAAGACTCTGCATGCAATACAGAAGATGGGAATTCAATTGCTGGGTTGTGGAGGTCCCCTGGAGAAGAAAATAGAAACCCATTCTGATATTTTTTCCTGAAAACTCTCATGGGCAAAGGAACCTGGAGGTATACAGTTCATGGAGTTGCAAGAGTCCAACAGGATTTAGGGACTAAACCACCACCACCAAACTAACTGGTTCAAAATTGGGAAAAGGAGTATGTCCAGACTGTATAATGCACCCTGCTAACTTAACTTATATGCAGAGTACATCTTGTGAAATGCAGACTGAATGAGGCATAAACTAGAATCAAATTTCTTGGATAAATGTCAACAACCTCAGATATGCAAATGATACAACATTAATGGCAAAGAAAAGAAGAACTAAAGAGCCTCTTGATGAAGGTGGAAAGGAGAATGAAAAAGATGACTTAAAATTAAAAACATTAATATCATTGCATCTGATACCATCACTTTATAACAAATAGAAGGGGAAAAAGTGTAAACAATGACTGATTTCATGATCTTGGGCTTTAAAATCACTGTGTTTGTTGACTGCAATCACAAAGCTAAAAGACACTTGCTCCTTGGAAGAAATCTATAATACCTAGACAGTGTATTAAAAAGCTGAGACATCATTTTGCCTACAAAGGACCATATCATCAAAACTGTAATTCCTTCAGTAGTCTTGTATGTATATGACAGTTGGACCATAACATAAAGAAGGTTGAGCACAGAAGAATTCATGCTTTCAAACTGTGGTGCTGGAGAAGACTCTTGACAGTCTTTTTGACAGCAAGGAGATCAAAGCAGACAATCCTAAAGAAAATCACTGGAAATTCTGAATATTCACTGGAAAAAACTGATGTTGAAGCTAGAGCTCCAATATTCCGGCCACCTGATGTGAAATGTTGACTCCTTGGAAAGACCCTGACATTGGGAAAGATTGAGGGCAACAGGAGAAGGAAGTGATACAGGATGAGGTGGTTGGATGGCATCATTGATCAATGGACATAAGTTCGAGCAAAATCAGGAGATAGTGAAGGACAGGGAAGTCTGACATGCTGCAGTTCCTGAGGTCACAAAGAGCTGGACACAACTTAGGGACTGAACAACAATACCCAACAGAAATAAATGTTGCAATGAAACTGCACAGCTAATAAAATATTATATAACACCATTTTTCTTAATGCAATAAAATTATTTATATATGTGATATTAATCTTTGAATATTAGTAACTTAGGTAGGTAATTTTTCATGATAAATATGGAATAGGCAAACATTTCAAATAAGGGCCTTTAGAGCATATAAAGGCCATGGACTTTTTTATTTTTATTTTTTTATAAAGGCATTTTATTTATTTATTTAGGGTTTTTCTTGGGGGAGGGTGGGGGTGAGGGGAGGGAGAGGGGCGGTGGGTCACTTCTATTGGTCTTTCATTTATCTGTTTTTCATCCATCTTTGTTCTTTGGCCTATGTGGGCCTCCCATCGTGGTGGTCTCTTTTGTCTCAGAGCACCGGCTCTGGGCGCATGCGCTCCAGAGCTCCGCTCGGTTATTGGATACATCGGTCCAGCTGCTCCGCAGTGCGTGGGATCTTCCCAGGCCAGGGATCGAACCGGCGCCCCTTGCAGAGCAAGGCGGTGTCCTTACCCACTGGATCACCAGGGAAGCCCAGTCATGGGCTTTTAACTTTACAATAAATTAAAAAATAAACGCTGTTGACAGATAAACATATGGGTTTCTTCTGATTTCTCTAACATTATGCTTATATCCGTTTTGTGATTCTATTATTGTTTTTAAAAAAATATAATATAAAGAGAAACATCTTTAGCAGGGTTTATTTAGCACAATTAGACAATGTAAGTCTAAAAATGTAATCAAGCCAAACATAAATTCCAGTTTTAATTTATAAAATTTTGATTTATAATATAAATTCAAAATATATTTCTTAAAGAAAAGGAGACTAGAGTAGCAAAATAGCAAAGGCTATCTTTTACAAGTAAATTTCATTTAAAAGAAGCTAATGAATATTTGATTGTTCATAAAGACCCTGACATTGGGAAAGATTGAGGGCAACAGGAGAAGGAAGTGATACAGGATGAGGTGGTTGGATGGCATCATTGATCAATGGACATAAGTTCGAGCAAAATCAGGAGATAGTGAAGGACAGGGAAGTCTGACATGCTGCAGTTCCTGAGGTCACAAAGAGCTGGACACAACTTAGGGACTGAACAACAATACCCAACAGAAATAAATGTTGCAATGAAACTGCACAGCTAATAAAATATTATATAACACCATTTTTCTTAATGCAATAAAATTATTTATATATGTGATATTAATCTTTGAATATTAGTAACTTAGGTAGGTAATTTTTCATGATAAATATGGAATAGGCAAACATTTCAAATAAGGGCCTTTAGAGCATATAAAGGCCATGGACTTTTTTATTTTTATTTTTTTATAAAGGCATTTTATTTATTTATTTAGGGTTTTTCTTGGGGGGGAGGGTGTGGGGGTGAGGGGGAGGGAGTGGGGCGGGTGGGTCACTTCTATTGGTCTTTCATTTATCTGTTTTTCATCCATCTTTGTTCTTTGGCCTATGTGGGCCTCCCATCGTGGTGGTCTCTTTTGTCTCAGAGCACCGGCTCTGGGCGCATGCGCTCCAGAGCTCCGCTCGGTTATTGGATACATCGGTCCAGCTGCTCCGCAGTGCGTGGGATCTTCCCAGGCCAGGGATCGAACCGGCGCCCCTTGCAGAGCAAGGCGGTGTCCTTACCCACTGGATCACCAGGGAAGCCCAGTCATGGGCTTTTAACTTTACAATAAATTAAAAAATAAAAACTCTTGACAGATAAACATTTGGGTTTCTTCTGATTTCTCTAACATTATGCTTATATCCGTTTTGTGATTCTATTATTGTTTTTAAAAAAATATAATATAAAGAGAAACATCTTTAGCAGGGTTTATTTAGCACAATTAGACAATGTAAGTCTAAAAATGTAATCAAGCCAAACATAAATTCCAGTTTTAATTTATAAAATTTTGATTTATAATATAAATTCAAAATATATTTCTTAAAGAAAAGGAGACTAGAGTAGCAAAATAGCAAAGGCTATCTTTTACAAGTAAATTTCATTTAAAAGAAGCTAATGAATATTTGATTGTTCATAATTTTTGAGTAATAAAATTATTGTTTCAGAGAATACTATGAATTGTCACTCCCTGATACCTTAACATTTCTCTTGGGTTGAATTTGTATTGTTGATTTTCTCATTATAACTTTTGTATTAGAACATTAATGTGCAAACTTCCCAAACCATTGTGATTTCTCAATCATGGAGTCTGAAAGGATAATGCTCAAAATGCATTTATTTGTTAGCACAGTTCACATATTTCCCCTTTTTGTGACAGATTTATTAGATCAACATGTTCAGGATTAATCTTTGCCTATCCCTAAACTTTATTCAACATTCAGAAGTCACATCCTTGCTTTAGGAAGACCACTTCTGCATTGGCCATGGTCAAAAGAAATTTGTTTTGCTACCTTATAACACACAAAAAGGAACTTTAGAATAACCCTGAACAGAAAGATTGTTCAAGCTTTATTTCATCACCTTCTACTATGGTCCCAAACTTAAGTGACAATAATGCACTGAATGCTAGTTTTTACAAATTGGAAGAATGAAGAATACAGCTTGAACATTTCCGCCACCCATCATTTTAATGAAAAAGTTACAAGTAACTTTTGAAATCATAATCAGGAAGGATTCAAGTCTTGAGAGAATTGATTTTGCAAAGATGAGCTTTTTACTCTGTGAGATCCAATAAAATGCCTTGAATGTAAAAAAATGATACATTTCCACATTTCCACATCAACAACATCATATTCTGCATTTTCATTTCATCTCCACACAAATGGTGCTAATATATTAACAAAATAAAAAGTATTCGGAATCAAAATTCCCAAATAAGATGGATAAAGATACTACACAAATGCTGATTACCTTGGTTTCTTTAGCTCTGAAGATATTCTTAATGAAACCCATAATCTGGTGTGTGAGCTATAGTCCAAGCCTAGTTTGTGCACACAATTTCAAAATACAGTAATTCAAGGTGATCTTGTCATTGATTCATTATAGGAAACAAGAAGCTATTAAGTGATATAACTTGTTGGTGTGTATTTTACTCTGTTCATATAAGCCAGTGAAGCAAGATCAATTTGTTTCTCGGTTGAATTAGTTTTCTTGTAGGCACCTCAAGCATATATTCAAGAATAGCTTCCAAGAAACAAATTTATTTTCCTGAAATGATGGTCTTTATTGGCAACATCTAGTTCTTTTAATTTTACAGTTGGTTTCCCAGTTATGATCTCTGTTTTCATGAAGCATGAGAAAAATCCTAGAACAGTTAAATGTGCTTACCATATAGTTTATGAATTAGTTGCTTCTTCAAATTGGCAAAAGTCATAGAATAAAACTGCGCTCTCAGTAACTCAGTCTTACTTTTCCTGACTCAGCCTCTTCCTGAGAAATAAAATGATTTGTTTTGTATTCATCAAAGCTTGGTCATGACAGGTATTAAATAGTTATATGTATACATTTATATATTAAAAAACTAGCATATATATATATATATATATATATATATATATAAACATTATGTATGTGTATATATATATAAAGCATTTATATTTAATAATACAATATCAAATATCTTTATATCTACCTATATGGGGAATTCAGATATAGAAGTATATGTATCTATACATATACATATATATATATATATATATATACATATATAAATATATATATATATTTATGTTTTAAATTATTTTCATTGAAGAATAGTTGATTTGAGTTTACAATGTTTTGTTAGTTTCAGGTGTACAACAAAGTGATTCAGCTATACATATTTTCTTTCAGTTTCTTTTCCCTTATATTTGATGTAATCCTCTGTGTTATAGAGTATGGTCTTGTTGGTTGTCTACTTTATATATAATGGTAGAAATGTACTTTGGAAAGTTAAAATATGCATTCCACATTTCAGGGGCATTATTTTTTCTATCTGATACTCTATTATCAGACAACTCTGATGAAGCTAAAATGCCTGTGAGTTATATTTGATATTTCTAGCAACAATACAAAATCTTTTCTTGTGCCTTTCTGCTGTATTTGAAAAAGGGAAGGAATGCAGGTTCATTATAATGACTCCTCCAGCTCTCCTCAGAAGGGCTTGCTCAGCCAGGGAGAGATTGCCATTAGTGAGTAAGTGAGAAGTGACATGTTCTTTCTCTCAAAGGGTTTCTTCTAGTCCACTTTGCTAGCTCTTATTATATTGCCTGAATCCATTAAGAAAGAAACAAGGTTGCCCCATGAAATGTTTTTGTGACTAAAGAGGACATATAGCTCTTTAATCAGTGACAGAACATCTTCCCTGACAAGACTGAGTGATACAGTGAGCTCTGGTCCAAACAATATTTCTTACAAGGACAGACAATATTCTTAGTAAAATTGCCACTGGTTGACCTCATCTTTTGGGTTGAAACATAATTTACCATATAGTTTATGAATTAGTTGCTTCTTCAAATTGGCAAAAGTCATAGAATAAAACTGCGCTCTCAGTAACTCAGTCTTACTTTTCCTGACTCAGCCTCTTCCTGAGAAATAAAATGATTTGTTTTGTATTCATCAAAGCTTGGTCATGACAGGTATTAAATAGTTATATGTATACATTTATATATTAAAAAACTAGCATATATATATATATATATATATATATATATATAAACATTATGTATGTGTATATATATATAAAGCATTTATATTTAATAATACAATATCAAATATCTTTATATCTACCTATATGGGGAATTCAGATATAGAAGTATATGTATCTATACATATACATATATATATATATATATATATACATATATAAATATATATATATATTTATGTTTTAAATTATTTTCATTGAAGAATAGTTGATTTGAGTTTACAATGTTTTGTTAGTTTCAGGTGTACAACAAAGTGATTCAGCTATACATATTTTCTTTCAGTTTCTTTTCCCTTATATTTGATGTAATCCTCTGTGTTATAGAGTATGGTCTTGTTGGTTGTCTACTTTATATATAATGGTAGAAATGTACTTTGGAAAGTTAAAATATGCATTCCACATTTCAGGGCATTATTTTTTCTATCTGATACTCTATTATCAGACAACTCTGATGAAGCTAAAATGCCTGTGAGTTATATTTGATATTTCTAGCAACAATACAAAATCTTTTCTTGTGCCTTTCTGCTGTATTTGAAAAAGGGAAGGAATGCAGGTTCATTATAATGACTCCTCCAGCTCTCCTCAGAAGGGCTTGCTCAGCCAGGGAGAGATTGCCATTAGTGAGTAAGTGAGAAGTGACATGTTCTTTCTCTCAAAGGGTTTCTTCTAGTCCACTTTGCTAGCTCTTATTATATTGCCTGAATCCATTAAGAAAGAAACAAGGTTGCCCCATGAAATGTTTTTGTGACTAAAGAGGACATATAGCTCTTTAATCAGTGACAGAACATCTTCCCTGACAAGACTGAGTGATACAGTGAGCTCTGGTCCAAACATGCAGCAGAGAGGGAATATTTCTTACAAGGACAGACAATATTCTTAGTAAAATTGCCACTGGTTGACCTATCAATGCTCCAGTGAAAATAATTGCTCACAATATGTTTAATGTAAATATCTATGCTAAACGAAACCTAATCTTACATTGTGTAGCTATCTGGTCCATTATAATTCAGTTAATGTCTTGAAGTTATAAGAAAACTGTAAGCAGATTTCAGGTTTTCCAGGAGTCAGGGCTACACTAAAGTATCAGCAAGGGGAGTAGGACCCTGTCTACTCTCAAATTAAAGGTTTAAACTGCTGGATGAGGAGACAGTCATGCTTGCCACCTTCATTTTCAGCAATGATCGTAAATGTTATCTAAAGGGATACTGTAACTTGAGACTCTAGAGATAAGTGGCCAGTGTTATATGTCTGAACTCAGTACGTTTTTAAAGATATATGTATGGGTGAATGTGTCAGCATGATGTATGACATTTATAAAGAGTTATAGAAAGAACTAATCATAGAAACTAATCCCTATAGCTGATAGTGTTGGATTTTGCACACATATACTAAATTGAGAGAACAAAACCTGGATGAATGTAAAAATAAAGATAAGCTTAGAGTTTCTCTATTTTAACTGACTGGTTGATAGATGAGAAACGTGATGTCTAGAGAATGAAAATGACAACCTCACAGAAAAAGGTTGCTATTTGTGTCTAAAATTCAGATGTCTGCCTCTTGTGTGAGAGTTCAATGAATTATACAAAATCTTTTCTTGTGCCTTTCTGCTGTATTTGAAAAGGGAAGGAATGCAGGTTCATTATAATGACTCCTCCAGCTCTCCTCAGAAGGGCTTGCTCAGCCAGGGAGAGATTGCCATTAGTGAGTAAGTGAGAAGTGACATGTTCTTTCTCTCAAAGGGTTTCTTCTAGTCCACTTTGCTAGCTCTTATTATATTGCCTGAATCCATTAAGAAAGAAACAAGGTTGCCCCATGAAATGTTTTTGTGACTAAAGAGGACATATAGCTCTTTAATCAGTGACAGAACATCTTCCCTGACAAGACTGAGTGATACAGTGAGCTCTGGTCCAAACATGCAGCAGAGAGGGAATATTTCTTACAAGGACAGACAATATTCTTAGTAAAATTGCCACTGGTTGACCTATCAATGCTCCAGTGAAAATAATTGCTCACAATATGTTTAATGTAAATATCTATGCTAAACGAAACCTAATCTTACATTGTGTAGCTATCTGGTCCATTATAATTCAGTTAATGTCTTGAAGTTATAAGAAAACTGTAAGCAGATTTCAGGTTTTCCAGGAGTCAGGGCTACACTAAAGTATCAGCAAGGGGAGTAGGACCCTGTCTACTCTCAAATTAAAGGTTTAAACTGCTGGATGAGGAGACAGTCATGCTTGCCACCTTCATTTTCAGCAATGATCGTAAATGTTATCTAAAGGGATACTGTAACTTGAGACTCTAGAGATAAGTGGCCAGTGTTATATGTCTGAACTCAGTACGTTTTTAAAGATATATGTATGGGTGAATGTGTCAGCATGATGTATGACATTTATAAAGAGTTATAGAAAGAACTAATCATAGAAACTAATCCCTATAGCTGATAGTGTTGGATTTTGCACACATATACTAAATTGAGAGAACAAAACCTGGATGAATGTAAAAATAAAGATAAGCTTAGAGTTTCTCTATTTTAACTGACTGGTTGATAGATGAGAAACGTGATGTCTAGAGAATGAAAATGACAACCTCACAGAAAAAGGTTGCTATTTGTGTCTAAAATTCAGATGTCTGCCTCTTGTGTGAGAGTTCAATGAATTATACAAACCATACCATACCATAACTCTCCATAATTTGTTCTGAAAATACACCATTAGTGTGGTTATGCTGATCACATGAAACAGAACATTATTAACTGACAGATGTTTCTGCCATAGTATACTCCATGTGCATAACTATAGAACCTCAACATGCCTCTCTCTCTCTCCCTCTTCTAAAGCTTTTCTCAAGACCTCAAAAGAATCTTAAGTATGTTCCAGAATTGGATTTCTCCCTCTGGGTGTGGCAGGTACCTGAGGTAAGTCCTGATTAATAGACCCCAAGGTCTATTAATTTTCTTATTGGCATTCTTCTGACCTAATTTTGCTTTTGTTACTGAAACTCAAATCTAACGGTTCAACACTCAGAAGCAAATATTTGAGAGACAACATGGTTGTAAATGCAAGTTTGCTTCATTCCAGAGGCCAGCCATCAGGGGAAGAAGGTAGAACCATCCCTCATGGCATTGCAGTATCTACAAAGCAGCTCAAAGGATGTAGCTCAGAATATTATCTATATTCCATAATACCAAATATCTTGACTTATTTAAAGACAAAATTATTAATATTTGGTTTTATTTGACTGTTTCCCTTTGCTCCTTCATTTTCTCACTTCTCTCTCTCTCTCTTTTTTTAACTAATGTTTTTCTACAGACAAAATGTAGGCTGAGGACATGAGCTGGGCCATTCCTGTCCTGAAAGAGCTGAATAGGATCCTGCTTCATGTCTCTGTTGCTGTTACTCTCAGCCTGGGCTCATCCATTTTATCTCAAAGTGGAGAAAATCCAGTTTCTTCACCTCTTACCACCATTTGCATATCAGAAAGATTGCCATCTCCAAGCCCAGAGGCTGGACAAGGGGTAGATACTATTGATCTCAGGTGACTTCACCCTGTAATGGCTTAGAGGAGGACTTGGGGTTCCCAGCTAGAAATCGAATGCAGGTCAAGGCAGTCAGAACACCAGATTCTAGCCATTCGGCCTGTGGTCAGCGACAAGGGTTCTGGCTTTCTGCTTTGTAAAAAAGAATTTCCACAAAGACTGAAATAAATAAAGCAAGTAAAACACTTACTAAGAGGAAAAGGAGTGGGTGTACATGTGGATAGGCACACAGGCAGACTCGGAGAGAGAATCCCTGAGTTGCGCTCTTGTAGCAGTTTGACTTTTATGATACAATTCTGGGTTTCCTTTGGCCAATCATTTTGATTTGCCTGGTTCACAGTACATATTTTGTATATCTCAGAATGTTCCCACATATAAGTATGTATATCTTAGCCATCACAGATTTTATCAAAAAGGCATATGGGCAAGAGAACATTCCTGGATGTAACTTCCACATTTGACCTCCATGGAGCCTTTTCTGCTCATGTGTGGTAGAGGAGGTCTCCTGAATTCGAGAATGAGAAATATATGCTCTGGGCAAGCCCAGTCTCTCCCTTAACTAACCTTCTGTTCTTGTCTTTGTATTTCACTCCATATGGAATGAATCTCGCATCACTTTATTCTGAGTGGGGGTCCATAAACCTCCTGCCTCACTATTGCACCCCCTCCAATTTCTCTTCTCTAGTCATTCCCTCAGCAAAATTGTATATGTAAATATGCCATTATAAATAAAAATCTAAATAGGTCATCCACTGTTGCAGAGACAAAGATTCTGAATTTCAGTCATGGCTTGTATAGAGCTCTCTGAGATGCTAACAGTTTTCGCCTGCCATTACATGCTACACAGTGCTTTCAAGTAATCTTTGTCTTATATGGATTCTTCATTACTCAGTTACATATTACTCAGTACTTCTTTCCTCTTCATCTGTGCATGAGCACAAGGTACATCTGAACATCTCTTCAACAAATTGCATTGGGAAAACTAGGTATTCATGTGCAAAAGAATAAAATTGATTTTATATTTTATACAATAGGCAAAAAGTCAACGCAAAATGGATAAAAGACAAACATAAGACCTGAAATTGCAAAACTCCCAGAAGAAAACATAATCGAAAAGATTCATGACATTGATTTTGAAAGTGATTTCATGGATACAACACAGAAAGCACAAACAACGAAAACAAGTGTATATACTATGAATACGAAAAGAAGTGGGTGTACATGTGGATAGGCACACAGGCAGACTCGGAGAGAGAATCCCTGAGTTGCGCTCTTGTAGCAGTTTGACTTTTATGATACAATTCTGGGTTTCCTTTGGCCAATCATTTTGATTTGCCTGGTTCACAGTACATATTTTGTATATCTCAGAATGTTCCCACATATAAGTATGTATATCTTAGCCATCACAGATTTTATCAAAAAGGCATATGGGCAAGAGAACATTCCTGGATGTAACTTCCACATTTGACCTCCATGGAGCCTTTTCTGCTCATGTGTGGTAGAGGAGGTCTCCTGAATTCGAGAATGAGAAATATATGCTCTGGGCAAGCCCAGTCTCTCCCTTAACTAACCTTCTGTTCTTGTCTTTGTATTTCACTCCATATGGAATGAATCTCGCATCACTTTATTCTGAGTGGGGGTCCATAAACCTCCTGCCTCACTATTGCACCCCCTCCAATTTCTCTTCTCTAGTCATTCCCTCAGCAAAATTGTATATGTAAATATGCCATTATAAATAAAAATCTAAATAGGTCATCCACTGTTGCAGAGACAAAGATTCTGAATTTCAGTCATGGCTTGTATAGAGCTCTCTGAGATGCTAACAGTTTTCGCCTGCCATTACATGCTACACAGTGCTTTCAAGTAATCTTTGTCTTATATGGATTCTTCATTACTCAGTTACATATTACTCAGTACTTCTTTCCTCTTCATCTGTGCATGAGCACAAGGTACATCTGAACATCTCTTCAACAAATTGCATTGGGAAAACTAGGTATTCATGTGCAAAAGAATAAAATTGATTTTATATTTTATACAATAGGCAAAAAGTCAACGCAAAATGGATAAAAGACAAACATAAGACCTGAAATTGCAAAACTCCCAGAAGAAAACATAATCGAAAAGATTCATGACATTGATTTTGAAAGTGATTTCATGGATACAACACAGAAAGCACAAACAACGAAAACAAGTGTATATACTTGAAACTGGGGAAAAAAAAAATACTGCAACAGCAAAGAACATACTCTATGGAGTGAAAAGGCAACCAACAGAATTAGAGATAAGCATATATAATTCATATATGTAATTATTGTTCATCTCTGAAATATATAAGGGAAATATAAATCAATAGTGAAACAATTAAAATAGCAATAAAATTTAAAATGAACTAAGAATTTGATGCACTGATGCAATGGATATGAACTTATCCATTTGATAATTGGAGGACAGGGAGGCCTGGCATGCTGCAGTCCACAACAAGGACTTGAACCCATTCATAAATAACAGCCTCGTCATGCTGATGGACCTTATATGACTCACTGAAGCTATAAACTATGTTATGCAGGGCCAGCTAAGACAGGTCATAGTGAAGAGTTCTGATAAAACATGGTCTACTAGAGAAGAAAATGCCAATCCACTTCAATCTTGCCTCAAGAACTTCATGGACAGTATGAAAAGGCAAAAATATTTAACACCAGAAAATAATCTCCCAAGTCAGAAGACATCTAATATGCTACTGGGGAAGAGGAAAGGGAAATTACTAATACTTCCAGAAAGATGAAGTGGCTGGATCAGATCAGAAATTTTTGACTCTCAGTTGTGGTTGTGTCTGGTGGTGAAAGTTAAGCCTGATGCTATAAAGAACACTATTGCTAGATGAACTTTGAAAGTTATGGTCAAGCAATAAATGGCAAGATGGAATATTAGCATCATAGGAATCAGTGAACTAAAATGGATAGGAATTGGTAAATTTAATTCAGATGACCATTGTATCTACTACTCAAATTCCCAACTGATGCTAAGAACTTGCCTGCCAATGCAGGAGTCATAGAGACTTTGGTTCTGTCCCTGGATTGGGAAGATCCCTGAGAATCTGGATGACTGCATGGCAACCCACTCCAGTATTCTTCCCTCGAGAATCTGATGGATGGAGGAACCTTGTGGGCTATAGTCCATGGGGTTGCAAAGAATCAGACACAATTGAACTACTAACACTTTCATACTTCACATATTACTACTGTGGGCAAGAGTCCCTTAGAAGAAATGGAGTAACCCTCACAGTCAACAGGAGTTGAAAGTGATTTCATGGATACAACACAGAAAGCACAAACAACGAAAACAAGTGTATATACTTGAAACTGGGGAAAAAAAAAATACTGCAACAGCAAAGAACATACTCTATGGAGTGAAAAGGCAACCAACAGAATTAGAGATAAGCATATATAATTCATATATGTAATTATTGTTCATCTCTGAAATATATAAGGGAAATATAAATCAATAGTGAAACAATTAAAATAGCAATAAAATTTAAAATGAACTAAGAATTTGATGCACTGATGCAATGGATATGAACTTATCCATTTGATAATTGGAGGACAGGGAGGCCTGGCATGCTGCAGTCCACAACAAGGACTTGAACCCATTCATAAATAACAGCCTCGTCATGCTGATGGACCTTATATGACTCACTGAAGCTATAAACTATGTTATGCAGGGCCAGCTAAGACAGGTCATAGTGAAGAGTTCTGATAAAACATGGTCTACTAGAGAAGAAAATGCCAATCCACTTCAATCTTGCCTCAAGAACTTCATGGACAGTATGAAAAGGCAAAAATATTTAACACCAGAAAATAATCTCCCAAGTCAGAAGACATCTAATATGCTACTGGGGAAGAGGAAAGGGAAATTACTAATACTTCCAGAAAGATGAAGTGGCTGGATCAGATCAGAAATTTTTGACTCTCAGTTGTGGTTGTGTCTGGTGGTGAAAGTTAAGCCTGATGCTATAAAGAACACTATTGCTAGATGAACTTTGAAAGTTATGGTCAAGCAATAAATGGCAAGATGGAATATTAGCATCATAGGAATCAGTGAACTAAAATGGATAGGAATTGGTAAATTTAATTCAGATGACCATTGTATCTACTACTCAAATTCCCAACTGATGCTAAGAACTTGCCTGCCAATGCAGGAGTCATAGAGACTTTGGTTCTGTCCCTGGATTGGGAAGATCCCTGAGAATCTGGATGACTGCATGGCAACCCACTCCAGTATTCTTCCCTCGAGAATCTGATGGATGGAGGAACCTTGTGGGCTATAGTCCATGGGGTTGCAAAGAATCAGACACAATTGAACTACTAACACTTTCATACTTCACATATTTACTACTGTGGGCAAGAGTCCCTTAGAAGAAATGGAGTAACCCTCACAGTCAACAGGAGTCCTAACAGCAGTGGTGGTAGTGATTTAGTTGCTAAGATGTGTCCAACTCTTGCGACCCTTTGAATTGTAGTCTGCCAGACTCTTCTGTCTGTGTTTTGTTTTTTCCCAGGCAGAAACATTGGAGTGAGTTGCCATTTCCTTCTCCAGGGGATCTTCCTGAACCACAAATCAAACCTGAGTTTTCTGTGTTGCAGGTAGTTTCTGGCATGACATTTGGACTCTCGACCAACAGAGACAGCATGGAAAACCTGGAAATGTAGTACTTGGATGCAGCATTAAAAATGGCAGTATTATTTCCATTCATTTCGAAGGCAAACCATTCAATTTCTTATTAATCAAAGTCTATGCCCCAAATTACTTACGTTAAAGCTGAGGCTGACTGATTCTTTGAAAATATGCAGCACTTTCTGGAACTAACACTAAAGTAAATAGATGCCCTTTTCATTGTAGGAGATTGAAATGCACAACTAGAAAGTCAATAGATACCTAGGATAACAGGCAAGTGTAGTCTTGTTGTACCAAATGAACTATGGCAAAGGCTTACACAGTTTTCTCAAATGAACATGCTGGTCATAGTGTGCTTTCAACTAAATCAAGATACTATTCTACAAATGGACATCACTAGATGGTCAATACTGAAATCAGACGGATTATGTTCTTTGTAGCCAAAGAAGGAAATGCTCTATACTTTTAGTAAAATCAAGACCTGGAGCTGACCGTGACTGAGATCATGAGCTCCTTATTGAAAAATTTTGGCTTAAATTGAAGAAGGAAGGAAAAATTGTTAAGTCATTTGTGTATGACCTAAATCTAATCTCTTATAATAAGGTAATAGAGGTGACCAATAAATTCTAATGATTAGATCTGGCAGCCAGAATTCATAAATAAGGTAATAGAGGTGACCAATAAGCATTTTTTCTGCCTGCCAATGCAGGAGTCATAGAGACTTTGGTTCTGTCCCTGGATTGGGAAGATCCCTGAGAATCTGGATGACTGCATGGCAACCCACTCCAGTATTCTTCCCTCGAGAATCTGATGGATGGAGGAACCTTGTGGGCTATAGTCCATGGGGTTGCAAAGAATCAGACACAATTGAACTACTAACACTTTCATACTTCACATATTTACTACTGTGGGCAAGAGTCCCTTAGAAGAAATGGAGTAACCCTCACAGTCAACAGGAGTCCTAACAGCAGTGGTGGTAGTGATTTAGTTGCTAAGATGTGTCCAACTCTTGCGACCCTTTGAATTGTAGTCTGCCAGACTCTTCTGTCTGTGTTTTGTTTTTTCCCAGGCAGAAACATTGGAGTGAGTTGCCATTTCCTTCTCCAGGGGATCTTCCTGAACCACAAATCAAACCTGAGTTTTCTGTGTTGCAGGTAGTTTCTGGCATGACATTTGGACTCTCGACCAACAGAGACAGCATGGAAAACCTGGAAATGTAGTACTTGGATGCAGCATTAAAAATGGCAGTATTATTTCCATTCATTTCGAAGGCAAACCATTCAATTTCTTATTAATCAAAGTCTATGCCCCAAATTACTTACGTTAAAGCTGAGGCTGACTGATTCTTTGAAAATATGCAGCACTTTCTGGAACTAACACTAAAGTAAATAGATGCCCTTTTCATTGTAGGAGATTGAAATGCACAACTAGAAAGTCAATAGATACCTAGGATAACAGGCAAGTGTAGTCTTGTTGTACCAAATGAACTATGGCAAAGGCTTACACAGTTTTCTCAAATGAACATGCTGGTCATAGTGTGCTTTCAACTAAATCAAGATACTATTCTACAAATGGACATCACTAGATGGTCAATACTGAAATCAGACGGATTATGTTCTTTGTAGCCAAAGAAGGAAATGCTCTATACTTTTAGTAAAATCAAGACCTGGAGCTGACCGTGACTGAGATCATGAGCTCCTTATTGAAAAATTTTGGCTTAAATTGAAGAAGGAAGGAAAAATTGTTAAGTCATTTGTGTATGACCTAAATCTAATCTCTTATAATAAGGTAATAGAGGTGACCAATAAATTCTAATGATTAGATCTGGCAGCCAGAATTCATGAAGAACTATGGACAGAAGTTTGTAGCATTGTATAGGAGACAGAGACTGAAACCAGTCCAAAGATAAAGAAATGCAAGAAGACAAAATGGTTGTCTGAAGAGGCTTTATAAAGAGCTGAGGAAAGAAGGGAAGTGAAAGGCAGGGAGAAAGGGAAAGATGTATCTAACTGAATGCAGAATTCGAAAGAATGGCAAGGAGCAATAAGAAGGCCTTCTTAAATGAGCAATGCAAAGAAATAGAGAAAAAAAAGTAGAATGTGAAAGACTAGAAATTTCTTCAGGAAAATTAGAGATGTCAAAGGAACATTTCATGTAAAGATGGGTATAATAAAGGATAAACATGGTAAGGACCTAACAGAAGCAGAGTAGTTTAAGAAGAGTATACTAAAGAACTATACAGGATAGGTCTTAATAGCCCAGATAACCATGATTCTGTGGTGAATCATCTAGAGCTGAACATCCTGGAGTATGAAGTCAAGTAGACCTTAGGAAGTAGTTCTATAAACAAGGCTAGTGATGAGGTGGAATTCTAGCTGAGCTAGTTAAAATTCTAAAAGATAATGGTGTTAAAGTGCTTCAATTAACAACTTTGCAAAACTCATCAGTGGCTACAGGAATGGAAAATGTCAGTTTTCACTCCAGTCCCAAAGAAGTGCAATGCCAAATAATGCTCAAATCACTGCAGAGTTGTGTTCATTTCACATTCAAGCAAGATTACTTTCAAATTCCCTCAAGATAGGCCTCAGCAGTATGCGAACTGAAAATGTACAGATGTATTAGCTGGGTTTGAAAGAGGCAGAAGAACCAGTGATCAAATTGTCAATATTGGTTGCATCATAGAGAAAGCAAATAAATTCGAGCATATCTATTTCTGCTTCACTGACTATACTAAAGCCTTTAACTATGTTGATCACAATGAATTGTAGAAAATTCATGAAGAGATGGGAATACCAGACCACCCCACTGTCTCCTGAGAAATGTGTACACCAGGCAAGAAGTAACAGTTAAAACTAGATATGAATCAACTGATTGGTTAAAGTTTGGGAAAGGAGTATGACAGGGTTTTTTATCCTGCTAATTCAATTTCTGTGCAGATTACCTAAGGAGAAATGCCTAGAGGGATGAATCACAAGCTGAAATCAAGACTGCTGGAAGAGAGGGGGTGGAGCTAAGATGGCGGCATAGAAGGACGTGCACTCATCTCTCCTGCAAAATCGCCTGAATTGCGACGAGTTCCTGGGAAACCATCCATGAAAGGAGGTTGGATCTGATCACAGAGAGGACACCCCACATCGAAGAACAAAGGAGAAGCCGCATCAAGACGGTAGGAGGGGCGCAATCGCACTTTTAAAAGTCAAACCTCATACCCGCTGGAGGGGCTGGGTGGGCCAAAGGCGCAAAGCCTGTTGCAGATCAAAACCCGGGAGAGGGGCACTGACACCCACAAGGGATTGAGCCAGACCTGCTTTGGAGGGTCCAGGTGCCCCCTTGAGCTAGAAGTGCCCTTGAGCAGGCCTCGGAAGGGCGGCACTCAGTTCCCTTTGGAGGAGGTTACCATTAACCCGATCACAGAGCCGCCGAGGAGGACTGGAAAGTCTCTGTGCACTGTGATCCGGGAAAGAGGAATAGCGATCCTGCATGAGACTGAGCCAGACTCACCTCTGAGTAACCTGACATCTCCCGCGGTGGCGGGGGTTGACGGTGGCCTGCAACAGGGTCGGGGTCACTGCGGAAGTGCTTCCCATAGAGCATGTGGGAATAAATCCTCTGTGAGACAGACGTCATCTTCCCTACTGTAGTTTGACTGCTGGTCAAACTGCAGGGCTGCTGGTCAAGCTACAGGGAGGGAATTTAGCTCCACCCAGCAAGAAAAGGGATTTGGATTAAGAAACTCCCAGGACCAGCTTGGGCGGGCCTTTTAATTCTGGAATAGGCCAAAACAAACAAGCAGTCAAAGAGGTCTTCAGATCCAACCACTGCCAGAGGCAAGAAAAAGACTGATAATGCCTGAATAGTCAGCAAGAGACAGAAGAACATAAACACTATTTTCACGTTTTGTCTGAAGCTGGAGTTACTGCTGGACTTTAAAATTTCATTTTTGTATTGTATTACTGATTGGTTAAAGTTTGGGAAAGGAGTATGACAGGGTTTTTTATCCTGCTAATTCAATTTCTGTGCAGATTACCTAAGGAGAAATGCCTAGAGGGATGAATCACAAGCTGAAATCAAGACTGCTGGAAGAGAGGGGGTGGAGCTAAGATGGCGGCATAGAAGGACGTGCACTCATCTCTCCTGCAAAATCGCCTGAATTGCGACGAGTTCCTGGGAAACCATCCATGAAAGGAGGTTGGATCTGATCACAGAGAGGACACCCCACATCGAAGAACAAAGGAGAAGCCGCATCAAGACGGTAGGAGGGGCGCAATCGCACTTTTAAAAGTCAAACCTCATACCCGCTGGAGGGGCTGGGTGGGCCAAAGGCGCAAAGCCTGTTGCAGATCAAAACCCGGGAGAGGGGCACTGACACCCACAAGGGATTGAGCCAGACCTGCTTTGGAGGGTCCAGGTGCCCCCTTGAGCTAGAAGTGCCCTTGAGCAGGCCTCGGAAGGGCGGCACTCAGTTCCCTTTGGAGGAGGTTACCATTAACCCGATCACAGAGCCGCCGAGGAGGACTGGAAAGTCTCTGTGCACTGTGATCCGGGAAAGAGGAATAGCGATCCTGCATGAGACTGAGCCAGACTCACCTCTGAGTAACCTGACATCTCCCGCGGTGGCGGGGGTTGACGGTGGCCTGCAACAGGGTCGGGGTCACTGCGGAAGTGCTTCCCATAGAGCATGTGGGAATAAATCCTCTGTGAGACAGACGTCATCTTCCCTACTGTAGTTTGACTGCTGGTCAAACTGCAGGGCTGCTGGTCAAGCTACAGGGAGGGAATTTAGCTCCACCCAGCAAGAAAAGGGATTTGGATTAAGAAACTCCCAGGACCAGCTTGGGCGGGCCTTTTAATTCTGGAATAGGCCAAAACAAACAAGCAGTCAAAGAGGTCTTCAGATCCAACCACTGCCAGAGGCAAGAAAAAGACTGATAATGCCTGAATAGTCAGCAAGAGACAGAAGAACATAAACACTATTTTCACGTTTTGTCTGAAGCTGGAGTTACTGCTGGACTTTAAAATTTCATTTTTTGTATTGTATTACTTTGTTTCAATTTTTTTGTTTTTTTCTCTTTTTTCCAAACCCACTCAGTGCACCCACCGCTTTCTTTTTTTCTTTTCTTGGGGGTGTGTGTGAGAGAGAGAACGGGTGTGTTCATTTCCTTCACTGAATTCTATTGAAGCTACTAATCTTATCAGTAAGACTGAATATATTCAAGTTTACATAATTTTTTTTTTTTTCCTTTTAAACCACACATTTTATTTTGGTATAAACTTCTGGTTCCCCATTGGCCTTTTAAGGTTCTGTGGGGGTTTTGTTTGTTTTTATTATTTTTGCTTTGTTTTTCTATATTTTTCTATAAAATTTAGATCTTTTAATTTTTAATAATTTTTCATTTGTACTACTACTTCCTCTATAATTCTTTGCTTTCTCTGAAGCTCCTTTCCTATAGCACTAAATTCTAATACATACAAATCTTTATCTCCCTATATTTAACTTTGAAATATTATTCTATATTTCTCTTCTATCCTCCCTTTCTCTTTTTCCCTTTCCCCACTATATTCCTTAGTCTGTTCTGTCCTCATTGCCTTATCCCCAACGGGGATCCTGCTCTAGCATTATTCTCCAATTGGTGCTCTACTTAGTTAGCTTATTAACTGGTGGATATCATTCTTGGATTTCTCTATTTGCTGTGCTAACGTATTGTACTGTATTTTGATTGGAATGCTTGGGTTATGTTATAGCTGTATATGTTTATGTGTATAATTCAATACGCTAGATAGTACTTGCATAATTTTTAAATTGCCATTTGTCAAAGGTATACATTCTGTTTCTCATTTGCATATATATGTTTTAATATCATTTAATGCCATAACAAACCAGCCGTGAAATCTTCATTCCCTGGTCAGGCAACAAGCCCCGGGGTTTTAAGGAGGGTGCACTGACTCCAAAATTCTACAAAACTCTAGAGAACGCCTAACACTAAAGAGCAGTATACAAGTGAGAACACCAACAAAGGTAATCACTTGTATGCAAGTCCTGACATCACCCAATCACCAGCATCACCCAGAAGAGAAGCCCCATCCAAACAACAAACACCAACAGACGTAACTCAAAATCTGGGAAAAGGAAATCCCAAACAGAGTCAGTTTTAAAAATTAAAAAGAATATACTCTGACTTTAAATTTTTTTGTATTGTATTACTTTGTTTCAATTTTTGTTTTTTCTTTTTCCAAACCCACTCAGTGCACCCACCGCTTTCTTTTTCTTTTCTTGGGTGTGTGTGTGAGAGAGAGAGCGGGTGTGTTCATTTCCTTCACTGAATTCTATTGAAGCTACTAATCTTATCAGTAAGACTGAATATATTCAAGTTTACATAATTTTTTTTTTTTTTCCTTTTAAACCACACATTTTATTTTGGTATAAACTTCTGGTTCCCCATTGGCCTTTTAAGGTTCTGTGGGGGTTTTGTTTGTTTTTATTATTTTTGCTTTGTTTTTCTATATTTTTCTATAAAATTTAGATCTTTTAATTTTTAATAATTTTTCATTTGTACTACTACTTCCTCTATAATTCTTTGCTTTCTCTGAAGCTCCTTTCCTATAGCACTAAATTCTAATACATACAAATCTTTATCTCCCTATATTTAACTTTGAAATATTATTCTATATTTCTCTTCTATCCTCCCTTTCTCTTTTTCCCTTTCCCCACTATATTCCTTAGTCTGTTCTGTCCTCATTGCCTTATCCCCAACGGGGATCCTGCTCTAGCATTATTCTCCAATTGGTGCTCTACTTAGTTAGCTTATTAACTGGTGGATATCATTCTTGGATTTCTCTATTTGCTGTGCTAACGTATTGTACTGTATTTTTGATTGGAATGCTTGGGTTATGTTATAGCTGTATATGTTTATGTGTATAATTCAATACGCTAGATAGTACTTGCATAATTTTTAAATTGCCATTTGTCAAAGGTATACATTCTGTTTCTCATTTGCATATATATGTTTTAATATCATTTAATGCCATAACAAACCAGCCGTGAAATCTTCATTCCCTGGTCAGGCAACAAGCCCCGGGGTTTTAAGGAGGGTGCACTGACTCCAAAATTCTACAAAACTCTAGAGAACGCCTAACACTAAAGAGCAGTATACAAGTGAGAACACCAACAAAGGTAATCACTTGTATGCAAGTCCTGACATCACCCAATCACCAGCATCACCCAGAAGAGAAGCCCCATCCAAACAACAAACACCAACAGACGTAACTCAAAATCTGGGAAAAGGAAATCCCAAACAGAGTCAGTTTTAAAAAATTAATAATAACAATGAAATATCAGAGAAATACCACACAAGTGAAGGAACAATCCACAAACACACAAGATCAAATTAATGAAGAGAATTTGGACAAACTTTCTGAAAGTGATTTCAGAAGAATGATAGTAAAGATGATCAAAGACACTGAAAACAGAATTTCAGAGAAATTGCAAGATACAGCTAACACACTGAATAAAGAAATGCAAGAACTTACCAAAAAAGTAACAGAGACAAACATCTCAATTGCTGAACTGAAAAACACTGTAGAAGGAATCAAGAGCAGAGTATCTGAGACAGAAGAACGGATAAGTGAGCTGGAAGATAAAATGGTAGAAGTAACTGCTGAAAAACAGACTCTAGCTCAAAGAACGAAAAGAGCAGAGGATGGCCTCAGAGACCTCTGGGATAATATCAAACGCACCAATATTCGAATTATAGGGGTCCCTGAAGAAGAAGAAAAGAAGAAAGGCTATGAGAAAATTTTTGAAGAGATTATAGTTGAAAATTTCCCCAACAAGGGAAAAGAAATAGTCAATCAATTCCAAGAAGCACAAAGAGTACCATACAGAATCAATCCGAGAAGAAACACACCAAGACACATCTTAATGAAGTTAACACAAATTAAACACAAAGATAGAACTCTCAAAGCAGCAAGAGAAAAGCAACTAGTGACATACAAGGGAAAGCCCATCCGTTTAACAGCTGATCTTTCAACAGAAACTCTGCAGGCCAGAAGGGAATGGCAGGACACATTTAAACGGCTGAAAGAGAATAATCTGCAACCAAGACTCCTCTACCCTGCAAGGATCTCCTTCAAAATTGATGGAGAAATCAAAAGCTTTACAGACAAGCAAAAATTAGAAGAATTTAGTAACACCAAACCAGCCTTACAACAAGTGTTAAAGGGACTTATATAGACAACAAGTATAAAAGGAGGAGATCCACGAAACAAACCCATCATAACATCTAAGAAGATGACAATAGGATCATTTGTATCAATAATTACTTTGAATGTCAATGGACTAAATGCCCAAACCAAAAGACACAGAGTGGCTGAATGGATCCAAGAACACGACCCATACATATGCTGCCTCCAGGAAACTCATTTCAGACCTAGAGACACTCATAGACTGAAAGTGAGAGACAGGAAAAAGATATTCCATGCAAATGGAAATCAAAAGAAAGCTGGAGTAGCAATCCTCATATCAGATAAAATAGATTTTAAAGTAAAGAAGATTCTAAGAGTCAAGGCAGGTCACTACATCATGATTAAGGGATCCATCCAAGAAGAAGACATAACAATCATAAATACCTATGCTCCCAATGTAGGAGCACCCCAATACATAAGACAAACACTTTCAGACATAAAAGAAGACATTGACAGCAACACAATCATAGTAGGAGACTTTAACATTCCTCTCACACCAATGGACAGATAATCCAAACAGAAAATTAATAAAGAAACACAAGCCTTAGATGCCACACTAGAAGAAATGGACCTCATTGATATCTTTAGGACTTTCTATCAAAAGCAGAAGAATACACTTTCTTCTCAAGTGCTCACGGAACATTCTCCAGGATAGACCACATCTTGGGCCACAAATCAATCCTCAGTCAATTCAAGAAAACTGAAATTCTATCAACCATCTTCTCGGACCACAATGCAGTGAGACTAGAGATCAACTACAGGGAAAAGCAACTAGTGACATACAAGGGAAAGCCCATCCGTTTAACAGCTGATCTTTCAACAGAAACTCTGCAGGCCAGAAGGGAATGGCAGGACACATTTAAACGGCTGAAAGAGAATAATCTGCAACCAAGACTCCTCTACCCTGCAAGGATCTCCTTCAAAATTGATGGAGAAATCAAAAGCTTTACAGACAAGCAAAAATTAGAAGAATTTAGTAACACCAAACCAGCCTTACAACAAGTGTTAAAGGGACTTATATAGACAACAAGTATAAAAGGAGGAGATCCACGAAACAAACCCATCATAACATCTAAGAAGATGACAATAGGATCATTTGTATCAATAATTACTTTGAATGTCAATGGACTAAATGCCCAAACCAAAAGACACAGAGTGGCTGAATGGATCCAAGAACACGACCCATACATATGCTGCCTCCAGGAAACTCATTTCAGACCTAGAGACACTCATAGACTGAAAGTGAGAGACAGGAAAAAGATATTCCATGCAAATGGAAATCAAAAGAAAGCTGGAGTAGCAATCCTCATATCAGATAAAATAGATTTTAAAGTAAAGAAGATTCTAAGAGTCAAGGCAGGTCACTACATCATGATTAAGGGATCCATCCAAGAAGAAGACATAACAATCATAAATACCTATGCTCCCAATGTAGGAGCACCCCAATACATAAGACAAACACTTTCAGACATAAAAGAAGACATTGACAGCAACACAATCATAGTAGGAGACTTTAACATTCCTCTCACACCAATGGACAGATAATCCAAACAGAAAATTAATAAAGAAACACAAGCCTTAGATGCCACACTAGAAGAAATGGACCTCATTGATATCTTTAGGACTTTCTATCAAAAGCAGAAGAATACACTTTCTTCTCAAGTGCTCACGGAACATTCTCCAGGATAGACCACATCTTGGGCCACAAATCAATCCTCAGTCAATTCAAGAAAACTGAAATTCTATCAACCATCTTCTCGGACCACAATGCAGTGAGACTAGAGATCAACTACAGGAAAAAAACCGCTAAAAACACAAACACATGGAGATTAAACAACACATACCTAAAAAACCAACTGATCATTGAGGAAATCAAAGGAGAAATAAAAAAATTCCTAGAAGAAAATGACAATGAACACACGACAGTGCAAAACCTATGGGATACTGCAAAAGCAGTTCTAAGAGGGAAGTTTATAGCATTACAATCCCACCTCAAGAAACTAGGAAAATCTCAAACAGACGACCTTACCTTACGCTTAAAACAACTGGAGAAAGAAGAACAAAAACACCCCAAAGCCAGCAGAAGAAGGGAAATCATAAAGATCAGAGCAGAAATAAATGAAAAAGAAACAAAAGAAACAATAGTAAAGATAAATAAAACAAAAAGCTGGTTCTTCGAAAAGGTCAATAAAATCGACACACCACTGGCCAGACTCATCAAGAAAAAGAGAGAGAAGAACCAGATCAACAAAATCAAAAATGAAAAAGGAGAGATTACAATGGATAATGCAGAAATCCAAAGGATTCTAAGAGACTACTATGAACAACTCTATGGCAACAAACTGGACAACCTAGAAGAAATGGACAGTTTCTTAGAGAAGATTAATCTTCCAAGACTGAACCAGGAAGAAATAGAAACTATGAACAAGCCACTCACAAGCTCAGAAATCGACCTTGTGATCAAAAATCTACCCAAAATTAAAAGCCCAGGGCCAGATGGTTTCACAAGTGAATTCTACCAAACATTTAAAGAAGAGCTAATGCCTGTCCTTCTAAAACTCTTCCAAAAAATTGCCCAGGAAGGAATACTTCCAAACACATTCTACGAGGCCACCATCACCCTGATACCAAAGCCAGGCAAAGATATCACAAAAAAAGAAAATTATTGGCCAATTTCACTGATGAATCTAGATGCCAAAATCCTCAACAAAATCCTAGCAAACAGAATTCAGCAACACATCAAAAAGCTCATTCATCACGATCAAGTTGGATTCATCCCAGGCATGCAAGGATTCTTCAACATCCACAAATCAATCATTGTGATACACCATATCAACACATTGAAAGATAAAAATCACATGATCATCTCAAGAGATGCAGAAAAAGCCTTTGACAAAGTACAGCATCCATTTATGATAAAAACTCTTCAAAAAATGGGCATAGAAGGAACTTATCTTAACATAGTGAAAGCCATATATGAGAAGCCCACAGCGAACATTATCCTCAATGGTGAAAATCTCAAAGCATTCCCTCTAAGATCAGGAACAAGACAAGGGTGTCCACTTTCACCACTCTTATTCAACATAGTCCTGGAAGTTCTAGCAATAGCAATAAGAGAAGAGAAAGAAATCAAAGGAATCCAGATTGGAAAAGAAGAAGTCAAACTCTCTCTATTTGCAGATGACATGATATTATACATAGAAAATCCCAAAGACACTATTACAAAACTACTAGAGTTAATCAGCACATTCAGCAAAGTCGCAGGATACAAAATCAATATACAGAAAACACTGGCATTCCTATACACAAACAATGAAAAATCAGAAAATGAAATCAAAGAGGCAATCCCCTTCACCATCGCAACCAAAAGAATCAAATATCTAGGAATAAACCTACCCAAAGAAACAAAAGAACTGTACACAGAAAATTACAAGACACTCATGAGAGAAATTAAAGAAGAGTTAAACAGATGGAGAAATATTCCATGTTCCTGGGTCGGGAGAATCAATATTGTGAAAATGACCATACTACCAAATGTCATCTATAGATTCAATGCGATCCCTATCAAACTTCCAATAACATTCTTCACAGAACTAGACCAAAGAATCACACAGTTCATATGGAAACACAAAAGACCTCGAATAGCCAAAGCAATCCTCGGGAAGAAGAATGGAGCTGGGGGGATCAGCCTCCCCAACTTCAGACTCTACTACAAAGCAACAGTCATCAAGACAGTATGGTACTGGCACAAAAACAGAAATATCGACCAATGGAACAAGGTCGAGAACCCAGAGATAAAGCCACGCACCTATGGGTACCTTATTTTTGACAAAGGAAGCAAAACTATAAAATGGGACAAAGACAGCCTCTTCAACAAATGGTGCTGGGAAAATTGGACAGCTACATGCAAGAAAATGAAGTTGGAACTTACCCTGACACCATACACAAAGATAAACTCAAAATGGATTAAAGACTTAAATGTAAGACCAGAAACCATCAAACTCTTAGAGGAGAATATAGGCAAAACCCTCAAGGACATCAATCAAAGCAAGATCTTCTCTGACCCACCTACTAGAATAGTGGAACTAAAAAGAAAAATGAACACGTGGGACCTAATGAAACTTAAAAGCTTTTGTACAGCTAAAGAAATTACAAAAAAGCTGAACAGACAGCCCACAGAGTGGGAGAAAATCATAGCAAATGAAACAACAGACAAAGAATTAATCTCCAAAATCTACAAGCAACTCAGACAACTCCTCACTGGAAAAATGAACAACCCAATCAAACAATGGGAAAAGGACCTAAACAGACACCTCTCCAACGATGACATACAGATGGCCCAAATGCACATGAAACGATGCTCAGCTTCACTAATAATTAGAGAAATGCAAATCAAAACTACAATGAGATATCACCTCACACCCGTCAGAATGGCCATCATCCACAAATCGACAGACAATAAATGCTGGAGAGGCTGCAGAGAAAAGGGAACACTCCTGCATTGCTGGTGGGAGTGTAAATTGATACAGCCTCTATGGAAGACAATCTGGAGATTTCTTAAAAAACTAAAAATAGAAGCACCATACGACCCAGCAATTCCACTCTTAGGCTTATACCCTGATGAAATCAAAACTGAAAGAAGCACCTGTGCCCCTATCAAACTTCCAATAACATTCTTCACAGAACTAGACCAAAGAATCACACAGTTCATATGGAAACACAAAAGACCTCGAATAGCCAAAGCAATCCTCGGGAAGAAGAATGGAGCTGGGGGGATCAGCCTCCCCAACTTCAGACTCTACTACAAAGCAACAGTCATCAAGACAGTATGGTACTGGCACAAAAACAGAAATATCGACCAATGGAACAAGGTCGAGAACCCAGAGATAAAGCCACGCACCTATGGGTACCTTATTTTTGACAAAGGAAGCAAAACTATAAAATGGGACAAAGACAGCCTCTTCAACAAATGGTGCTGGGAAAATTGGACAGCTACATGCAAGAAAATGAAGTTGGAACTTACCCTGACACCATACACAAAGATAAACTCAAAATGGATTAAAGACTTAAATGTAAGACCAGAAACCATCAAACTCTTAGAGGAGAATATAGGCAAAACCCTCAAGGACATCAATCAAAGCAAGATCTTCTCTGACCCACCTACTAGAATAGTGGAACTAAAAAGAAAAATGAACACGTGGGACCTAATGAAACTTAAAAGCTTTTGTACAGCTAAAGAAATTACAAAAAAGCTGAACAGACAGCCCACAGAGTGGGAGAAAATCATAGCAAATGAAACAACAGACAAAGAATTAATCTCCAAAATCTACAAGCAACTCAGACAACTCCTCACTGGAAAAATGAACAACCCAATCAAACAATGGGAAAAGGACCTAAACAGACACCTCTCCAACGATGACATACAGATGGCCCAAATGCACATGAAACGATGCTCAGCTTCACTAATAATTAGAGAAATGCAAATCAAAACTACAATGAGATATCACCTCACACCCGTCAGAATGGCCATCATCCACAAATCGACAGACAATAAATGCTGGAGAGGCTGCAGAGAAAAGGGAACACTCCTGCATTGCTGGTGGGAGTGTAAATTGATACAGCCTCTATGGAAGACAATCTGGAGATTTCTTAAAAAACTAAAAATAGAAGCACCATACGACCCAGCAATTCCACTCTTAGGCTTATACCCTGATGAAATCAAAACTGAAAGAAGCACCTGTGCCCCAATGTTCATTGCAGCTCTCTATACAATAGTTAGAACATGGAAGGAACCTAGATGCCCATCGACGAACGAATGGATCCAAAAGCTCTGGTACATATATACAATGGAATACTACACAGCTGTAAAGAGAAATGCAGAAGAATCAGCCCTCATGAGGTGGCTGGATCTAGAACGTATCATCAAAAGTGAAGTCAGTCAGAAAGAGAAGGACAAATACAGTATATTAACACATGTATATGGAATCTAGTAGTGGTGATGATGGCACATGCAGTGAAGTGACAGAAAGACAGACATGGACAGTGGACATATGGACATTGTGGGGAAGGAACAGTGGGTGAGAGGCGTAAAGGAAGTAGCATGAAGGCCTGTACTATCATAAGTGAAGAAAATAGCTCTAGTCATTGGTCTGTGAGAAAAGGGGATCCTTCAGGGGTTCTGTGTGATGGTCGGGAGGGGAGGGAAGGGGAGGATATACATATGACTAATCTGAGAACATACATATCTGTAAACAACAAAACTCTGTAAAAGTTAAAAGTAAAATAAAGGTTTAAAAAAAAAATAAATAAATACACCCTAAAAAAATAAAAAGACTGCTGGAAGAAGCATCAATAACCTCATATATGTAAATGATACCACTGTAATGACAGAAAGTGAAGAGGAACTAAAAACCCTTTTGATGTAGGTGAAAAAGAAGAGTGAAAAACCTGGATTGAAACTCAACATTTAAAAATATAAGACCATCTCATCTGGTCCCACCACTGCATGGCAAATATAAGGGGAAAGCATACGATGACATACAGATGGCCCAAATGCACATGAAACGATGCTCAGCTTCACTAATAATTAGAGAAATGCAAATCAAAACTACAATGAGATATCACCTCACACCCGTCAGAATGGCCATCATCCACAAATCGACAGACAATAAATGCTGGAGAGGCTGCAGAGAAAAGGGAACACTCCTGCATTGCTGGTGGGAGTGTAAATTGATACAGCCTCTATGGAAGACAATCTGGAGATTTCTTAAAAAACTAAAAATAGAAGCACCATACGACCCAGCAATTCCACTCTTAGGCTTATACCCTGATGAAATCAAAACTGAAAGAAGCACCTGTGCCCCAATGTTCATTGCAGCTCTCTATACAATAGTTAGAACATGGAAGGAACCTAGATGCCCATCGACGAACGAATGGATCCAAAAGCTCTGGTACATATATACAATGGAATACTACACAGCTGTAAAGAGAAATGCAGAAGAATCAGCCCTCATGAGGTGGCTGGATCTAGAACGTATCATCAAAAGTGAAGTCAGTCAGAAAGAGAAGGACAAATACAGTATATTAACACATGTATATGGAATCTAGTAGTGGTGATGATGGCACATGCAGTGAAGTGACAGAAAGACAGACATGGACAGTGGACATATGGACATTGTGGGGAAGGAACAGTGGGTGAGAGGCGTAAAGGAAGTAGCATGAAGGCCTGTACTATCATAAGTGAAGAAAATAGCTCTAGTCATTGGTCTGTGAGAAAAGGGGATCCTTCAGGGGTTCTGTGTGATGGTCGGGAGGGGAGGGAAGGGGAGGATATACATATGACTAATCTGAGAACATACATATCTGTAAACAACAAAACTCTGTAAAAGTTAAAAGTAAAATAAAGGTTTAAAAAAAAAATAAATAAATACACCCTAAAAAAATAAAAAGACTGCTGGAAGAAGCATCAATAACCTCATATATGTAAATGATACCACTGTAATGACAGAAAGTGAAGAGGAACTAAAAACCCTTTTGATGTAGGTGAAAAAGAAGAGTGAAAAACCTGGATTGAAACTCAACATTTAAAAATATAAGACCATCTCATCTGGTCCCACCACTTCATGGCAAATATAAGGGGGAAAGTGAAATCAGTGATAGATTCTATTTTCTTTGTTTCCAAAATCATTGCAGCTGGTGACTTCAGCCATCAAATGAAAAGATGCTTCGAAGGTAAACTATGACAAACCTAGACAGCATATTAAAAAGCAGACACCACTTGGCTGACAAATTTTGTAGAGTCAAAGCTATGGTTTCTCCAGTAGTCAAGTACAGATGTGAAATTTGTTCCATTAAAAAAGCTGAGCACAGGACTTCCCTGGTGGTCTAGTAGGTAAGGACACCGCCTTGCAGTGCAAGGGGCACTAGTTAAATCCCTGGCCTGGGAAGATCCCGCGTGCCGCGGAGCGGCTGGACCGATGTGTCCAATTACCGAGCTGGAGCTCTGGAGCGCATGCGCCCAGAGCTGGTGCTCTGCAACAACAGAGGCCACCGCAATGGGAGCCCCACACGGGCCAAAGAACAAAGATGGATGAAAATAGACAAATGAAAGACCAATAGAAGTGGCCTGCCTGCCCCCCTCTCTCCCCACCTCACCCTCGAAAAATAAATAAATAAATAAATGTTAAAAAAAAAAAAAAAAAGCTGAGCACTGAAAAATCGATGCATTGAATTATGTTCCTGTGGAAGTCTCTTGAAAGTGCCTTGGTCAGTAAAGAGATCAAACCAGTCAATCCTAAATTAAGTCAACTATGAATATTCATTGGAAGGACTGATGCTGAAGCACCAGTACTTTGGTCACCTGATGTGAAGTGTTGACTCATTGGAAAAAGATTCTGATGCTGGGTAAGACTTGAGGCCAAAAGGAGAAGGTGGAGGCAGAGAATGAGATGGTTAGATTGTATCACCAACTCAATGGACATGAATTTTATCAAGATCTGGGAGGCAGTGTAGGACAGAGGAACCTGACATCCTAAACTCTATGGAGTCACAGGGTTGGCCATGACTTAGTGAATAAACAATGACAAGGGCTTAAATAGACATTTTTACAAAGAAGTCATCCACAGGTTCCTGAAAGGAATGTTCAAAGTCACTAATCATTCAGGGAACCATTAACATAAATCACAATGAGCTATTACTGTATACTTGTCATAATGGCTATTATAAAATCAAAGACAACAGTGTTGGCAAGGATATGGAGAAATTAGAACATTTGTACATTGCTGGTGAGAATGAAAATGGTGCAGCCTCCATGGAAAACAGTATGGAATTTCCTCAGAGTAATTAAAAATAACTACCATGTGATCCAGCAATGTCACCTCTGAATATTTTTCTAGTAAAATATATAAAAAAAATGAAATCAGGCTCTCCAAGTGATATCTGTACTTTCATGTTCATCTGCATGTTCTACACAAATGAATGTTCCGCTGTTTTTCTCTGATAGAACCAACTTTTTTTGTTCTGAATGAGGATTAATGGGTAGCATTGTCTGCCCAGTATATTTTTACTCGTGAAACAAAGGAGGCCCATACCAAAGATAAGAGCAATTCCACCTGTCCCTGTGCTCTCTATTCTTAGTTTTGAGTCTTTCCCACATTGTCCTGATGGGAGGACTAGAAGTGTTTGCATTAGTAACCAACTTTCACTACTCACTTGTAGACCTTGCCTTTTTTTTTGTTTTTAGCTTAGTAGTATTTATATATATATATATATATATATATATATATATATATATATATATATATATATATCTCCAGTTAGGCATATTAATATTTGGCTTCAGAAAAAGGAGACTCACTTGATATAGGAGAGGGAAGGGTTAAGGAGGAACATATTTCTGAATAGGTTCACTCTCGTGACTACTCCATTTCCTTTTCTGATCCCAGGTCAGGAACTTTCCCTTGAAATGAACTCTATACCACACTATTACTATTTAGATTTCTTACTCTCAGTATGACTTGTTTATTTATTTATTTTTTTTATTGCATATATATTCCTCAAAAATAGCATCCATAAAATATAGGGCTGTGTCCTCAAAATTGTGGCTCTCTTTTAATGTACAAGGCCATAAATAAGCCAGATATTTAAACTTCTGTGTTTCACACTTTTACCTCTTCATTTCTGTAACTACAAATATCTAGTGGCTCTATCTTCTCTTTTGCCTGTGACAAAATGCTTATATAATGGCAATCCATCTTGCACCCTTCCTTCTTTACCTTTTATTTTTTTTCCCTGAGGTCAATTCCTAGGCTTGTATCACATAATTGTCCCAAATTATTAATAAGCCCCCATAACCCTCCATGTTTCTAATACATCTGCTTAGAGGATAAATACTGCTGCTCCCCACATCTTTAATACTTTTTTAAATGAAATAGATGCCTCAGTTAGTTTAATCTATCTTAATTTCCATCATTCCCATTACTCCTTAACTTTGCTTCTTCTACTTGATCAATAAAATATGTATATTTATTGATTAGAAATATTTGTGACTCAAAATCTCTGTCACTTCCTATATTTATTTTCAATTTCCATTCTGTTCTGTTTTAATCCACTAGTCAGTATCTTATATTGAAAGAACAAATGAAAAATAGATGTAATACTTTAAACTTTATTTTTCAGTGCTCAATAATTAAGCATTGTTTTAAGGCCTCTTTCCCTATGGACTTTCCCATTGACTCATATGTTAAGAATCTGCAATGCAGGAGACACAGAATTGATCCCTGGGTTAGGAAGATCTCCTAGAAAAGGGAATGGCTACCCACTCCAGTATTCTTGGCAGGACAATCCCATGGACACAGGAACCTGGTGGGCTACAATCCATGGGATCCCAAAGAGTCAAACATAACTGAGTGACTTACATGTTCATACTGCTTCCTATAAATAGCCAGGTTATTAGTTTTCAATCCAGCATTTTTAATAATAACCTCAAACTTTCTCGTGACTACTCCATTTCCTTTTCTGATCCCAGGTCAGGAACTTTCCCTTGAAATGAACTCTATACCACACTATTACTATTTAGATTTCTTACTCTCAGTATGACTTGTTTATTTATTTATTTTTTTTATTGCATATATATTCCTCAAAAATAGCATCCATAAAATATAGGGCTGTGTCCTCAAAATTGTGGCTCTCTTTTAATGTACAAGGCCATAAATAAGCCAGATATTTAAACTTCTGTGTTTCACACTTTTACCTCTTCATTTCTGTAACTACAAATATCTAGTGGCTCTATCTTCTCTTTTGCCTGTGACAAAATGCTTATATAATGGCAATCCATCTTGCACCCTTCCTTCTTTACCTTTTATTTTTTTTCCCTGAGGTCAATTCCTAGGCTTGTATCACATAATTGTCCCAAATTATTAATAAGCCCCCATAACCCTCCATGTTTCTAATACATCTGCTTAGAGGATAAATACTGCTGCTCCCCACATCTTTAATACTTTTTTAAATGAAATAGATGCCTCAGTTAGTTTAATCTATCTTAATTTCCATCATTCCCATTACTCCTTAACTTTGCTTCTTCTACTTGATCAATAAAATATGTATATTTATTGATTAGAAATATTTGTGACTCAAAATCTCTGTCACTTCCTATATTTATTTTCAATTTCCATTCTGTTCTGTTTTAATCCACTAGTCAGTATCTTATATTGAAAGAACAAATGAAAAATAGATGTAATACTTTAAACTTTATTTTTCAGTGCTCAATAATTAAGCATTGTTTTAAGGCCTCTTTCCCTATGGACTTTCCCATTGACTCATATGTTAAGAATCTGCAATGCAGGAGACACAGAATTGATCCCTGGGTTAGGAAGATCTCCTAGAAAAGGGAATGGCTACCCACTCCAGTATTCTTGGCAGGACAATCCCATGGACACAGGAACCTGGTGGGCTACAATCCATGGGATCCCAAAGAGTCAAACATAACTGAGTGACTTACATGTTCATACCTGCTTCCCTATAAATAGCCAGGTTATTAGTTTTCAATCCAGCATTTTTTAATAATAATAAAAAGAAACCATCTGGAGATTGATTTCTTCTATTTTCTAAGCAATAGGAAAGCCAAGTATTCTTGAGCTATTATAAGAACTGCAGAATTCCATTTTTTCATTTATTTTTACTTTTTTTGGTGGGGGGAGTATTTTGTTTTTACAAGGTTTTGTTGTTTACTGCCACGCATGGACCTGAATCCACCATAGATATACAGAAGACCCCAAACCCCACACCTTCCCCCATCTCCCTCTCCATCCCGCCCTTCCAGGTCACCACAGAGCCCTTCTTTGAGATCCCCTAGTCCCACAGCATATTCCCCTTCTTCACGCCAGTATCCATAAGACTGTTATTCATGTACACCTCTCCATTGCTGCTCCTGTAGAATTCTATTTTTCCAAATGAGAGCTTTCTTCAATTACACTTTCTAATCATCATGCTGTTATATACTACATTATAACAATTCACCAAATATAAAAGTGGACAAGATTTTGTAAATCAAAAAACAAGATTTCATACATCTACTGATGCTATGAAACAAAAGCTATGCTCTTTCTCTTGTGGAAATGTTGCATATTCTATGAAAACAGAGTAGGAGAATTATAAATGCATTTTACTCAATATCCTGAAATTTAATTCTATTTAAACAGAAGAGCTGTATAACATATGGAGCCCAGCCTGGTGTGTTTGATGATTTAGAGGGGTGAGATGGGGCGATGTTCAAGATTGAGGGAATACACACATACAAATGTATGTGCTTCCCAGGTGGTGCTAGTGATAAAGAACCTGCCTGACAAAGCAGAAGACATAAGAGACATGGGTTTGATACTTGGACCAGGAAGATCCCCTTGGAGGAGGTCATAGTGACCAACTCCATTATTCTTGTCTGGAGAATACCCACAGACAGAGAAGCCTGAGAAGCTACAGTGCATAAGGTTGCAAAGAGTCAGACACAACTGAAGCCACTTAGCACCCATGCATGGCAGATTCATGTTGTTATATAGCGGAAACCAACACAATACTGTAAAGCTGTTATCCTCTCATAAAAATAAATAAATAATTAAATCGAAGACATGTAAGTAACTAGACGATTTGATTGGTTGGCTGACTGGCTTATATTTCTCACAGTTTTTCATAGAAAGTTTTAAGGCTTACAAGATCTATGTTCTTTAAAAGTCTATCTCATTCTTCAAAATTTTCACAATTTTGAAATATATTTTAAAATATTGATTGATCTAGTCAATAGGAATTTGACTTTTGTGTATTCTCTGTACTTTTCCAAGAAAGAGAACATTATATATTGAATTGCCAGGATATTTTGAAACCAATAGTGTTAAGTGTATTCTTCATAATAATCTCTTTTAGAGAGCACAGTTCACCATTTATTTTATACCATTTTCTTCACCTCTCCAGTTGCTTCAAATTATGAAAACAATTTTCTCAACAAATGTGTAAACTTTCAAAATCTATATGTATTTCCTTCTTAGTTTCCCAAACTGCTGGAATACATATAAATATACCAAATTAAATGTTAAATAAACTTTTTCAAACTTTTCTGATGCAGAGCAACTGGAGTCCATTTTTGTCAATTGTTGGAGTGGAAAATAGTAAAACTACTTTGAAAAAATGCTTGACAGATTTATTTTACCTACTCTAAGACCCATGAAGTCTACTCCTAGTTGTATATACCAATGACAAGTCAAAACATATGTACACCCAAATAATTGTTAACATGTCCATAACAGATTTATTCACAATATCACTAAATTGTAAAATACACATACATCCGGGGCTTCCCTAGTGGCCCAGTAGGTGAAGAGTCTGTCTTGCACTGAGGGTGGCACTGATTCGATCCCTGGCACTGGAAAGTCCCACCTGCCTCGGAGTGGCTGGACCGGTGCGTTGTGTCCAATTGTGAGCTGGCACTCTGGAGAGCAGGCACCCAGAGCCGGTGCTCTGCTAAGGGAGGGGCTGCTGTGATGGAAGGCCCACATGGGCCAGAGAGCAAAGACGGGTGAAAATAAGTAAATGAAGGACCAATCACAGTGGGCAAAAATTACAAAAAAAAAAAAAAAAAAAGAAAGAAAGAAAAAACACCATACATCCATAAAAGCAAAACATAAACACCTGAAGCAGTATTCAATATTCTTAAGTATAAGAAAGCAAACAACTAACACAGACATAGATAAATCTCAAACAAATCAAACATTAGAAATTGCACAGTATGTTTTCACCTGTATGAATTTATAAAATAGATACATCCAATTGATACTGATAAAAACTAGAATAGTTGTTGCTTCAGGGTGTAGTTGTGGGTGAGCATCGAAAGGGCAGGGAGAATTTCCTAGGGTAATGTAAGTGTTCTTTTTCTTCATAAGGGTGCTGTTTAGACAGATCTGTTTGTTTGTCAATCTCATCTAATAGTGTACAGAAAGTATCTGCATTGCAATATGTATTAAGTAAGTGTGTGTGTTATTGTGTTGTGCGTAATACAGTTGTGTTGTACTCTATGCAACCCCATGGATTGTAGCCTACCAAGCGCCACAGTTCATGGAATTTTCTAGGCAAGAATACTGAAGTTGGTTGCCATTCCCTTCTCCAGAGAATCTTTCAGACTCAGGGAATGAACCCAGGTGTCCTGGATTGCAGGCAAATGCTTTACCATCTGAGACACCAGGGAAACCCCACGTAAAGTATATTTACTTATTACTTAGGTTCTCTCCTCATCATATAAATAATGTAGAATCTATAAGACAAAAATATATATATTAAAAAGCATTGTATTTTTCACTAGGGAAATTAGCTATTACTATTTATATATTCCCCATGTAGTGAAGTGATAAAGAATTTGCCTGCAACATAGGAGATAGAAGAGGTTCCAGTTTGATCCCTACTGAAGGAAGATCCCCTGGAGGAGGGCATAGCTGCCAATTCCAGTATTCTTGCCTGGAAAATTCCATGGACAGAGGAACAGGGCATGCTACAGTTCGTGGGTTGCAAAGAGTCAGACACAACTGAGTGATTGAGCAGACGCATTTATGTAATTAAACACAGCATGCTAAAATGTAATTTAAACATGCTAAAACTAATTGATATAAGCAAAATTGAACTACTCCAATTCTCCTTCAGAGTGGTAAAAAATGAATAATAGTGTTATGTAGGTTATAGGTGAATTTACTTCTATGGTGGTTCATTCACAAGGCTATTGGTGAAAGGCCTTGGTTCCTTCCCACATGAACCTCTCAATTGTGCTGCTTGGGTGCCCTCATGACAAGCCAGTAGGGTTTCCCCTAAGCACGTAATTTAAGAGACAGAAAGGATGAAGCCATGTGCCTTGTGAAGCCTTGGATCAGAAACAACACATTATTCCTGCCACTTTCTATTCATTATAAGCTAGTCACTAAGTACTACCTACACCATGGGTGAGCAAAATCAAGTTCCATTTTTTTTTGAAAAAGAAGAGTACAAAGCATTTTTTGACATATTATAAAACCAACACCCAGTGAATGACCCTACCATGTTTCTAATCTTTGTAAACAGAAAAAGTGGGTTACTTTTTAGAATTTCCAAAAGTAAAGTACTAGTATCAACAAAAAGCATTGCCATTTGGTGGAGTGAACTGCAGGTTGTAAACAGAAAGAATAGCTATTCCCAGGACCAATGCTGGGCTGAGGCAACTGAGGTAGATGCCAGAGACTAATAACACACTTGCCTCAGGTACATATTAGGAGATGTATAGTTAATGCAGAACTGTTGCTTTTGCTTTAACTCTGAATTTAAAAAAAATATATATTGGATTGTAATGTTCTGCCTGTTGTACACTGAATTGTTTTACTCTCCTTAAAGTTTTTACCCAAAGCAAATGCCTCACTCACCTTGTTTTCTTACCCCTTGCCCTGCCTATCCCCCATCTCTCACACTTTCGCCACTTCTGAATGTGCGTGTGTGTGTATGTGTGTGTGTGTGTGACTTAAGGTCAGCATCTAGCAGTATGATTGCTGGAAACAGACTAAGGATAGCAGAGAACAGTTGAAAAATGCCAAACTTGGTATCAGTGTCATCACGGGTACCAGTCAGGCCCTGCTCTAATTAGCCACAGAACCTTAAGAAAGTCATTTAACCTCTCCATGTGTCAGTTTCCTGGTGACAAATTGTGAATAGATATTTTCTAATGCCCTAAAATGTAATTTAAACATGCTAAAACTAATTGATATAAGCAAAATTGAACTACTCCAATTCTCCTTCAGAGTGGTAAAAAATGAATAATAGTGTTATGTAGGTTATAGGTGAATTTACTTCTATGGTGGTTCATTCACAAGGCTATTGGTGAAAGGCCTTGGTTCCTTCCCACATGAACCTCTCAATTGTGCTGCTTGGGTGCCCTCATGACAAGCCAGTAGGGGTTCCCCTAAGCACGTAATTTAAGAGACAGAAAGGATGAAGCCATGTGCCTTGTGAAGCCTTGGATCAGAAACAACACATTATTCCTGCCACTTTCTATTCATTATAAGCTAGTCACTAAGTACTACCTACACCATGGGTGAGCAAAATCAAGTTCCATTTTTTTTGAAAAGAAGAGTACAAAGCATTTTTTGACATATTATAAAACCAACACCCAGTGAATGACCCTACCATGTTTCTAATCTTTGTAAACAGAAAAAGTGGGTTACTTTTTAGAATTTCCAAAAGTAAAGTACTAGTATCAACAAAAAGCATTGCCATTTGGTGGAGTGAACTGCAGGTTGTAAACAGAAAGAATAGCTATTCCCAGGACCAATGCTGGGCTGAGGCAACTGAGGTAGATGCCAGAGACTAATAACACACTTGCCTCAGGTACATATTAGGAGATGTATAGTTAATGCAGAACTGTTGCTTTTGCTTTAACTCTGAATTTAAAAAAAATATATATTGGATTGTAATGTTCTGCCTGTTGTACACTGAATTGTTTTACTCTCCTTAAAGTTTTTACCCAAAGCAAATGCCTCACTCACCTTGTTTTCTTACCCCTTGCCCTGCCTATCCCCCATCTCTCACACTTTCGCCACTTCTGAATGTGCGTGTGTGTGTATGTGTGTGTGTGTGTGACTTAAGGTCAGCATCTAGCAGTATGATTGCTGGAAACAGACTAAGGATAGCAGAGAACAGTTGAAAAATGCCAAACTTGGTATCAGTGTCATCACGGGTACCAGTCAGGCCCTGCTCTAATTAGCCACAGAACCTTAAGAAAGTCATTTAACCTCTCCATGTGTCAGTTTCCTGGTGACAAATTTGAAAGAACTGAATTAGATATTTTCTAATGCCCTATGAAGGACTAACATTTTGACAGCAGAAAATCTTTGAGTCTTGGGTGATGTTTTTCTTCCCTGAATTCATCATCTGTAGCTACAGATCTGAAATCCATTACTCTTCAGGGTAAAGCGAATGCCTCTCCTATGTGATTGTTGTTTTTAATTTTAATTTGGAATCATTCTTTTTTCAGCCATTTCGCAGGTTAACCCAATCTCGCTCTCAGGTAGTAATCAGGGCATGATGCAGTATTGGTATCATTTTGTATTTTCATTAAGGTAACCTGAGGACTTCCAACATTTGATGGCAACAAATTTAAATTATTAATTTTATTACAACAAGAATTCTATAATTGCAGAGTTACTGAAACACTTTTTAAATTTGTTTTTAACTGGAAAAATAAAGAGGTAGAATTTGGAGACTTGGAAGATAATGAAAAATTGTGACAGAGCTGTTATTGATTTAAAGTCATGTAAGGAGATTATTTTTTAAAGTTCAATATATACAAATCATTGACCTTAGATGAGATATTAATGAGAACACTCCACATCTCACACATATGTACTAAAAAAGAAGAAATAGACTAATAATGAACAAAAACTGTGGCACTATCATGTAAGAAAGAACTAATATTGAACCGATATTGCTAATTTAAGAACTGATATTGTTAAATATTTTAATTGATTCTACATTTTTCTAAAAAAGGAAACTACACTCCAACATGCTTAATTAAAAATCTACTGTAAGTGGGAGATATGTAATCAAAGATGGACTCACAGCTCAACTTCTGAGTGATCTTGGGTAAATCACAAAACAACAAATTGAAACTGTCTTCACCTGAGAAATGGGGACATTAAAATACTCATATAAGGAATTTTGTGTGACTCAGCCTAGCTATTGTGAATGAAAGTAATTTATAAACCATGATATACTCTTCATGTATAAAGAATTTATAAATTTGTAGATATTTCTCATTTCTAATTAATATATTGAGTGTCTTGTGAAGGAGGTAGAGATGAAAGAATAATGGACTTCTAAAGTGACTTTATCCATCAGATGACTCAAAGCTGACCTTGAAACGTACAAGTGCATGGGTTTTAATTTCATTCAGAGTGATGCAATGAGCTCCGTAATACATGATAGTAGCACAGGACTTTTGAAACATCCTTTCATTATTTATGTTTATTAGGTGCTTAAACAAGAAGAACCTCCACTGGCAAACACAATAACGAATCAGATTGCAAATCTCATCTGGACTATGCTGTGTCTGATTTACCACAATCAGTAACCCACATAATCCCTTCATGGTTCTGTTTTATCAACATGCCCAAACCCAGTTATGAATCAGTCTGAATATGGAAAATGCTCTGATGTCTGACAGGTCTAGATTGGGACTAAAGCCATAGTTGTGGTGCAGGTACCAATTAATCTAGATTGGCATTGTTCATAAGGAAGAAAACATCCCTAAGGGGAAGTCAGAAGCTTAACAGTCCATGTGAAAAGAGGCGCAGAAGGTTGCAGAAGCATAATCTGAAAGTTAAACCACACTATCAATTTCATGGAAACATGTGCGAGTGATTGATGAGGTAAAGATCATAAAGACTTGAAGACAGGAGTATGAGATGGAGAGTGAGCATTTTAACACTGGCAAGATAGGAAGAACAAACCTGGAAATATTCTCCTCCCCATTCCTGAGATCAAGAACTAATATTGAAAAGAAGAAATAGACTAATAATGAACAAAAACTGTGGCACTATCATGTAAGAAAGAACTAATATTGAACCGATATTGCTAATTTAAGAACTGATATTGTTAAATATTTTAATTGATTCTACATTTTTCTAAAAAAGGAAACTACACTCCAACATGCTTAATTAAAAATCTACTGTAAGTGGGAGATATGTAATCAAAGATGGACTCACAGCTCAACTTCTGAGTGATCTTGGGTAAATCACAAAACAACAAATTGAAACTGTCTTCACCTGAGAAATGGGGACATTAAAATACTCATATAAGGAATTTTGTGTGACTCAGCCTAGCTATTGTGAATGAAAGTAATTTATAAACCATGATATACTCTTCATGTATAAAGAATTTATAAATTTGTAGATATTTCTCATTTCTAATTAATATATTGAGTGTCTTGTGAAGGAGGTAGAGATGAAAGAATAATGGACTTCTAAAGTGACTTTATCCATCAGATGACTCAAAGCTGACCTTGAAACGTACAAGTGCATGGGTTTTAATTTCATTCAGAGTGATGCAATGAGCTCCGTAATACATGATAGTAGCACAGGACTTTTGAAACATCCTTTCATTATTTATGTTTATTAGGTGCTTAAACAAGAAGAACCTCCACTGGCAAACACAATAACGAATCAGATTGCAAATCTCATCTGGACTATGCTGTGTCTGATTTACCACAATCAGTAACCCACATAATCCCTTCATGGTTCTGTTTTATCAACATGCCCAAACCCAGTTATGAATCAGTCTGAATATGGAAAATGCTCTGATGTCTGACAGGTCTAGATTGGGACTAAAGCCATAGTTGTGGTGCAGGTACCAATTAATCTAGATTGGCATTGTTCATAAGGAAGAAAACATCCCTAAGGGGAAGTCAGAAGCTTAACAGTCCATGTGAAAAGAGGCGCAGAAGGTTGCAGAAGCATAATCTGAAAGTTAAACCACACTATCAATTTCATGGAAACATGTGCGAGTGATTGATGAGGTAAAGATCATAAAGACTTGAAGACAGGAGTATGAGATGGAGAGTGAGCATTTTAACACTGGCAAGATAGGAAGAACAAACCTGGAAATATCTCCTCACATTCCCTGTCATCACAAGAACATCCAGAATGAAAAGAGGTTAGTGAGAGTCAGAGCCGTACATTGGAAACAGAGCAAGGTCATTCAATGTTTAAGTGGTATTCTGGCAATGTGTATGGACCATTTACATGCTTGTGTATTGATGGTGCTAAGTCAGCCATCAGCTAGAGAAGGACACAAAGACATGGAATTCATTGGTCCTCAAGGGCAAGGCTAGGGGCTGATGATATTATTTTCTATAATCTGACATTGCTTGGAAAATATTAGAAGAAAAATAATGTTTGGGTGATGATTGTCTTTTAACAGGTCATCCTATAACAAAAGTATTGGGTCTATGTATCGATTTGTGAACTAAAATCTGAGAAGCTGTTTCTACATTTGCCTTCTATTTTCTCTCAGAACCTAGCTGACAGAAGTGAATGTCAGAGACTACTTGGAATAATATAATAGCTACATTTTATTGAGGGGTAATCATGTGTTGGGCTCTGTGCTATTCTCCATTTATGTACTCATTCACGTTTTTCTGACTCTTTCTGACACCCATGGATTGTACCAGAAAGTTTCCTCTATTCCTGTGTTTTCCCGGGCAAGAATATTGAAGTAGGTTGCCATTTCCTTCTCTAGGAATCTTCCTGACCGATAAGCCACACCCTCCTGATTGCCACATTCAGTAACCCACATAATCCCTTCATGGTTCTGTTTTATCAACATGCCCAAACCCAGTTATGAATCAGTCTGAATATGGAAAATGCTCTGATGTCTGACAGGTCTAGATTGGGACTAAAGCCATAGTTGTGGTGCAGGTACCAATTAATCTAGATTGGCATTGTTCATAAGGAAGAAAACATCCCTAAGGGGAAGTCAGAAGCTTAACAGTCCATGTGAAAAGAGGCGCAGAAGGTTGCAGAAGCATAATCTGAAAGTTAAACCACACTATCAATTTCATGGAAACATGTGCGAGTGATTGATGAGGTAAAGATCATAAAGACTTGAAGACAGGAGTATGAGATGGAGAGTGAGCATTTTAACACTGGCAAGATAGGAAGAACAAACCTGGAAATATCTCCTCACATTCCCTGTCATCACAAGAACATCCAGAATGAAAAGAGGTTAGTGAGAGTCAGAGCCGTACATTGGAAACAGAGCAAGGTCATTCAATGTTTAAGTGGTATTCTGGCAATGTGTATGGACCATTTACATGCTTGTGTATTGATGGTGCTAAGTCAGCCATCAGCTAGAGAAGGACACAAAGACATGGAATTCATTGGTCCTCAAGGGCAAGGCTAGGGGCTGATGATATTATTTTCTATAATCTGACATTGCTTGGAAAATATTAGAAGAAAAATAATGTTTGGGTGATGATTGTCTTTTAACAGGTCATCCTATAACAAAAGTATTGGGTCTATGTATCGATTTGTGAACTAAAATCTGAGAAGCTGTTTCTACATTTGCCTTCTATTTTCTCTCAGAACCTAGCTGACAGAAGTGAATGTCAGAGACTACTTGGAATAATATAATAGCTACATTTTATTGAGGGGTAATCATGTGTTGGGCTCTGTGCTATTCTCCATTTATGTACTCATTCACGTTTTTCTGACTCTTTCTGACACACATGGATTGTACCAGACAGATTCCTCTATTCATGGGATTTCCCAGGCAAGAATATTGAAGTAGGTTGCCATTTCCTTCTCTAGGGAATCTTCCTGACCAAAGAATAAAGCCCACACCCTCCTGCATTGCCAGGCAGATTCTTTACCACTGAGACACCTGAGAACCCCTCAGAATCCCTTAGAATATTAATTTTGAACCAAGAGCTGAAATGTTGGAAACAGTATTATCTCTGTTTCACCCATGTGGAAATTGAGATCTCCATCCAGCAAGTAATAGAGTGAGACCTGAACAATACAAAGCCCCATTTACAGGATGACATTTTTCTATTTTGTTCTGGGCCTTGTGGAGGAGACTGAATGAAGATGCACTCCTGTAGAGTGTATGAAGCATTTTTGATGGGGACAGTGAGGGGAACATGGAGTTTTCTTCTGACAGAGATGTTGGCTATGGTGTTTGTGGAGGGTTGGATTTATATGAGCTATCTATGAGAGAGTCCCTCAGACAGCAAGGGAATCAAACCAGTCAATCCTAAAGGAAATCAAGCCTAAATATTTAATTGAAAAGACTGATGCTGAAACTGAAACTCCAATACTTTGCCCACCTGCTGTGAAGAGTCGACTCACTGGAAAAGACCCTGTTGCAAGATAGGAAGAAGGAAGGGAAGAGAATGGCAGAGGATAAAGACGGTTGGTTGTCATCACTGACTCAAAGGACATGAGTTGGAGCAAACCCCAGAAGACAGTGAAGAACAGAGAAGTCTGGCATGCTGTTCTCCATGGGGTCACAAAGAGTCAGACATGACTGAGTGACTGAACAAAAATAATCAACAAATGAAATAAGATAAGGGCAACTAGATCAGGGGTGGAGGGATCACAAAAATCTCACCCTGGTTGTAAAAGGTTAATCCTTTAAATAACATCTTTAAAGATTGCTTAGGAAATGTCTAAATTAACCAGATTTTCAACCTCTGTTTTTGTGTGGTCATTCTCTCTGAGAGCAGTCTGAGACTTTAGGAAAAGTATTACATTTAAGACATGTAATACATGTAATAGTTAAGAAGACTACACAGGCAAATGAGCATTGGATTCGTTTGACCCAGTTTCCAAGAAAGAAAGTAATGCTGAACTCCTGATGGACCTCCGTAGAATTTTGAAGGTTTTCCACATCTACAGAAAAAAGCCAAAATTTGAGGATATAGGAGATGGCCTGCAACAAAGGAAATAAGTCCAAGTTTCTAGGTTAGTTAAGGATCCCCTTTCATAGGATCTTGAATGTAGAAATTGCATTCCAATAGTCAAAGCAGCTAACCTGAGCAGTTTATCATAGGCTTTCTTTTGACTTTTAAGTATTTATAACTGTTTGAACAAGAGAAATGGAACAATAGCAGCTGAATACTTAATTTATTTCCTTTTATAGTTTTAGCCTTAGATTCATTTTTTCTGATGGCCGTTGAAAGATTTCTCCATGATTCCTACCCATGAGAACACCCATCTGTCTGCACTCCATCACTTCCAGCTGGATTTGACACCATTTGTCTCTAATAGCAAGTTTCATTTTCTTATTTTCCCCAATTCCAGACTGAACATCTGCCTTGTACTTTGGCAAGAGTAACATATCCCACTTGAGCAAAAGCAATATGGTCTCCTGGTGTCACTCTCAGAGACAAGACTTGGCTTGCCAATTGTGATAACTATACCATATTATATCAATGAAACATGTATTTCTTCATAATGCTCTAGGCAACATGCAGACCTTCATATAGGATAGTCATGGCTTTCAACACACTCAGTGAAATTCTCCAGAAGCAACATGGCTTTCTCATAAGTCTAAGAAGGAAACTATTTATATGTGTTTTCCTGTGGTACAGAGAATTTGCCATTTTTATTTTCCTTACAATCTATCTGTGATTATTTTTATATTTGATTCTTGTTGTCAAAGCATATCTTGTGTACATTGTGGCCCCAATATCCAAGGAAGTGCCAGGTCAGGGATCTTGTAGGCCCTCAATGCATATTGGCTAAATGCATAAGTCAACTTTGTTAAAGACTTCTTAAATTTATAAATAGTATGATTATTGACACGGTCTCACACACCTCACTTGTACATGTATTTTCATTCCCAAATAACTTATAACTTATAATGCCATGATTTCTCATTAGAGAAATTATGCTACTAAATACAAAAATGTAAGACTTACTCTACAAACCTAGGACTTCTCTGACAGCTCAGTGGGTGTATAATTTGCCTGCAGTACAGGATACACAGAAGTTTGATGGGATTTTTATCTCTAGATTTGGTGGGTCCCCTCAAGGGCGAAAATGGCAACTCACTCCAATATTCCTGCCTGAAAAATCCTTTCATAGGATCTTGAATGTAGAAATTGCATTCCAATAGTCAAAGCAGCTAACCTGAGCAGTTTATCATAGGCTTTCTTTTGACTTTTAAGTATTTATAACTGTTTGAACAAGAGAAATGGAACAATAGCAGCTGAATACTTAATTTATTTCCTTTTATAGTTTTAGCCTTAGATTCATTTTTTCTGATGGCCGTTGAAAGATTTCTCCATGATTCCTACCCATGAGAACACCCATCTGTCTGCACTCCATCACTTCCAGCTGGATTTGACACCATTTGTCTCTAATAGCAAGTTTCATTTTCTTATTTTCCCCAATTCCAGACTGAACATCTGCCTTGTACTTTGGCAAGAGTAACATATCCCACTTGAGCAAAAGCAATATGGTCTCCTGGTGTCACTCTCAGAGACAAGACTTGGCTTGCCAATTGTGATAACTATACCATATTATATCAATGAAACATGTATTTCTTCATAATGCTCTAGGCAACATGCAGACCTTCATATAGGATAGTCATGGCTTTCAACACACTCAGTGAAATTCTCCAGAAGCAACATGGCTTTCTCATAAGTCTAAGAAGGAAACTATTTATATGTGTTTTCCTGTGGTACAGAGAATTTGCCATTTTTATTTTCCTTACAATCTATCTGTGATTATTTTTATATTTGATTCTTGTTGTCAAAGCATATCTTGTGTACATTGTGGCCCCAATATCCAAGGAAGTGCCAGGTCAGGGATCTTGTAGGCCCTCAATGCATATTGGCTAAATGCATAAGTCAACTTTGTTAAAGACTTCTTAAATTTATAAATAGTATGATTATTGACACGGTCTCACACACCTCACTTGTACATGTATTTTCATTCCCAAATAACTTATAACTTATAATGCCATGATTTCTCATTAGAGAAATTATGCTACTAAATACAAAAATGTAAGACTTACTCTACAAACCTAGGACTTCTCTGACAGCTCAGTGGGTGTATAATTTGCCTGCAGTACAGGATACACAGAAGTTTGATGGGATTTTTATCTCTAGATTTGGTGGGTCCCCTCAAGGGCGAAAATGGCAACTCACTCCAATATTCTTGCCTGAAAAATCCCATGGACAGAGGAGCCTGGTGAGTCCAAAGATCACAAAGGATCAATCAAAACTGAGTGACTGCATACATGCTCTACAAACTTATACAAAATATTGTCAAAAAACCTAAAAAATAGAAAATGTTTCCTAAAGTGAAGGTCACGGGATTGATATTATGAAGTCATAGCATCAGTATTGTGGAAAGGGATCCAGAAGCTGATTTTAAAATAATAGGTATGCTCGCTTCCCCACACCTTTGAATTCTCCACAACTTCCATTATATGGAAGAAGAGAAAAAAAAAAAACTATAACCTAGAAATGATTCATAAACATTTTATGTCAAAAACATCTTCCCCAGATAATTTTATCACAGACTGCCTTCTATGGAAATCTTTTCTCTGACCTCAAAATTCTAGAATTATAAAACATTAAGTTGAATTTTGAAATTTAAGGTACAGAAATAGAAACAATCTTTGGTATGCTAATCGAAAATATGGCCATTTCCTGAAGTTCCTGGTTTTATTTACTTTAGAAAGAAAATGCTCCTGGGAGAAACACAAACTTCAAGCTCTTGCTTTTCACACATAACACCCCTTTATCACTGATGTGACCTGAATTCCAACAAATGACTAACCTCATCACTAGTAATCTGCCATCATCCCAAGAAGTGAACATAATCAAAAGCTAAATCAAATAAATATGTCTTATTCTCTGTTCTGACGTTGGCCAAGTTCTATTTCTGGTGAGAGGCCAAGGAGAGCGGGTGCCAAAGGCATATGGTTGTGGGCACCGTTATGCCAAAAAGATGTCAACACATTGGAAAGGATTCAGAGAAGAGTAGCAGGGGTGATTAAGGGACTGAGGAATTTACTTATGAGAGATTAAAAGAGCTAAGTGTGTATACATTGGCTAGGCAATATATGGGAGGCAGCATAGTTGGATATAATTTGAAGTGTCAACAAGTCTGCACAAGGAATTAGTGGCACGGGAGCCAGAGGAAACACTAAGGCTTGGGAAAGAGCAGTAAATAAGGATGAAAACCAGAATCTAGTTGTCGTCAACATTCCTTAAGACTATGTTGATTTAAAACAAGAGCATTTCACAGCATCAGGTCTAAGACCAGTCATAGACTAAAAGAATATGTAAAAGGAGAAGTGAAAACAAGCTGACCTGGCCTGGGACAAAAGGCATAAGAAACAAAGGTATATTTACTGAGAACATGTCTACTGCCCATTTGCAACTGTCCATATTTACTCGGCCATAAAAAAAAAATCCCAGGTCTAAAGCCCCCAGGGGATCTAAAAAGTTTCCTATAACCTAGAAATGATTTCAACTTTTTAAATGGCTCGCTTCCACACCTTTGAATTCTCCACAACTTCCATTATATGGAAGAAGAGAAAAAAACTATAACCTAGAAATGATTCATAAACATTTTATGTCAAAAACATCTTCCCAGATAATTTTATCACAGACTGCCTTCTATGGAAATCTTTTCTCTGACCTCAAAATTCTAGAATTATAAAACATTAAGTTGAATTTTGAAATTTAAGGTACAGAAATAGAAACAATCTTTGGTATGCTAATCGAAAATATGGCCATTTCCTGAAGTTCCTGGTTTTATTTACTTTAGAAAGAAAATGCTCCTGGGAGAAACACAAACTTCAAGCTCTTGCTTTTCACACATAACACCCCTTTATCACTGATGTGACCTGAATTCCAACAAATGACTAACCTCATCACTAGTAATCTGCCATCATCCCAAGAAGTGAACATAATCAAAAGCTAAATCAAATAAATATGTCTTATTCTCTGTTCTGACGTTGGCCAAGTTCTATTTCTGGTGAGAGGCCAAGGAGAGCGGGTGCCAAAGGCATATGGTTGTGGGCACCGTTATGCCAAAAAGATGTCAACACATTGGAAAGGATTCAGAGAAGAGTAGCAGGGGTGATTAAGGGACTGAGGAATTTACTTATGAGAGATTAAAAGAGCTAAGTGTGTATACATTGGCTAGGCAATATATGGGAGGCAGCATAGTTGGATATAATTTGAAGTGTCAACAAGTCTGCACAAGGAATTAGTGGCACGGGAGCCAGAGGAAACACTAAGGCTTGGGAAAGAGCAGTAAATAAGGATGAAAACCAGAATCTAGTTGTCGTCAACATTCCTTAAGACTATGTTGATTTAAAACAAGAGCATTTCACAGCATCAGGTCTAAGACCAGTCATAGACTAAAAGAATATGTAAAAGGAGAAGTGAAAACAAGCTGACCTGGCCTGGGACAAAAGGCATAAGAAACAAAGGTATATTTACTGAGAACATGTCTACTGCCCATTTGCAACTGTCCATATTTACTCGGCCATAATCAATTATAAATATTTTTAAAACAGCAAAAGGGCTTCCCAGGTGGAACTAGGTAAAGAGCCCATCTATCAACCCAGGAGACATAGATGTGGCTTCCTACTCTAGGCTGGGATGATCCCTTGGAGGAGGACATGGCAACCCACTCCAGTAGTCTTGCCTGGAGAATCTCATGGACAGAGGAACCTGGTAGGCTCCAGTCTGTAGGTTCACACAGAGTCAAACACAACTGAAGTGACTTATTACAGACTCACACATCCTTAGTCATTGACAAATCCTCACAATACTGTGTTTAACTTCACAAATTAACAGATATTTTCAAAGTCCATTAAAAAAATGAAAATACTCCACTAAACTCATGATCATACAATCATTAATTTGATTGGAAACCAAGAGGAGGCTTATAACTACGGGTAAATTGATTTTTCTCCATTTTTGAATAGCTTTAAACTTTTATCACATAGAGTGAAAAGTTTATAGCCTCATTTTTGAGCTTCTCCATCCCTAGTGAAACACTAACTTAATTTCTAACTTTATAGATTTTCCTATGCTAGACATTTCATATAAATGGAATCTACAATATGTGGTTCCTTGTGACCAACTTTAAATTAGTATGATGTTTTCAAGGTTCATCCTTGGTATGGCATGAATGACTACATTGTTCTTTTTTACAGCTGAACAATATATTGACCCTGGGAAAAACCGAAGACATGAGGAGAAGGGGAAGACTGAAATTGAGGTGCTTGGATGGCATCACTGACTTGATGAACATGAATTTGACCAAACTCTGGGAAATGGTGAAAGACAGGGAAACCTGGTGTGCTGCAGTCCGGGTGGGCACTCAAAGAGCAGTAAATAAGGATGAAAACCAGAATCTAGTTGTCGTCAACATTCCTTAAGACTATGTTGATTTAAAACAAGAGCATTTCACAGCATCAGGTCTAAGACCAGTCATAGACTAAAAGAATATGTAAAAGGAGAAGTGAAAACAAGCTGACCTGGCCTGGGACAAAAGGCATAAGAAACAAAGGTATATTTACTGAGAACATGTCTACTGCCCATTTGCAACTGTCCATATTTACTCGGCCATAATCAATTATAAATATTTTTAAAACAGCAAAAGGGCTTCCCAGGTGGAACTAGGTAAAGAGCCCATCTATCAACCCAGGAGACATAGATGTGGCTTCCTACTCTAGGCTGGGATGATCCCTTGGAGGAGGACATGGCAACCCACTCCAGTAGTCTTGCCTGGAGAATCTCATGGACAGAGGAACCTGGTAGGCTCCAGTCTGTAGGTTCACACAGAGTCAAACACAACTGAAGTGACTTATTACAGACTCACACATCCTTAGTCATTGACAAATCCTCACAATACTGTGTTTAACTTCACAAATTAACAGATATTTTCAAAGTCCATTAAAAAAATGAAAATACTCCACTAAACTCATGATCATACAATCATTAATTTGATTGGAAACCAAGAGGAGGCTTATAACTACGGGTAAATTGATTTTTCTCCATTTTTGAATAGCTTTAAACTTTTATCACATAGAGTGAAAAGTTTATAGCCTCATTTTGAGCTTCTCCATCCCTAGTGAAACACTAACTTAATTTCTAACTTTATAGATTTTCCTATGCTAGACATTTCATATAAATGGAATCTACAATATGTGGTTCCTTGTGACCAACTTTAAATTAGTATGATGTTTTCAAGGTTCATCCTTGGTATGGCATGAATGACTACATTGTTCTTTTTTACAGCTGAACAATATATTGACCCTGGGAAAAACCGAAGACATGAGGAGAAGGGGAAGACTGAAATTGAGGTGCTTGGATGGCATCACTGACTTGATGAACATGAATTTGACCAAACTCTGGGAAATGGTGAAAGACAGGGAAACCTGGTGTGCTGCAGTCCGTGGGCACTCAAAGAGTCAGATATGACTTACTGACTGAACAACAACAATATTTCATTGTATAGATATGCTACATGTTGTTTATCCATTCATCAGTTGATGAATATACATCATTAAGATAGAATAGTATGTACATTATTTCCTGTGAAAATGCCTGGTCATTTCACTTATTCACATAGTTCAACTTGGGGTATTGTGAGCTGATTTTATCATCTCTCCCATCTCTCCAAGAAAAAGATGCACAGTCTACAATCAAACAAATGATGCTGGAATTTGATGTTCCTTGTCAGAATTTGTTGGAGATACATTTGGTCAGCCAATTCAATGTCCAGTGGTTTGGATAGATTGTACTTCCAGTTATGCATAACAGAGAATATATGGATGCAGTCTCTCTTTATGGACTTCACCCTTCAGTCTCTTGCCCAAAGGGCACATAATATAGTTTAGTAGAGGATAGTGTGCCATTCTCATTTCTCTACAATAGTGAAGTATGCTATTGTATGTCTTCTCTGGGTGCAGCTTTCCTCCTCAGAAAGTAATATAACAAAATGTTTTATAATATTCTAGCAATGAATTGAAAATCATACTGCAGCTCAAAATAGTGACTTTGAGAAAATTATTTTAAATTCCTAGTACCTGGTTTATTCATTGAGATAAGGAATTCTAGAGGACTCTATAAAGCAAATTAAATGATATACAAATAGCATATACTTAGGGATCAATAATGGTGACTGATTTTAACAAAAGGTGATATTACAAGGAGTAGAGGATGGGAGCAGATAGAGTCACGAAAAGGCTTGCAATGATTTATAACAATATCCAATATCTAATAAATCCTCTGATAAAGAAGAAGAAAAATAGAACCCATAATTTAATAGCCCTTAACATGCTTGGCATTATTCCCCAGATTTTTTTCAGAAATTAGCTCTTGCAACACTCCACTGAATTCTATATTAAAATTTAAACCATTCATTACTACGCAGTAAGAGAAAACCGAAGACATGAGGAGAAGGGAAGACTGAAATTGAGGTGCTTGGATGGCATCACTGACTTGATGAACATGAATTTGACCAAACTCTGGGAAATGGTGAAAGACAGGGAAACCTGGTGTGCTGCAGTCCGTGGGCACTCAAAGAGTCAGATATGACTTACTGACTGAACAACAACAATATTTCATTGTATAGATATGCTACATGTTGTTTATCCATTCATCAGTTGATGAATATACATCATTAAGATAGAATAGTATGTACATTATTTCCTGTGAAAATGCCTGGTCATTTCACTTATTCACATAGTTCAACTTGGGGTATTGTGAGCTGATTTTATCATCTCTCCCATCTCTCCAAGAAAAAGATGCACAGTCTACAATCAAACAAATGATGCTGGAATTTGATGTTCCTTGTCAGAATTTGTTGGAGATACATTTGGTCAGCCAATTCAATGTCCAGTGGTTTGGATAGATTGTACTTCCAGTTATGCATAACAGAGAATATATGGATGCAGTCTCTCTTTATGGACTTCACCCTTCAGTCTCTTGCCCAAAGGGCACATAATATAGTTTAGTAGAGGATAGTGTGCCATTCTCATTTCTCTACAATAGTGAAGTATGCTATTGTATGTCTTCTCTGGGTGCAGCTTTCCTCCTCAGAAAGTAATATAACAAAATGTTTTATAATATTCTAGCAATGAATTGAAAATCATACTGCAGCTCAAAATAGTGACTTTGAGAAAATTATTTTAAATTCCTAGTACCTGGTTTATTCATTGAGATAAGGAATTCTAGAGGACTCTATAAAGCAAATTAAATGATATACAAATAGCATATACTTAGGGATCAATAATGGTGACTGATTTTAACAAAAGGTGATATTACAAGGAGTAGAGGAGTGGGAGCAGATAGAGTCACGAAAAGGCTTGCAATGATTTATAACAATATCCAATATCTAATAAATCCTCTGATAAAGAAGAAGAAAAATAGAACCCATAATTTAATAGCCCTTAACATGCTTGGCATTATTCCCCAGATTTTTTTCAGAAATTAGCTCTTGCAACACTCCACTGAATTCTATATTACTACCATCATTACTAACAGACAGGTTTTGTCAAAAGTCAGTCAACTTCTCAGAGGCAGTATTTGCATGCAGGTAACTGGTTTGGGGTGATGATGCTTCCCTGGTAACTCAGCTGGTAAAGAATTTGCCTGCAAAGCAGGAGACACCAGTTTGATTTCTGCGTCAGGAAGATCTCCTGAAGAAGGGATAGGCTGCCCACTCTAGTATTTTTGGGTTTCCCTGGTAGTTCAGACAGAAAAGAGTCCACCTGCAATGTGAGAGACCTGGGTTCAATCTCTGGGGTGGGAAGGTCCCCTGGAAGAGGGCATGACATCTCATGCCTGACAATTTAGCATTCAATATTAATTTTCAACATACTGTTTTTGTTATCACTTTCTTTTACCTGTGATAACTTCAACTTTTACAACTCTCTCTTTCACCATGTTAAAGCCTAAGAGAAGATCTTGATAAACACTGAGCTGTTCATCTCTTTCAGAATTGTCTTTTGTATGTCATCTTTCATTGCTATAAACTTGCAAAAAGGAGCAGGTGGTGAGGATAAAAATATGTTAGCATTCATGTTTCTAGCCAAAAATCACCTGCATTTCATTTGAAGCAAATAGGAAACAAGAAAAATACCTCTCTTTTATTCCTACCTCATTTCTGCCTAACAGCCTGGTCAGCCCCTGATCCTCCAGTCCGGGATTATCGCCATTCACCCTGCCTTCCCGTGTTCTTAGTTACTTTAAACCTTGCCTGCACCAGGCTGCCAGAAGAGCTTTTGGATAAGACATTACTTGCTTCCTCCTCAAGAGCTTCTAATGCATCCATCCTTTCAAATAGGTTCAATTTCAATCCCTTGCATTTCATTTGCTCTCCCCAAATCCTCCCAACATACTCCTATCCCTCAGTCAGAGAAACCTCTTCATTGTCCCCTGAGCCTGGCCACCTTTGCATCTCAGGTCTTCCTAATGCCCTCAGATAGACATACTCCTCTCTACAGTCACACACACACACACACACACACATATGCACACACACATGCACATGTGCATTTGCACAATACTGGAAAGAATGCTAAAAACACAGCAAATATCAGTTTCTCTTAATTAATTCTTTCTTCCTCTCCTCAGCTCTACTAAGAATGACTTCAGTAAATTTCCCAGCCTGGAATTCCTTCTCTCTGCCTAAATCCCTGCCACAGTTGGCACCAGAGTGTTTAGAATTTGACTGTTTTTTAATTATAAGCTACCAAGAATCATCCTTTGAGAAGTCTTTGAGGAATCTTAAGGTACAGTTTTGAAACTAGACTTGTGTTTAAAAGTTTTTGAATACCTTCTATGTAATTGATTCATTACATATATCATGACTGAGATCAAATATCATCACTTTTCTATAGCCTTAATGAACCCAATTCTTCTCAGGGAAAATTCATTTTGCCTCTGTACTCCCATAATGCTGTGACTTATAAATTGATCTATCTTTGCAGATAGCAGCTTACACTCAGCTTATGGTAATAAACCTGCTTCTACCAAATAGACTCTGCACTTCTTGAAGGCAAGGGCTGAACTTTCCTTCTATCCCAAGAGCCTCTGCACCTAATAACTCAATAAATTGCTAAACAAATCCAAATTTGCTTAATTAAAAGGACAGAACTCTGAAAAAAGAGGATTGAATGTGTTGAAATGAGTTCAGGGGTGAAGAAGTTGATGTTACTCAGATGTACAGGGTGCTTCTTCTTTTCATACATTGCACTAGACTTGCTCTTTTTCCAGGACCTACTGTGCCAAATCAGGCTTGTGATTAAGATCAACTCTACCGGGAAATGAGCGGAGAGTTGCAGAGCATTTGAAAAGGGCCTTGCTGTCGAAAGTTTGCAATTCAGGCAAACAGTTGTTATGGTTCTTTTGTTTTATTTCTGCTCCCCTTAAAGGGCAAGGTTTGAAAATTTCGGAAATTTATTAAAAGAATCTCACTACAAAGAGAACACTCCAGGAATCATTTTCTCTTGAAACAAGGTGAGTTGCCAACTGCATAGCATCCTGGGTGGATGGTAGCTGTGCCAACTTCAAGGGCCGCTTATTCCAAAATCACCTTTTTCAAGATGTAAAACACCTATTTTGCCCTCAGGCAAGACTGCAAATAAAGTGACTCTATTTCCAAGAACTGCTTTCAGATGCATTTAGAACCTGTCAAATAATATGTCTCCCATTCTGTGGGGAATTGAACATTTTTCCTCATTGGATCAGAGAATATTCGGACTAAAACAATCCTCAGATGTCATCTAGTTTAAATTTATTTTATTTTGTTTTTCCTTTCTTTCTTTCTTTTCCCTTAGAGAAGAAACCGAAGGAAAGAAAGAAATCACACAGCCTTTAAGAAGAAGACCAGTTAAATTTGACTGTTTTTAATTATAAGCTTCATCCTTTGAGAAGTCTTTGAGGAATCTTAAGGTACAGTTTTGAAACTAGACTTGTGTTTAAAAGTTTTTGAATACCTTCTATGTAATTGATTCATTACATATATCATGACTGAGATCAAATATCATCACTTTTCTATAGCCTTAATGAACCCAATTCTTCTCAGGGAAAATTCATTTTGCCTCTGTACTCCCATAATGCTGTGACTTATAAATTGATCTATCTTTGCAGATAGCAGCTTACACTCAGCTTATGGTAATAAACCTGCTTCTACCAAATAGACTCTGCACTTCTTGAAGGCAAGGGCTGAACTTTCCTTCTATCCCAAGAGCCTCTGCACCTAATAACTCAATAAATTGCTAAACAAATCCAAATTTGCTTAATTAAAAGGACAGAACTCTGAAAAAAGAGGATTGAATGTGTTGAAATGAGTTCAGGGGTGAAGAAGTTGATGTTACTCAGATGTACAGGGTGCTTCTTCTTTTCATACATTGCACTAGACTTGCTCTTTTTCCAGGACCTACTGTGCCAAATCAGGCTTGTGATTAAGATCAACTCTACCGGGAAATGAGCGGAGAGTTGCAGAGCATTTGAAAAGGGCCTTGCTGTCGAAAGTTTGCAATTCAGGCAAACAGTTGTTATGGTTCTTTTGTTTTATTTCTGCTCCCCTTAAAGGGCAAGGTTTGAAAATTTCGGAAATTTATTAAAAGAATCTCACTACAAAGAGAACACTCCAGGAATCATTTTCTCTTGAAACAAGGTGAGTTGCCAACTGCATAGCATCCTGGGTGGATGGTAGCTGTGCCAACTTCAAGGGCCGCTTATTCCAAAATCACCTTTTTCAAGATGTAAAACACCTATTTTGCCCTCAGGCAAGACTGCAAATAAAGTGACTCTATTTCCAAGAACTGCTTTCAGATGCATTTAGAACCTGTCAAATAATATGTCTCCCATTCTGTGGGGAATTGAACATTTTTCCTCATTGGATCAGAGAATATTCGGACTAAAACAATCCTCAGATGTCATCTAGTTTAAATTTATTTTATTTTGTTTTTCCTTTCTTTCTTTCTTTTCCCTTAGAGAAGAAACCGAAGGAAAGAAAGAAATCACACAGCCAATTATCACAGAAGGAAGACCATGATGTTAAGTTAACTTCATTCTCTGCCACATCTCAGACCCTCTGCTGGTGTTGATTCTTGTAAATGTTCACAGACATGTGTTCAAGAGGCCTATCCAGGTAGTTAATTAAGCAAGTTAGTCATCTCACAAAGGCAAAACACTACCTAATTTTAGTCTAAACTCTGACTTTTTTCTATATCAGTGTTGTAGAAACAGAAGTTCCTGAATTTCTTTATTTTGTCTGTGTGTGTGGAGAATTAAAGGTAAGTATTGAGCTTATACTTAAAATTCCATATGGGTACCCAGGATTGTGTGCTTGTGTGTGTGTATGTATGTGTATGCATTTGTTTGCCTGGGACTGGTGAAGTTAAAGTTAGGTAATGAACTGAGTTGGGCATTTGACTAAGAAAACGACATATTTACCCAGGATGCGGTGGTTACAGGAACCTTGACAGAAGAGAAAGAAGAAAAATGAAGACTCAAGTTGAGAGAGGGGAGCAGAAGCATCTTTAGAAAGCAATGTACCTGGAGTGAGGCTTCCTTAGGGAAAAACACTAGTCGGTTCGGCAGTTATAAATAGGTTTCACAGAGTGAGAAGTCATACTACTAGCATATCTGCTTGCTTGGTTTCCATTTACCTTCTTTGTAGTTCTTTGTCCACATATGTACTCTAAAAGGGAACTGATAACATGACAATGCTCTGAAACAGTTGATGTAAAAAAGGAAAAATCCTTTGAAAAGTATAAAGGCATAACTGAATAGAAATCATCTATTATTTTGATTTCAAGGACAACGTGTTCATGGTAGCTGTGCCAACTTCAAGGGCCGCTTATTCCAAAATCACCTTTTCAAGATGTAAACACCTATTTTGCCCTCAGGCAAGACTACAAATAAAGTGACTCTATTTCCAAGAACTGCTTTCAGATGCATTTAGAACCTGTCAAATAATATGTCTCCCATTCTGTGGGGAATTGAACATTTTTCCTCATTGGATCAGAGAATATTCGGACTAAAACAATCCTCAGATGTCATCTAGTTTAAATTTATTTTATTTTGTTTTTCCTTTCTTTCTTTCTTTTCCCTTAGAGAAGAAACCGAAGGAAAGAAAGAAATCACACAGCCAATTATCACAGAAGGAAGACCATGATGTTAAGTTAACTTCATTCTCTGCCACATCTCAGACCCTCTGCTGGTGTTGATTCTTGTAAATGTTCACAGACATGTGTTCAAGAGGCCTATCCAGGTAGTTAATTAAGCAAGTTAGTCATCTCACAAAGGCAAAACACTACCTAATTTTAGTCTAAACTCTGACTTTTTTCTATATCAGTGTTGTAGAAACAGAAGTTCCTGAATTTCTTTATTTTGTCTGTGTGTGTGGAGAATTAAAGGTAAGTATTGAGCTTATACTTAAAATTCCATATGGGTACCCAGGATTGTGTGCTTGTGTGTGTGTATGTATGTGTATGCATTTGTTTGCCTGGGACTGGTGAAGTTAAAGTTAGGTAATGAACTGAGTTGGGCATTTGACTAAGAAAACGACATATTTACCCAGGATGCGGTGGTTACAGGAACCTTGACAGAAGAGAAAGAAGAAAAATGAAGACTCAAGTTGAGAGAGGGGAGCAGAAGCATCTTTAGAAAGCAATGTACCTGGAGTGAGGCTTCCTTAGGGAAAAACACTAGTCGGTTCGGCAGTTATAAATAGGTTTCACAGAGTGAGAAGTCATACTACTAGCATATCTGCTTGCTTGGTTTCCATTTACCTTCTTTGTAGTTCTTTGTCCACATATGTACTCTAAAAGGGAACTGATAACATGACAATGCTCTGAAACAGTTGATGTAAAAAAGGAAAAATCCTTTGAAAAGTATAAAGGCATAACTGAATAGAAATCATCTATTATTTTGATTTCAAGGACAACGTGTTCATAAATGTAAAAGTGTTTGTCCATATAGTAATAGTTCTCCATAGCGAAGATTGGCACAGGCTGATCTGAATATAAATCCCTTACAGAGACAGACTTTGCAATGGGAAAAAGAAAGTAAATAGAGACCCACACACATCATTTACAATGTAAATCATCTATCGTGTTCATATGCATGATCTGCCCACTGCTTACCTTGCCCAGGTTGATTTCAATACTGAAAAATATTGATAAAGGTCTAAGACTGTGTCTGGCAGAAATTCTTTTATCTTTCAATCAAATCAATATTTTATTTTTGATTTCCTTAAAAATCCTTGAATTTCTGTAATCCAGTCATAAAATTAAGCATAACTTAATAATATTGCCAGAGAAATTAATAAAGGAAGAGACCTTTGGGGATTCCAGGTATGGGCAATGTAGGTATCTGCAGTGCTCTAAGCACCTTTGGTTTAAACCAATCATATTGTGTTTTCAGCTTAGCCCACTTTATAGCTTTAATTAAACAAAATTAAACTTAATTATTAACGGAAATAGATGAATAAGCTAAGGTTAGCTGATACTATTTTTGTTGTTGTTCTTTGTAAGGTGCCACTAGTATATCCAGCACAAGACAGTTAAGCTTGAATAGTGCTGAATAAAACAAAGTTTTTGCCCCAAGGAGCTTTTTTTCCATAACCATGTCAATTACAGATCATAACTCAAGGTGTAGTTGACAGAATTTGTTACTTCAGAAGGAGAAAGTACCCATGGCAAATTTTCATCAAGAATTGAAAGGTTCCCTAGAGAATCTAAATAAAGGATCAATTCAGTCATTACTTGGATTTTATGAATATTTAGAGGCACAAAATGGAGTTCTTCCCTCAAGGTAGTGCCTCCTGAATGCTGGAACTAGCACAGTTTTATTAAGAAATCTTGGTCTTTAATTAAACCTGTTTTAATCACTGAATAGTCACAGGTTGATTCTTAATTTGTATTGTGTTTTAGCTTGCCAACTTAAGGAATTTTTCATATTTTTGACAAATATTTCTTAAAAGGGTGTTATGGAGAAGACACTGCATGATGAACATACAAAGGCAAGTAGAGCAAATGCAGAGGAATAGATTTTTTGATAGAATTTCATAACATCTTCCAGAGAAAGAGGGAGGTAGTGGAAGGTACTTCATGAACTCTAAGACTGAACTTTCTGAGTAGTATAACTCTGTGATTGCAGGTAGAACTCACTCAGAGGCATAGCAAGCAGAAGATGAGGCTGGAAGGAAGACTCATGGATTAGGTTTTAATCATTTTCCACTGGTGAACTCACTCAGAGGCATATCTCCTTCAATGAATCATTATCCATTTTATTTTTGCCCAGGTTGATTTCAATACTGAAAAATATTGATAAAGGTCTAAGACTGTGTCTGGCAGAAATTCTTTATCTTTCAATCAAATCAATATTTTATTTTTGATTTCCTTAAAAATCCTTGAATTTCTGTAATCCAGTCATAAAATTAAGCATAACTTAATAATATTGCCAGAGAAATTAATAAAGGAAGAGACCTTTGGGGATTCCAGGTATGGGCAATGTAGGTATCTGCAGTGCTCTAAGCACCTTTGGTTTAAACCAATCATATTGTGTTTTCAGCTTAGCCCACTTTATAGCTTTAATTAAACAAAATTAAACTTAATTATTAACGGAAATAGATGAATAAGCTAAGGTTAGCTGATACTATTTTTGTTGTTGTTCTTTGTAAGGTGCCACTAGTATATCCAGCACAAGACAGTTAAGCTTGAATAGTGCTGAATAAAACAAAGTTTTTGCCCCAAGGAGCTTTTTTTCCATAACCATGTCAATTACAGATCATAACTCAAGGTGTAGTTGACAGAATTTGTTACTTCCAGAAGGAGAAAGTACCCATGGCAAATTTTCATCAAGAATTGAAAGGTTCCCTAGAGAATCTAAATAAAGGATCAATTCAGTCATTACTTGGATTTTATGAATATTTAGAGGCACAAAATGGAGTTCTTCCTCAAGGTAGTGCCTCCTGAATGCTGGAACTAGCACAGTTTTATTAAGAAATCTTGGTCTTTAATTAAACCTGTTTTAATCACTGAATAGTCACAGGTTGATTCTTAATTTGTATTGTGTTTTAGCTTGCCAACTTAAGGAATTTTTCATATTTTTGACAAATATTTCTTAAAAGGGTGTTATGGAGAAGACACTGCATGATGAACATACAAAGGCAAGTAGAGCAAATGCAGAGGAATAGATTTTTTGATAGAATTTCATAACATCTTCCAGAGAAAGAGGGAGGTAGTGGAAGGTACTTCATGAACTCTAAGACTGAACTTTCTGAGTAGTATAACTCTGTGATTGCAGGTAGAACTCACTCAGAGGCATAGCAAGCAGAAGATGAGGCTGGAAGGAAGACTCATGGATTAGGTTTTAATCATTTTCCACTTGTGTTAATGAAGAGACATCTAAAAGCAACCTAAATGTCAATCCATTGAGGGCCAGATAAAGAAGATACACTCTATACCCAGTGGAATATTACTCAGACATAAAAAAAATGGAATAATGCCATTGGTAGCAACATGAATGGACCTAGAGATTATCACAGGAAGTGAAGTCAGAGAAGACAAACATCACATGGCATCATGCATAGGTGAACTCTAATGACACAAATGAATTTATTTGAATAAGAGAAAGAGACTCACAGAGAGACAAGAAAGGGGAAAACAGGAGAATGGATAATTTATAAATACACTCAGTATCTTGTAATCACTTATAAGAGAAAAAAGTCTAGAAAAGAATATCTGATCATGATCTAGAAACTCATAAAAAGTTTTGTTTAGCATTATAAGCCTCAGGAGAATTTCTTTTCCTCTTCATTGCAGCACCAAACTAAGACAGTTTCCTTGTTGCACATTCCCATAGAATGGATCAACTCCTAACCCTTTCAGTTCTGATTGTATGCAGAAGGCATACAAGGGCTATAGCCCTTGTCTAATGGGCTATAGCAATGTCTATGCAATGTCTCCATTCTGTGGTCTATTCTGTATTATAATTGTTCAGAGTATCTACTTTGTCACAGGTTCAGAAAAAAAGTTGATCTTTCCCTAAAATTTGCTATATGATTTACATTTATTATATTATCAAATCCTTAAAGTATTTATATGCAGTGCAATAGGTATTCTTATTATAGTTTTCAGAGGAAATTGTTGAGATTTTTGACAAATATTTCTTAAAAGGGTGTTATGGAGAAGACACTGCATGATGAACATACAAAGGCAAGTAGAGCAAATGCAGAGGAATAGATTTTTTGATAGAATTTCATAACATCTTCCAGAGAAAGAGGGAGGTAGTGGAAGGTACTTCATGAACTCTAAGACTGAACTTTCTGAGTAGTATAACTCTGTGATTGCAGGTAGAACTCACTCAGAGGCATAGCAAGCAGAAGATGAGGCTGGAAGGAAGACTCATGGATTAGGTTTTAATCATTTTCCACTTGTGTTAATGAAGAGACATCTAAAAGCAACCTAAATGTCAATCCATTGAGGGCCAGATAAAGAAGATACACTCTATACCCAGTGGAATATTACTCAGACATAAAAAAAATGGAATAATGCCATTGGTAGCAACATGAATGGACCTAGAGATTATCACAGGAAGTGAAGTCAGAGAAGACAAACATCACATGGCATCATGCATAGGTGAACTCTAATGACACAAATGAATTTATTTGAATAAGAGAAAGAGACTCACAGAGAGACAAGAAAGGGGAAAACAGGAGAATGGATAATTTATAAATACACTCAGTATCTTGTAATCACTTATAAGAGAAAAAAGTCTAGAAAAGAATATCTGATCATGATCTAGAAACTCATAAAAAGTTTTGTTTAGCATTATAAGCCTCAGGAGAATTTCTTTTTCCCTCTTCATTGCAGCACCAAACTAAGACAGTTTCCTTGTTGCACATTCCCATAGAATGGATCAACTCCTAACCCTTTCAGTTCTGATTGTATGCAGAAGGCATACAAGGGCTATAGCCCTTGTCTAATGGGCTATAGCAATGTCTATGCAATGTCTCCATTCTGTGGTCTATTCTGTATTATAATTGTTCAGAGTATCTACTTTGTCACAGGTTCAGAAAAAAAGTTGATCTTTCCCTAAAATTTGCTATATGATTTACATTTATTATATTATCAAATCCTTAAAGTATTTATATGCAGTGCAATAGGTATTCTTATTATAGTTTTCAGAGGAAATTGTTGAGATTAGAAGAGGCAAATAAATTGTTCAAGGCAAAGGAATGATTGGTATTTTAGGATTTGAAGTCATAGTTGATTAGTTCCCAAGCTCATGCCTGTAATAATTGCAGAAAATGGGGCATTACAAGAACACTTAGATCATTGTACCACCTGCTCTTTTTGTCTATTTTTCCCCTCTGAAGTATCTTGTTTTCTTTACCTCCCCAAATCTTTTGCTATGTGAATCTTTTCTATCTCAGCAAACCATACCACCATTCATCCTACAATTTGGGCTAAAGTAACCTATAACTCATTCTGTATATCGATATATACTTTTTTTTCTTTATCATCCACAGACATACTGGTGCTTTAGGTCACTATCAAAATGGCTACACTCCTGCATGAACATTATTAATGACCTGTATCCCTTCTTCCACTATTGAACATATTTAAAGTCCATTTTCATTCAACACCATAAAAACTCACTAAAAAATTTAACTCTCATTGTGTTACTTCTTTTACTGAGAATTGTGATGGTTTTCCATCTTTAAATAATGTCTCTCCTTCAGGTCATAGCCTTTAAAATCTTATGTTATTTAGCCTTACCTATTTTTCCATGTTCATTTTATAAAACTCTCTCCCTCACTTATCACTTACCAGCTTTAAATGACTTCTCTGTTTGTGCAAACACACTAAGCCTTCTTGTACCTTACAATGTCTGTATGTACTGGTTCTACAAGGGACATACTTTCTGCTTACAACTTTACATATCTTGCTTTTACATGTTCTTCACATCTCAGCTCAATCACCCACACTTCAAATAACCCTTCTTCCTCTCAGTGCTTAATTTTAATTTTGCTGTTTATTTCTAAATTTACTCTATTTTTTTATAAATATGTTTTTGTTTTCCTCGCAAAAAATTAGCTGCATGAGAGCAAAGGTCTTGCCTGTGTTTCCCAGAAAAACGTATTATCAAATGTACTTGTGCTAAAGAAAAAAAAAAAAAAAGTCTGTAGAACTAGAGCAGAGCTGACATAATCTATGAACACAAGTCACTATTTTGGGAGACTTTTGGGAGATTTATAAAAAGTTTTCAGAGGACAATTTGTTGAGATTAGAAGAGGCAAATAAATTGTTCAAGGCAAAGGAATGATTGGTATTTTAGGATTTGAAGTCATAGTTGATTAGTTCCCAAGCTCATGCCTGTAATAATTGCAGAAAATGGGGCATTACAAGAACACTTAGATCATTGTACCACCTGCTCTTTTTGTCTATTTTTCCCCTCTGAAGTATCTTGTTTTCTTTACCTCCCCAAATCTTTTGCTATGTGAATCTTTTCTATCTCAGCAAACCATACCACCATTCATCCTACAATTTGGGCTAAAGTAACCTATAACTCATTCTGTATATCGATATATACTTTTTTTTCTTTATCATCCACAGACATACTGGTGCTTTAGGTCACTATCAAAATGGCTACACTCCTGCATGAACATTATTAATGACCTGTATCCCTTCTTCCACTATTGAACATATTTAAAGTCCATTTTCATTCAACACCATAAAAACTCACTAAAAATTAAATCTCATTGTGTTACTTCTTTTACTGAGAATTGTGATGGTTTTCCATCTTTAAATAATGTCTCTCCTTCAGGTCATAGCCTTTAAAATCTTATGTTATTTAGCCTTACCTATTTTTCCATGTTCATTTTATAAAACTCTCTCCCTCACTTATCACTTACCAGCTTTAAATGACTTCTCTGTTTGTGCAAACACACTAAGCCTTCTTGTACCTTACAATGTCTGTATGTACTGGTTCTACAAGGGACATACTTTCTGCTTACAACTTTACATATCTTGCTTTTACATGTTCTTCACATCTCAGCTCAATCACCCACACTTCAAATAACCCTTCTTCCTCTCAGTGCTTAATTTTAATTTTGCTGTTTATTTCTAAATTTACTCTATTTTTTTATAAATATGTTTTTGTTTTCCTCGCAAAAAAATTAGCTGCATGAGAGCAAAGGTCTTGCCTGTGTTTCCCAGAAAAACGTATTATCAAATGTACTTGTGCTAAAGAAAAAAAAAAAAAAAGTCTGTAGAACTAGAGCAGAGCTGACATAATCTATGAACACAAGTCACTATTTTGGGAGACTTTCACCATGGGACCAAGAAAAGATTTATTTTTACTAGCTTGTGAATCTTAGCTAAGAGGTAGGATTGAACTTGAACAAACAAAGCAGCAAGAAAGACAATAACAGAAGTATTTCTTCCACTATTGAGTTCAAGAGCATTCTCCATGGAGATGATCAAGGGATCAGTAAACCAAAAAAGGAAGTCAATGCATCCACAAATGTACTCCACTAAGGCTGAGGCTGATAATTTAATACTGGAGTAACTGCCAAACCTCTAGTCCAGCTATCTCAACTAGAGATGACATTAGAAACTAAACACTCAGATGCTGATTCAGATAAGCTCCGGCTTTTCAGACTTGCTAACTGAAAGAAAGAGCCAAAACAGCAGGAAGATGACCTCATCTCATTTCTGACTTCTTATCCTTCTCAAGTGCATTTCATTAGAAGACATTAATTTTCCCTAGAACTTTAGTTTCAAGAAAATGTGGGTTATATTGTCCTTAGGTAGTTGGAACCTGTAATACAGAAGAGTATATAAGAAAGAGGAATGAATGGACGCTGAATGTCTATTAACCACAAGATAGCACCCAGTATCACAAAGCCCAGTGTGTCTGGAGTAACTTTGTAAACTAATTGAGCTAAATTGGACTCCAAAGAAGTGTGTGTCCCAATCATTGTGCTATGCTCTGAAGATATATCACTATTAAAAAGGTACATGTGATACACTCACCCAAGCAGTTAAATTGATAGACAGTGATAGACAGATTTGTGCTTCTCATTGATTAGAAATGGCCTGAAAGTTCCTCCTTTCCACTGAATAATTGATAGTTCTAGGCATAAAACATTATTTTATGATCTCATCCACTAGTCTTTCCATGGGGCCCCAGTGAGTAATTTTAATTTTGCTGTTTATTTCTAAATTTACTCTATTTTTTATAAATATGTTTTGTTTTCCTCGCAAAAAATTAGCTGCATGAGAGCAAAGGTCTTGCCTGTGTTTCCCAGAAAAACGTATTATCAAATGTACTTGTGCTAAAGAAAAAAAAAAAAAAAGTCTGTAGAACTAGAGCAGAGCTGACATAATCTATGAACACAAGTCACTATTTTGGGAGACTTTCACCATGGGACCAAGAAAAGATTTATTTTTACTAGCTTGTGAATCTTAGCTAAGAGGTAGGATTGAACTTGAACAAACAAAGCAGCAAGAAAGACAATAACAGAAGTATTTCTTCCACTATTGAGTTCAAGAGCATTCTCCATGGAGATGATCAAGGGATCAGTAAACCAAAAAAGGAAGTCAATGCATCCACAAATGTACTCCACTAAGGCTGAGGCTGATAATTTAATACTGGAGTAACTGCCAAACCTCTAGTCCAGCTATCTCAACTAGAGATGACATTAGAAACTAAACACTCAGATGCTGATTCAGATAAGCTCCGGCTTTTCAGACTTGCTAACTGAAAGAAAGAGCCAAAACAGCAGGAAGATGACCTCATCTCATTTCTGACTTCTTATCCTTCTCAAGTGCATTTCATTAGAAGACATTAATTTTCCCTAGAACTTTAGTTTCAAGAAAATGTGGGTTATATTGTCCTTAGGTAGTTGGAACCTGTAATACAGAAGAGTATATAAGAAAGAGGAATGAATGGACGCTGAATGTCTATTAACCACAAGATAGCACCCAGTATCACAAAGCCCAGTGTGTCTGGAGTAACTTTGTAAACTAATTGAGCTAAATTGGACTCCAAAGAAGTGTGTGTCCCAATCATTGTGCTATGCTCTGAAGATATATCACTATTAAAAAGGTACATGTGATACACTCACCCAAGCAGTTAAATTGATAGACAGTGATAGACAGATTTGTGCTTCTCATTGATTAGAAATGGCCTGAAAGTTCCTCCTTTCCACTGAATAATTGATAGTTCTAGGCATAAAAACATTATTTTTATGATCTCATCCACTAGTCTTTCCATGACAGGGAACTCCTCCTTCTAGAGCATGAAGTATTGACTCTCAAATATGATTTCGTGGATGACCCAGTTACTTTATATTTGAATGAGACTACCTAATATGTCATACTCACTGGACTTTGCCTAGATCATTGTCAACACATCCCATGGGAGTCTAAAGTCTTGTCATCTCATTTGGAAACTAAACATATGCAGAGGGAATAGAAAGTATATCATCCATCTTTAACTCTGTGTAAAAGCTCAGTGCAGGGGCTTCCTTGGTGGTCCACTGGGCAAGGACACTGCCTTGCAGTGCAAGGGGCGCCAGTTCAAACCCTGGCCTGGGAAGATCCCACGTGCTGGGGAGCGGCTGGACTGATGTGTCCAATTACCGAGCTGGAGCTCTGGAGCGCATGCTCCCAGAGCCGGCGCTCTGTGACAGCAGAGGCCACTGTGATCGGAGGCCCACAGGAGCCAAAGAACAAAGATGGATAAAAATAGTTAAATGAAAGACCAATCAAAGTGCCCCCTTCCCCTAAAAAAACCTCAGTGCAATTTCTTCCTATATAAAGTGGAGGGATTCTAGGGAGGTTGTTTTGTCTTTATAATTTATTGCATATAAGCATGTGAACTAGTAGCCTTCCTTATGGCCAGCGGAATCCAGAATATGTTTTTGAGCATATCTTAAAATTTTTCTTTAACTGTTATCTTCTCCAAGCATACTAAAAAAAAAAACAAGATTAGATATCTTGATGTCTGCAGAGTCATTCCCAACCAGTAACTGCTATTTACTTTTAATCTTCTATTTTCATTTTTTTTTCCACTGTTGATTTATCAGTCAGATTTATAAATGTAAACTAGATGGTGAACCTACTAGTAAATAATTAGCTAAATCGTACATCACTTTTCCAAATTTGAGGATATAAAAATAGAGACTAGAATGACAAAAAATCAACTAAAGGCAGTGATTTGACCACTGTGAAAGGGCAATAGTACTAAGAAACACTGCACTTTATTAATAGACACTGGCATGTAAATATTAGAAATGTTGACATGATGTAGCAATTTCTTCAATGAAAAAAGGGCAAAAAACTCTGGCCTGAAAGTTCCTCCTTTCCACTGAATAATTGATAGTTCTAGGCATAAAACATTATTTTATGATCTGATCCACTAGTCTTTCCATGACAGGGAACTCCTACTTCTAGAGCATGAAGTATTGACTCTCAAATATGATTTCGTGGATGACCCAGTTACTTTATATTTGAATGAGACTACCTAATATGTCATACTCACTGGACTTTGCCTAGATCATTGTCAACACATCCCATGGGAGTCTAAAGTCTTGTCATCTCATTTGGAAACTAAACATATGCAGAGGGAATAGAAAGTATATCATCCATCTTTAACTCTGTGTAAAAGCTCAGTGCAGGGGCTTCCTTGGTGGTCCACTGGGCAAGGACACTGCCTTGCAGTGCAAGTGGCGCCAGTTCAAACCCTGGCCTGGGAAGATCCCACGTGCTGGGGAGCGGCTGGACTGATGTGTCCAATTACCGAGCTGGAGCTCTGGAGCGCATGCTCCCAGAGCCGGCGCTCTGTGACAGCAGAGGCCACTGTGATCGGAGGCCCACAGGAGCCAAAGAACAAAGATGGATAAAAATAGTTAAATGAAAGACCAATCAAAGTGCCCCCTTCCCCTAAAAAAACCTCAGTGCAATTTCTTCCTATATAAAGTGGAGGGATTCTAGGGAGGTTGTTTTGTCTTTATAATTTATTGCATATAAGCATGTGAACTAGTAGCCTTCCTTATGGCCAGCGGAATCCAGAATATGTTTTTGAGCATATCTTAAAATTTTTCTTTAACTGTTATCTTCTCCAAGCATACTAAAAAAAAAAACAAGATTAGATATCTTGATGTCTGCAGAGTCATTCCCAACCAGTAACTGCTATTTACTTTTAATCTTCTATTTTCATTTTTTTTTCCACTGTTGATTTATCAGTCAGATTTATAAATGTAAACTAGATGGTGAACCTACTAGTAAATAATTAGCTAAATCGTACATCACTTTTCCAAATTTGAGGATATAAAAATAGAGACTAGAATGACAAAAAAATCAACTAAAGGCAGTGATTTGACCACTGTGAAAGGGCAATAGTACTAAGAAACACTGCACTTTTTATTAATAGACACTGGCATGTAAATATTAGAAATGTTGACATGATGTAGCAATTTCTTCAATGAAATATACTTACACATCTGGGCCACAGGTACAAACTGACAAAGAAGAAAAGAGAGATTCTGTTTCCCTGCATTCTCTGCCTCTTTCCTTTGCTAGACCTGCTAATTGAAAACCAAAAATACCTTTAAGCTACTGAAAAGTGAACTAAAACCTAGAGAATCTAAAGACATTCTTAGGATCACACAGAGAATGGAAGTGAAGTCATGAGTAAAGCCTAAGGCAGAACTGATTGTCAATATTTCTACCTCATGCCACCTTCTGTGAACTTGCTACACAAACAGCAGCCTCAGTTGTCTCTGACAACACAGATCATGGCCACCCAACTGTTATTCAGATCAGAGTGTTTGTAGGTAGGATTTTCATAAGACATGGTATGGTGTAATAGATGGAGTGTGTTCTCTCAATAATCATGTGAAAGTACTAACTTTCAGTGTGACCATATATTGGAAAATAAGATCTCTGTGGAGGTGATTAAGGTTAAAGGAAGTCATAAGGGTGGGGCCCTAGTATGATATGGCAAGTGCCCTTATGAGAACTGTTTCTCTGTTTTGTGAGGACACAGTCAGAAACTGGCCATCTCCAAGACAGGAAGAAAATTCTCATCAGGAACTGAATTGGGTGTCACCTTCCAGAAGCTGAAATTCCAGAACTCTGAGAAAATAAATTTCTATTGTTTAAATCACCCAGGCAATGGGATATTGTTAGGGCCCTAGGAGAATAATAAATAAAGTATTCCTTGTCCTTCTAAAATATAAAGAAAGTGTTACATATTTATTTGCAAGGGAAATTTAGAATTATATTATTTAGTATCATCTTTCCTGGAGAAGATGCTTATAGTCAACTTTATGGAAAAATTGTCCAAGGCGGTATCCTATTTGTAAAGTAAATATGTAATAAAATATATTCAAGAGGATTTACAAATTTTAGTACTGTTTTGCTATTTTTAATTTTCTACTGTGGTTTTATTTTATATTGCTTCAATTCGATTTTATGTATTTATTTTTTTAGTACTCTTGGTTTTAGTCCAAAGTCAGGTTTTTTCATTGGAGTGACCTGGAGTGAACCTGGGTGCTAAAATGAATGATGATGCATATAGTGAGTAACTGCCTCCTGCTCAACCAAGGAAGACCCAGATAGGGTAATTTGTTTTACCAGCACTTTTTCATGTCCTATAAGAATTAGAATATTTATTGACAAACTGACAAAGAGAGATTCTGTTTCGATTCTCTGCCTCTTTCCTTTGCTAGTGAAAAAAAATAGCTTTAAGCTACTGAAAAGTGAACTAAAACCTAGAGAATCTAAAGACATTCTTAGGATCACACAGAGAATGGAAGTGAAGTCATGAGTAAAGCCTAAGGCAGAACTGATTGTCAATATTTCTACCTCATGCCACCTTCTGTGAACTTGCTACACAAACAGCAGCCTCAGTTGTCTCTGACAACACAGATCATGGCCACCCAACTGTTATTCAGATCAGAGTGTTTGTAGGTAGGATTTTCATAAGACATGGTATGGTGTAATAGATGGAGTGTGTTCTCTCAATAATCATGTGAAAGTACTAACTTTCAGTGTGACCATATATTGGAAAATAAGATCTCTGTGGAGGTGATTAAGGTTAAAGGAAGTCATAAGGGTGGGGCCCTAGTATGATATGGCAAGTGCCCTTATGAGAACTGTTTCTCTGTTTTGTGAGGACACAGTCAGAAACTGGCCATCTCCAAGACAGGAAGAAAATTCTCATCAGGAACTGAATTGGGTGTCACCTTCCAGAAGCTGAAATTCCAGAACTCTGAGAAAATAAATTTCTATTGTTTAAATCACCCAGGCAATGGGATATTGTTAGGGCCCTAGGAGAATAATAAATAAAGTATTCCTTGTCCTTCTAAAATATAAAGAAAGTGTTACATATTTATTTGCAAGGGAAATTTAGAATTATATTATTTAGTATCATCTTTCCTGGAGAAGATGCTTATAGTCAACTTTATGGAAAAATTGTCCAAGGCGGTATCCTATTTGTAAAGTAAATATGTAATAAAATATATTCAAGAGGATTTACAAATTTTAGTACTGTTTTGCTATTTTTAATTTTCTACTGTGGTTTTATTTTATATTGCTTCAATTCGATTTTATGTATTTATTTTTTTAGTACTCTTGGTTTTAGTCCAAAGTCAGGTTTTTTCATTGGAGTGACCTGGAGTGAACCTGGGTGCTAAAATGAATGATGATGCATATAGTGAGTAACTGCCTCCTGCTCAACCAAGGAAGACCCAGATAGGGTAATTTGTTTTACCAGCACTTTTTCATGTCCTATAAGAATTAGAATATTTATTGATGCCTATGGAGGAATTAATCTGAGTGATTAAAACTACAATTAAATGTTTCTGTTTCTCAAGAAGATTATCTTAATAGGCATTTGCATATCAACTGATATTACATATGCACATATATTTCCTCTTGTGAAGTCTGCCTCTGTTTGTGTGTGTGTGTGTGTGTGTGTATTAACTCTCACAATGTAAAGACTACACTTCAGTTGTTGAGTGGCTCTCACAGAGAATCAATCATGGACTGGAAGATTCAAGCATCAAATACACGGCCACTGGATATATGAACTGAAGAGGAAGTTACCACACACTCAGTGTTTAAATCTCTGGAGAATGAAATGGCAACCCACTCCAGTATTCTTGCCTGGAGAATTCTATGGACAGAAGAATCTGGAAGTCTATAGTCCATGAGATCGCAAAGAGTCAGACATGATTGAGAGACTATCATGCTCTCACAGTGTTTAAATAATATATGAGGTCAGGATTGCTGGTGCAGAGGACAAATGAGTCTCTGAATTGTGTGGAGCTCTTAGAGCGTTAAGCTTTGGGGGGAAACATGAGACTGGATACCACTTAGAGAACAATCAAATTTAGTTGAGGAACAACCAATATCTGAATATGGAAAGGGGATGGGAGAGTAAAGAAAACTCTGATATTGTCCCTTGTGTTGTCCTAACACACATGATGAACTTCTGAGACAATAATCTATACCCTTTATTTGCAAATAACTCATTATCGGATTGTTTTCCTGGCTTAGGGACAGTTTGTGCACTACCAAATTAACCTCCTGATCTGCGAAGTAAGCTCAATTTTGTAAATTAAATATGTAATAAATATATTCAAGAGGATTTACAAATTTTAGTACTGTTTTGCTATTTTTAATTTTCTACTGTGGTTTTATTTTATATTGCTTCAATTCGATTTTATGTATTTATTTTTTTAGTACTCTTGGTTTTAGTCCAAAGTCAGGTTTTTTCATTGGAGTGACCTGGAGTGAACCTGGGTGCTAAAATGAATGATGATGCATATAGTGAGTAACTGCCTCCTGCTCAACCAAGGAAGACCCAGATAGGGTAATTTGTTTTACCAGCACTTTTTCATGTCCTATAAGAATTAGAATATTTATTGATGCCTATGGAGGAATTAATCTGAGTGATTAAAACTACAATTAAATGTTTCTGTTTCTCAAGAAGATTATCTTAATAGGCATTTGCATATCAACTGATATTACATATGCACATATATTTCCTCTTGTGAAGTCTGCCTCTGTTTGTGTGTGTGTGTGTGTGTGTGTATTAACTCTCACAATGTAAAGACTACACTTCAGTTGTTGAGTGGCTCTCACAGAGAATCAATCATGGACTGGAAGATTCAAGCATCAAATACACGGCCACTGGATATATGAACTGAAGAGGAAGTTACCACACACTCAGTGTTTAAATCTCTGGAGAATGAAATGGCAACCCACTCCAGTATTCTTGCCTGGAGAATTCTATGGACAGAAGAATCTGGAAGTCTATAGTCCATGAGATCGCAAAGAGTCAGACATGATTGAGAGACTATCATGCTCTCACAGTGTTTAAATAATATATGAGGTCAGGATTGCTGGTGCAGAGGACAAATGAGTCTCTGAATTGTGTGGAGCTCTTAGAGCGTTAAGCTTTGGGGGGAAACATGAGACTGGATACCACTTAGAGAACAATCAAATTTAGTTGAGGAACAACCAATATCTGAATATGGAAAGGGGATGGGAGAGTAAAGAAAACTCTGATATTGTCCCTTGTGTTGTCCTAACACACATGATGAACTTCTGAGACAATAATCTATACCCTTTATTTGCAAATAACTCATTATCGGATTGTTTTCCTGGCTTAGGGACAGTTTGTGCACTACCAAATTAACCTCCCTGGATCTGCGCACAGAGTGCTTTCTGAGAGTCAGTGAACCAGAGGGATACATAAGGCACTCTGAGTCTCAAGCAGATAGGGGCAGCATCTGGCAACAGGCACAGAGTGGTTATTGGTGAAAAGCAGAACCAGATATTAGGTTATACACACCACAGACCAATGCAGTCTAATGGGAGAGTCATGAGAGACACCAAGGGCTTTTAAACATTTTGGCAGTCATTATCTAAAAAGGAAAAAGAAAGACATGAAACCAAATTTAGTAATGTATATAATTTAGCTCAGTATATCCAAATAATGGGATTCCCTTGGTGGATACAGTGGTGAAGAATCTGCTTGGCAATACAGAAAAAGCAGATTCAATTCCTGGGTCAGAAAGATCCCCTGGAGAAGGAAATGGCAACCCAAGGCAGTAGGCTTGCCTTAGTAATCCCATGAACAGAGAAGTCTGGTGAGCTATAGTCCATGGAGTCACAAAGAGTCGAATATGACTTAGTTACTAAACAACAACCACCAAAGCATAAAGCGGAGATCTAGGTTTGTACTCCTGCAAATCTTCCTTCCTTCCCACAGGGACATGTTAGGGTTTCTTTTAGACTTTGCTTAAAAACAAGTACTTTGGGCTTCCCTGGTAGTCCAGTATATAAGGACACCACCTTGCAGTGCAAGGGGCGCTGATTGGATCCCTGGCCTGAGAAGATTCCACGTGCTGGGGAGCAGCTGGACCGATGTGTCCAACTACTGAAACAGAGCTCTGGAGTGCATTAGCCCAGAGTTAGTGCTCTGCAGTGACAGAGGCCACTGCGATGGGAGGCCCACACAGGCCAAAGAACAAAGATGGATGAAAATAAATAAATAAAAGACCAATAGAAGTGGCCAACAAAACAAAAACAAGTACTTCATTTAAAACTTCTGTTCTCTTCTCCTTAATAAAAATCAAGGCACCAATAATAGCACTAGCTTTATTCAGTTTAAGAGCAATGCAATAAAAAATATAAGTGCAAATCTGACTGTTGAAATCACTTATATTTCTACTAATTGTATACAATTAGCATTGAATATCTTCATATACATATCTACCATATTTACCCTGTATCTCCTACTCATCCTCTCCTCCAATTAGCGTTCTTTAAAACAAGTATACTTATCTTTTTCATTTGTATTATAAGTTCATTTGTCATGTTGATCCATAATTTTCATGGCAATCCTTGTAATGCTTATATAATATTCAAGAAAGGATTGATCATTAACATTGGCTAGGCCCATTGGCTCACTCTTGATTTTTCTTTTGTATTAGATGCCTGCAGAATCCCCATAGACAAGAGAGCCTGGTGGATTGTACCAGCCTGGATTGCAAAGAGTTGGACGTGACTGAATGAATAAACGCAGCACAGCACATTAGATACTAATGAAAATGCTGCCTCCTGTCCATCAGCTTATCTTTCTCGAGCCTCTCTTTCCTCAGCTCTTTGGTCTCCTGAGTCTTATTTACTCCCAGATTGTGAAGTACCCACCTCTTTTTCTGGACTACTAAATGTAGCATATCCTCTTGTCCTCCTGGACTCCCTGTCATCCAGGATTTCAGTTGCTCCTCTGTGCCAATAAAGTCACTCTCTCTCCTCGAGATTCTAGTTTAGCTTTTCCCATTTTCTACAAAATATGTTTATGAATCACCTCTGTAGGAAGAAAGATATTAAACTGCATCCATTTTCTCTGTTTCAGTTCTTCCCTATCACAGAATCCCCTGGACTTCTCTGTTAACTAAATATAGCCTCATTCAACTAATGCACAGAATTGGATCCCTGGCCTGAGAAGATTCCACGTTGGGGAGCAGCTGGACCGATGTGTCCAACTACTGAAACAGAGCTCTGGAGTGCATTAGCCCAGAGTTAGTGCTCTGCAGTGACAGAGGCCACTGCGATGGGAGGCCCACACAGGCCAAAGAACAAAGATGGATGAAAATAAATAAATAAAAGACCAATAGAAGTGGCCAACAAAACAAAAACAAGTACTTCATTTAAAACTTCTGTTCTCTTCTCCTTAATAAAAATCAAGGCACCAATAATAGCACTAGCTTTATTCAGTTTAAGAGCAATGCAATAAAAAATATAAGTGCAAATCTGACTGTTGAAATCACTTATATTTCTACTAATTGTATACAATTAGCATTGAATATCTTCATATACATATCTACCATATTTACCCTGTATCTCCTACTCATCCTCTCCTCCAATTAGCGTTCTTTAAAACAAGTATACTTATCTTTTTCATTTGTATTATAAGTTCATTTGTCATGTTGATCCATAATTTTCATGGCAATCCTTGTAATGCTTATATAATATTCAAGAAAGGATTGATCATTAACATTGGCTAGGCCCATTGGCTCACTCTTGATTTTTCTTTTGTATTAGATGCCTGCAGAATCCCCATAGACAAGAGAGCCTGGTGGATTGTACCAGCCTGGATTGCAAAGAGTTGGACGTGACTGAATGAATAAACGCAGCACAGCACATTAGATACTAATGAAAATGCTGCCTCCTGTCCATCAGCTTATCTTTCTCGAGCCTCTCTTTCCTCAGCTCTTTGGTCTCCTGAGTCTTATTTACTCCCAGATTGTGAAGTACCCACCTCTTTTTCTGGACTACTAAATGTAGCATATCCTCTTGTCCTCCTGGACTCCCTGTCATCCAGGATTTCAGTTGCTCCTCTGTGCCAATAAAGTCACTCTCTCTCCTCGAGATTCTAGTTTAGCTTTTCCCATTTTCTACAAAATATGTTTATGAATCACCTCTGTAGGAAGAAAGATATTAAACTGCATCCATTTTCTCTGTTTCAGTTCTTCCCTATCACAGAATCCCCTGGACTTCTCTGTTAACTAAATATAGCCTCATTCAACTAATGAGCATGGACTGAAAACTTTGAATTCATACGTGTCTCTTATTTTTCCTTTGATTTCCATAACAAAACACTTGCCAAGACTCCTCATGAGTGACATTCCTATGCGTGATATTGTCACTGTCACTCTTTCACTGTTTCACACATAAAGCACAGCAAAGGTTTCCATTGACATCACAGGCCCACATGTTCTAGAAGTCAGAACTGCAAGATAGATGGAATTCTTTAAAGCAGTCATGGGATCCTGAACGTCTGCTCCCAGGAAGCAATAGCATTTGTATTTGCCGATCAAATCAGCTGTTTTCCTTGGAGACATTCCCTTTCTAATATCAGAATGCCTTTCTACCTTCACCCAGCGGGTGAGGACTTTAGATTCTGTAGGGTGGCCTATCTTTCTCTCATTGGACTGCATGCTCGGATTCAAGGCTCATGTCTGATCATGTCAGACCATAGCCAACACTGCTCATAGAGTGAGCATTTAACCAATAAATAAATAAAAGTTTTAAAAACTAATTTCAGCAATCATTGCCCTTCAACACAAATGATTCATCAGCCAACTGACAAAATGACTATGGTTGCAAAGAATTAGTGGTATATGTTAGGTTCATGAAAAGCCACACAGTGTAATCTGGCTTGAGATACAAAATGGAAGAAGGTGCAATATCAAAATAGGTGTGCATAGGCACTAGCATCACAGAATCTGAGAGTCTGAAAACCATTTAATCCTTTTGGCCTTGAGAGTACAAAATGGAAGAAGGTGCAATATCAGAAAGTTCCTGAATAAATTACCAGCACAGCACATTAGATACTAATGAAAATGCTGCCTCCTGTCCATCAGCTTATCTTTCTCGAGCCTCTTTCCTCAGCTCTTTGGTCTCCTGAGTCTTATTTACTCCCAGATTGTGAAGTACCCACCTCTTTTTCTGGACTACTAAATGTAGCATATCCTCTTGTCCTCCTGGACTCCCTGTCATCCAGGATTTCAGTTGCTCCTCTGTGCCAATAAAGTCACTCTCTCTCGAGATTCTAGTTTAGCTTTTCCCATTTTCTACAAAATATGTTTATGAATCACCTCTGTAGGAAGAAAGATATTAAACTGCATCCATTTTCTCTGTTTCAGTTCTTCCCTATCACAGAATCCCCTGGACTTCTCTGTTAACTAAATATAGCCTCATTCAACTAATGAGCATGGACTGAAAACTTTGAATTCATACGTGTCTCTTATTTTTCCTTTGATTTCCATAACAAAACACTTGCCAAGACTCCTCATGAGTGACATTCCTATCGTGATATTGTCACTGTCACTCTTTCACTGTTTCACACATAAAGCACAGCAAAGGTTTCCATTGACATCACAGGCCCACATGTTCTAGAAGTCAGAACTGCAAGATAGATGGAATTCTTTAAAGCAGTCATGGGATCCTGAACGTCTGCTCCCAGGAAGCAATAGCATTTGTATTTGCCGATCAAATCAGCTGTTTTCCTTGGAGACATTCCCTTTCTAATATCAGAATGCCTTTCTACCTTCACCCAGCGGGTGAGGACTTTAGATTCTGTAGGGTGGCCTATCTTTCTCTCATTGGACTGCATGCTCGGATTCAAGGCTCATGTCTGATCATGTCAGACCATAGCCAACACTGCTCATAGAGTGAGCATTTAACCAATAAATAAATAAAAGTTTTAAAAACTAATTTCAGCAATCATTGCCCTTCAACACAAATGATTCATCAGCCAACTGACAAAATGACTATGGTTGCAAAGAATTAGTGGTATATGTTAGGTTCATGAAAAGCCACACAGTGTAATCTGGCTTGAGATACAAAATGGAAGAAGGTGCAATATCAAAATAGGTGTGCATAGGCACTAGCATCACAGAATCTGAGAGTCTGAAAAACCATTTAATCCATATATTGTGGAGTCTCATTGTACAGAGTAGATCATGATTTGTGATCATGATCATGAATTTAAGAAATAGCCTCTTTTCACTTTTCTATTAAGCTGTGTCTCCTTACTGACATAACTCCTAACTATGCTTACTCCAAAATCATTTGTCTTGAGACACTAAGTTCCTTATATAGGTTTTCTAATCTTTAATTGATCAAATTGAATCTGTAACCAAGTCACAAGTGCTTAAAGGCCTTCCAGAAAGGAAAACTTGTCAATGACCACAGATAAACTTTTGAAAAAAGTAATTAACATCTGTTTAGTACTTTGCCGTTTCTCATTTAAAAGGCATAGGAAGATTTTGAGAATGTCAGGCAATTATTATTATCTTATTTTACCAATGATAAAATTGAAGCCCAGACTGCTTTTGTGGCAAAATGTCATAGTACTGACACAACAGAGCTAGCAGTAAATCTAGTTTTTACAGATGCTTGGGCTAGGGTTCACTCTAATATTTATTGCTCTCTTATTTGCTATTTTCACAATGATTAGACTTGCTTGCAAGTAACTGTAATATGCAACATTGTAAGTATCAGATAACCTATCTCTTCTACTGCTCTATACCATATTCTCAAGCAGGTTGCTGGCCTACACCTTTCTTACTGGAAAGTTTTAATTTGTATCTGCAGAGAAAATGAAGCTGTTAAGTTGAACTCACTTAGAAGTAATAATGTTTTACATAAAATATTTTTTCAATACAGCAATCAAAATTGTAATTTTGTTTCATTATTTAATTTCTGACTGACTTTTGTCCAGTTTCCATTGTGGAGTCCAAAAGAGTTTGTATACATTTCAGAGCTTATACTATAAAATCTTGTGTTTTAGGGCTCCAAGAACACTTTCTCTGGCTTTGATTATAGCTTCAATCCAATCAATTAAAACTAAGAAATCCACACTTATGAGACTTGCTGCCTAAAGGCAGATGATTCTAGAATAAATAAAACTTTGGAATTCTTATCTCAGTGAGGAGACTCACAGATTTTGTTCCTGTTATTGTTGCAGATTTGCAGTTTTCTATTTTATAACATAAGGAGAAGCTAAGTAAAACATGTTTTTATTTTCATTTTCAACTTGCATATATTAACAAATTAAAGGCAGAGCTACAAGTGTAGTTCAAACTCTGTCTCCCTTCCTCCAACTGCATTTTAGGAATTTACAGTAGGGCTACCAGATTTTTTTCCCTAGCAAATCTAGGGACACATATTTGCATATCCATTTGAAAGTATTTGATTTTAATTTACATAAATTTGCATAGCAAATGTAAAAGCTTTAACTACAAGTATATGAAGTAAAATAAAATTGATTAATTAGTGCAACCTACTATAGTTGTATCCAGTCCCATTAATCTGGTCGTGCTGGAAGACTTGTAGTCAATAGTGGCCTGAAGGCTAGGGAACCAGCTTTCCAGCTGTTCCTTAAACTGGGGCCAGCTCCATAAACAATGCATGGCAGGAAATGGTAGGATCAGCCTTGAAACAGTTCCTGGAAGGAAACAGGCACACACACACACATACACATATAAAAAGGAAAAGTTATCAGCTAAGAATCAAATAGGAATATGGTATTGAGCTGAGTATAGCCATAGATTTTTGTCTCATATGTCAGTTAGTAGTGGAAGAATTGAAGATTTTTCCAAGCTTACAGAAATCACTTACCCCAGATCCAGTCCATTCCCACCAGGAACATTTGGGGAGAACACTCATCACTACTATAAACACCTCTGATCCACTGATCTCAGCCTTGTAAGTCCCACTCAACATGAAACTGCCTCTGGTAAGCACACCAAATTCTCCTTTCTGTAGTTTTCTTCTCAAGATCTTTTTTGGGCTTGTTTCTTTTCCCAGGCAACTCATTCTGCCATTCCTATCTTTCTCATAAATCAATTTCAAAGCTTAGCTTAAGTCTATCCACGTCCTTAAAAATCAATAAGAACAACAATAAAAATAACTATGACAAAAACCATTCTTCCCTATTTCAGGCCATAGGTCCCCTTTTCCTGAACTTCAATGACATCTCCTCTCAGTTTGATTCACGTGAGCTTTAATGTGCTTTACAATAGCATCTGTCTCATAGGTGCATGGCTTATCTTCATAATTTTGTGAAATAAATACTAGATGTCTAAAATCTTTCAAGTTTTCCTCATTATTCTTTGGCTATATTAAAGTATCATTGTATTTGTTGATCAAATATGCATTGTTTGATAAAGAGTACTATCTGACATAGTAGGCATATGAGAATAGTAGGTGGTAGAATGAGATGGAGAAACGAGTCAGTCAGTAAATGCAGATAAAGTCAATAAATACAGATACCTTATTGTAGATTGGTCCTATTTTAAGTCTTCCTTTTGGCTTGAATGACCATAACAGTTGGTTAAAGAGGTTGAAATGCACTAAGCACTTATGCTGGGTCATGCACTGAAATGAGTGCAGTGTTTTATTTAATCCCCATAACAACATGAGGGCAGTGATCATTTTAATCAACATTATGCGGATTGGAAAACTGAGTCTTTAGACAATTTGTCACAGTCCACTCCCACATTGGAATCCACACATGATAGGACTGACATCAAATACTATTTCAAATCACCAGAAAGAATTACTCACTTAAATGTTTCTTGCTTTGGTTCCTCATCTGAAAATGCATGCAACAGCTTCTACCTCATACACTATAGGACTTAAATGAAATTAGACAGAGGAAAGCAATTTGCAAACTATAAAAAGGTACTGGTTATATGTATACTTAGTATAGGCAGAAATATTTCTCTCCTAGTCTACTCCCTCATTTCTACTTAAGATTTAATATTTTGAGAAATCTTTTTGCTTTTTCTTTGATTTAAAAGATTCTCCAAACTGACCCCTTCTCAGTCTGATGAGAATGTATTTGTATATCAGCAGAATACACAGCTGGGATCACTTCCCCCAGTTTCTCCAATAACAGAGCTTGCTGCAAAGAAACTGAATCAAACACAAATGCCACCCCATTCCACACTAGTGAGCAAGTGCTCTCTTCGGATCTTGGCATTTTACCATGCTGAATGAATTATGAATGTGCTTCCAATCACCCCGTTTGCCTTGGAGCTGGTTAGAATGAATGTGGTACCATTTTGGGAAATTAGATTTCTAAAGTGAAGTAGGCAATTTTTAAAGCAAAGTTTATTCAGAAAACCTTGGTTATCTCAAGATTTACCAGACTATGGGTAATGGCATTGTCTCTTGGAAGAGCCAATGAAGTGGCTCTCTGCAAAGCCTATGGCTTTAATATTAAATAAAACAGGCTGGGCCAGGCTTGAGGGCTATAAATCAAACAACTGATATGTTGGTTTCTCTTCATAGGAAGTGCTCCACAGAAACTTGGATCAAACACCTGAGATGGAGAAACGAGTCAGTCAGTAAATGCAGATAAAGTCAATAAATACAGATACCTTATTGTAGATTGGTCCTATTTTAAGTCTTCCTTTTGGCTTGAATGACCATAACAGTTGGTTAAAGAGGTTGAAATGCACTAAGCACTTATGCTGGGTCATGCACTGAAATGAGTGCAGTGTTTTATTTAATCCCCATAACAACATGAGGGCAGTGATCATTTTAATCAACATTATGCGGATTGGAAAACTGAGTCTTTAGACAATTTGTCACAGTCCACTCCCACATTGGAATCCACACATGATAGGACTGACATCAAATACTATTTCAAATCACCAGAAAGAATTACTCACTTAAATGTTTCTTGCTTTGGTTCCTCATCTGAAAATGCATGCAACAGCTTCTACCTCATACACTATAGGACTTAAATGAAATTAGACAGAGGAAAGCAATTTGCAAACTATAAAAAGGTACTGGTTATATGTATACTTAGTATAGGCAGAAATATTTCTCTCCTAGTCTACTCCCTCATTTCTACTTAAGATTTAATATTTTGAGAAATCTTTTTGCTTTTTCTTTGATTTAAAAGATTCTCCAAACTGACCCCTTCTCAGTCTGATGAGAATGTATTTGTATATCAGCAGAATACACAGCTGGGATCACTTCCCCCAGTTTCTCCAATAACAGAGCTTGCTGCAAAGAAACTGAATCAAACACAAATGCCACCCCATTCCACACTAGTGAGCAAGTGCTCTCTTCGGATCTTGGCATTTTACCATGCTGAATGAATTATGAATGTGCTTCCAATCACCCCGTTTGCCTTGGAGCTGGTTAGAATGAATGTGGTACCATTTTGGGAAATTAGATTTCTAAAGTGAAGTAGGCAATTTTTAAAGCAAAGTTTATTCAGAAAACCTTGGTTATCTCAAGATTTACCAGACTATGGGTAATGGCATTGTCTCTTGGAAGAGCCAATGAAGTGGCTCTCTGCAAAGCCTATGGCTTTAATATTAAATAAAACAGGCTGGGCCAGGCTTGAGGGCTATAAATCAAACAACTGATATGTTGGTTTCTCTTCATAGGAAGTGCTCCACAGAAACTTGGATCCTAGTTTTATGTGAGATGACACCTCTTCTTAAATGAGTATGAACTTTATCTTCTTATTAGGAAGGATTATATTCTAGTCTGCTTAATAGTCAAGAATAATGAAGTGGTAAATTCACAGGTGGATACTTAAGTCATTCTCACTCTAGTGTACACGTAATTCTGTGAGCACTTCACAGAGACAGAATGGTGGCACGTGGAATTCCAGAATTAGGTCTTTTATCCATGTTTGTTCCCTCCACAGCCTGCTGAAGAAGCCAGAAAAAGGCTATGAAATAGAGGTATTCCATTCACACTCAGACAGTAATTCACAGGTTTTTAATGACACTTTTCAAGGTTGTTTAGTTTCTTTTTTTACCTTTAAGATAAAAGAGTTTGAGATAGCTTTAGATTAAAAAAAAAGAGCACTTTTCTGTCTCACCCCCATAACAGATCTGTAGATGTTTTCACCTGTTCTTTTTAAGACAAAAAATTGAGGTTACATCACTTTCTCTAGAAAAATGATTTTCTTAGATCAGAGAGTATGTTTTGCATTATGAAAAATAATTTATAGGGCTTCCCTGGTGGTCCAGTGGGTAAAGAGTCCGCCTTACAGTGCAAGGGGCACTGGTTCAATCCCTAGCCTGGGAAGATCCCATGTGCCTCAGAGAGTCTGGACCAGTGTGTCCAATTGCGAGCCGGTGCTCCGGAGTGCATGCACCCAGAGCCAGTGCTCTGCAACAAGAGAGGCTTCTGCAATGGGAGGCCCACACAGGCCAGGGAGTAGATATGGATGAAAATAAATAAAATTTAAAAAAGGAGCCAAATTAAAAAATAATACTACTACTAACAATTTATAAAGAGTGATGAGCATTTCAGAGAATCCCTTATCACATCATCAAGGGATATATATGAATGGCAAATACACAAATGAAAACATGCTTAACATTATTAGTCATTAGGGAAATGCAAATTAAAATCATGAGATACCACTTTATAATTATGAAAATAGCTACAATCAAAAAAGTTCAATAAAAACATTGGCAAAGTTATGGAGGAACAGGAACCCTTATAGGTATTATGTCATTACCCGTGGTTTGTTTAGGATTTCTCTCAGGAAAAAAAGCCTGTCATATAGAACTTATCATGTGCATTATATCCTGAAGAAGTGGCCAAATAAAGTTGCTCCTTGAATTGAAAAATCAAATATTTAAATAGTGGTGTCAGATCTTCCTGTTACCTTCTAGTTCTAATACTTTCTAGAAGAGAACAGAGCCTTATAGAAAAAATTAAAATTAATATCCATTCTAATTCAATCACTTTGGGCAAATTCATACTTTAATTTCAAGAACAAGCAACTAAATTATAGGTCGCAATGTTACTAGACAAGGTTCAAAATAGACACACATTTAAATGCTCTGGAAACATATAAAGTGATTTATAAATATAAGTTAACATCATATGGCCAATGAAAATCATATTGCATATTCTTAGCTTAATAACATAAATATAGAACAAAGTACAGACCGGATCAGTAGCATAAATTGGTTTAATTTTCTTCTTGCTGTATTGGAAGGAAGAAGTCCTGATTGCTTTAAAATTCTATAAGCTCTTGGTAGGATGTCATTAAAAGTTACCCTTAAGTTAAGTGGTTATAGAAAATGATATAAAAACCACTCTAACCTAATCAAGCCACTTCAACATTCAGAGTACTTTTTAAAAAGTGAAAACATTTTTGACATTTTTGATGAGTGTTTGGAAGTGCAAGGGCACTGGTTCAATCTAGCCTGGGAAGATCCCATGTGCCTCAGAGAGTCTGGACCAGTGTGTCCAATTGCGAGCCGGTGCTCGGAGTGCATGCACCCAGAGCCAGTGCTCTGCAACAAGAGAGGCTTCTGCAATGGGAGGCCCACACAGGCCAGGGAGTAGATATGGATGAAAATAAATAAAATTTAAAAAAGGAGCCAAATTAAAAAATAATACTACTACTAACAATTTATAAAGAGTGATGAGCATTTCAGAGAATCCCTTATCACATCATCAAGGGATATATATGAATGGCAAATACACAAATGAAAACATGCTTAACATTATTAGTCATTAGGGAAATGCAAATTAAAATCATGAGATACCACTTTATAATTATGAAAATAGCTACAATCAAAAAAGTTCAATAAAAACATTGGCAAAGTTATGGAGGAACAGGAACCCTTATAGGTATTATGTCATTACCCGTGGTTTGTTTAGGATTTCTCTCAGGAAAAAAAGCCTGTCATATAGAACTTATCATGTGCATTATATCCTGAAGAAGTGGCCAAATAAAGTTGCTCCTTGAATTGAAAAATCAAATATTTAAATAGTGGTGTCAGATCTTCCTGTTACCTTCTAGTTCTAATACTTTCTAGAAGAGAACAGAGCCTTATAGAAAAAATTAAAATTAATATCCATTCTAATTCAATCACTTTGGGCAAATTCATACTTTAATTTCAAGAACAAGCAACTAAATTATAGGTCGCAATGTTACTAGACAAGGTTCAAAATAGACACACATTTAAATGCTCTGGAAACATATAAAGTGATTTATAAATATAAGTTAACATCATATGGCCAATGAAAATCATATTGCATATTCTTAGCTTAATAACATAAATATAGAACAAAGTACAGACCGGATCAGTAGCATAAATTGGTTTAATTTTCTTCTTGCTGTATTGGAAGGAAGAAGTCCTGATTGCTTTAAAATTCTATAAGCTCTTGGTAGGATGTCATTAAAAGTTACCCTTAAGTTAAGTGGTTATAGAAAATGATATAAAAACCACTCTAACCTAATCAAGCCACTTCAACATTCAGAGTACTTTTTAAAAAGTGAAAACATTTTTGACATTTTTGATGAGTGTTTGGCCATTCAAGGTTTTTTAATGTTGAGAAAGAAAATGATTAGTGGAAGCCTCTGCAGCCAATTGAAATGTTACTACCCCAACAAACTGGGAGGAAAATACAGGTGGTACTCTTATTTTGGAAAAGCTAACATATGGAAATACAAATTTACAGAGCAAACACAGTAGAATATGATAATTTTCATTATAAAAGTTTTCTACATAACAAAATGATTTTACTCAGATCTTCCCATAAACATTGTCTCCTTTAATTCATTTAAATATGACTCTGCATACCAATTTTTAGAAACATATTCACTAGGGAAAGGTGGGTATACCTACTAATGCCATTTGTCCAGTTAGACATAAATTATCAGCACATAGGGCAGTGTTTGGAACATAAAGCAAAAAATATGTAAATGTTTAATAGATAAATGAATGAATGAATGAATAAATAAATAAATAAGTCTTATATAACCAGAGATCTCAAGTTAGAAGTACCCATTAAAAGCTTTGTGAGTTTTCAATAAAGTATCTGAACAGAAGGGTAGATTAGGATGAAACTTTCTTTTAGAATTTCATATAAATCATATCTTAGAGTGGGTTCTCATTATTAAGTAAATGAGTGAACAATCTAATGACCTGAGGTAACAGGCACATTTCCATGATGAATTCTTTTATTTTGGTTTTGATGAGTTATCTCTCTCTATTTTAAAATTGAGGAACAATCTTATAAATTATAGGTCGCGATGTTACTAGACAAGGTTCAAAATAGACACACATTTAAATGCTCTGGAAACATATAAAGTGATTTATAAATATAAGTTAACATCATATGGCCAATGAAAATCATATTGCATATTCTTAGCTTAATAACATAAATATAGAACAAAGTACAGACCGGATCAGTAGCATAAATTGGTTTAATTTTCTTCTTGCTGTATTGGAAGGAAGAAGTCCTGATTGCTTTAAAATTCTATAAGCTCTTGGTAGGATGTCATTAAAAGTTACCCTTAAGTTAAGTGGTTATAGAAAATGATATAAAAACCACTCTAACCTAATCAAGCCACTTCAACATTCAGAGTACTTTTTAAAAAGTGAAAACATTTTTGACATTTTTGATGAGTGTTTGGCCATTCAAGGTTTTTTAATGTTGAGAAAGAAAATGATTAGTGGAAGCCTCTGCAGCCAATTGAAATGTTACTACCCCAACAAACTGGGAGGAAAATACAGGTGGTACTCTTATTTTGGAAAAGCTAACATATGGAAATACAAATTTACAGAGCAAACACAGTAGAATATGATAATTTTCATTATAAAAGTTTTCTACATAACAAAATGATTTTACTCAGATCTTCCCATAAACATTGTCTCCTTTAATTCATTTAAATATGACTCTGCATACCAATTTTTAGAAACATATTCACTAGGGAAAGGTGGGTATACCTACTAATGCCATTTGTCCAGTTAGACATAAATTATCAGCACATAGGGCAGTGTTTGGAACATAAAGCAAAAAATATGTAAATGTTTAATAGATAAATGAATGAATGAATGAATAAATAAATAAATAAGTCTTATATAACCAGAGATCTCAAGTTAGAAGTACCCATTAAAAGCTTTGTGAGTTTTCAATAAAGTATCTGAACAGAAGGGTAGATTAGGATGAAACTTTCTTTTAGAATTTCATATAAATCATATCTTAGAGTGGGTTCTCATTATTAAGTAAATGAGTGAACAATCTAATGACCTGAGGTAACAGGCACATTTCCATGATGAATTCTTTTATTTTGGTTTTTGATGAGTTATCTCTCTCTATTTTAAAATTGAGGTATAATGACATATAACACTGTATCAGTTTTAGGTGCATAATCTAACATTTGAATTTGTGAGTATTGCAAAATGATCACCATAATTCTAGCTAACCTTCATCACAATGTATACTTAAAAACTTGTTTTTCTTGTGATGAGAAGTTTTGAGATCCATTTTCCTAGCAACTTTCAAATATTCAACTCAATATTACTAACTATATTCACTTTGCCATGCATCTTGATTATACACCATCACCAATTCTAGTTTGAGAACAAATCAAAATGTCACATGTACAAAAAAGAAAAAAAGACTGTCAACAAAGGCTGTCTTTCTACAATCACCAAACCAATTTTGAGGTTCTCCCAGATGCTTCGTTTGATGCTGAACCTAAAGTATTCAGGCCATTACCTGGTGCATCTTTGTTCATTCCCTTATCCTAAGCTTTATACTGTTCAGTTATTACTATCGCTCTAACAAAAGCCATCTTTATAACCCTTTCTTTTCTTTTTCCACTCCTCAGAAATAATCAAACAAAACACAACAAACTTCCCTTTTTCCTCCACAATATTCAACTCAATTCTCCAGCCCACTGACCTGAAGCCACTGATGTCTAAATCCTGGATGAAGAAGTCCATTGTGGACTCACACAGAAGTGGGTCAGTTTACCGCATGCAGAAGGTTCTTCAAGGGGTGGCCTCTGCCTCCACATTAACCCCACTTATTCCTCCTGCAGAGAAGATTCGGTTGCTTAAACACTGTCATACGGTCCTACATTTTCCTTTTTGTTTGCATGTTCCTTCTCTCCCTCTACCCTGGCTCTCTCACATACTTCCAGAAGTACTCCTGTTTTATGTATTTTTTTTTTTCCAGTCAACACTCCCCTCTCTAACAATCAAAACAAGCATCTTGCTTAAAAAACTTAGGCTTTCAATTCATTAAGGAGGAGGTCAGGAAAAAAGGGACAATAACTGAAGAGAAATTTTTTATACAAGGGAGTTAATCAGCTGAAACACTGCTCAGATAAAGCTGAGTTGGAGAGGGACACAGAGACCTGGGCTAGTACTCTGCTTTCAAGTCAAGCCTCGAATGCTCCTTGCTGAAGATGAGGACTCTAATAGGAGAGTACTTCTTGGCTCTAATAGGAGAGCGAGGTGGGATGGGACTCTAGACTCCATCCGTGTTTTCCTCAGAAGGTAGTTTCTCTTAAAGGATGAGATTGTGTTGCCAAACTAAATTTTATGTGTCCCATGCACAGTGACAAGCGAACTGAATCACTAGAGTTTAGAGCAGAGTAAAGTTTATTGAAAGGACCAAACAAGGAGAACCAATGGTTCATGTTCAAAATACCCAAGCTCCTTAACTGGCTTTCAGGTAAATTTGTGGGAGTGCTGCAGAATGTGTGATTTTCTTTCGATTAATTGGTGATGAGGTAATAGGGTGGTGTTTCAGGGATCCCAATCATCAACTCTTTTGTTCCAGTCCATCTGGAATCCATGTGCTTCTGTTCAGCCTGATATTATCACTCTCCACCTGGGCAGAGGTTTTAGTTCTTGTAGAAGAACATGGAGGTATGAATCAGATGGTTCTGTATATCCCGTGAGGAAGAATCAGGACCCTTTCCCATCAGTGCACTATTGTTGTTTGATGTCATTTCTTTGTTTCTGTGTTCCCTGTCTCCCCCATTTAGTAAGAGTTTGAATCTACTCTTTGGAACTCAGGGAAGATCTAGGAGACTGAAAGTGGTTTTCCTCCAAACAAGAAACAGAGTACACAGAAAGGCTTTGGTACCTAAGAGGATTCTACATGGTCCTGCTCAGTTTCAATTTCAGAAAAGTTTCATCATTCCATTAAGAAAGCCCATATTCATTAATAGTCATTCTCCATATTTCCACTCTGCACCTTTACCTGTTGAAAAATTTCACTGTTAAGATATTGTATAAGTCAAGTTATACATGAATGCATGTATATATGCATGCATTATGTGTGGGGGTGTATGGAAAGAGAGAAAGAGAATGACAGAATCCTTTCTTCCTTGGGGGATCTGAACCTTTGTTTCAAAGTCTTCAAACATTTGGATGAGGTCCATGCATATTCTGGAGGGATTTTTTAAAGGTCCATGCATATTCGGTCAGGAAAAAGGGACAATAACTGAAGAGAAATTTTTTATACAAGGGAGTTAATCAGCTGAAACACTGCTCAGATAAAGCTGAGTTGGAGAGGGACACAGAGACCTGGGCTAGTACTCTGCTTTCAAGTCAAGCCTCGAATGCTCCTTGCTGAAGATGAGGACTCTAATAGGAGAGTACTTCTTGGCTCTAATAGGAGAGCGAGGTGGGATGGGACTCTAGACTCCATCCGTGTTTTCCTCAGAAGGTAGTTTCTCTTAAAGGATGAGATTGTGTTGCCAAACTAAATTTTATGTGTCCCATGCACAGTGACAAGCGAACTGAATCACTAGAGTTTAGAGCAGAGTAAAGTTTATTGAAAGGACCAAACAAGGAGAACCAATGGTTCATGTTCAAAATACCCAAGCTCCTTAACTGGCTTTCAGGTAAATTTGTGGGAGTGCTGCAGAATGTGTGATTTTCTTTCGATTAATTGGTGATGAGGTAATAGGGTGGTGTTTCAGGGATCCCAATCATCAACTCTTTTGTTCCAGTCCATCTGGAATCCATGTGCTTCTGTTCAGCCTGATATTATCACTCTCCACCTGGGCAGAGGTTTTAGTTCTTGTAGAAGAACATGGAGGTATGAATCAGATGGTTCTGTATATCCCGTGAGGAAGAATCAGGACCCTTTCCCATCAGTGCACTATTGTTGTTTGATGTCATTTCTTTGTTTCTGTGTTCCCTGTCTCCCCCATTTAGTAAGAGTTTGAATCTACTCTTTGGAACTCAGGGAAGATCTAGGAGACTGAAAGTGGTTTTCCTCCAAACAAGAAACAGAGTACACAGAAAGGCTTTGGTACCTAAGAGGATTCTACATGGTCCTGCTCAGTTTCAATTTCAGAAAAGTTTCATCATTCCATTAAGAAAGCCCATATTCATTAATAGTCATTCTCCATATTTCCACTCTGCACCTTTACCTGTTGAAAAATTTCACTGTTAAGATATTGTATAAGTCAAGTTATACATGAATGCATGTATATATGCATGCATTATGTGTGGGGGTGTATGGAAAGAGAGAAAGAGAATGACAGAATCCTTTCTTCCTTGGGGGATCTGAACCTTTGTTTCAAAGTCTTCAAACATTTGGATGAGGTCCATGCATATTCTGGAGGGTAATCTGTTTTATTAAAATTCTACTGATTTAAATGTTAATCACATTTTTTGAAATCTTTTTTGGAGGGTGGGGTCGGGAGGGAGGGGGTCAGACGGGCCACTTCTATTGATCTTTCATTTCTCCATTTTCATCCGTCTTCATTCTTTGGCTCCTGTGGGCCTCCCATCGCGCCGGCCTCTGTCGTCACAGAGCACCAGCTCTGGGCGCATGCACGCCAGAGCTCCGGCTCGGTAATTGGACACATCAGTCCAGCCACTCCGTGGCACGTGGGATCTTCCCAGGCCAGGGATCGAACTGGCGCCCCTTGCACTGCAAGGTGGTGTCCTTACCCACTGAACCACCAGGGGAAGCCCAATCACATTTTTAAAAATATCTCACAGCAATGTCTAAACTGGTATTCAAACAAACAATTGGACTCCATAGCCTAGGCAAGTTGAAAGTGAAACTGAAAGTGTTGATTACATTGCAGGCAGATTCTTTACCATCTGAGCTACCAAGGAAGCCCTATACTAACCATTATGAATGTTGTAAAGAGTAAGGGAGAGATAAAGGTGTTTGATAGGTGAAGCATGACCTGCAATGACCACTCCTGTTTTCTCAACAGACCTGCTGAGATAAGTGTGTGTTCATATGCATGTCCCTTCTTCTACCCATTTCCAACTGGCTGCTAATACTGACACTTGCTAGATTTGCAATGATATGCAATTGGAGAGTTGTGAAAAGCATGATTAAAGTCAACATAAAATAAAGAAGTATTCATCAGGAGGGGCCTCTAAGTCTCCTCATTCTTCAATTTTGTTTCATTTTACTGTTGCTCCTCCCCAATTTACAAAGTCTTGTTCACTTAATCTCTTGTCTATTCCATAGGCAAACCTCAAATCCTAGCCAGGTATACTTTTTTCTTTTTTGGTCACTTCTATTGATCGTTCATTTACTTATTTCTATCCATTTTTGCTCTTTGGCCTGTGTGGGCCTCCCATCGCAGTGGCCTCTCTCCTTGCAGAGCACCAGCTCTGGGCGCATGCGCTCCAGAGCTCTGGCTCAGTAGTTGGACACGTGGAATCTTCCCAGGCCAGAGATTGAACAGGTGCCCTTTGTGCTGCGAGGCTGTGTCCTTACCCCCTGGACTACCAGGGAGGCCCCAGGTCTACTCTTTTAAACAGTTCTCCAGACTTTGTCTCTTCCTTCTTTCATACAGATCATATTCATTTGGATTTCTGGTCAAATGTTGGATGTAACCACAGAACAATCAAATATTTTACCAACATCACTTCTATGACCCCTTAAAGATCTAAAATTCACTCTGTGTCTGCTTGACATCAAGTAAATCTTGAGAGCTGACTATTTCCAGAGTGAATAATGTGGGGGTGAGTTTGGAAAATATGAGTCTACTGAAGTAAATGTTGGTTAAACGGGAAAATATTCACATGTGTATAAAAATTCTCCTCTGCTCTTTACAAAAAATCAGCTATAACAAAATAATCCCATTATCGTATGATCCAAACTACTATTCTACATAGTATAGCAAAAAAGTTTTCATAACCAGAAGTTATTTTAGTGCTTGCTCAACGAATGAGTGAAAATAATGCTACTTGAAAATGATGGTTTTTGTCAATATCTTAATAGAGAACATTTTTTAATGTCAGATATTTTCTTCTCTTTTTCTTTTTCATTTAAAAAAAATGAGCTTTAGGCCTTGTGAGTACAAATATAGTTTTTCAAATAACCTTAGAAAAGTCTATTTTCTTGCTAGATTTTGTTTCATTTTCCCCTTTGGCTGCTAATACTGACACTTGCTAGATTTGCAATGATATGCAATTGGAGAGTTGTGAAAAGCATGATTAAAGTCAACATAAAATAAAGAAGTATTCATCAGGAGGGGCCTCTAAGTCTCCTCATTCTTCAATTTTGTTTCATTTTACTGTTGCTCCTCCCCAATTTACAAAGTCTTGTTCACTTAATCTCTTGTCTATTCCATAGGCAAACCTCAAATCCTAGCCAGGTATACTTTTTTCTTTTTTGGTCACTTCTATTGATCGTTCATTTACTTATTTCTATCCATTTTTGCTCTTTGGCCTGTGTGGGCCTCCCATCGCAGTGGCCTCTCTCCTTGCAGAGCACCAGCTCTGGGCGCATGCGCTCCAGAGCTCTGGCTCAGTAGTTGGACACGTGGAATCTTCCCAGGCCAGAGATTGAACAGGTGCCCTTTGTGCTGCGAGGCTGTGTCCTTACCCCCTGGACTACCAGGGAGGCCCCAGGTCTACTCTTTTTAAACAGTTCTCCAGACTTTGTCTCTTCCTTCTTTCATACAGATCATATTCATTTGGATTTCTGGTCAAATGTTGGATGTAACCACAGAACAATCAAATATTTTACCAACATCACTTCTATGACCCCTTAAAGATCTAAAATTCACTCTGTGTCTGCTTGACATCAAGTAAATCTTGAGAGCTGACTATTTCCAGAGTGAATAATGTGGGGGTGAGTTTGGAAAATATGAGTCTACTGAAGTAAATGTTGGTTAAACGGGAAAATATTCACATGTGTATAAAAATTCTCCTCTGCTCTTTACAAAAAATCAGCTATAACAAAATAATCCCATTATCGTATGATCCAAACTACTATTCTACATAGTATAGCAAAAAAGTTTTCATAACCAGAAGTTATTTTAGTGCTTGCTCAACGAATGAGTGAAAATAATGCTACTTGAAAATGATGGTTTTTGTCAATATCTTAATAGAGAACATTTTTTAATGTCAGATATTTTCTTCTCTTTTTCTTTTTCATTTAAAAAAAATGAGCTTTAGGCCTTGTGAGTACAATATAGTAGATTCAAATCATTATTGACTGTTCAGAAAAAGCTGCACTTTAGCCAGGATGTAAGAGAAACAGCTCCATGGGGAGGTTTTATTTGATCTGAAAAAGTTGTATTATTATTAGTATTATAAAAAATGGAATATGATTTAATTGGGAATATAACAAAATAGTATGTGGAAAATAAAAGAAATAAAATAAAAGACCAAAGTGAAAGACTGAATTTACTGAGAAAAAGCCCTGTGAACATAAAATATGATACAATTTTGAATTTTAAAAGACTGAAAATGGAAAAATCAGAGAAGATTTTAAATCTATAATGAAACTCTTCGTTATATACTCTATAATGTTCTATCAGTAATGCCAATAACTTAGAACATATTTCTTATTTCCAAAAACTGTCATCTAATGGGCTTTCAGAATTTTCTGTAAGTTCTGTATACACAAGTGAACATATAAGCAAGCAAATAGTTATTTCAGCATGCATAACTATATGGGGCTTACCTAGTGATTAGACAGCAAAGAATCTGCATAAATGCAAGAGACCTGGGCTATATTCTTGGGTTGGGAAGATACCCTGGAGAAGAGAATGACTGCCCAGTCCAGTATTATTATCTGGATAATTCCAGGGACAGGGGAGCCTGGAAGGCTCCAATCCAGGAGGTCACAAAAGCTGGGCTTGTCTAAGTGACTAGCAACAACCATGTGCATTATTCAAAATAAAGCAAAATCTTACAGTCCTTCAGATATTAGAAATCTGACCTAAAATATCAGAAAGTTACCTTTCCTTCCTGCTTCATTTTCTGTACAGAAGGTTTACTCTGAGAAGACAAAGCTACTTAATTCCTGTTGCTGTCATGTAGACATCCTTTTTAGAGAATATAGCTTGAGAATATCAAGTGTAGGACATGTAGAGGAACCCAAAATGTGGTCACTCTTTCTTTTTACATTGGCTTATTTGGTGAAGGCAGTGGTAGCTCAAATGCCTGCAATGCAGAAGATCTAGGTTTAGTATTTGAGGAGGATTAGGAAAATTACCTGGCAACCTACTTCAGTATTCTTGCCTGGAGAATCCCATGGATATAAGAGCCGGATAGGTTACACTTCATGGGTTAGCAAAGAGTCAGAAATGACTGAGTGACTAACACACATGTATGTTTGCTGGGCCAGGCAGAGACCATGGGACAAACAGGAATTCTAACGGACTCTGCTAAGCTCCTCCCTGTTTATACACCTAGTTCAGTGATTGCTTTCTTCCTGGAATAGATTCTCCATTCTTTGAGTGGCCAACTCATTGACAATATTCATTGTAACAATAGAATTCACTGTCACTTATTTTCTTGACAGAATGTAAGGGACTTCCATATCCCTCACAGAAAATGGAAAAATAAGAGAAGATTTTAAATCTATAATGAAACTCTTCGTTATATACTCTATAATGTTCTATCAGTAATGCCAATAACTTAGAACATATTTCTTATTTCCAAAAACTGTCATCTAATGGGCTTTCAGAATTTTCTGTAAGTTCTGTATACACAAGTGAACATATAAGCAAGCAAATAGTTATTTCAGCATGCATAACTATATGGGGCTTACCTAGTGATTAGACAGCAAAGAATCTGCATAAATGCAAGAGACCTGGGCTATATTCTTGGGTTGGGAAGATACCCTGGAGAAGAGAATGACTGCCCAGTCCAGTATTATTATCTGGATAATTCCAGGGACAGAGGAGCCTGGAAGGCTCCAATCCATGAGGTCACAAAAAGCTGGGCTTGTCTAAGTGACTAGCAACAACCATGTGCATTATTCAAAATAAAGCAAAATCTTACAGTCCTTCAGATATTAGAAATCTGACCTAAAATATCAGAAAGTTACCTTTCCTTCCTGCTTCATTTTCTGTACAGAAGGTTTACTCTGAGAAGACAAAGCTACTTAATTCCTGTTGCTGTCATGTAGACATCCTTTTTAGAGAATATAGCTTGAGAATATCAAGTGTAGGACATGTAGAGGAACCCAAAATGTGGTCACTCTTTCTTTTTACATTGGCTTATTTGGTGAAGGCAGTGGTAGCTCAAATGCCTGCAATGCAGAAGATCTAGGTTTAGTATTTGAGGAGGATTAGGGAAAATTACCTGGCAACCTACTTCAGTATTCTTGCCTGGAGAATCCCATGGATATAAGAGCCGGATAGGTTACACTTCATGGGTTAGCAAAGAGTCAGAAATGACTGAGTGACTAACACACATGTATGTTTGCTGGGCCAGGCAGAGACCATGGGACAAACAGGAATTCTAACGGACTCTGCTAAGCTCCTCCCTGTTTATACACCTAGTTCAGTGATTGCTTTCTTCCTGGAATAGATTCTCCATTCTTTGAGTGGCCAACTCATTGACAATATTCATTGTAACAATAGAATTCACTGTCACTTATTTTCTTGACAGAATGTAAGGGACTTCCATATCCCTCACATCTTTGAAACCTCAGAAATACACTGCAGAGCACAAAGATATAGAGGAGCAAAACATGCCACTTTCAAATATCTCTGTTGCAGATTGTTTTGAGCTGAAATGATCAAAGCTCAAAAGGCCCAAGAAGAATCTTTGGTCTTAACCCAAATAGCATAGAGAGTGTATAGAAGATCTGTTCCAGGAAAGGGTCTATCATCACAGATAATTATAGTATGAACCAGATGTGTAGACAAGGTCTTTCCATGTATACATGCTAGTAAATTTTGTTTGATTTTTTTCTCATTAATCTGTCTCAAGTCAATTTAAATCTTAAGGTTGAGGCATATTACATATTGTGTATATTACATCTCTTGGCCAAACCAGACAATGTGCACTTCATATTTCACCTTTTGATATTGGTACCTAACCAAAACTGGGGAATAGATGAAATAATACAATAGAGAAGAGACTTTCAGGGCATCTTCTATTTTTCATCTCCATCTATCACATCTATACCTAGGAACACTACTGGGTTTAAAGAGGCTTTCATCAGGCTAGATAATAGAGATAAAAATGTTTTTCTGTTACAAATGTATTCAGCAAACTGACTAATTGTGACATTTTTGTGATTTAACTTTTTCATTCTTTTTTTCGATCATGTGTGTGTGACCTCACAGTGATGTCACATCACTGTTCTGACAAATTAGCATGTTGACACTCAATGTTGCGCCCCCACTCTGCTTCTGAGAGTGGTTGATATAAAGCAGACACACACAAAAGTTCTTGATGTAGTTCTCTTCTTAACATTTTCCCATTTTCTTTTGAAATTATTATGGCAGAAATACTTTTTTTTCTATTGACTTTGGAGACAAATACTACTACTATCCAAATATTTTGCCATCACTAACTGGCTGCAAGGAGAGAGGAAAAGCAATATATTCTCTTAGATTTCTTTCCTTCAATGAGAGAAATGCTACCAGCTCTCAAGGGGTATTGGGAATAAAAGGACATAATATATAGAAGCTTGTTGCAAACAAAATGTCCAAATTCTTTTCTTAATCTCAACCCCTTGCATCTATTAGGGACCTAAAGGATATTTAGAGAATGAATGAATGATTTTTTCATGTACATCAGTGCCTTATAATTATTTATTAGTCTTAGACTCCTATGAGACAGTAATAAAGTGAAACTATAATAAATTATGTTTTATTTTCTTGGGCTCCAAAATCACTGTGGATGAAATTGGAAGACACTCACTTCTTGGAAGGAAAGCTATGACAAAAGTAGATTGCATATTAAAATGCAAATGTGTCACTTTGATGATAAAGGTACATACAGTCAAATCTATGGTCTTTCTAGTAGTCATATATGGATGTGTAAGCTGGACCATAAACAAAGTTGAATGCCAAAGAATTGATGCTTTTGAATTGTGGTGCTGAAGGACACTTGAGGATCCCTTGGACAAAAAGGAATCAAACCAGTTAACTCTAACGGAAATCACACTGAATACTTATGAAAGGACTGATTCTGAAACTGAAGCTCCAATACTTTGGCTGCCAGATGTGAAAAGCCAACTCATTGGAAAAGACTTTGATGCTGACAGAGGTTGAAGTCAAAAGCAGAAGAGGGTGGCAGAGGATGAGACGGTTGGACACCATCACTGATTCAATGGAAGTGAATTTGGGTGAGCTCTGGGAGATGCTGAGACACAGAGAAGCCTGGAGTGCTGCTTTCCATGGGATCTCAAATAGTTGGATATGACTTAGCAACTTGAAGAACTTTTCATTCTTTTTTCGATCATGTGTGTGTGACCTCACAGTGATGTCACATCACTGTTCTGACAAATTAGCATGTTGACACTCAATGTTGCGCCCCCACTCTGCTTCTGAGAGTGGTTGATATAAAGCAGACACACACAAAAGTTCTTGATGTAGTTCTCTTCTTAACATTTTCCCATTTTCTTTTGAAATTATTATGGCAGAAATACTTTTTTTTCTATTGACTTTGGAGACAAATACTACTACTATCCAAATATTTTGCCATCACTAACTGGCTGCAAGGAGAGAGGAAAAGCAATATATTCTCTTAGATTTCTTTCCTTCAATGAGAGAAATGCTACCAGCTCTCAAGGGGTATTGGGAATAAAAGGACATAATATATAGAAGCTTGTTGCAAACAAAATGTCCAAATTCTTTTCTTAATCTCAACCCCTTGCATCTATTAGGGACCTAAAGGATATTTAGAGAATGAATGAATGATTTTTTTTCATGTACATCAGTGCCTTATAATTATTTATTAGTCTTAGACTCCTATGAGACAGTAATAAAGTGAAACTATAATAAATTATGTTTTATTTTCTTGGGCTCCAAAATCACTGTGGATGAAATTGGAAGACACTCACTTCTTGGAAGGAAAGCTATGACAAAAGTAGATTGCATATTAAAATGCAAATGTGTCACTTTGATGATAAAGGTACATACAGTCAAATCTATGGTCTTTCTAGTAGTCATATATGGATGTGTAAGCTGGACCATAAACAAAGTTGAATGCCAAAGAATTGATGCTTTTGAATTGTGGTGCTGAAGGACACTTGAGGATCCCTTGGACAAAAAGGAATCAAACCAGTTAACTCTAACGGAAATCACACTGAATACTTATGAAAGGACTGATTCTGAAACTGAAGCTCCAATACTTTGGCTGCCAGATGTGAAAAGCCAACTCATTGGAAAAGACTTTGATGCTGACAGAGGTTGAAGTCAAAAGCAGAAGAGGGTGGCAGAGGATGAGACGGTTGGACACCATCACTGATTCAATGGAAGTGAATTTGGGTGAGCTCTGGGAGATGCTGAGACACAGAGAAGCCTGGAGTGCTGCTTTCCATGGGATCTCAAATAGTTGGATATGACTTAGCAACTGAAGAACAACAATAATATTAAATTAATGTTCATTTAGAGATTAGTATTTGTTAACTATTATTCTAATTGCTTCCCATATATTAAATGTAATATTTGCAATGAGTCTATGATATATTTCTTATTATTCCTATTTTAGAGTTGAGAAAACAGACAAGGTCTCCTTTGAAATCTTCAGACTGAGATCACCCAGCTGGATGAATAACTAAACTATGATTTGACCTCCACAGTGCATTTCTCAACCATTACACTTCTTATTGCCACGGATTTAAAGGCAGCTTCACTACCAGACAAAACACAATGTGACCCAATTTTACAGTATTCCCAGAATTCTTGACATCCAACAGTAGGCTATACTTTATTAATTTATGTTGTGATTTAACTGTTGCTGAGTGACCCCTAGGTGAGTTTTCTTATTTTGTGGCAACAGCAAATGTAGCACTCATGTTTTCAAGTTCTAGAAAGATGGGAGAGAAAAAAAAACAGATGAAAATTCATCTAGGTCAAACTTCATACATATTACAATTTTGACAACATTGAAGCTAGCAATATTCTGATGAAAGATTCAGAATTTCTTCATTCAAAAGAAAATGCTAGCTTAGTATAATATGAAATAATGTATAATAATGACCCAAATATACATTGGAAGAACTGATACTAAAGCTGAAGCTCCAGTACTTTGGTCACCTTATGCAAAGAGCTGACCCATTGGAAAAGACCCTTATGCTGGAAAAGACTGAAGAAAAAAAGAAAAGATGGCAGAAGATGAGATGGTTAGATAACATCACTGACTCACTGAACATAAACTTAAACAAATTCCAGGAGTTAGGAGAGGACAAAGAAGCCTGGAAATTCTACAGCCAATGGAGTTAACAAAAATCAAATATGACTTAGCAACAGAACAGCAATGTATAATATGAAATAATGCATACTATAAAATGAGGTATGGAGAAACCATGAAAACCAAGGTTCCAAAAATATTTTGCTTTCAGTACAAGGTAGAAATTGAAGGGGAATGCTTCATGATGAATGGCAGAATGAAGAGGAATAAGACAGCAGTGTAGGTATTGGGATAAGCTCCTCTAGGAAAGAAGCCACAAGAGAAAACATCAAAAGTCTTTTAAAAGGAGTAGATCTTGTCCAGTCTCTGGAAATTTATTTATCAGTATTCATGACACCCCCTCCAAAAAAATAAAAAAATAAAAATTGGCCAGATTTCTCCTTTCCCTGTTTTGTTCTATGCAGTGATCTTTGATCCTACTTTAAAATGCTGTACTACTGCTTATTTTAATTAAATTTGTCCTCAAAGTCAGACATTTCAAAAGGATACAGCTGGCTCCTCTTTTTCTGTGCCTAGAACTTCCTGGTGCAATCTCTCTCCTCTGTATTAAACTGGATGGTACTTTCCCATAGATCATTGAGACATGCTAACTTCATTATTTTTATTTTGGTTTTCTCTGTTCTTATATTTAACATTCTGTCAAGTCCATGAATGATATTTTTATTTCAGACACTGTGCTTTCCCTTTCTAGAATTTTGATATGATTTGCTTTTATCGTTTCTATTTATCTGCCAATATTTCCCCACATCTTTATTCATCATTTTCCTTTCCTTGAACATCTGAAAGAAAGAAAATCTCTAAGATTTTAAAATATTTGTATTAACTGATTTAAAAATTTTGCCTGCAAGCAATAGCTTCTGAGTCATCTTGTGGTTGATTTCTATTGATTGTTTTTTTCTCTTTACTATGTTTAGCAATTTTTGTTGGTTGGTTTTATGGTATGCATTATTGTTTATAAAAAATATGAGTTTTTTCATTTTCTATTACTTTTTCTGAATAGAATTTACTTTGCTTGTAACAATAAACTTTGTTTGACTAAAATGCCAAGTTCAATCTTTTAGTTCATGTCAGATGCATTTTGCACTTTTTACATTTTTTTTATCTCTCCGCCACCCCCACCTTCAGTTGTACTGATACTGTTTTCTGATAGGCCATTGAAATATACTCTGCCTATAATAATATATAATCAAATAAATTATTGAATAAAGTTCATACCCAACTTTTTTTGGCTATCATCTCTGAGACTTCATCCTCTCTGGAATTTCTTCTTTACTCCCTAGCTACTTTGGAAATTCAGAACTCTGTGCTATGGAAGCAATTTGTTCCTGATTTCCTTTTATCTTTTCCCACTACATCAAATATCTCAGTTTGCTTTTGAGGCACAGTATTCCTAGTAAAAGTGTTTATTTGTTGTAATAGTCCCAGTAATAGTCAAACTGAAATTACTACATCTTTCACATTTTCACATTAGTATTCCTTGAACATCAATATTTAAATGAACAAGACTGATTATTTAAACTATTTTCAGTGTCTAGAAACAGTAATTGAGCCCTTGTTTCCTCTGGCTTTCCTCCTATTTTCTTATTCCTTACATTGTCATTACTTGCCTAACAATTTTCTCTTTCACAGCCTTATTCCATGTTTTGCTAATTTTGTTTCTGTCTTTTTTTTCTAGTTTACTTTTCTTCAGTTTTTGTTTCTTCATGTAAAAGATGTATTTTCTTTTTTTTTTTTTGTTCATTAATGAGGCTATACCTTCCCTTACTTTATTGGAAAATAATTTTTCTTTATTCAAGGTATCAGTCCGATTCCCACAATAACTAAAGTTCTCCAATTCTTAAAAATGGAGCTGTTGGGAGTTTGGGGGAGCTACTGTTTTAGACAAAGGATTCTAAATCTGGTGGAATAGTTTTTCTATCTACCATAATGTATACTTTCTGTTACATGACAAACAATGAGATAATTACTCTATTTAACATTCCCTATTCCCCAATCCTTGCCACCCTGCACATGCAGGCAAAAGGAACACAGAACACAAAAAGTTAGAAATGTACTGGGGAGGAACACCCCTTAAACAAGAATCACAAGTTTTAAATTATCTATGTGACTTAGATCCACACTTTAATTATGCCTCTACATAAATGAAATCACTTCAGAGATATCTTGTTTGGGTATCCCATCTAAAAGAGAACACCCCCCCTCACAAAAAGAAAATCCAGAATACTTTGTGGACATAACTATATTTTTCTTCTTACTATCATTAGGTATTTATCTAATTATTACTTGCTTATAATGTTTATTGCCATCCACTTGTTCATCTTCAGCAAATCTCATTTGCTAGAACTGCTTAATTCAATGTGAAAAAAAAAAAAAACTATTCAGCACAGGGTTAGGAAGATCCTCTGGAGAAGGGAAAGGCTACCCAACCCAGAATTATTGCCTATAGAATTCCATGACTCATCAATGGGTCTCAAAGGTTTAGACATGACTGAGAGACTTGACTTTCACTTTCATTCAGCACTGAGTCTAGAATATGGTACTTAATAGACAGCTGTTAAATAGAAATGGGATAGACAATTCTAGCTAAAAGTCTTCACTGAAATTACTACATCTTTCACATTTTCACATTAGTATTCCTTGAACATCAATATTTAAATGAACAAGACTGATTATTTAAACTATTTTCAGTGTCTAGAAACAGTAATTGAGCCCTTGTTTCCTCTGGCTTTCCTCCTATTTTCTTATTCCTTACATTGTCATTACTTGCCTAACAATTTTCTCTTTCACAGCCTTATTCCATGTTTTGCTAATTTTGTTTCTGTCTTTTTTTTCTAGTTTACTTTTCTTCAGTTTTTGTTTCTTCATGTAAAAGATGTATTTTCTTTTTTTTTTTTTGTTCATTAATGAGGCTATACCTTCCCTTACTTTATTGGAAAATAATTTTTCTTTATTCAAGGTATCAGTCCGATTCCCACAATAACTAAAGTTCTCCAATTCTTAAAAATGGAGCTGTTGGGAGTTTGGGGGAGCTACTGTTTTAGACAAAGGATTCTAAATCTGGTGGAATAGTTTTTCTATCTACCATAATGTATACTTTCTGTTACATGACAAACAATGAGATAATTACTCTATTTAACATTCCCTATTCCCCAATCCTTGCCACCCTGCACATGCAGGCAAAAGGAACACAGAACACAAAAAGTTAGAAATGTACTGGGGAGGAACACCCCTTAAACAAGAATCACAAGTTTTAAATTATCTATGTGACTTAGATCCACACTTTAATTATGCCTCTACATAAATGAAATCACTTCAGAGATATCTTGTTTGGGTATCCCATCTAAAAGAGAACACCCCCCCTCACAAAAAGAAAATCCAGAATACTTTGTGGACATAACTATATTTTTCTTCTTACTATCATTAGGTATTTATCTAATTATTACTTGCTTATAATGTTTATTGCCATCCACTTGTTCATCTTCAGCAAATCTCATTTGCTAGAACTGCTTAATTCAATGTGAAAAAAAAAAAAAACTATTCAGCACAGGGTTAGGAAGATCCTCTGGAGAAGGGAAAGGCTACCCAACCCAGAATTATTGCCTATAGAATTCCATGACTCATCAATGGGTCTCAAAGGTTTAGACATGACTGAGAGACTTGACTTTCACTTTCATTCAGCACTGAGTCTAGAATATGGTACTTAATAGACAGCTGTTAAATAGAAATGGGATAGACAATGTATCTCTAAGCCTAAACAGTCTCCTCACTGCAAGTCTATAATCTAATCCATTTAACCTAAGATCCACAGGTAATTAGATCCCTACTCCATTCAAAAAATTTGAATGTTATTTTCCATTTCAGATTAGGAAAATTTATAAATCCAATATCAGAGATGCTTTAGTATATTTCAGTCCAACTTTTAAAAGTATAAAATGCATCTGTTTTCTGATGTATACCCTGTAGAGTCCCATTTCACCTTTTGGCTTTCTATCCTGGATGTGTTTTCTTTTTTTGTTTGTTTTATTTTCCCCCTATATCTGTGGCAATTTTATATTCATCCTTAGAATTCTGCTTATTTATGGCTTGTTTAAATACTTATAACTCTCTTTTGATGTTCTATTATGGCATATACTTTTTTTTTTTTACTATATTTTTGTGTATTGTGCTGTTTACCATTATTCTTCAGTAGACATGTCTTGCTCATCTTTACATGCCCATAGTGTCTCAAGAAAGCATACCTCATAGCAAATATTTCATAAGCTTAGCACAATAGAGTTATTTTAAAGTGGAATAACAGCTCTTCTAATTATGGGTGAGCTTAATCAGCATCGTAGTTATTGAGTTGGGCACTTAAGGAAGTATGAAAAGTGGACTGATGGAAGCAGAGAATGTGTACCTTCCTAATAGGTAACAGGAACCCTGTAACTCAAGTTACAGAAAGAACATGGGATTTTTAAGGAAGGCAAAGAAGTGCACTGATCTAAGAAAAGTACCAGTTGCTACAGTTTCCTGGAAACATCAGTTCAGTTCAGTTCAGTTCAGCTGCTCAGTCTTGTCATATTCTTTGCAACCCCACAGATCACAGCATGCCAGGCTTCCCTGTCTTTCATCATCTCCTGGAGTTTTCTTGAACTCAGATCCATTGAGTTGGTGATGCCATCCAACCATCTTGTCCTCTGTCATTCCCTTCTCCTTTTGCCTTCTGTTTTTACCAGCATAGGGTCTTTTCCAACAAGTCATCGCTTTGTATCAGGTGGCCAAAGTATTGGAGCTTCAGCTTCAGCATCAGTCTTTCCAGTGAATATTCAGGGTTGATTTCTTGGAAACATAGACTAAAACAGAATGTTTAATTCTCATATATTCTGTCTCCATGCTTTTGGGTTTGGGAAATGTTTATTTTTGTACTGAGACCCCTTTGATGGGTAGCATCGGTCTATATTGGAAAGGTGATAAAAGCTCTGGTACACAGTTCTACCAAATAAGACCTTGCAGAAGATGAACAGAGGGAAAGAGCCTGGCATGTTCCATTTAAAAGTATAAAATGCATCTGTTTTCTGATGTATACCCTGTAGAGTCCCATTTCACCTTTTGGCTTTCTATCCTGGATGTGTTTTCTTTTTGTTTGTTTTATTTTCCCCCTATATCTGTGGCAATTTTATATTCATCCTTAGAATTCTGCTTATTTATGGCTTGTTTAAATACTTATAACTCTCTTTTGATGTTCTATTATGGCATATACTTTTTTTTTTTTACTATATTTTTGTGTATTGTGCTGTTTACCATTATTCTTCAGTAGACATGTCTTGCTCATCTTTACATGCCCATAGTGTCTCAAGAAAGCATACCTCATAGCAAATATTTCATAAGCTTAGCACAATAGAGTTATTTTAAAGTGGAATAACAGCTCTTCTAATTATGGGTGAGCTTAATCAGCATCGTAGTTATTGAGTTGGGCACTTAAGGAAGTATGAAAAGTGGACTGATGGAAGCAGAGAATGTGTACCTTCCTAATAGGTAACAGGAACCCTGTAACTCAAGTTACAGAAAGAACATGGGATTTTAAGGAAGGCAAAGAAGTGCACTGATCTAAGAAAAGTACCAGTTGCTACAGTTTCCTGGAAACATCAGTTCAGTTCAGTTCAGTTCAGCTGCTCAGTCTTGTCATATTCTTTGCAACCCCACAGATCACAGCATGCCAGGCTTCCCTGTCTTTCATCATCTCCTGGAGTTTTCTTGAACTCAGATCCATTGAGTTGGTGATGCCATCCAACCATCTTGTCCTCTTTCACCCCCTTCTCCTTTTGCCTTCTGTTTTTACCAGCATCAGGGTCTTTTCCAACAAGTCATCTCTTCACATCGGGTGGCCAAAGTAGTGGAGCGTCAGCTTCAGCATCAGTCTTTCCAGTGAATATTCAGGGTTGATTTCTTGGAAACATAGACTAAAACAGAATGTTTAATTCTCATATATTCTGTCTCCATGCTTTTGGGTTTGGGAAATGTTTATTTTTGTACTGAGACCCCTTTGATGGGTAGCATCGGTCTATATTGGAAAGGTGATAAAAGCTCTGGTACACAGTTCTACCAAATAAGACCTTGCAGAAGATGAACAGAGGGAAAGAGCCTGGCAGTGTTATAATTGAAAGGGAGGGAGGTGAATCAGACATTGTGTGTCCTGAGGTATCACATATAGTGTAAGCAGTTCACTGATCTGTATCAACACATTAATGATTTATGTAGCTTTTAATTTACAACACAGACATATCGAAAATAATCAGGTAGAAGTAGGCATTAAAAATTCACTGCATGGGTCATAAAATGATTAGTTATTCAAGTGACTTCAGATTTGTATTTCATTAAGGAATAATTTTAATCTACTTTTAAACAGTTTATATACAGAGATTTAAGAACTCTTGCAAGATGATTATGCACACTCCAGTTTTTATGTTTCCAATATATTTGAGACACTTGCATCTCTTTTTTTTTTTCTTGCAAGTAGTATTAATTTGTTTGAGAGTTTACATCCAAAAAATATGGCTCAATAATTTAGTAAAAATAACTTTAGTTTACAGAAAATGCTTGGTATTGTTACTTCTATTATGTACGGTTCATAAGGATTTGGGATCAGAGGAAGTCTCTTTCTGTTCTGAGTGTGAAATTATCTACATCTCCTGGTCACTCAAGGTAAATACTCAAGCTTTTCTCACAGTTATGGTGACTGTGTCGTATAAGGCTATTGTTTAAAGAAATCTTAGAAAAATTTTGCTCTAACTTTTTCATTTATAGATTAAATATTGGCATCAAGTGGTGAAGTAATTTGCTTAAACATTCACAGGTGGATGGAACTCAGGTATCCTGCTTCCTAGCTGAATAGATCTCTCACTATATCTTGAGGTTCATTAGTTCCATCTTAGCTGTTGAAGCTATTTCTACTGTTTAAAAAGCCAACTTGCTGGTTCACTGGGAGTGTTTATTTTCTGCCTCTTTCCTGATCAAATACTGCAGCGATCTGTAAAAACATAACCAGGCTAGGGGCAGTTTAACTTGAAATTAATCTTATCTAGGCTATTAAGCACCTAGTTTCTCTGGTTACTGCAATTCTATCACAATAAACATTTTGAGATGCTGCTATCAACTCCAAAAACTAACACGATTACATAAAAAGCTCAGCCATTATCAAACTTATCTGGAAGGCAATGTAGCTCATCCTGACAGCAGCATCTCTGTTCTCAGCCTTTTTTTTTTTTTTCTTTTCTCCCCCTAGTTCTTTATTCACTCCATGCTCTACCCTAGATCTCCTTAACTCTTGCCTTCAATGGATGGCTGTCATGTGGAACTTTATTGAGAACCTTCTGAAGCTCATGATAAATCATGCTGCATGCATTGACACTGTCAACCTTGTCTATAACCTTCTCAAAGTCAAAGAAGTTTGGCAGATTTCTGCTCTTGCCTAGATGAGGTTTTTCTCTATCTCTCTGTAGAAGATGATAAGTCTTGTACCTTGCACGCTGAACAAAGTTGCTATTTTTGACACAAGTTATAAATGCCAAGTTAAATGATCCAGTGAACATTTATTTAAAATATGTAACTTGTGATACATAAGTTATCCATTCCAGGCTAATGTTCTTTCTTTGTCTGTCAACTCCACATATTACTTCTAAACTCCCCTGCTTCAGATTCCCCTTTTGTCCTTAAAAATTAAGGATAAAAATTGACAATTTAAACATTGAGTTATACATTAGCACATTCAGTGATGTGCCAAGTATCCTAAAACCAGATTTGAAAGTCTCACAGCATTTACTGCTATCTCCCTACTTTTGCCATCTGGAGCTCATCATGCCGACTTTAGTGATCATTCTGTAAAGAGTTCTAGGGCTCTATTCTAGTAAAAGAGGATGCTAAAACTAACTTTTGTACAGCCTTTCTGAAATGGTGTTTTCTTTTTGAAATAGTCTTTTTTTCATAAACCCCAATGTCTACAGTTTGCTTTTGCTCACTTAAAAAGTATTGCAAAAGATTTTTAATAACTTTCACCCCTTAATTTTTCAGTTGTTTTCATTAATTTACTGATCTTCTATAATATTATAGTATTCCACTTTATGGTTGTACCACCAATTATTAAACCAGTCTGCCATCAATGGATGCTGAGGTTGTTTCCAACTGGGAATACTTTTTTTGTTGGTGTTACAGAGTTTTGTTGTTTACTGCCACACATTGACCTGATACTCTTGTTTTTGATCTCCATTCTGACTCCATTTGTCACTTCTCTAACTTATGGAGGTTTCCCTTTGCAGGTATTCATTCAGTTTAATTGTGGGAATCTCTACAACTCATGCCCTGGCCTCCCTTTGTGCAACATCTCTGACCTGATACCAAACAGTATACTCTGCTATTCTCTAATAACAGCCACTTTATCCAACCAAGTTTTACAGTTTTTTATTTTAACTCTTTTAACTCTTTAGCTGTTCTTGCCAGGAATGTATTTTGGCATACCTGTTTTCTCCAGGTAAAAGTTTCTTGTTATTCATTCAGCTGTCTTTTATATGGCAGCCTGTGCTTATTCTACAGTCTTTCTCCTTTTATTGCCCTATCACAATCTGAGCTCTGTGATAAGAGAGACTGGGTCTTATTATCCAGAGGTCCTCAGAATGCTAGTCTGCATTCTGCTGGCAGGCACTCACAGAGTACTTTTAGACTAGAAGATCTTTAACTTGATAGTGTCTTCACAGTAATTTAGATTATACATTTGTTTATCTCACGTATTTCACTGAATCATGTGTGCGTGTACACTCACATGCATGTGACATATGCATAAGTGTTTATATCCATGGAGTGCCTGCATGCTCAGCCACTCAATCATGTCTGACTCTTTGTGACTCCATTGACTGTAGCACATTGGACTTCCCTGTCCATGGGATTTTCCCACATACACTGCAGAAAGTTGGTTATTTCCTCCTCCAGGAAATTTTCCTGTCCCAGAGTGCTAAAACTAACTTTGTACAGCCTTTCTGAAATGGTGTTTTCTTTTGAAATAGTCTTTTTCATAAACCCCAATGTCTACAGTTTGCTTTTGCTCACTTAAAAGTATTGCAAAAGATTTTAATAACTTTCACCCTTAATTTTCAGTTGTTTTCATTAATTTACTGATCTTCTATAATATTATAGTATTCCACTTTATGGTTGTACCACCAATTATTAAACCAGTCTGCCATCAATGGATGCTGAGGTTGTTTCCAACTGGGAATACTTTTTTTGTTGGTGTTACAGAGTTTTGTTGTTTACTGCCACACATTGACCTGATACTCTTGTTTTTGATCTCCATTCTGACTCCATTTGTCACTTCTCTAACTTATGGAGGTTTCCCTTTGCAGGTATTCATTCAGTTTAATTGTGGGAATCTCTACAACTCATGCCCTGGCCTCCCTTTGTGCAACATCTCTGACCTGATACCAAACAGTATACTCTGCTATTCTCTAATAACAGCCACTTTATCCAACCAAGTTTTACAGTTTTTTATTTTAACTCTTTTAACTCTTTAGCTGTTCTTGCCAGGAATGTATTTTGGCATACCTGTTTTCTCCAGGTAAAAGTTTCTTGTTATTCATTCAGCTGTCTTTTATATGGCAGCCTGTGCTTATTCTACAGTCTTTCTCCTTTTATTGCCCTATCACAATCTGAGCTCTGTGATAAGAGAGACTGGGTCTTATTATCCAGAGGTCCTCAGAATGCTAGTCTGCATTCTGCTGGCAGGCACTCACAGAGTACTTTTAGACTAGAAGATCTTTAACTTGATAGTGTCTTCACAGTAATTTAGATTATACATTTGTTTATCTCACGTATTTCACTGAATCATGTGTGCGTGTGTACACTCACATGCATGTGACATATGCATAAGTGTTTATATCCATGGAGTGCCTGCATGCTCAGCCACTCAATCATGTCTGACTCTTTGTGACTCCATTGACTGTAGCACATTGGACTTCCCTGTCCATGGGATTTTCCCAGCAACTACACTGCAGAAAGTTGGTTATTTCCTCCTCCAGGAAATTTTCCTGTCCCAGAGATCTAACCAACATCTCCTCTGTCTCCTACATTGGCAAGTGGATTCTTTTTTTTTTTTTTTTTTTAAGATTTATTTATTTATTTTGGGCGGGGGTTGGGTTGGGGAGGAAGGTGAATGGGCGGGCCACTTCTATTGGTCTTCCATTTCTCTATTTTCATCCATCTTTGTTCTTTGGCTCCTGTGGGCCTCCTATCGCGGTGGCCTCTGTTGTCGCAGAGCACCGGCTCTGGGTGCATGCGCTCCAGAGCTCCAGCTCGGTAATTGGACACATCAGTCCAGCCGCTCCGCGGCACGTGGGATCTTCCCAGGCCAGGGATCAAACTGGCGCCCCTTGCACTGCAAGGCGGTGTCCTTACCCACTGAACCACCAGGGGAAGCCCGGCAAGTGGATTCTTTACCATTGTACCACTGAAGGATCCAAAGGATGATAGTGATCACTACCATATGTAAAAGGGACAAGCAATGTGAATATGCTGTAAGACTAAGGGAACTTACATGGAGGCTATGCAGCAACCTGAAGGGGTGGGATGGGGAAGAACTGGGAGGGAGATTTAAGTGGGAGGGGTCAAGGGTATACCTATGACTGATTTGGATTTATGTATAGCTGTAAACAACAAAACTCTGTAAAAGTCAATTTAAAATAATTATAAAAAAAATGATAGTGATCAAGCACTGGAAGTTGAAGAAAGTATTTATATCTTAAGTTAATACAGTAGGTTCTATCTATTAATGTTGTATCCATTGTCTAGGTCTAATTTATAATCTCATTAAGGGCAGCTGTCAGATTTTCAAGTATTTTATATTCACTTCTGAGACTACTGCAGTATTCTACACATGACAATGATTAATAGATACTTGTTGATTGGTATTGCTAGGGATAATATTTAAAATACTTAGTAGTCATAAGGGATGTTCAACCAATCAAAATAGATACTGGTCATAAGCATTCCATAAAGCTATTCCTGTGCATACTGCCTCAGTATCAGCCCTAGATGTATCCTTTAAAGAAAAATAAATCCTGTGTTTAAATTAATTAGAATCCTAAAATATCCAGATTGACAAAATAAATTTACATATGAGAACACTTTTAATGTAATCAGAAGTAAGAATAATTTCACAAGTATTTATTAAAAATAGTTGTATCTTATTGGTCTAGGCATAGACTGAATTTTTCCTGTTCATCTAAAATGCATTTTCCTCTGTTCTCTATGTAACTAAAGAGATTACATACAGGAGGATAAGACTAAGGCAATATCAGAGAGACAATTTGACAGGTCTCTGAGTTGCTGGAATTACCCAAGCAGTTTCCCTGAATTCTCTAATCCTGGGATGTACTACCAATATGCTATTATTAGGAAGATTAAGGATTCCAGTTAAGAAAGCTTGCTCTATTTTCCCAAAATCTGAGTGTTGGCATCTTCTCATAATGGTGAACCAGGAAGGCCCCGTTTGTTTTAGCTCCAAGTTATAATAGAGACTTGTATTTGGACTGATGCAGTTCATTGTAGATGAGCTAAATCCATGTGGAGAAACTCAGAGCCAAAGCTGGGAGACTGAGTACCAATGCAAATGCCAAACAGAGAAATATATGTGTGTGTGTGTGTGTGTATACATATATTGCAGAGGTGGAAACAAGAAAGGGACAGTTTCAAGACAGGAACTTGGCAATTAAGACATGACAGGAACTTAGGTTGTATCTGTTATATACCTGGGACATCTTTTACATCCATATTTATATTTGACTGTAGGTATTAGTGGTAAAGAACCTGCTTTTGAATACAGAAGATGAAGATTTGGTCCCTGGGTCAGGAAGAGCAGCCTATTCCAGTATTCTTGCCTGGAGAATCCCTCGGACAGAGGAGCCCTATGAACTACAGTAGACCTAGTTGCAAAGAATCAGACATGACTGAGGTGACTTAAATGCAAATGACCCTACACACATAGACTTTCTAGTTTCCTGTATTCAAGAAAGTGAGGAGACTTCAGTTATTTGAATTCTAAAACAATAAACACATTCATCCTTTCTTGTGTTATTTACTTCAGTGAGAATTCTTCAAGTCTTCCCATAAGCTAGGGCTGGTGCTAGTAAAGGGGTGCTCAGAGAATCTCTACCCTCAGAGCTTTACTCAAAAAGAGAAGGAGCATTCACAAGCCCTTACTGCCTCAGTGTATTCCTTTAAAGAAACATAAATCCTGTGTTTAAATTAATTAGAATCCTAAAATATCCAGATTGACAAAATAAATTTACATATGAGAACACTTTTAATGTAATCAGAAGTAAGAATAATTTCACAAGTATTTATTAAAAATAGTTGTATCTTATTGGTCTAGGCATAGACTGAATTTTTCCTGTTCATCTAAAATGCATTTTCCTCTGTTCTCTATGTAACTAAAGAGATTACATACAGGAGGATAAGACTAAGGCAATATCAGAGAGACAATTTGACAGGTCTCTGAGTTGCTGGAATTACCCAAGCAGTTTCCCTGAATTCTCTAATCCTGGGATGTACTACCAATATGCTATTATTAGGAAGATTAAGGATTCCAGTTAAGAAAGCTTGCTCTATTTTCCCAAAATCTGAGTGTTGGCATCTTCTCATAATGGTGAACCAGGAAGGCCCCGTTTGTTTTAGCTCCAAGTTATAATAGAGACTTGTATTTGGACTGATGCAGTTCATTGTAGATGAGCTAAATCCATGTGGAGAAACTCAGAGCCAAAGCTGGGAGACTGAGTACCAATGCAAATGCCAAACAGAGAAATATATGTGTGTGTGTGTGTGTGTGTATACATATATTGCAGAGGTGGAAACAAGAAAGGGACAGTTTCAAGACAGGAACTTGGCAATTAAGACATGACAGGAACTTAGGTTGTATCTGTTATATACCTGGGACATCTTTTACATCCATATTTATATTTGACTGTAGGTATTAGTGGTAAAGAACCTGCTTTTGAATACAGAAGATGAAGATTTGGTCCCTGGGTCAGGAAGAGCAGCCTATTCCAGTATTCTTGCCTGGAGAATCCCTCGGACAGAGGAGCCCTATGAACTACAGTAGACCTAGTTGCAAAGAATCAGACATGACTGAGGTGACTTAAATGCAAATGACCCTACACACATAGACTTTCTAGTTTCCTGTATTCAAGAAAGTGAGGAGACTTCAGTTATTTGAATTCTAAAACAATAAACACATTCATCCTTTCTTGTGTTATTTACTTCAGTGAGAATTCTTCAAGTCTTCCCATAAGCTAGGGCTGGTGCTAGTAAAGGGGTGCTCAGAGAATCTCTACCCTCAGAGCTTTACTCAAGAGAGGAAACCAGGAGAAAGGAGCATAAATAAATAACCAAGCAGGTCAATTTTAGGTAATAATGAGTGCCAAGAAGATAACAAACAGCAAGGGTACAGAGAAATAGGCAGGCTCAGAGAACTGTTTTAGTGAACACCATCCAAAGAGGTGACCTTAGAACCTAGGGAAGGGAGCCACGAGGCCACCTAGAGAAGGCCGTCCAAGGAAGAGGCAGCAACAAGGATAAGGGCTTTCACGAAGGAGAGAACTCTCCTGTTAATGAATTAGCAACAAATAAAGAAGAATATAATGATTCGAGGGAGTGTAGCACAAGATGAGTCTCAGAGGTAGGTGACCCATTGCAGCATACCAGTCATCTCTGTCCTTCACCATCCCCCCAAGCTTGCTCAAACTCTTGTCTATTGACTTGGAGTGTGAAGTTTGAAATGCCTTTTGAACATACAAATAAGAAGGCTAGAGTAGATGGAAGTGCGAGAATGGAACTCAGGATAAACATTCAGGCAATAGATATTTATATAACTAGTATATATAAGTATACATGTAAGTAGTATATGATAACATATTCTCGAGATAATTCAAAGTTTTACTTTTATATTTGCTTTTTGTTTCTATTTCCCCCGTTAATTAATATAACTCGTTCTGTTGATTTGCCTTCTTTTAGCCCTTATTTACCTGCATGCCTATTCAATATCTCGAAAACGTTTATTGAATACCTGTTTTGAAAATGATTAAGAGATCCAATAAAGCTCTATTTTTCTGTATCTTAATGTTTAAAATAATGATGAATGGTTGTTGCTTTCCTCTCTGTCTCTAGGTTTTTAAAAGGCCTTTTGAATACAGAAGATGAAGATTTGGTCCCTGGGTCAGGAAGAGCAGCCTATTCCAGTATTCTTGCCTGGAGAATCCCTCGGACAGAGGAGCCCTATGAACTACAGTAGACCTAGTTGCAAAGAATCAGACATGACTGAGGTGACTTAAATGCAAATGACCCTACACACATAGACTTTCTAGTTTCCTGTATTCAAGAAAGTGAGGAGACTTCAGTTATTTGAATTCTAAAACAATAAACACATTCATCCTTTCTTGTGTTATTTACTTCAGTGAGAATTCTTCAAGTCTTCCCATAAGCTAGGGCTGGTGCTAGTAAAGGGGTGCTCAGAGAATCTCTACCCTCAGAGCTTTACTCAAGAGAGGAAACCAGGAGAAAGGAGCATAAATAAATAACCAAGCAGGTCAATTTTAGGTAATAATGAGTGCCAAGAAGATAACAAACAGCAAGGGTACAGAGAAATAGGCAGGCTCAGAGAACTGTTTTAGTGAACACCATCCAAAGAGGTGACCTTAGAACCTAGGGAAGGGAGCCACGAGGCCACCTAGAGAAGGCCGTCCAAGGAAGAGGCAGCAACAAGGATAAGGGCTTTCACGAAGGAGAGAACTCTCCTGTTAATGAATTAGCAACAAATAAAGAAGAATATAATGATTCGAGGGAGTGTAGCACAAGATGAGTCTCAGAGGTAGGTGACCCATTGCAGCATACCAGTCATCTCTGTCCTTCACCATCCCCCCAAGCTTGCTCAAACTCTTGTCTATTGACTTGGAGTGTGAAGTTTGAAATGCCTTTTGAACATACAAATAAGAAGGCTAGAGTAGATGGAAGTGCGAGAATGGAACTCAGGATAAACATTCAGGCAATAGATATTTATATAACTAGTATATATAAGTATACATGTAAGTAGTATATGATAACATATTCTCGAGATAATTCAAAGTTTTACTTTTATATTTGCTTTTTGTTTCTATTTCCCCCGTTAATTAATATAACTCGTTCTGTTGATTTGCCTTCTTTTAGCCCTTATTTACCTGCATGCCTATTCAATATCTCGAAAACGTTTATTGAATACCTGTTTTGAAAATGATTAAGAGATCCAATAAAGCTCTATTTTTCTGTATCTTAATGTTTAAAATAATGATGAATGGTTGTTGCTTTCCTCTCTGTCTCTAGGTTTTTAAAAGGCCTTGAAATCTTTTAGGGGTTTAGGGAGGAATCCGTTGAGGTACCATGGTATTGAAATTTTTCAATCCTGGCTGTATATTAAAATCTTTGATAAATTCTTAAAAATACTGATGCTGAGATTCCACTCAAGACTAACTAAATCAGAATCAGAGTGACTCCAATAATTTGTATCCTATAATAACAACCAATAGTTTAGAAGAGCTGGATTACCAAGTAGCCAATTGAGAAGAATTTAGTAAGTTTCTATTTATGCTATATACTATAGTAGATACTGCTATAGATATATAATATACAACCCTTCTCATTAGAAAACTCATGCTATAGTTGCCAAAATAGAAACTACAAAATTATTTTATTGTAGTAGAAGGAAAGACTAATATCTTACAATAAATTATTCATACATAAATCAAATTAATCTCAATGAAATTGTTGTGGAAATTTACATACAATTTCTCAAGATGCTGTTCCAGTGTAAAATCATTTACAGAACTTTACTATGGAAAAATGTGTCACTTTTGCTGGAATATCTTCTATGCCAATAAAGCTTCATCCGGTTGGATGATTTTATTTTTTTAACAAATAACCAACAGTCATTTTAGAGAGAAATCTAGAGAGCTTAGGTAAGAAAAAAAGGGAACAAAGAAAGAGAAGGTAGTGATTCTGATGTAATACAACAGTTCTTTTTTTTGGATTATAATACAGTTCTGAGAACATTTTCATCGAGGTTGTTGTTATTCAGTTACTAAATTGTCTCCAACTCTTTGAGACCTCCCAAACTGTAGTATGATAGTGAAAGGGATGAATAGGCAGACTTGGTTAGGTGACCTGTGGTTTCCAAGCAGAAGAAAGAGAAGGGGGAACAAACATTTTCTAGCCTATATGTTTGCCATGATAAAGATCTACTCTAAAACTAACTTTATTGTTTTATGGATACAAGCTATTCTGCATTGAAATGTCTCATCTAGTCTTGATGGCTGTAGACCATCCTCTGGCTAATCTTATGTTAATCTTTTGGGTGTGGATCTAGTAAGACCCTTACAGTCTTAAAATATTCTTTTGATCTATTGCTAATAACCAACTGGAAAAGTACAAAATGCCTTGCCTAAACTAGCTTCTGGGTAATTAGTTTCTATCCCTCTTCCAGTTCTTTTATCTGGAAGCTTTTTCTATCCCTTTTTTCTTTAACAAACTTTTCCTGCATGAAGCTCTGAGTGACAAGAGTCAAGTCTTTTGACCCCATTGTGAAATTTTCCCCTTTGGATGTCAGGGTAAGATATCTACCAGCATCGATCACTAGGCTGCCCTAGGTTTAGAGGTATTAAACATAGTTTGAGGATTGCAGTGTCTTTGGAATTCAGATCATACTCTCTCAATGTAACTATTTTGAAAGATAGTACTCACCTGAACACAATAAGGCTGACTTGCATCTTTAGAAATAATTAATGATAGAATTGTATGTTTTGATGTCATACTGGTCAGTATTGAACAGTGTCATGGGCTAGGACATACTTCCAATTTTAGGGCAGCAACAGCTGAGAAGGAAGGGGTTGCTGATGGCATTGTTCTCTCTGTGCTTTCTTAATTGTCGGATGGGAAGACATGGACCTTTGGAGGCTTCATGGTTCCTGTGGTCTGGATTCTGACCCTTCTCCTCCATTGTTCCTCCTAAAATCACTATCATCAACAGACAACCTAGATGTGGATTGAATACATGATCTGGACGAGACAGTTGGGTAGATTATGAGCCTACTTCATAATTCTGAACTGAGAATGTGATTCTTAGATCCTTGATTCCTAGGATTGGAAGGCTGTTTACGGGCCTGGGCATGATGGAGAAGAAACCAAGGCAAAGGAGCTTCAGCCTTTATTTGGGGAGAATCTAAAATGGCCCACTTAGAAAATTTATATATCTTTTTTAAAAGAAACACATCTTATACTTATATCATCATATACTATTAAAAACAGTTGTGGGGTGTTTCTTTGGAGAATCATCCAAAAAATATTTCTCTAGCCCCTCCTCTCTAGCCCCTCCCTTGGGGAACATACAGCGTTTAAACATTTAGGGCCCTTAAAGGCAGATCTTATTTTAGAATTACAAATTCTTCTTCCTTCCTCTAAACGGTGCAAACTCAAGTTTCTTCTCCAGACAGGGCTTTCAGTCATCAAAAGGATGATGGTTTTGGAGAGTATAACTCTGGCATTAAGAGTCTGTCAAGGTATGAGTATAGTACTGACATTAACATTCTGCCTTTGCTTTAGTAAGTTTTATAAATTTATATTTGTTTGCTCAATACATTTTAGGGGCAACCTTTTTAGAAAGTTGACAATCAACATTAAAAAAAAAAAAAGCAACCTGGTTAATAATAACAATAATCATGAATTATTGTCATTCACAGTCAATGTTCTGATGATGACTGGACACTGAATAAGATGTATTTGGGGACAGCTTTAGCTCTGGGGATCTATGGATCATTCTTTTCTAGTCTTTCCTGCCTTGGCCACTGTTATTTCCTTAGATTTGGTTCATGGGTATTTCTCTGGCTATTGATATTTTTAATCAGTTACTGGCAATTTTGATTAGTGTTTTGTTTGTTATACATTCTCTCTGCATTTCTTTGGCATTTAATATTACTTGTAATGGGGGCTTCCCAGGTGGTGCTAGTAGTAAAGAAATTGCCTGCCAATGCAGGAGTTGTAAGAGATGCCGGTTCTATCCCTGGGTCAGGAAGATCCCTGAAGCAGGCCATGGCAACCCACTCCAGTATTATTGCTTGGAGAATCCCATGGACAGAGGAGCCTGGCAGAATACAGTTCATAGGATCACAAAGAGTCAGACACAATTGACATGGCATAGTGCAGCACAGCACATTACTTGGAATATATTACTTTCCTTTTTTCTAGCTAAATATTCATTTCAGAGTTAGCATCACTGACATTAACTAGAATTACTAGTGATGATGATGTAGATTTTGAGTTACCTTATGCTTCCTAGTTATGACTATAGAGTTTTCTGTCTCCCAAATGTGTATAGGGAAGTGCATGTGCTGACAGGTATAGGAATGATAAAAATAAATAATTAAAAGAGAGAGAGAAGCATATAGATGTGATTATTGTGTGTGCTTGTATGTATACATACATGTACTTTCAAGACTGCTATTTCACAGTAAAGGAAATGAGTCTAGAGAAGCAAAACAACTTTTATCTAAGGTCATGCAGTTAATAGGTAGCAGAGCTGATATTCAAACCAGTTTAATGGCTTTTGGAATTTTTGAAAAATGTGGATTATTAAGTCTATTATTATTATGTTGGGCTTGTGGTAATTAATTTTTAGATCTTTAAGATGCATTTTATACACTGTGATTTTTTGATGCAATTTAAATTATTATAAAAGAGACCATTTTAATAGAAATGAAATTGGAGGGTGTTGATGGGGAGACTGGTAAGTTTGGGAAACATATTTGAGCCTGTGGCTGAAGAAATCTAGGGGATACAACTGTTAGTAATTTAGGAATATGGAGGGAGAAAAACTTAACTGTGTCTTGAAATGTAATAGACACCAATTGGATCTATCATGGATTAAAATCTTAGAACCTTAAATTTGAAAGGGACTCTCCCAGTCACTGAAATGGTACACATGTTAAGATAATAAGATATCTGGGATTATTGAGTATTCTATCAGGAGGCATACTTCAGGGAACCACTAGTAGGTACAAGCTAGGTATGGGTATAAAGATACTGGCAGGTAGTGAGGGCATCTTTGCATTCATCATTTTAGTCCTAAAAGGAAATTTAAGAGTTCTGTGAGTCCACTTTGTTCACTATTTAGATGAATTTACAGATCCACGGACTTAGTTGGGTGGCCATTGCCCTAAGGCAAAAAGCTAGTGGTCCATTCAATGCTCTTCTCAGACCCTCACTTTTCTGTTTTCTTGTAGTGGAAATTCACCCTGAGAGGCACATCTGACTTTGGCATCACATCTGCCTGCACAGACACGATTTCCTCCTCAAGCTTGGCACTGAGAAGAGTGTGGCTGCACACCTTCCTAGGGAATGGAGAAAAACAAATGCTGTTTGAGACAGCTGGGAATCCTTCCCCTCATTGAAACCTGGGTGTGTGTAGCATGCAGGCCTGTGCTAGTGCAGTCTCACTTTCTACTTGCAAACTCAAAAGGAGCGTAGTGCTAATAATAGCCTGTGGTGAGACCTTTCCCGGAGGCTGTGATCTCCCGGGTGGCTGTTGCTTCTAAAACAGGCCCTCTGCTCTGTTCTTCTTGAAGAGAATACTCTTGGGGAAATCCCGCTTAGAGAGACATTCAAGAACAGCAAGTAGCAATGGCTTCTTCATCTCAGAATGAAACTAACCCCAGTCCACCCTCAACAAAAGAGTACAAACAGCAAGAAATGGTTCAGGAGAAGTTCTTTATGTGGACTTTCCACCTACAGGAATTTAAATCATGCTGGTCTTTTGGAAAGACACACAAGATTACATCTCCTAATATTTGGTAACTTTTTTGTTAGAAGGGAGTGGATAATGGCTAATTAGAATGGAGAGGCTTTGTGGTTTCCCTTATTTAAACTCACAGAAATAAAACAGGCTTTAAGGAATAATATGATGTGGTGGCAAAGCAAAGGGCTAAGAGACTTCATCTTTGTTAGTTATCATCATCATTCATCATCATGATTGCAATGTTCTTTAGCTTTGTTACTTTGTTAGCTATCTCCCTAGTCATGTGTTCTCTTTCTTGTAAAATAGGTAACATAGCTAATACTAATTAATCTTTTCAATTATGCACATTCTTTGTGATTACTTTGTAGTATGTTGTTTAAAAACAGCAATAGGACTGATAGAGTTAACCTCATTCTGGGAGTAGGAAGACTATACCTGAGAGAGATGAGATGAATTTCTTAACTTTGTGGAAGTCACCAATGGTATTGGGTCTTGATCTCTGACTGTCTGGCGCTTGGGTCAGCACCCTCTCAAATATACCCATTATCATGGTCAAGAGACCCACCATTGATCACTGCAAACTTCCTTTGCTCTTCTCAGACCCTCACTTTTCTGTTTTCTTGTAGTGGAAATTCACCCTGAGAGGCACATCTGACTTTGGCATCACATCTGCCTGCACAGACACGATTTCCTCCTCAAGCTTGGCACTGAGAAGAGTGTGGCTGCACACCTTCCTAGGGAATGGAGAAAAACAAATGCTGTTTGAGACAGCTGGGAATCCTTCCCCTCATTGAAACCTGGGTGTGTGTAGCATGCAGGCCTGTGCTAGTGCAGTCTCACTTTCTACTTGCAAACTCAAAAGGAGCGTAGTGCTAATAATAGCCTGTGGTGAGACCTTTCCCCGGAGGCTGTGATCTCCCGGGTGGCTGTTGCTTCTAAAACAGGCCCTCTGCTCTGTTCTTCTTGAAGAGAATACTCTTGGGGAAATCCCGCTTAGAGAGACATTCAAGAACAGCAAGTAGCAATGGCTTCTTCATCTCAGAATGAAACTAACCCCAGTCCACCCTCAACAAAAGAGTACAAACAGCAAGAAATGGTTCAGGAGAAGTTCTTTATGTGGACTTTCCACCTACAGGAATTTAAATCATGCTGGTCTTTTGGAAAGACACACAAGATTACATCTCCTAATATTTGGTAACTTTTTTGTTAGAAGGGAGTGGATAATGGCTAATTAGAATGGAGAGGCTTTGTGGTTTCCCTTATTTAAACTCACAGAAATAAAACAGGCTTTAAGGAATAATATGATGTGGTGGCAAAGCAAAGGGCTAAGAGACTTCATCTTTGTTAGTTATCATCATCATTCATCATCATGATTGCAATGTTCTTTAGCTTTGTTACTTTGTTAGCTATCTCCCTAGTCATGTGTTCTCTTTCTTGTAAAATAGGTAACATAGCTAATACTAATTAATCTTTTCAATTATGCACATTCTTTGTGATTACTTTGTAGTATGTTGTTTAAAAACAGCAATAGGACTGATAGAGTTAACCTCATTCTGGGAGTAGGAAGACTATACCTGAGAGAGATGAGATGAATTTCTTAACTTTGTGGAAGTCACCAATGGTATTGGGTCTTGATCTCTGACTGTCTGGCGCTTGGGTCAGCACCCTCTCAAATATACCCATTATCATGGTCAAAGAGAGACCCACCATTGATCACTGCATCATACCCCACCTGGGCCCTGACTTCATTGACTGCCAAGAACATTTATCAACGGGCATGAAATTTTCCAGTGAAAGGATTAACATACTCATCTCAGATATAGCTTTAAAATCTTGAATAGGAGTCACTCTCCCTTGCACTGAATTTGTCTCAGGGACTACAGAAAAGAGAAGCTGTTTAGAGAATTCATTAAAACCTTAGGTCTGGCAGGCAAGCTGCCTGTGTGTAAAGACTGGGTCTGATGTTTAGTAGCTGTGGGATCTTGGGCAAGTCATTTTTAGTTCTTGAAATGGGATTACCAGTAACACCTGCTTCCTGAGGCGGTCTGATTTTAAAGTGGTAGTGAATATGGTAGGCTTAGCATGAATGAGTATTAATTCATGTTCATGACAATTTGTGAACATGAATGCTCAATGACACTTTTCCATCTCTCCTCTTCCCTTCACACTTTTCCTCTACAGCCCTCTCCAGCAAACTGGATCCTTATCAGAGGCAGTGTTGACTATGCAGCAGCAACATGAGAAATCTGAATGATGAAAGTTAGATTCAAAGATGGGCACTTGTATGACATTTTTCTATGTGTTGGCTGGGATTTCAGAATTCAAATTATGCAAATGCCTATGTGATGTTGAGCTCTGCAATACAACATGATTCTAAAAATTGATTCATTGTGTCTAATGCAATGTGCTCAGTTTGAAGTGATTTGAATCTTAATATTTCTACCACATATCCCGAGAAATTGTCTATTTAGCTTTCTTTGTCAAAAATAAAATGCACTAAAGCTTATTTATTTATAAATACATATTGATGTGTACATACACACCTACCGAGCTTTATAGATATCAATCTTGCCATAGCTCTACCAAGTAAGCAGATATTTACCCTCTTCTTAAATACAGGCATTAAAGCTCATAAATGCTAGGTCCAGATAGAGACACATGTCTCTTTTCATTTTGACATCCTGCCACTTCAACTAGGAAACCCCTAGGGAAACCTTCAGTTCTGGGAACCCAGGATGGAAAGCAGACTGAAAGGATACATATCTGCCCATCCCAATATAGGAGTTTTTTAATGACTAATCCCTTTGTATTATCTGTAAGAAACAGAGTCTACTGAGCCCTCAATATGTCGCTGCACTCAATATGTCAGCAACCGTGGAAAACTCAGCAGTGGCCACAGGACAGAAAAAGGTCAATATGCATTCCAGTCCCAAAGAAGGGCCATGCCAAAATATGTTCAAACTACCATGTAGTTGTGCTCATTTCACATGCTAGCAAGGTAATGCTAAAAATCCTTCAAGTTAGGCTTCAACAGAACATGAACCAAAAATTTCCAGGTGTACAAACTGGATTTAGCAAAAACAGAGGCACCAGAGATCAAATTGCCAATATCTATTGAATCATACAAAAGCAAAGGAATCCCAAATACAGTTTCTACTTCTGCTTCATAGGCCATGCTAAAGCCTTTGACTGTATGACACAACTAACTGTGGAAGATTCTTAAGCAATTGGGATTACCATAACACCTTACCTGAGAAACCCGTATGTAGAACAAGAAGCAACAGTTAAAACCAGACAAGGAAAAACTGACTGGTTCAAAATTGGGAAAGGAGTACAACAAGGTCATATATATGGTCACCATGTTTATTTAAGTTATATGCAGAGTGTTGACTGTTGACTATGCAGCAGCAACATACGAATGATGGATTCAAAGATGGGCACTTGTATGACATTTTCTATGTGTTGGCTGGGATTTCAGAATTCAAATTATGCAAATGCCTATGTGATGTTGAGCTCTGCAATACAACATGATTCTAAAAATTGATTCATTGTGTCTAATGCAATGTGCTCAGTTTGAAGTGATTTGAATCTTAATATTTCTACCACATATCCCGAGAAATTGTCTATTTAGCTTTCTTTGTCAAAAATAAAATGCACTAAAGCTTATTTATTTATAAATACATATTGATGTGTACATACACACCTACCGAGCTTTATAGATATCAATCTTGCCATAGCTCTACCAAGTAAGCAGATATTTACCCTCTTCTTAAATACAGGCATTAAAGCTCATAAATGCTAGGTCCAGATAGAGACACATGTCTCTTTTCATTTTGACATCCTGCCACTTCAACTAGGAAACCCCTAGGGAAACCTTCAGTTCTGGGAACCCAGGATGGAAAGCAGACTGAAAGGATACATATCTGCCCATCCCAATATAGGAGTTTTTTAATGACTAATCCCTTTGTATTATCTGTAAGAAACAGAGTCTACTGAGCCCTCAATATGTCGCTGCACTCAATATGTCAGCAACCGTGGAAAACTCAGCAGTGGCCACAGGACAGAAAAAGGTCAATATGCATTCCAGTCCCAAAGAAGGGCCATGCCAAAATATGTTCAAACTACCATGTAGTTGTGCTCATTTCACATGCTAGCAAGGTAATGCTAAAAATCCTTCAAGTTAGGCTTCAACAGAACATGAACCAAAAATTTCCAGGTGTACAAACTGGATTTAGCAAAAACAGAGGCACCAGAGATCAAATTGCCAATATCTATTGAATCATACAAAAGCAAAGGAATCCCAAATACAGTTTCTACTTCTGCTTCATAGGCCATGCTAAAGCCTTTGACTGTATGACACAACTAACTGTGGAAGATTCTTAAGCAATTGGGATTACCATAACACCTTACCTGAGAAACCCGTATGTAGAACAAGAAGCAACAGTTAAAACCAGACAAGGAAAAACTGACTGGTTCAAAATTGGGAAAGGAGTACAACAAGGTCATATATATGGTCACCATGTTTATTTAAGTTATATGCAGAGTGTTGCTGTTGCTCAATTTCTAAGTGGCATGCAACTCTGAGTGACCCTATGGACTTCAACAGGCCCAGCTTCACCATCTCAGGGAATTTGCTCAAACTCATGCCCCTTGTGTAAATGATGTCATTCAACTATCTCATCTTCTGTTGCCACCTTCTTCTCCTGCCTTCATTCTATCTTCCAGCATCAGGGTCTTTTCCAATGTGTTCCCTTTTCACATAAGGTGACCAAAATTTTGGAGCTTCAGCTTAGGCATCAGTCCTACCAATGAATATTCATTGTTGATTTTCTTTTAGGATTGCCTGATTTGATTCATCTAGCAAGAGCACATTATACAATATATCAGGCTAAGGGAACCAAAAGCTGGAATCAAGATTGCCAGGAGAAATACCAACAACCTCAGATATGCAAATGGTACCACTCTAATGGCAGAAGGTGAAGAGGAACTAAAGAGCCTCTTGATGAAGGTAAGAGAGGAGAATGAAAAAGCTGGCTTGAAGTTCAATATTAAAAATCTAAGATCATAGCATCTGGTCCCATTACTTCATGGTAAATAGACAGGAAAACAATGGAAACAGTGACAGATTTTATTTTCTTGGACTCGAAAACTTCTGTGGACAGTGCCTTCAGCCACAAAATTAAAAGACACTTGCTCCTTGGAAGGAAAGCTATGACAAACCTAGACAGCATATTAAAAACCAGAGATATCATTTTGCAGGAAAGACTGCATACGGTCAAAGATGTTTTTCCAGTAGTGATATATGGATGTGAAATTTGTTCCATAAAGAAGGCTGAGGGCTCCTGGTGGTTCCAAATGGAGGCACCAGATCTGCCAAATCTATTGAATCAGACAAAAGCACAGGAATCCCAAATACAGTGTCTACTTCTGCTTCATAGGCCATGCTAAAGCCTTTGACTGTATGACACAACTAACTGTGGAAGATTCTTAAGCAATTGGGATTACCATAACACCTTACCTGAGAAACCCGTATGTAGAACAAGAAGCAACAGTTAAAACCAGACAAGGAAAAACTGACTGGTTCAAAATTGGGAAAGGAGTACAACAAGGTCATATATATGGTCACCATGTTTATTTAAGTTATATGCAGAGTGTTGCTGTTGCTCAATTTCTAAGTGGCATGCAACTCTGAGTGACCCTATGGACTTCAACAGGCCCAGCTTCACCATCTCAGGGAATTTGCTCAAACTCATGCCCCTTGTGTAAATGATGTCATTCAACTATCTCATCTTCTGTTGCCACCTTCTTCTCCTGCCTTCATTCTATCTTCCAGCATCAGGGTCTTTTCCAATGTGTTCCCTTTTCACATAAGGTGACCAAAATTTTGGAGCTTCAGCTTAGGCATCAGTCCTACCAATGAATATTCATTGTTGATTTTCTTTTAGGATTGCCTGATTTGATTCATCTAGCAAGAGCACATTATACAATATATCAGGCTAAGGGAACCAAAAGCTGGAATCAAGATTGCCAGGAGAAATACCAACAACCTCAGATATGCAAATGGTACCACTCTAATGGCAGAAGGTGAAGAGGAACTAAAGAGCCTCTTGATGAAGGTAAGAGAGGAGAATGAAAAAGCTGGCTTGAAGTTCAATATTAAAAATCTAAGATCATAGCATCTGGTCCCATTACTTCATGGTAAATAGACAGGAAAACAATGGAAACAGTGACAGATTTTATTTTCTTGGACTCGAAAACTTCTGTGGACAGTGCCTTCAGCCACAAAATTAAAAGACACTTGCTCCTTGGAAGGAAAGCTATGACAAACCTAGACAGCATATTAAAAACCAGAGATATCATTTTGCAGGAAAGACTGCATACGGTCAAAGATGTTTTTCCAGTAGTGATATATGGATGTGAAATTTGTTCCATAAAGAAGGCTGAGGGCTTCCCTGGTGGTCCAGTGGATAGAGAGTCCACCTTGCAGTGTAGGTGGCACCGGTTTGATCCCTGGCCCAGGAAGATGCCGCATGCCGCCAAGCGGCTGGACCAGTGTGTCCAATTACAAGCCGGTGCTCTGCACTGAGAGAGGCCACTGCAATGGGAGGCCCACATAGGTCAAAGGACAAAGATAGATGAAAATCCATAAATAAACAAACAAAGAAAAACAATAAAAGAGGACAAAACTAAAAAAAAAAAAAAAACCTGAGTTCCAAAGAATTGATGCTTTTGAATTGTGAGACTGGAGAAGATTCTTCAGAGTTCCTTGGATGTTAGGGAGATCTAACCAGTCAATCCTAAAGGGTATCAACTCTGAATACTCATTGAAAGGACTGGTGCTGAAGCTGAAGCTCCAATACTCTGGTCACCTGATGAGAAGAGCTGACTCACTGGAAAAGACCTGGATGCTGGGAAAGATTGAGGGCAAGAGGAGAAGAGGAAAAACAGAGGATGAGATAGTTGGATGGCGCAATGGACATGAGTTTAGGCAAACTCTAGGAGATACTTAAGGATAGGGAGGCCTGGCATTCTGCACTTAATTGTGTTGCAAACAGTCAGACACAACATAGTGACTGAAAAGCAACTTGAGCTATTCCTACCTTCTCTTAGCCTCTTGACCTTGACTGGGTAAGTGCAATTCCAAAATTCAAACCTCCCCTATTTCACATGAAAACTTTAACATGAAGTTTAATACTATCACTAATTCCACAAATCATTATAAGACCTGACTGCACCAGTATCAGAACATCAAGAAATTCACATTATATCTATGTCAAATCTCAGGTAAAGTATCATGGACAAAAATCATGGTGTCTTTAGCAAATTAAACTCATAGGACATTTTGCTCCAAAATTATCATTTACAAATGAGAAAAGTAAAAAGAGAGATTAAAATAAATTTGTCAAAATCAGAATTTCACTAATTGTTTTAACATAAAGCATTTGGGGCAGGAAAAAAAAATTTTTGAAAATACGGTCAAAGATGTTTTTCCAGTAGTGATATATGGATGTGAAATTTGTTCCATAAAGAAGGCTGAGGGCTTCCCTGGTGGTCCAGTGGATAGAGAGTCCACCTTGCAGTGTAGGTGGCACCGGTTTGATCCCTGGCCCAGGAAGATGCCGCATGCCGCCAAGCGGCTGGACCAGTGTGTCCAATTACAAGCCGGTGCTCTGCACTGAGAGAGGCCACTGCAATGGGAGGCCCACATAGGTCAAAGGACAAAGATAGATGAAAATCCATAAATAAACAAACAAAGAAAAACAATAAAAGAGGACAAAACTAAAAAAAAAAAAAAAACCTGAGTTCCAAAGAATTGATGCTTTTGAATTGTGAGACTGGAGAAGATTCTTCAGAGTTCCTTGGATGTTAGGGAGATCTAACCAGTCAATCCTAAAGGGTATCAACTCTGAATACTCATTGAAAGGACTGGTGCTGAAGCTGAAGCTCCAATACTCTGGTCACCTGATGAGAAGAGCTGACTCACTGGAAAAGACCTGGATGCTGGGAAAGATTGAGGGCAAGAGGAGAAGAGGAAAAACAGAGGATGAGATAGTTGGATGGCGCAATGGACATGAGTTTAGGCAAACTCTAGGAGATACTTAAGGATAGGGAGGCCTGGCATTCTGCACTTAATTGTGTTGCAAACAGTCAGACACAACATAGTGACTGAAAAGCAACTTGAGCTATTCCTACCTTCTCTTAGCCTCTTGACCTTGACTGGGTAAGTGCAATTCCAAAATTCAAACCTCCCCTATTTCACATGAAAACTTTAACATGAAGTTTAATACTATCACTAATTCCACAAATCATTATAAGACCTGACTGCACCAGTATCAGAACATCAAGAAATTCACATTATATCTATGTCAAATCTCAGGTAAAGTATCATGGACAAAAATCATGGTGTCTTTAGCAAATTAAACTCATAGGACATTTTGCTCCAAAATTATCATTTACAAATGAGAAAAGTAAAAAGAGAGATTAAAATAAATTTGTCAAAAATCAGAATTTCACTAATTGTTTTTAATTGTTTCTAGAATTTCATTTCTGCATGCATTTCCTCACAAGGAAGAAAACAAGGAATCAATTTCTTTTCATACAGAGACAGAGAGAGAGAAAGACAGAAGCAAAGCAACAGAATTTATCTTTATGAAAGCAAATTCTGTAGATATTTTGCCAAAAAGGACACATAGTGAAAATGGATTAGTTCATTTGAGTGGTTTGTGGAAAATATATATTTCCCGAAGCAGGTGGTGGTATCAAAGTGAATAGGGAGAAAAATGTCGTGTATGAAAAATATTTTTTTCAAAATGCTATTTTTCAAGTAGAAAGGAAAATGACATAAAATCCTACCACTGACTCTGACAGCATATTCTAATGGGCTCTGGGTATATTTTAGAGAAACACACACCCACATACAAACAGAAACAAACATTTTCAAAAGGAATATGTATAGAAAACCCTGGAGGTTTTACATTTGTTAGACAGAAGGGAAAAAAGAAAAACAAACGGCCTGCCAGATAATGAGATGAGTGAGCAAGGAAGTCTTTGGAAACTCACAAAATGCACTTTTTTGAAACATTTCTAGCACTGTTGATATAGGCAGAGGGAGGTGGGTAGAATAATAAGCCATCCATTACCCCAAGGGCATCTTAGCAAAATTGCAGAATTCAGCACTTAAAAAAGTAACTCCATGGATTAACATGCAAATTAATTTCCTTTTAACTTATTTCTATCTTTTTTATTTTTTCTATTTTTTTTAATTGGTAGTAGAATTTAATTCAATAAGCATTTACTGAGCTCTGGTCGTAAAATGTGGTTTGAACCCTGGTGGACATTAAAGGGCACAAGAAAAGACCAGAAACAATGGGGAAATACACTCATTCATTAGGAGAATTAGCCTATTCCATTATGTACTAAACTGTATGTCAGTCTCTCCTTTCCATAGAGACCATGTAATTCATCATCCTCACAGGGATACTTTTTTCATTTTTCTATTGAAAGATAATCTACATACCAAAACGTGCATATATCATAATTATACAGCCTTTTTCCTCTGTGCTCATAGAGTTATCAATCTGTCTCTGCACAGGGTTGACTTACTTTTTTCTCTATCTGGACTGGGTTTTCTTTGTAACAACCACAGTATCAACACTGGAGTCCACACCCATTTAGAGAGTTGCTGTTCACAGCAAACCCCAGGACAAGGTCACCTGGAGAAGATCAGATTACAAACCCAGGGATGCCCTGTTCTAAAGATCTGCTTCTTCCTCTGAGCCTCATGCACCTTTGCTTTAGCCTGCAGGATGCTGCTCTTCATTTCTAAGCAGCCTGAGAACTCACTTAACTCTCAACTCCTGAGTAGCGTGAAAATGGATTAGTTCATTTGAGTGGTTTGTGGAAAATATATATTTCCCGAAGCAGGTGGTGGTATCAAAGTGAATAGGGAGAAAATGTCGTGTATGAAAAATATTTTTTTCAAAATGCTATTTTTCAAGTAGAAAGGAAAATGACATAAAATCCTACCACTGACTCTGACAGCATATTCTAATGGGCTCTGGGTATATTTTAGAGAAACACACACCCACATACAAACAGAAACAAACATTTTCAAAAGGAATATGTATAGAAAACCCTGGAGGTTTTACATTTGTTAGACAGAAGGGAAAAAAGAAAAACAAACGGCCTGCCAGATAATGAGATGAGTGAGCAAGGAAGTCTTTGGAAACTCACAAAATGCACTTTTTTGAAACATTTCTAGCACTGTTGATATAGGCAGAGGGAGGTGGGTAGAATAATAAGCCATCCATTACCCCAAGGGCATCTTAGCAAAATTGCAGAATTCAGCACTTAAAAAAGTAACTCCATGGATTAACATGCAAATTAATTTCCTTTTAACTTATTTCTATCTTTTTTATTTTTTCTATTTTTTTTAATTGGTAGTAGAATTTAATTCAATAAGCATTTACTGAGCTCTGGTCGTAAAATGTGGTTTGAACCCTGGTGGACATTAAAGGGCACAAGAAAAGACCAGAAACAATGGGGAAATACACTCATTCATTAGGAGAATTAGCCTATTCCATTATGTACTAAACTGTATGTCAGTCTCTCCTTTCCATAGAGACCATGTAATTCATCATCCTCACAGGGATACTTTTTTCATTTTTCTATTGAAAGATAATCTACATACCAAAACGTGCATATATCATAATTATACAGCCTTTTTCCTCTGTGCTCATAGAGTTATCAATCTGTCTCTGCACAGGGTTGACTTACTTTTTTCTCTATCTGGACTGGGTTTTCTTTGTAACAACCACAGTATCAACACTGGAGTCCACACCCATTTAGAGAGTTGCTGTTCACAGCAAACCCCAGGACAAGGTCACCTGGAGAAGATCAGATTACAAACCCAGGGATGCCCTGTTCTAAAGATCTGCTTCTTCCTCTGAGCCTCATGCACCTTTGCTTTAGCCTGCAGGATGCTGCTCTTCATTTCTAAGCAGCCTGAGAACTCACTTAACTCTCAACTCCTGAGTGTAGCTCCTCTCTATTTTGGCATATTCTCTAACAAATTTCCCCAATTCTTCTCATTATTTCCATACCATTTAGTACCCGATTAAAAGGCTACACTTTCTGGCCACTGTTGCCTTATAGGTACTTATATAATACAGTCCCAGAAAATTTTAAATACTCAGTGATCAAAATCTCTGTTGAACTTTTCTTCAGGGCTACATGACAGTCTTTCCAAGAGGACTTAGGTCATCTTCCTGACAAGTTTTTGCAGGGTCTTGCTTTTTAGTCCTCACATGAGGAACACATTGATGTCTGTGCACTGTCTGAAGCTAGAACACTCAGAAAGATTACAAATAACTTTCCAAACCTCATACTTAATAAACATTGAGGGTCCATCTTGTTAGTTGCAGGCATGCATGCTTAATTTCTTTAGTCTTGTCTGACTCTGTGTCACTCTATAGACTGTAGCATACCAGCGTCCTCTGTCCATGAAATTCTCCAGGAAAGAATACTGGAGTGATTTGCCATATTCTCCAGGGGATCTTCCTGACCCATGGATTGAACTTTCATCTCTTATATCTCCTGCATTGGAAGGTGGGTTATTTACCACTAGCACCACCTGGGAAGCCCCAGACCCTGTTCCCCCATGGTGTTGGTTATTTATCTTAAATCAGTGGTGATTATGTTTATTCATCATCATAGTTAATATCCTCTCCTGGTTCTATCCATCAGTTCTTTTCTACTTATACACTCCTCCCACCACGTTTTAGTCAGAGATGCCCTGTTAGATTCTGGAGGAGGGCATGGCATCCTACTCCAGTATTCTTACCTAGAGAATCCCATGGATAGGATCCCGGCAGGCTACAGTCCATAGGGTCACAAAGAGTCGAGCATGCCAAAGCATCTTAGCACACGCAAATTCATGTTTTGTTAATATGACAGTGAAATTTTTCCAAGAACCTGCCTGAAACTACAAACAGCTATTCACTAGTGGCAATTGCACAGTATGAAATTCAAGGGCTTTCAAGATACGTTACCCAGAATAGGCATGCCCGAATGCTTACCAGATCAAGTTCACAAAAGAGAGAGAACTACCTTTGCTGGTTAGCATCTTTTATGGGGAGACAAAATTTCAGATTAAATAACTTTCTCTTTCAGTTTTTACCTAGTAAGTAGAAACAGACTCAATTTATAGCAATAAACACATTAATTAAGCAGAGTATCGGAAAATGTCAATGAGAATTAACAACTGTGACTTCTCACTTAAAATATTAAGTAAAAGATGCTACATGATTTCTCCTCCATCCTCTCCTCTTTCTTGCTCCTTCACTATTTGATTAAATACACTAGAATGAAAACATCAATTCACTCTCGTTAGAGGGCAAGACATTGTGAATTAATGAAGTCAGATTTGTGGGCCGTTTGATTCAATTCTATTACTTTCAAGTACTTATGATAACTGGACCTTAATCTTTCTGACATAGAGATCATTAGTTTCATTTAGCACATATGATATTGATCAGCTAAAAAGTCATTTTTAAGAAGCCAAAAAGTATATATATATATATATATATATATATATATATATATATATAAAACATACATATATATATATGTATATTCTTTATAGTATGTCTATATTTACAATTATTGGTTGAAGTAATTTTAAAATACATGTGTGTTTGTGACTACTTTGGATTTTTAGAATTTATGAACTGTTAACATTGTACAGCAGATTAACAATTAAAATTTTTCCTTTTGGTTTTGATTATGTCCCCATGGTGGTTATTTATCTTAAATCAGTGGTGATTATGTTATTCATCATCATAGTTAATATCCTCTCCTGGTTCTATCCATCAGTTCTTTTCTACTTATACACTCCTCCCACCACGTTTTAGTCAGAGATGCCCTGTTAGATTCTGGAGGAGGGCATGGCATCCTACTCCAGTATTCTTACCTAGAGAATCCCATGGATAGGATCCCGGCAGGCTACAGTCCATAGGGTCACAAAGAGTCGAGCATGCCAAAGCATCTTAGCACACGCAAATTCATGTTTTGTTAATATGACAGTGAAATTTTTCCAAGAACCTGCCTGAAACTACAAACAGCTATTCACTAGTGGCAATTGCACAGTATGAAATTCAAGGGCTTTCAAGATACGTTACCCAGAATAGGCATGCCCGAATGCTTACCAGATCAAGTTCACAAAGAGAGAACTACCTTTGCTGGTTAGCATCTTTTATGGGAGACAAAATTTCAGATTAAATAACTTTCTCTTTCAGTTTTTACCTAGTAAGTAGAAACAGACTCAATTTATAGCAATAAACACATTAATTAAGCAGAGTATCGGAAAATGTCAATGAGAATTAACAACTGTGACTTCTCACTTAAAATATTAAGTAAAAGATGCTACATGATTTCTCCTCCATCCTCTCCTCTTTCTTGCTCCTTCACTATTTGATTAAATACACTAGAATGAAAACATCAATTCACTCTCGTTAGAGGGCAAGACATTGTGAATTAATGAAGTCAGATTTGTGGGCCGTTTGATTCAATTCTATTACTTTCAAGTACTTATGATAACTGGACCTTAATCTTTCTGACATAGAGATCATTAGTTTCATTTAGCACATATGATATTGATCAGCTAAAAAGTCATTTTTAAGAAGCCAAAAAGTATATATATATATATATATATATATATATATATATATATATATATAAAACATACATATATATATATGTATTGTCTTTATAGTAAGTCTATATTTACAATTATTGGTTGAAGTAATTTTAAAATACATGTGTGTTTGTGACTACTTTGGATTTTTAGAATTTATGAACTGTTAACATTGTACAGCAGATTAACAATTAAAATTTTTTTTCCTTTTTGGTTTTGATTATGTGCTTTATAACAGTCCTCTATCTCTCTATAAAGAAATGAGATTCTAAAAAATAATAATAATAATCATAGTTCAGTCCCATCTTTTCTCAATTCAGTGGGACCTGAATTAAAAGGTTTTACTACAAGGAGTATGAAGTTAAACTAATGATAATATTTGTTGCAAAAGATGTCTAATGTGAGTCATATTGCTTCCTGAGCTCATAGATGAGAGTTTTGAAGCCCCGTGTTCTTGGCTGATAATCTTGAGAACAGTGACCCAAGCTTCATTATCTGGTGTCATGCTTATATCAGTGAAGCTTTTGGTTTTAAATGGTATTTATTGAAAGTTAACCAGATTGTGAGCAAATAATTGAATGTATAATTTTCAGGAGACCAGAATTGTTGTGTTTACTTAAAACCTCATTCCAGGGACTCCCCCACCCCAACACCAGAAATATGTAATCATTTTTTGTCTGAGAAAAGCTTCAGGTAAAGCTATAATTTGTTTCTGCGATCATATCAGTTACTCCAGCAAAATGCAACTCCAAATCTCACATGACAGTTTACAAATTAAAACCTGTAGAAATAATTAAAAAAGGAGATATGCACAGGAGTGCTACGTGAAAATGTAAAGCTTCAGCAGCCTGCCCAACTGAGTGATAACTAGACGTGAGGCACAAACTAATTGCACTTATCTAGTTCTCTGCTTCTCATAGTGAAACTGCGAGCCTGGAGCTTCTGCAGTAGGAAAGAAAAGGGTATATGTGCTGTCTTGCTCTCTGAAAGGTTTATAGAATTAAAACGAACCAGTAAGAGGAAAATATGATAGCGTGGAAGAGGGAATGTTAACATTTTGGCATTAAATAAATTATCGTGGAACGTCTTTATCTTTTAAGTAGCTCCATTCTCCTTTGTTTTTTTTGTATTCTACCCAATAACTGATTCAACAGAGGATTTTAGAGCAATTACCTGGTTTGACATCATTAGTAACTTATACTTCACAGTGGAATTTTAATTCCCTGGAGCCATTCTCTATACTGTCTTCCTTATTATTTGTTTCTTTATTTTTCTATAGATCAAGCACATGCCCAGGCATGTGTTACATATCTGACAATTCTTTTAAAAAAATAAACTAAAGGTTAAAAAGAGGTAGGATTTGTAGATCTTTATTAGTTTTTAATACATTATTGATTAGTGGCCTTTTATTTCATTTTATTTCTTAAAAAAAAAAAAAAAAACAACAGATCTTTCTGCAACAAATCCATATGCAACTATTAGGGTATCCCAGTGAGATTTTTTTCCATCCCAGGGGCCTAGACCCGAACTGGAATACCTGTCAGCAGCAGTATTAATTGCCCCCTTCTTGGCAACTGGGGTGTGAAAATTGGTGTGGAGAGAGTGACTGAAATTTCTGTTCATCCCAAGAGGTAGCCGCTGGGGACCCGATGCAGCCCATTATGAGGACAGCTGTGTGCAGGCAAGTTTCATATCTGTCTGAACAGCTCCTACAGTCTGGATAAATAAATACCTTAAATCCCTAGAGCCAGCAAACTTCTTCAGGATTTTCTCCTAATCTCATGGAGACTGATTCTGTCTGGGCCTAAGGCATTTTCTAATTGTGAGTAATTTACCTTCCGAAGCACAGGAGCCTGCCTCTTAAGGAGAGTGACCACTCAAGGATTCTGGAAGAGAATTGCTTATTTCCACCTTCGTCCCTCTACAGCGACCTCTTCTGCTTCATGGGAACCCTCACTTTCCCTTTAGGAGAAGATAAATAATACCCATCCTGTAAGAGTCAAAACACAAAGCTCTTCTCAACCACCTGCTTCCACTGATGACTTCTTCCTCTGAGATCCGACTTCTCATATATGACTTGGAACCTCCTGCTTCACTTGGAACATGTCATTCTCTGTCTTTTTATTGGCACCGTGTTTTTCCAGTTCAGAATTCATGTTTCTATACTATGTCCAGTGAATATAAGATCCACGGAGGGTGCTAATCCATAGCATGACTGATTAGTTCTAGTTGATCTGCTAGACTGATGTAGATTTAGGCAATCTCCTAGAAAAATAGGGTAGGAACTTCTGAATCTTCAGGTTGTGAACTTATAGCACTGAGGTCTTGTCAGCCTCCATAATCATGATTCAACAGAGGATTTTAGAGCAATTACCTGGTTTGACATCATTAGTAACTTATACTTCACAGTGGAATTTTAATTCCCTGGAGCCATTCTCTATACTGTCTTCCTTATTATTTGTTTCTTTATTTTTCTATAGATCAAGCACATGCCCAGGCATGTGTTACATATCTGACAATTCTTTTAAAAAAATAAACTAAAGGTTAAAAAGAGGTAGGATTTGTAGATCTTTATTAGTTTTTAATACATTATTGATTAGTGGCCTTTTATTTCATTTTATTTTTTAAAAAAAAAAAAAACAACAGATCTTTCTGCAACAAATCCATATGCAACTATTAGGGTATCCCAGTGAGATTTTTTTCCATCCCAGGGGCCTAGACCCGAACTGGAATACCTGTCAGCAGCAGTATTAATTGCCCCCTTCTTGGCAACTGGGGTGTGAAAATTGGTGTGGAGGGGTGACTGAAATTTCTGTTCATCCCAAGAGGTAGCCGCTGGGGACCCGATGCAGCCCATTATGAGGACAGCTGTGTGCAGGCAAGTTTCATATCTGTCTGAACAGCTCCTACAGTCTGGATAAATAAATACCTTAAATCCCTAGAGCCAGCAAACTTCTTCAGGATTTTCTCCTAATCTCATGGAGACTGATTCTGTCTGGGCCTAAGGCATTTTCTAATTGTGAGTAATTTACCTTCCGAAGCACAGGAGCCTGCCTCTTAAGGAGAGTGACCACTCAAGGATTCTGGAAGAGAATTGCTTATTTCCACCTTCGTCCCTCTACAGCGACCTCTTCTGCTTCATGGGAACCCTCACTTTCCCTTTAGGAGAAGATAAATAATACCCATCCTGTAAGAGTCAAAACACAAAGCTCTTCTCAACCACCTGCTTCCACTGATGACTTCTTCCTCTGAGATCCGACTTCTCATATATGACTTGGAACCTCCTGCTTCACTTGGAACATGTCATTCTCTGTCTTTTTATTGGCACCGTGTTTTTCCAGTTCAGAATTCATGTTTCTATACTATGTCCAGTGAATATAAGATCCACGGAGGGTGCTAATCCATAGCATGACTGATTAGTTCTAGTTGATCTGCTAGACTGATGTAGATTTAGGCAATCTCCTAGAAAAAAATAGGGGTAGGAACTTCTGAATCTTCAGGTTGTGAACTTATAGCACTGAGGTCTTGTCAGCCTCCATAATCATGTCAACAAATTTCCTAAAATAAACTCTGTGTGTGTGTGTGTGTGTCTGTGTATGTATGTACACACAGAGAGAGACAGAAATAGAAAGAGTGAGAGTGCGAGATCCCACTGATTCTTTTTTTTCTGAGGAATTCTGACTAATACACTCAGTGTTGTCTGCTTTATAAAGTGCTGCTCTCTGACAAGAGGAGATCAAGGCATGGGGAAGCTGGATTTACCCCAGCCCAGTCCATCAAACAATGCCTCCAACCTTCCAATTGGACTCTCTGCTTCATTTGTTCTATGAAGAAAAATAAGTTTTGTCTTTTCCCTCTCTGCTCTTACCAATCTGTCCTTTGCTATTTGGCAGGAGCTGGTAGTTTTTCTTGTGGTCTGACTGGATCTGGAAATAACATGGCTATTTTTGTTTAAACATAATAGCAAAGAAGAACTTGAGCTTATATGCAATTTAGCCTTATCAAGCCCAGACATATTTGTTTGTGTACAATCAGCATGCCTGAGTGATGTCAGGAGAGCTCTGAAAACAATATATTCTGAAGCCAGAGTTGTTAGTGGGTGGAACCATCCCAAATAATAAGCATTGTGCACATGATTGGAACCAGAATGAGTTATTTAGTCCAATACAGCAGGCTTTAGTCCATACAGCATGTCACACGACTCAGAAACAAACTAGGAAAGGGGAAATAAATGTAAGAGAATGGGCTAAAACATGAAGGAAATTGTGTATTTTTGAGCTATTTAGAGATGCTCAGTTAATAGTTGTTGACTGAATTATAACTTTGGAATAGACATAAGATTACATTTATACCCATATGCACATATATTTATGCACAGACATGCAGGAAGGTGGTAAATGAGAGATATTACAAATGCATTCAATGAGATGACTTGGAACATGTCATTCTCTGTCTTTTTATTGGCACCGTGTTTTTCCAGTTCAGAATTCATGTTTCTATACTATGTCCAGTGAATATAAGATCCACGGAGGGTGCTAATCCATAGCATGACTGATTAGTTCTAGTTGATCTGCTAGACTGATGTAGATTTAGGCAATCTCCTAGAAAAAAATAGGGGTAGGAACTTCTGAATCTTCAGGTTGTGAACTTATAGCACTGAGGTCTTGTCAGCCTCCATAATCATGTCAACAAATTTCCTAAAATAAACTCTGTGTGTGTGTGTGTGTGTCTGTGTATGTATGTACACACAGAGAGAGACAGAAATAGAAAGAGTGAGAGTGCGAGATCCCACTGATTCTTTTTTCTGAGGAATTCTGACTAATACACTCAGTGTTGTCTGCTTTATAAAGTGCTGCTCTCTGACAAGAGGAGATCAAGGCATGGGGAAGCTGGATTTACCCCAGCCCAGTCCATCAAACAATGCCTCCAACCTTCCAATTGGACTCTCTGCTTCATTTGTTCTATGAAGAAAAATAAGTTTTGTCTTTTCCCTCTCTGCTCTTACCAATCTGTCCTTTGCTATTTGGCAGGAGCTGGTAGTTTTTCTTGTGGTCTGACTGGATCTGGAAATAACATGGCTATTTTTGTTTAAACATAATAGCAAAGAAGAACTTGAGCTTATATGCAATTTAGCCTTATCAAGCCCAGACATATTTGTTTGTGTACAATCAGCATGCCTGAGTGATGTCAGGAGAGCTCTGAAAACAATATATTCTGAAGCCAGAGTTGTTAGTGGGTGGAACCATCCCAAATAATAAGCATTGTGCACATGATTGGAACCAGAATGAGTTATTTAGTCCAATACAGCAGGCTTTAGTCCATACAGCATGTCACACGACTCAGAAACAAACTAGGAAAGGGGAAATAAATGTAAGAGAATGGGCTAAAACATGAAGGAAATTGTGTATTTTTGAGCTATTTAGAGATGCTCAGTTAATAGTTGTTGACTGAATTATAACTTTGGAATAGACATAAGATTACATTTATACCCATATGCACATATATTTATGCACAGACATGCAGGAAGGTGGTAAATGAGAGATATTACAAATGCATTCATATGAGAATCTGTGTTATCAATGAATTACCCTACACTCAGGATGCCCAGAGACTCCTGTTAAATAGTCTCAGTTCTCTCTCCTGTAGTTGCCTTCCCTTTGTGCTGCAGTGCCTTCCCAAATGCCCTTTTTTGTATATGTGCCTCATACCATGTGCCCTCTGAGCTACTTCCAGTCAAACAGAGGCCCATTCAGCATCGATGATGGGGGCAGAGAATTCTCTTCCAAACTTGCTCTTGAAGAGAAGACTACCTCCATCTCAGAAACTATATTCCTAGTAGCATTGCTAATCTTGTTCCAAATCAAGTTTGTATACATTTATTCCAAGAAAAATCAAGAAAAGTGGCCACAAAAAAATGGGTCTGTGCTCCAAAAATGAAATGCTCTTTGCCTGTTAATAGTGCTGGCAAAATATAGTATTCTGCCACTGATGGCTACTTGCCCCAACCTCTCACCATTAAATATACCCCGAGGGTTGATTGCTACAGGTAAATATGTTGATGAATGTTTTAGCCAGGTTTTATACCTAGTTTATATCTAGTCCATGAAAATGACACTGGCAAGTGATGAAGAAGATAGAGTATTAAGAAACTAAAATTCAGAAAATCTGTTCCAAGTGACAAAGTTGTAAATTAGAGTGTTTTTTCCCTCTTTGGACTCATCAGGTAACAAAATATAACCACTCAGACACTTTGCCTCAATGGTTGAATGTTCTGTAACAATAAATTTTGAGCGGCTTCCCTGGTGGTCCAGTGGGTAAGGACACCGCCTTGCAGTGCAAAGGACGTGGGTTCGATCTCTGGCCTGGGAAGATCCCACATGCCGTGGAGCGGCTGGACCGATGTGTCCAATTACCGAGCTGGTGCTCTGGAGCGCATGCGCCCAGAGCCGGTGCTCTGTAACAACAGATGGGAGGCCCACACGGGCCAAAGAACAAAGATGGATGAAAAATAGATAAATGAAAGACCAATAGAAGTGGCCCACCACCCCCCTTCCTCCCCACTCCACCCTCCCGCCCCAAAATAAATAAATAAATAAAATTTGAAATAGAATGCTGATTCTTAGGGTCTGTACCAAGAGATCTTATTTATAAAGTTTCAATTGGTTCCTGAGTATCAGATTTTTAAACAAAATATTTAGGGCATTCTGATGAATGAAATTGATAAAACACGCACTTTGAGAATAATCACATTTTTTTCAATATTCTCTCTTTTCTTGCTTTTATGTAAAGTTTATTCAGTATTTTCTCCTTAGATAAAATATAGAGAATGAAATCTGAAAATTTGTGATCAAAGACTTATGAATTTATTTTAAAGCTCTGGTATCTAGTCCTAGTTCTTCCTTTCCTGACTGCTCCTGTGAGGTATTCTCTTAGTCCATCAGATTTTCAGATTAATTTGATTATAGAAGAATGATGGTATCTAGCTTTTATTCCAAGAAAAATCAAGAAAAGTGGCCACAAAAAAATGGGTCTGTGCTCCAAAAATGAAATGCTCTTTGCCTGTTAATAGTGCTGGCAAAATATAGTATTCTGCCACTGATGGCTACTTGCCCCAACCTCTCACCATTAAATATACCCCGAGGGTTGATTGCTACAGGTAAATATGTTGATGAATGTTTTAGCCAGGTTTTATACCTAGTTTATATCTAGTCCATGAAAATGACACTGGCAAGTGATGAAGAAGATAGAGTATTAAGAAACTAAAATTCAGAAAATCTGTTCCAAGTGACAAAGTTGTAAATTAGAGTGTTTTTTCCCTCTTTGGACTCATCAGGTAACAAAATATAACCACTCAGACACTTTGCCTCAATGGTTGAATGTTCTGTAACAATAAATTTTGAGCGGCTTCCCTGGTGGTCCAGTGGGTAAGGACACCGCCTTGCAGTGCAAAGGACGTGGGTTCGATCTCTGGCCTGGGAAGATCCCACATGCCGTGGAGCGGCTGGACCGATGTGTCCAATTACCGAGCTGGTGCTCTGGAGCGCATGCGCCCAGAGCCGGTGCTCTGTAACAACAGATGGGAGGCCCACACGGGCCAAAGAACAAAGATGGATGAAAAATAGATAAATGAAAGACCAATAGAAGTGGCCCACCACCCCCCTTCCTCCCCACTCCACCCTCCCGCCCCAAAATAAATAAATAAATAAAATTTGAAATAGAATGCTGATTCTTAGGGTCTGTACCAAGAGATCTTATTTATAAAGTTTCAATTGGTTCCTGAGTATCAGATTTTTAAACAAAAATATTTAGGGCATTCTGATGAATGAAATTGATAAAACACGCACTTTGAGAATAATCACATTTTTTTCAATATTCTCTCTTTTCTTGCTTTTATGTAAAGTTTATTCAGTATTTTCTCCTTAGATAAAATATAGAGAATGAAATCTGAAAATTTGTGATCAAAGACTTATGAATTTATTTTAAAGCTCTGGTATCTAGTCCTAGTTCTTCCTTTCCTGACTGCTCCTGTGAGGTATTCTCTTAGTCCATCAGATTTTCAGATTAATTTGATTATAGAAGAATGATGGTATCTAGCTTTTATAGTTCCCACACAATTCAGAGAAATAATGCTTGTTGAACTTCTCTGGCGTTGGTAAATTGCTGTACAAAAGTAGGAAAATATTCTAGTTATGAATATGCACACAGATGATTCCAGCAAGTGGACAGTCAAAATAAATCTGGTGCTTATTATTTGGTCAGATGGTGCACTGAAGGTGGATGGTAGAGATACAATGAAAACCTTTCTTAGGATTTCTAAGAAGGGGGAGAATAATGAGCAATAAATTGTAGGAGAGGACATTGAAAAATGGATTGAGGTAGAAGGTGGGCTTTCAGAAAAGAACAGACTTGGTATTGGGTAGAGAATGTTGGTGGGAATGATCCAGCTGGAAGAGAAACGAAGACAGGGCCCAGAGATGGGAACTAGTACCTTAGGAAATGTGGAAAGTGATAGCAAACAGCAAGAAACTATGGTTCAGATCCCTAGAAATCAGAAAGCTTGTCTCATTTAATTTGTTATTTTGAATAGATACAAAATGTACCCAAGTCTACAAAGCTTCCTCATTTGTTTGGCTGATTAACAAACATACTAGAAGTTTGAATCAATAAGCAAAAATCTCTTTGTAACATTTATAGCAAAAGTATAGACATCTAAGGAAACCGTCCCATAAAAATGCAGTGACCATTGTGTTAATCATTCTGAAATATATGTAAGTCCATTTATCACACTGTATACCTTAATTTTATACAATGCACTGTCAATTATATCTCAATAAAACAGAAAAAAAAACCCCACTGGTTTTAGAGCAAATCTTAAAAAAAGAAAACAAACAAACAAAAAAGAGTGAAGTATCACCCCATTGAAGTCATGGATTTATTACCTATAGATACATTTAAAATTGTCACAACAAAATAAAACCTAGGGGCGGAGCCAAGATGGCAGAGGAATGAGGGGAAGATTTCACCAGCTCACCAACAGAATCACCAGAACTAATCAAAAAATGAACCACCACCAACAAACCAGCCGCTAGACGACAGAAGAACTCCATAGGTCTGCGAGAGTAGAAAAGTGAATAGCCAGAACTTTCCCGGAGCTACTGTTCTAAGAACCCTCTATCCTAACCCCCACGACGGACCACAGCGAAGGAGACCGCACCAGCAAGTGCCCTAAAAGGGGGCCTAAGTGGAGCCTTTGGGGAGAGAGGGCAGCAATCAGCGTGAAAACTCCAAGAATCCGCCTGGATCGCTGGCAGAAATTAAGACACTGTGAAGATAGGATACCGGAGCAGGGCCGAGCAGAACGCGCTTGCTGCCTATCTACCTGAGGCCGGACAGAACGCGGGGAGTGCTGCCTAGCAACCGACCTGGAGCCGGGAGGGAGAGCCCAGTGTGAAAATCTGGCCGCTCGGCCGGGCAAAAATCGTGACTTTCCGCCCGGCACCGGGTAAGTTCAAACACTCCTAGTGGGGGAATGGCTGAGGGGAAGTCACCCACAGATTGCTGGCCAGGGATCAGGCTCGAGCAGGACAGGGAAGCTTGTGCCTGCCTTTGGGACTTGGAGGCGTAACCGGCAGTGCACGCGCTCCAGTGGTGGAAGAGCCCGTGCGCCCCCATAGCTGCACCCTCATAACTACACCCGCAGCGGAGGAAGCCGGGAGAAGGGCAGGTATCAGAGGCAACCAGCAGGTGCGCGGTAGAGCCGGGGTGCCCCCGCCCAACATGGGATTGCCCGCGCACCGCGGCTCCCCGCCTGAAGGACTGTGATCAGCCCGCCGCCCTGGCCAGCATCTGAGCATGCAGCAATGCCTTATTTGGCTGAAAACAAACCATAGCAACCTGTGCCTTAAGGGAAAGGCTACATCATTAAGACAACACCAACCAGAGCAGATTGGCTTCCACCAGACAGATGAGAAGATAAAAACCAGGGACAGTATTTAGCTTTTTTTTGTTTGTTTATTTGTTGTGGACAGTTCTGTTTATTTGTTTGATCAGTCAGGTCTGGTGGTTTTTGGGTTTTTTTTTTTGTCTCTTCTTATTAAGTTTTTCTTACCTTTTTGTATTTTTAATTTCTTTTATATTTGATTTTTAATTTTTAATTTTTTTAAAAATTTTAATTCTTGGAAACTTCGAATTTTCTTTCCTCTTTCCCACTCCTTCCTCCCTCAATGTTCTAAATGTAAAATATTTTCCTATCTACCACTATCCTCTAGAGAAATATTTCCTACCTTCCTGTCTCCACTATTCTCTTCCAGCTGCACTAAACAATACAACACACTAATCTTGGCTAGCAACCCTATAAAATCCTTCCAAGTCAAATCTATTCCTTCTCATTACCCATGCACTCTCCACCTCCTCACCCCCAACACATGTCTTAGTTAAAAATTGGTTTCAGTGAAATAATCCAAGTCAGGACCTTGGCCTGGAACTATTTTTCCAGGCACTATTTTAATTAATTCAGAGTTTAATGGGCAAGTATCATTTTTGATTGCGTCGTTTGCCAGAAAAATTCCTATGCTTTGTCACTGTAAGACTGGTTAGATGTGGTTATTGCTGTGTATGTATGTATATCTTATGACTATGTTAGAAAACATCTGCATGCTTTTATGACTGTCACCCATCAGGGACATACCTCGTGTTCCTCAGATGCTAGTATTTGAACTAATATCACAGAACACCATAGCAAACCAGACGTAGAGCCTGCACCCCCTGACCAATCATCAAAACAAGGATGCTCGGAGTGGAAGCCTTGATTCCAAGACCACACACTATCAAAGAACATACAACACTAGAGATTGTTCACCTGTAAACAAGGCCTAACACCACCCAAGACACAAACCATTGAACCTTCTAGAAGGACAGAAACCCAAAGGAAGGGAGAATTCAACCAAGAAGTCTGGTGGGAATAAGAAATCCGTACACACAGACATCCACAAAGAAACAAAAACTAATCTAATAATGAAAAGACAGAAACACTGCACAAATGAAGGACCAAGCTAGAGAAACACAGCTTCCAATGACAGAGGAGGAGATAGACAAATTATCTGAAAGAGAATTCAGGAAAGCTATACTAATGAGGATGCAAAACACTGAAAACAGAATATTAGAGGAAATTAGTGCATTGAGAAAAGACATGCAGGAAATGAAAAATAAGCAAATAGAGACCACCAACTCCATTGCTGAACTCAAAAATACTATAGAAGGTCTCAACAGTAGAGTATCAGAGGCAGAAGAACGGATAAGTGAGCTGGAAGACAAAATGGTGGAAATAAGTGCTGAAGAACAGATCAAAGCCCAAAGAATTAAAAGAACTGAGGATAGCCTCAGAGACCTATGGGACAATATCAAATGCACCAACATTAGAATTATAGGAGTTCCAGAGGAAGAAAAGGGGAAGAAAGGCTACGAAAAAATTCTTGAAGAGGTTATAGTGGAAAACTTCCCCAGCATGGGGAAGGAAATAGTCAACCAAGTCCAAGAAGCACAAAGAGTTCCATACAGGAGAAACCCCAAAAGAAACACACCAAGGCACATTCTAATCAAACGAATGCAGACTAAATAGAAAGATAGATTACTAAAAGCAGCTAGGAGCAAACAACAAATAACATATAAAGGAAACCCCATACGTCTAACTGCGGACCTTTCAACAGAAACCCTGCAGGCCAGAAGAAAATGGCAAGACACATTTAAATGGCTAAAAGAGGATAACCTCCAACCACGAATTCTCTACCCAGCAAGAATCTCTTTCAGAATTGATGGAGAAATCAAAATCTTCACAGACAGACAAAAACTAAAAGAATTCTGTACCACAAAACCAGCCCTACAACAAGTGTTAAAGGGCCTGATATAGCCAAGAAATACAAGAGTAGAAGAAGTCCTACAAATCAAACCCCAAACTTCTATCAAAGAACATACAACACTAGAGATTGTTCACCTGTAAACAAGGCCTAACACCACCCAAGACACAAACCATTGAACCTTCTAGAAGGACAGAAACCCAAAGGAAGGGAGAATTCAACCAAGAAGTCTGGTGGGAATAAGAAATCCGTACACACAGACATCCACAAAGAAACAAAAACTAATCTAATAATGAAAAGACAGAAACACTGCACAAATGAAGGACCAAGCTAGAGAAACACAGCTTCCAATGACAGAGGAGGAGATAGACAAATTATCTGAAAGAGAATTCAGGAAAGCTATACTAATGAGGATGCAAAACACTGAAAACAGAATATTAGAGGAAATTAGTGCATTGAGAAAAGACATGCAGGAAATGAAAAATAAGCAAATAGAGACCACCAACTCCATTGCTGAACTCAAAAATACTATAGAAGGTCTCAACAGTAGAGTATCAGAGGCAGAAGAACGGATAAGTGAGCTGGAAGACAAAATGGTGGAAATAAGTGCTGAAGAACAGATCAAAGCCCAAAGAATTAAAAGAACTGAGGATAGCCTCAGAGACCTATGGGACAATATCAAATGCACCAACATTAGAATTATAGGAGTTCCAGAGGAAGAAAAGGGGAAGAAAGGCTACGAAAAAATTCTTGAAGAGGTTATAGTGGAAAACTTCCCCAGCATGGGGAAGGAAATAGTCAACCAAGTCCAAGAAGCACAAAGAGTTCCATACAGGAGAAACCCCAAAAGAAACACACCAAGGCACATTCTAATCAAACGAATGCAGACTAAATAGAAAGATAGATTACTAAAAGCAGCTAGGAGCAAACAACAAATAACATATAAAGGAAACCCCATACGTCTAACTGCGGACCTTTCAACAGAAACCCTGCAGGCCAGAAGAAAATGGCAAGACACATTTAAATGGCTAAAAGAGGATAACCTCCAACCACGAATTCTCTACCCAGCAAGAATCTCTTTCAGAATTGATGGAGAAATCAAAATCTTCACAGACAGACAAAAACTAAAAGAATTCTGTACCACAAAACCAGCCCTACAACAAGTGTTAAAGGGCCTGATATAGCCAAGAAATACAAGAGTAGAAGAAGTCCTACAAATCAAACCCCAAACTTCTAAGAAGATGACAATAGGAACATTTGTATCAATAATTACTTTGAATGTAAACGGATTAAATGCTCCAATCAAACGACACAGGCTGGCTAAATCGATCCAGAAACATGACCCATATATATGCTGTTAAAAGAGACCCACTTCAGACCTAGAGACACTCATAGACTGAAAGTGAGAGGCTGGAAAAAGATATTCCATGCAAATGGAAATCAAAAGAAAGCTGGGGTAGCAATTCTCATATCAGACAAAATAGATTTTAAAGTAAAGAAGATTCTAAGAGACAAGGCAGGTCACTACATCATGATTAAGGGATCCATCCAAGAGGAAGACATAACAGTCATGAATATCTGCGTACCCAACACAGGGGCACCTCAATACATAAGACAGGTACTTTCAGACTTAAAAGAAGAAATCAACAATAACACAATAATAGTAGGAGACTTTAACACTCCTCTCACACCAATGGATAGATCATCCAAACAGAAAATTAATAAAGAAACACAAGCCTTAAATGCCACACTGGAAAAGATGGACCTCAACGATATCTTTAGGACGTTCCATCCAAAAGCAGAAAAATACACTTTCTTCTCAAGTGCTCATGGAACATTCTCCAGGATAGACCACATCTTGGGCCACAAATCAATCCTCACTCAATTCAAGAAAACTGAAATTCTATCAACAGTCTTCTCGGACCACAATGCAATGAGACTAGAGATCAACTACAGGAAAAAAAAACACTAAAAATACAAACACATGGCGAATAAACAACACATACCTAAAAAACCAACTGATTACTGAGGTAATCAAAGGAGAAATTTAAAAATTCCTAGAAGAAAATGATAATGAACATATGGCCCTGCAAAACCTATGGGTTGCCACAAAGGCAATTCTAAGAGGGAAATTTATAGCAATACAATCTCAACTCAAGAAACTAGGAAAACATGAAGCAGACGACCTAACCCTCTGCTTAAAACAATTGGAGAAAGAAGAACAGAAACATCCCAAAGCCAGCAGAATAAAGATATTATAAAGACAAGAGAAGAAATAAATGAGAAAGAAATGAAAGAAACTATAGTACGGATAAGTAAAACAAAAAGCTGGTTCTATGAAAAGGTAAACACAATTGACAAGCAACTGTCCAGACTCATCAAGAGAAAGAGAGAGGCTGGAAAAAGATATTCCATGCAAATGGAAATCAAAAGAAAGCTGGGGTAGCAATTCTCATATCAGACAAAATAGATTTTAAAGTAAAGAAGATTCTAAGAGACAAGGCAGGTCACTACATCATGATTAAGGGATCCATCCAAGAGGAAGACATAACAGTCATGAATATCTGCGTACCCAACACAGGGGCACCTCAATACATAAGACAGGTACTTTCAGACTTAAAAGAAGAAATCAACAATAACACAATAATAGTAGGAGACTTTAACACTCCTCTCACACCAATGGATAGATCATCCAAACAGAAAATTAATAAAGAAACACAAGCCTTAAATGCCACACTGGAAAAGATGGACCTCAACGATATCTTTAGGACGTTCCATCCAAAAGCAGAAAAATACACTTTCTTCTCAAGTGCTCATGGAACATTCTCCAGGATAGACCACATCTTGGGCCACAAATCAATCCTCACTCAATTCAAGAAAACTGAAATTCTATCAACAGTCTTCTCGGACCACAATGCAATGAGACTAGAGATCAACTACAGGAAAAAAAAACACTAAAAATACAAACACATGGCGAATAAACAACACATACCTAAAAAACCAACTGATTACTGAGGTAATCAAAGGAGAAATTTAAAAATTCCTAGAAGAAAATGATAATGAACATATGGCCCTGCAAAACCTATGGGTTGCCACAAAGGCAATTCTAAGAGGGAAATTTATAGCAATACAATCTCAACTCAAGAAACTAGGAAAACATGAAGCAGACGACCTAACCCTCTGCTTAAAACAATTGGAGAAAGAAGAACAGAAACATCCCAAAGCCAGCAGAAGAAGAGAGATTATAAAGACAAGAGAAGAAATAAATGAGAAAGAAATGAAAGAAACTATAGTACGGATAAGTAAAACAAAAAGCTGGTTCTATGAAAAGGTAAACACAATTGACAAGCAACTGTCCAGACTCATCAAGAGAAAGAGAGAGAAGAACCAGATCACCAAAATCAAAAACGAAAAAGGAGAGATAACAACAGATAATGCAGAAATCCAAAGAATTCTAAGAGACTATTATGAGCAACTCTATGGCAATAAACAGGACAACCTGGAAGAAATGGAGCTTCTTACAGAAGATTAATCTCCCAAGACTGAGCCAGGAAGAAACAAAAACCTTGAACAACGCAATCACAAGCTCAGAAATCGAATTTGTGATTAAAAATCTACCCAAAAATAAAAGCCCAGGGCCAGATGGCTTCACAGGCGAATTCTACCAAACATTTAAAGAAGAGCTAATGCCTGTCCTTCTAAAACTGTTTCAAAAAATTGCCCAGGAAGGAACACTTCCAAACACATTCTAAGAAGCCACTATCACCCTGATACCCAAACCAGGCAAAGACAACACAAAAAAGAAAATTACAGACCAATTTCCCTGATGAACTTAGATGCCAAGATCCTCAGCAAAATTCTAGGAAAGAGAATTCAACAACACCTCAAAAAGCTCATACATCATGATCAAGTTGGGTTCATCCCAGGCATGCAAGGATTCTTCAATATCCGCAAATCAATCAATGTGATACACCATATCAACAAATTGAGAGACAAAAATCACATGATCATCTCAATAGATGCAGAAAAAGCCTTAGACAAAGTACAACACCCATTTTTGATAAAAACTCTTCAAAAAATGGGCATAGAAGGAACCTATCTTAACCTAATAAAAGCCATATTTGAGAAGCTGACAGTGACCACTATCCTCACTGGTGAAAAACTGAAAGCATTCCCTCTAAGATCAGGAACAAGACAGGGGTGTCCACTTTCACCACTACTATTCAACATAGTCCTGGAAGTGCTAGCAACGGCAATAAGAGAAGAGAAAGAAATCAAAGAATCCAGATTGGAAAGGAAGAAGTCAAGCTCTCTCTTTTTGCAGACGACATGATATTATACATAGAAAATCTCAATGACACTATTACAAAGCTACTAGATCTAATTAATGAATTCAGCAAAGTCACAGGATACAAAGTCAACACACAGAAATCACTGGCATTCCTATACACAATGAAAAATCAGAAAATGAAATCAAAGTGGCAATCCCCTTCATGACTGCAACCAAAAGAATAAAATATCTAGGAATAAACCTATCCAAAGAAACAAAAGAACTGTACACAGAAAATTACAAGACACTCATGAAAGAAATTAAAGAAGACTTAAATAGATGGAGAGATATTCTATGATCCTAGGTCGGAAGAATCAATATTGTGAAAATGACCATACTACCAAATGTCATCTACAGATTCAATGCAATACCTATCCAATTGCCATTGACATTTTTCACAGAACTAGACCAAAGAATCACACAGTTCATATGGAAACACAAAAGACCTCGAATAGCCAAAGCAATCCTGAGAAAGAAAAACCGAGCTGGAGGAATCAGCCTCCCTAACTTCAGACTCTACTACCAAGCAACAGTTATCAAGACAGTATGGTACTGGCACAAAAACAGACATATCGACCAATGGAACAAGATCGAGAACCCAGAGATCAACCCACACACCTATGGGTACCTTATTTTTGACAAAGGAAGCAAAACTATAAAATGGGACAAAGACAGCCTCTTCAACAAATGGTGCTGGGAAAATTGGACAGCTACATGCGAAAAAATGAAGTTGGAACATTCCCTGACACCATACACTAAGATCAACTCAAAATGGATTAAAGACCTAAATGTAAGACCAGAAACCATCAAACTCTTAGAGGAGAATATAGGCAAAACCCTCAAGGACATCAATCAAAGCAAGATCTTCTCTGACCCACCTACTAAAATAGTGGAACTGAAAAGAAAAATGAACATGTGGGACCTCATGAAACTTAGAAGCTTTTGTACAGCAAAAGAAATTACAGAAAAGCTGAACAGACAGCCCACAGAGTGGGAGGAAATCATAGCAAATGAAACAACAGACAAAGAATTAATCTCCAAAATCTATAAGCAACTCAGACAACTCAGCACTGGAAAAACGAACAAACCAATCAAAAAATGGGAAAAGGACCTAAACAGACGCCTCTCCAAAGAGGACATACAGATGGCCCAAAAGCACATGAAATGATGCTCAAACTTGCTTATTATTAGTAGAGAAATGCAAATTAAAACTACAATGAGATATCACCTCAAACCCGTCAGAATGGCCATCTTCAAAAAATCTGCAGACAATAAATGCTGGAGAGGGTGTGAAGAAAAGCAATCCCTCTTGCATTGCTGGTGGGAATGTAAATTGATCCAGCCTCTATGGAAGGAAGTATGGATATTTCTTCAAAAACTAAAAATAGAATCACCCTATGACCCAGCAATCCCACTATTAGGCCTATTTCCTGATGAAATCAAAACAGAAAGAAGCACCTGTACCCCTATGTTCATTGCAGCTCTCTATACAATAGCCAGAACATGGAAGCAACCTAGATGTCCATCGACAGATGAATGGATACAGAAGCTTTGGTACATATATACAATGGAATACTACTCAGCTGTTAAAAGAAATGGAGAAGACTCAGTCCTAATGAAGTGACTGGCTCTAGAATCTATCATAAAAAGTGAAGTAAGTCAAAAAGAGAAAGACAAATACAGTATACTAACACACATATATGGAATCTAGTAGGACGGTTTTGATAGCACATGCAGGGAACTCATGGGAAAACAGACAGAGCATAGACATATGGACATTGTGGGGAAGAAATAGGGAGAGGGAGGCATGGAGGGAGTAACATGGAAACCTATACTGTCACATGTGGAAAAGATAGCTATTGTCATTGTGCTAAGGGAATAGGAGTTAACTTGATCCAGAGGGATGGGCATGGGGGAGATATGAAACCCTAAGGACATCAATCAAAGCAAGATCTTCTCTGACCCACCTACTAAAATAGTGGAACTGAAAAGAAAAATGAACATGTGGGACCTCATGAAACTTAGAAGCTTTTGTACAGCAAAAGAAATTACAGAAAAGCTGAACAGACAGCCCACAGAGTGGGAGGAAATCATAGCAAATGAAACAACAGACAAAGAATTAATCTCCAAAATCTATAAGCAACTCAGACAACTCAGCACTGGAAAAACGAACAAACCAATCAAAAAATGGGAAAAGGACCTAAACAGACGCCTCTCCAAAGAGGACATACAGATGGCCCAAAAGCACATGAAATGATGCTCAAACTTGCTTATTATTAGTAGAGAAATGCAAATTAAAACTACAATGAGATATCACCTCAAACCCGTCAGAATGGCCATCTTCAAAAAATCTGCAGACAATAAATGCTGGAGAGGGTGTGAAGAAAAGCAATCCCTCTTGCATTGCTGGTGGGAATGTAAATTGATCCAGCCTCTATGGAAGGAAGTATGGATATTTCTTCAAAAACTAAAAATAGAATCACCCTATGACCCAGCAATCCCACTATTAGGCCTATTTCCTGATGAAATCAAAACAGAAAGAAGCACCTGTACCCCTATGTTCATTGCAGCTCTCTATACAATAGCCAGAACATGGAAGCAACCTAGATGTCCATCGACAGATGAATGGATACAGAAGCTTTGGTACATATATACAATGGAATACTACTCAGCTGTTAAAAGAAATGGAGAAGACTCAGTCCTAATGAAGTGACTGGCTCTAGAATCTATCATAAAAAGTGAAGTAAGTCAAAAAGAGAAAGACAAATACAGTATACTAACACACATATATGGAATCTAGTAGGACGGTTTTGATAGCACATGCAGGGAACTCATGGGAAAACAGACAGAGCATAGACATATGGACATTGTGGGGAAGAAATAGGGAGAGGGAGGCATGGAGGGAGTAACATGGAAACCTATACTGTCACATGTGGAAAAGATAGCTATTGTCATTGTGCTAAGGGAATAGGAGTACTTACAATGGCATGGGGTGATGATCCAGAGGGGTGGGATGGGGGGAAGTCAGGGGGTGGGGACCAGAGATATGCATATGACTGATCTGGGATCACACATGTCTGTGAACAACAAAACTCTGTAAAATCTTTAAAGAATTAATAAAATAAAGAAATAAATAAAATAAAACCTATATATGTAAAGCTCATGATCAAATTATATTCAATGGTAAAAAAACTTTTCCTCTGAAGCCTGGAACAAAGCAAAGATGTCCACTCATGTGACTTCTATTTAACATAATTCTGGAAGTTCTGGCTAAAGAAATTACTTAAGAAAAATAAAATAAAATTCATCCTCAAAAGAAAAAAGATCTCCATTGTAAAATTAATGTATACGTAAATAATACTAACCTGAAAATGGGGACACATTTAAGGGGAAAAATCTACCCTTGTTAGTAAATTCACATACTTTTTTACCAAAGGTTCACATTTTTTCCTGCTAAATTCTTTTCAATATCTTTCAACTTTTTTGATACTGTTTCCTTCTAAAAATGGAAAGAAAAGCATCCAGTCCAATATCTCAAACATCTTTTGTACTTTACAGTACTTTGCACAAGAGCACAGAGGGATATTTTTCTCTACTTTGAGAATTATGATTTAGTAGACTTTTTAAATAGAATGTCAAAAACAAAAGAATAATTTTTGTGCAATGGCATGAGAACTAAATGTATGGATTGATCCTCTGATAGGCTATTTACTTTCCATCTCCCACTCATGTACTTCTTAAGTGATTCATGAAAGCGGCCAGAGTGTTAGTGACTCAAGGTCCCTGCTTATCACATTGGATGGAATCAGCCTTCCTGCCTCACCAGCTCCAATGGTGACAGGTAGGAAAGCACACTGATCATGATTTTGGAATTTTTATTTCAGATAAATTCTCAAGAGACAGCACATTTTTACTGACTGTTGCTATATGGAAGGTACTTGATCAAGCATTGCAGAGGATCTGCAAAAGAAGCTGGAGATTTGGGGACTTGACCTCCATTTGCAAAATACAAGATGAATTTTGTTTGGTCAGTGGAGGAGAGGGAAAAGAGGAAAAGGCATGGGAGGGGGGGTAACATGGAAACCTATACTGTCACATGTGGAAAAGATAGCTATTGTCATTGTGCTAAGGGAATAGGAGTACTTACAATGGCATGGGGTGATGATCCAGAGGGGTGGGATGGGGGGAAGTCAGGGGGTGGGGACCAGAGATATGCATATGACTGATCTGGGATCACACATGTCTGTGAACAACAAAACTCTGTAAAATCTTTAAAGAATTAATAAAATAAAGAAATAAATAAAATAAAACCTATATATGTAAAGCTCATGATCAAATTATATTCAATGGTAAAAAAACTTTTCCTCTGAAGCCTGGAACAAAGCAAAGATGTCCACTCATGTGACTTCTATTTAACATAATTCTGGAAGTTCTGGCTAAAGAAATTACTTAAGAAAAATAAAATAAAATTCATCCTCAAAAGAAAAAAGATCTCCATTGTAAAATTAATGTATACGTAAATAATACTAACCTGAAAATGGGGACACATTTAAGGGGAAAAATCTACCCTTGTTAGTAAATTCACATACTTTTTTACCAAAGGTTCACATTTTTTCCTGCTAAATTCTTTTCAATATCTTTCAACTTTTTTGATACTGTTTCCTTCTAAAAATGGAAAGAAAAGCATCCAGTCCAATATCTCAAACATCTTTTGTACTTTACAGTACTTTGCACAAGAGCACAGAGGGATATTTTTCTCTACTTTGAGAATTATGATTTAGTAGACTTTTTAAATAGAATGTCAAAAACAAAAGAATAATTTTTGTGCAATGGCATGAGAACTAAATGTATGGATTGATCCTCTGATAGGCTATTTACTTTCCATCTCCCACTCATGTACTTCTTAAGTGATTCATGAAAGCGGCCAGAGTGTTAGTGACTCAAGGTCCCTGCTTATCACATTGGATGGAATCAGCCTTCCTGCCTCACCAGCTCCAATGGTGACAGGTAGGAAAGCACACTGATCATGATTTTGGAATTTTTATTTCAGATAAATTCTCAAGAGACAGCACATTTTTACTGACTGTTGCTATATGGAAGGTACTTGATCAAGCATTGCAGAGGATCTGCAAAAGAAGCTGGAGATTTGGGGACTTGACCTCCATTTGCAAAATACAAGATGAATTGTTTCTTCCTGAATCTTCTCACACAAATTCCCACTCAACAATCAGGTTCTGAAAAGATGCTTGAATAGGAGGAAAGAGCTGTAAGCTAGAGTTAGGAGATAAGTCTCAGGTTTTGAATGTTTTAACTGATCGCTTTAGCATTCTATGCCTTGTGTTCTACACGGTAATGTGAAAAGTCGTGTTGTAAGATATCCCAGCTACTATTATATGAAGTTTCAGAGTAAATTTAGCATTGTGAGTGTGCTGGTTATTAAGTTATTGTCTCCCAGCTATCAAAGCATCTTCTTACTCTACTACATGGTACGTAGAGGGGGTATATAATTAGGAAGAGGGGGGAATATAAGTAGAGGGGTTATATAAGTAGGAAGAGGAAGAGACTCTTGCTTGTATTTTTGTTTGTAGAAGATTCTTACTTTGGCAGCAATATTTGATTCCAGGAACACTTAATTCCAACTTGGAAAACACTAGTTCCACTCCCAAGACCAGTTCCATCACTCCTCCTGAGAGGTTCCCACATTTCTCAGAGGACCATATCCCATTTGTATAGGTGTCCTCTTTGCAGCTCTTGAGGCAGAAGCTGGGTGTTCCTGCCTCAGAAGTCTGGTTCCAGCTCTGTCGGTTCCTTCAATTACCTAGGTTCTAACAACCCCAGACTCTTCCTTGGTCTAAAGAGTGAAAGCTGCTTCTTTAGTGTCTATTTCATGTTATCTCAGTGGTCTATTTCATCTTTTAAGTCCTTTGATATTTCCTTAACTAACTTCCTGTATTACATTTTCTGTTGAAATAACTGCTATAAACTTTCTATTTTCCTAACAGAAACCTGATAAAGTCAGAAGCTAAAGACAAGTTGGAGCATTTGTAATATTAAAAGTCTTTCCAAACTAGCCACATTTCATTTTCTCTGGGATTCTGAGATTCCCATCTCCTTTGCCATGGTTCTTCTGTTAGTTAAACAGTAGTCCTTTCTCTTCTATCATCATGGATCTGCATGGATCTTTGGCGTTGACATGTGTTTGTTGTTTGACTTCTTTCAGTACAAGATGCTTCTATCTGCACCATGGAAACAGATCAGATAGTCTTATATTGAAGCCTTTTGGTAGGTTAAATCATAATTACTCTCAAATCAGGTCCAATGTGAGCCTTAGTCTCTTTTCTGCTCACTAGTGGTAGTGCTTGTGGATGAAAGCTGTTTTGCTGGGGGCTGGCATTTTCAGGCAAAAGTAACCAGGTGGTCATTATACCTACAGCCAGGAATTAATGTGCAGCAGTCAGTGAACCTGTTTTACTCCAAAACAAAAGCTTTCAGAAATAATTGGCTTCTTGCTGCAGCCCTTCCACAACAGGTAGACAGGAAGGCAAGTGGGAATTGGTAAGCTTGGGAATGCAGACACTCCTCTCCTAGTGCAGTATTGTTCGCATGCCCTGAACCTTCCACTCTGAATGTTGAGTGATAGTGCAGGAAGATAATGGCCTCTGCCCAGGATCTGAATTCCTAGAGGACAAAGAAACAGCACTGGGACTTCATTATAAGTTGGTCCTCTTGTAAGTTGCTGTAGTATAGAATCAGGAAAACCTTCTACAAAATTGACAGGGAGTTCATTTCATAGCATGTAGGCAGATTGGAAACACATTCCAACTTGATTTGTTCATATGGTCAGTCTGTCTGTGACTGAGCATGAAGTAGGAGACATATATACTGAATTATCACATTTGTATAGGTGTCCTCTTTGCAGCTCTTGAGGCAGAAGCTGGGTGTTCCTGCCTCAGAAGTCTGGTTCCAGCTCTGTCGGTTCCTTCAATTACCTAGGTTCTAACAACCCCAGACTCTTCCTTGGTCTAAAGAGTGAAAGCTGCTTCTTTAGTGTCTATTTCATGTTATCTCAGTGGTCTATTTCATCTTTTAAGTCCTTTGATATTTCCTTAACTAACTTCCTGTATTACATTTTCTGTTGAAATAACTGCTATAAACTTTCTATTTTCCTAACAGAAACCTGATAAAGTCAGAAGCTAAAGACAAGTTGGAGCATTTGTAATATTAAAAGTCTTTCCAAACTAGCCACATTTCATTTTCTCTGGGATTCTGAGATTCCCATCTCCTTTGCCATGGTTCTTCTGTTAGTTAAACAGTAGTCCTTTCTCTTCTATCATCATGGATCTGCATGGATCTTTGGCGTTGACATGTGTTTGTTGTTTGACTTCTTTCAGTACAAGATGCTTCTATCTGCACCATGGAAACAGATCAGATAGTCTTATATTGAAGCCTTTTGGTAGGTTAAATCATAATTACTCTCAAATCAGGTCCAATGTGAGCCTTAGTCTCTTTTCTGCTCACTAGTGGTAGTGCTTGTGGATGAAAGCTGTTTTGCTGGGGGCTGGCATTTTCAGGCAAAAGTAACCAGGTGGTCATTATACCTACAGCCAGGAATTAATGTGCAGCAGTCAGTGAACCTGTTTTACTCCAAAACAAAAGCTTTCAGAAATAATTGGCTTCTTGCTGCAGCCCTTCCACAACAGGTAGACAGGAAGGCAAGTGGGAATTGGTAAGCTTGGGAATGCAGACACTCCTCTCCTAGTGCAGTATTGTTCGCATGCCCTGAACCTTCCACTCTGAATGTTGAGTGATAGTGCAGGAAGATAATGGCCTCTGCCCAGGATCTGAATTCCTAGAGGACAAAGAAACAGCACTGGGACTTCATTATAAGTTGGTCCTCTTGTAAGTTGCTGTAGTATAGAATCAGGAAAACCTTCTACAAAATTGACAGGGAGTTCATTTCATAGCATGTAGGCAGATTGGAAACACATTCCAACTTGATTTGTTCATATGGTCAGTCTGTCTGTGACTGAGCATGAAGTAGGAGACATATATACTGAATTATCACAATGTCAATGTTATCTCCTATTAGCTTTGTAAGCCATGATAGTTCCTAGCAATTTAAATATGATAATGCACTTTCCAGGGACCCCCTTAGCCACTGGAGAGGCAAAAACCATTTACCAGGTCTTGTGTTCAAATATTCAAAGAACTTAACTGGCTGAATTGCTGATATCATTTAAGCCTTCTTGAATGTAAAAGCTGAGTAAGGGAGACAAATATTGAGGTGTTGACACTTAAATCACAATTTAGACCTGACTAAACATCTGGAATGGGCCAGAGTTTACCACATAGGCTCAGACTTAGCACACTGAGATTTTCTGTGTTATTATAAAAATATTATTGCTACATTTGAAAGGAAATTTCTAGGACACTGTATTGCTTACTGCTCTGCAAGAAAGTTCCCTTCTCCTATACATCTTAAACATTCTCATAGAGTGTAAAACCCCTTGAGAGCAGTGGCACTGGGATTAAATAAAATAACCAGGAAGTCATTGTTTTTCGTCTCTCCTTATATAAGTAATAGCCTCTTCACCTTTACTTAAATATCATTCAAACTCAGCATGAACACTGTCCTACTATGGAATTCACTAACTAATAAAGCCAACCATTTCAGTGTATTAATTTTGTTTTCAGAATGAAAGCAACTTATCTTCTCATTTGACTCAGTGGTAAAGAATCCACCTGCTAATTCAGGAGACATGTATTTGATCCCTGGGTCAGAAAGATCCACTGGGGAAGGAAATGTCTATCCACTCCAATATTTTTGCCTAGGAAATTCCATGGCCAGAGGAGTCTGGCAGCTATAGTTCGCATGCCCTGAACCTTCCACTCTGAATGTTGAGTGGTAGTGCAGGAAGATAATGGCCTCTGCCCAGGATCTGAATTCCTAGAGGACAAAGAAACAGCACTGGGACTTCATTATAAGTTGGTCCTCTTGTAAGTTGCTGTAGTATAGAATCAGGAAAACCTTCTACAAAATTGACAGGGAGTTCATTTCATAGCATGTAGGCAGATTGGAAACACATTCCAACTTGATTTGTTCATATGGTCAGTCTGTCTGTGACTGAGCATGAAGTAGGAGACATATATACTGAATTATCACAATGTCAATGTTATCTCCTATTAGCTTTGTAAGCCATGATAGTTCCTAGCAATTTAAATATGATAATGCACTTTCCAGGGACCCCCTTAGCCACTGGAGAGGCAAAAACCATTTACCAGGTCTTGTGTTCAAATATTCAAAGAACTTAACTGGCTGAATTGCTGATATCATTTAAGCCTTCTTGAATGTAAAAGCTGAGTAAGGGAGACAAATATTGAGGTGTTGACACTTAAATCACAATTTAGACCTGACTAAACATCTGGAATGGGCCAGAGTTTACCACATAGGCTCAGACTTAGCACACTGAGATTTTCTGTGTTATTATAAAAATATTATTGCTACATTTGAAAGGAAATTTCTAGGACACTGTATTGCTTACTGCTCTGCAAGAAAGTTCCCTTCTCCTATACATCTTAAACATTCTCATAGAGTGTAAAACCCCTTGAGAGCAGTGGCACTGGGATTAAATAAAATAACCAGGAAGTCATTGTTTTTCGTCTCTCCTTATATAAGTAATAGCCTCTTCACCTTTACTTAAATATCATTCAAACTCAGCATGAACACTGTCCTACTATGGAATTCACTAACTAATAAAGCCAACCATTTCAGTGTATTAATTTTGTTTTCAGAATGAAAGCAACTTATCTTCTCATTTGACTCAGTGGTAAAGAATCCACCTGCTAATTCAGGAGACATGTATTTGATCCCTGGGTCAGAAAGATCCACTGGGGAAGGAAATGTCTATCCACTCCAATATTTTTGCCTAGGAAATTCCATGGCCAGAGGAGTCTGGCAGCTATAGTTTACGGGGTTGCAAAGAGTCAGACATGACTTAGCAACTAAACAAAAACACAGCAATCTCCTTAGTTATTATAAAAAATCACTTTAATGGTGTCATTATATATCCCAGAAACATTTCTTCGAAGTTGAACTTCCAGTCTCTTTCAGGTTCTTTAGCACATTATACTTGAAGATATTTCCATACCCTGAACATTTTTCTTCCAGCTGATTTATAGTCTGCCAGTGTCTATATTTAGTCATCACACCCTGAATTTAATATAATCCAATAATGTTACAAACAGCACTGTCATTTATTAAGAACTGATCATGACTGTTTGGATCGTAACAAACTGTGGAAAACTCTGAAAGAAATGGGAATACCAGATCACCTTAACTGCTTCTTGAGGAACCTGTATGCAGGTTCAGAAGCAACAGTTTGAACCAAACATGGAACAAATGACTGGTTCCAGACTGGAAATAGAGTACATCAAGGCTGTATATTGCCATCCTTCTTATTTAACTTATATGCAGAGTACATCATGTGAAATGCCGGTCTGGATGAACCACAAGCTGGAATCAAGTTTGCCAAGAAAAATATTAATAGCCTCATGTATGAAGATGACATCACCCTTTTGGCAGAAAGCAAATAAGAACTAAAGAGCCTCTTGATGAATGTAGAAGAGAAGAGTGAAAAAGCTGGTTTAAAATACAACATTCGAGAAAAAGATCACATCAACTGGTGCCATCACTTCATGGCAAACAATTGGGCAAACAATGGAAATAGTGGCAGGTTTTATTTTCTTGGCTCCAAAATTACTGCAGAAGGGAGCTCCAACCATGAAATTAAAAGACTCTTTATTTCTGGAAAAAAATTATGACAAACCTAGACAGTGTATTGAAAAGCAGAGAAGTCATTTTGCCAACTAAGGTCCATTTCAGTGTATTAATTTTGTTTTCAGAATGAAAGCAACTTATCTTCTCATTTGACTCAGTGGTAAAGAATCCACCTGCTAATTCAGGAGACATGTATTTGATCCCTGGGTCAGAAAGATCCACTGGGGAAGGAAATGTCTATCCACTCCAATATTTTTGCCTAGGAAATTCCATGGCCAGAGGAGTCTGGCAGCTATAGTTTACGGGGTTGCAAAGAGTCAGACATGACTTAGCAACTAAACAAAAACACAGCAATCTCCTTAGTTATTATAAAAAATCACTTTAATGGTGTCATTATATATCCCAGAAACATTTCTTCGAAGTTGAACTTCCAGTCTCTTTCAGGTTCTTTAGCACATTATACTTGAAGATATTTCCATACCCTGAACATTTTTCTTCCAGCTGATTTATAGTCTGCCAGTGTCTATATTTAGTCATCACACCCTGAATTTAATATAATCCAATAATGTTACAAACAGCACTGTCATTTATTAAGAACTGATCATGACTGTTTGGATCGTAACAAACTGTGGAAAACTCTGAAAGAAATGGGAATACCAGATCACCTTAACTGCTTCTTGAGGAACCTGTATGCAGGTTCAGAAGCAACAGTTTGAACCAAACATGGAACAAATGACTGGTTCCAGACTGGAAATAGAGTACATCAAGGCTGTATATTGCCATCCTTCTTATTTAACTTATATGCAGAGTACATCATGTGAAATGCCGGTCTGGATGAACCACAAGCTGGAATCAAGTTTGCCAAGAAAAATATTAATAGCCTCATGTATGAAGATGACATCACCCTTTTGGCAGAAAGCAAATAAGAACTAAAGAGCCTCTTGATGAATGTAGAAGAGAAGAGTGAAAAAGCTGGTTTAAAATACAACATTCGAGAAAAAGATCACATCAACTGGTGCCATCACTTCATGGCAAACAATTGGGCAAACAATGGAAATAGTGGCAGGTTTTATTTTCTTGGCTCCAAAATTACTGCAGAAGGGAGCTCCAACCATGAAATTAAAAGACTCTTTATTTCTGGAAAAAAATTATGACAAACCTAGACAGTGTATTGAAAAGCAGAGAAGTCATTTTGCCAACTAAGGTCCATATAATTAAAGCTATGGTTTGCCCAATAATCATGAATAAAAAGGTTGAGCGTTGAAGAATTTATGTCTTCAAACTGTGGTGCTGGAGAAGACTCTTGAGAGTCCATGGACTGCAAGGAGATCAAACCAGTCAATCCTAAAGGAAATCAACCCTAACTATTCACTGGAAGGACTGATGCTGAACTTACACAAAGAGACCACTCATTGGAAAAGACCATGATGTTGGGGAAAAATAGAAGGCAGAATGAGAAGGGATGACAGAGGATGATATATTTGGATGGCACCACCAATTCTATGTACATGAATTTGAGCAAACTCCAGGAGATAGTGGAGGACAGGGAAGCCTAGCCTGATGCAGTCTATGGAATTGCAAAGAGTTAGGCCAGACTGAGTAACTGAACTGAACTGAACCAATGTCTTCATCACTTTTCTTTCCAAATCATCATAAATTAAGCTTCTTGGGGCTATATTTTTAGAGATGAGGGACATGAACTTGAGCAAATGGCCCAAGCCCAGTTACTAGCTTGAGCAATATATAGCTGAGAACCATGTGATTCTGAAGTCTATTCACAGCTCTGGAGTGAGGGACATCCTCTTTCCAGGTATAGTATAGGCTCTAAGTGTATATTAGTCACTTTCATGCCCTCACATCACCTCGCTCAATGCTTTAAATATATATCTTCTTGAATGAATGCCATCCTTCTTATTTAACTTATATGCAGAGTACATCATGTGAAATGCCGGTCTGGATGAACCACAAGCTGGAATCAAGTTTGCCAAGAAAAATATTAATAGCCTCATGTATGAAGATGACATCACCCTTTTGGCAGAAAGCAAATAAGAACTAAAGAGCCTCTTGATGAATGTAGAAGAGAAGAGTGAAAAAGCTGGTTTAAAATACAACATTCGAGAAAAAGATCACATCAACTGGTGCCATCACTTCATGGCAAACAATTGGGCAAACAATGGAAATAGTGGCAGGTTTTATTTTCTTGGCTCCAAAATTACTGCAGAAGGGAGCTCCAACCATGAAATTAAAAGACTCTTTATTTCTGGAAAAAAATTATGACAAACCTAGACAGTGTATTGAAAAGCAGAGAAGTCATTTTGCCAACTAAGGTCCATATAATTAAAGCTATGGTTTGCCCAATAATCATGAATAAAAAGGTTGAGCGTTGAAGAATTTATGTCTTCAAACTGTGGTGCTGGAGAAGACTCTTGAGAGTCCATGGACTGCAAGGAGATCAAACCAGTCAATCCTAAAGGAAATCAACCCTAACTATTCACTGGAAGGACTGATGCTGAACTTACACAAAGAGACCACTCATTGGAAAAGACCATGATGTTGGGGAAAAATAGAAGGCAGAATGAGAAGGGATGACAGAGGATGATATATTTGGATGGCACCACCAATTCTATGTACATGAATTTGAGCAAACTCCAGGAGATAGTGGAGGACAGGGAAGCCTAGCCTGATGCAGTCTATGGAATTGCAAAGAGTTAGGCCAGACTGAGTAACTGAACTGAACTGAACCAATGTCTTCATCACTTTTCTTTCCAAATCATCATAAATTAAGCTTCTTGGGGCTATATTTTTAGAGATGAGGGACATGAACTTGAGCAAATGGCCCAAGCCCAGTTACTAGCTTGAGCAATATATAGCTGAGAACCATGTGATTCTGAAGTCTATTCACAGCTCTGGAGTGAGGGACATCCTCTTTCCAGGTATAGTATAGGCTCTAAGTGTATATTAGTCACTTTCATGCCCTCACATCACCTCGCTCAATGCTTTAAATATATATCTTCTTGAATGAATGAGTGTGTGTGTGAAAAACAGTGATAGCAAAAACTACTTCTAAGCATGTGGATCACTTCCATGTTTCCCCCACTTTTATCATGGATGTCTCCATAGAATGACAGCAAGCTCTGTTGACCTCCCTCCTTCCTTCCTCCTTGCTCTGTCATGGATTCTCACTGAAGTGTTTATTTGTAACCATATGTATGACCTTGCTACACTTTTACACCTGCAGTGACTTTGTATTTATTGTGACTCCAAACCTCTTCCCAGTGCTATGAACTGTGTCTCCTACCAAATCTGCCAGAAGCATTGTCCCTCTCCCTTGATACCCTTTATTCGGTTTTTCTTTTTCTATTCATCCCTGTATCAAACTGTTTCATATCTCAGGGATTCAGAAGCTCTCCTGCTGTGTTTATTATGTTTTTGGTTGTTAAGTTACCTTTCACTTCCTCAGAGAAGACTTTTTGGACCATCCCATCTAAGTCTATCTTCTTCTTTTTGTTTTGTTCAATTCTCAGTCCTTTTTCACTATTTAGAGGTTTATTTGTGTTTGGCTTTTGTTTGCCTCATCCATTAGAATATGAGCTTTCAGAGGAGAGGGATTTTGTTTGATTTTCCTTATATGTTTATGGATGTAAGTCTCTGTTTGAAGTTGTTTTCTATATGGAGAAATTTGTCTTGACACAGTTGCTAAAGTCTTCTTCTTGTTGTTCAGTTACTAAGTTATGTCTGACTCTTTGTGACCCCATGAACATCAGGCTTCCCTGTTGTTCACTATCTCCTGGAGTTTACTCAAACTCATGTCCCTGGAGTTAGGGATGCTATGCAACCATCTCATCTTCTTTCACCCCCTTCTCCTTTTGCCTTCAATTTTTCCCAGTGTCAGGGGCTTTTCCAATGAGTCAGCTCTTCATATCAGATCACTGAGTACTGAAGCTCCCACTTCATCATCAGTCCTTCCAATGACTATTCAGGGTTTATTTCCTTTAGGATGGCTGATGCGACATCCTTGCTGTTCAAGAGACCCTCAAGAGTCTTCTGCAGCATCACAGTTCAAAAGCATCAATTCTTCTCTGCTCAGCCTTCTTTATGGTCCAACTCTCACATAAGCATATATCTGTGTAGCAAAACTACTTTTTTTTAAGCATGTGGTTTCACTTCCATGTTTCCCCCACTTTTATCATGGATGTCTCCATAGAATGACAGCAAGCTCTGTTGACCTCCCTCCTTCCTTCCTCCTTGCTCTGTCATGGATTCTCACTGAAGTGTTTATTTGTAACCATATGTATGACCTTGCTACACTTTTACACCTGCAGTGACTTTGTATTTATTGTGACTCCAAACCTCTTCCCAGTGCTATGAACTGTGTCTCCTACCAAATCTGCCAGAAGCATTGTCCCTCTCCCTTGATACCCTTTATTCGGTTTTTCTTTTTCTATTCATCCCTGTATCAAACTGTTTCATATCTCAGGGATTCAGAAGCTCTCCTGCTGTGTTTATTATGTTTTTGGTTGTTAAGTTACCTTTCACTTCCTCAGAGAAGACTTTTTGGACCATCCCATCTAAGTCTATCTTCTTCTTTTTGTTTTGTTCAATTCTCAGTCCTTTTTCACTATTTAGAGGTTTATTTGTGTTTGGCTTTTGTTTGCCTCATCCATTAGAATATGAGCTTTCAGAGGAGAGGGATTTTGTTTGATTTTCCTTATATGTTTATGGATGTAAGTCTCTGTTTGAAGTTGTTTTCTATATGGAGAAATTTGTCTTGACACAGTTGCTAAAGTCTTCTTCTTGTTGTTCAGTTACTAAGTTATGTCTGACTCTTTGTGACCCCATGAACATCAGGCTTCCCTGTTGTTCACTATCTCCTGGAGTTTACTCAAACTCATGTCCCTGGAGTTAGGGATGCTATGCAACCATCTCATCTTCTTTCACCCCCTTCTCCTTTTGCCTTCAATTTTTCCCAGTGTCAGGGGCTTTTCCAATGAGTCAGCTCTTCATATCAGATCACTGAGTACTGAAGCTCCCACTTCATCATCAGTCCTTCCAATGACTATTCAGGGTTTATTTCCTTTAGGATGGCTGATGCGACATCCTTGCTGTTCAAGAGACCCTCAAGAGTCTTCTGCAGCATCACAGTTCAAAAGCATCAATTCTTCTCTGCTCAGCCTTCTTTATGGTCCAACTCTCACATCCACATATGACTCCTGGAAAACCCTTAACTTCAACTATAAGGATCTTTGTCAGTAAAGTGATGTCTCTGATTTTTTAAAGCACTGTCTAGGTCTGTCATAACTTTTCTTCTTAGGAGTCCAGTCTACATTCCATTTGTTCTCCAACAAAACATTGAATGTGGAAGGACACTTTGCACTTTTCTCCCAAACTTCTTTACCTTTTACATGCACGTCACTGAGTGCCTCATCCCCATGAGTTTTGTGTGATGATGCCTCTAGCCTCTTGGTACTTCTTCTGTTGTAGTTGGTGCCACCAGGGTCTTTACTCTTAGCAAAGGCAGGTCCCAAGGAGCAACTCCTTCCAACAACTCACACAGTTATGGGACCTACACTGAGGTCACTTCTCCCAGTGCCAGAACCCCTTCATAACCTTCACTCCAGTAGAAAGGACAACATTGTTCCCCTCTGCTCTGTGGTGCTTTTCCTTCTCTCTCCCCACTTCCTACTATTTTTATCCACCTGAATGGTTTCTCCTGCACTCCTGTTGGCATATTGTGAATCTCTCAATAAATCCAGTCTGGCGGAGGCAGACTCAGCTTCCTTCCTTTTACAGGACATTCTAGATAAATACCCATATTTTACACATATACATGTTAATTTCCTCATGCACGCTAAAGGCAGTAACAAGTTAATTGCTAAGTAACAGGATTCAATTTTAACAGGAATTATCTTCCCAAATAGTATCAAATGGGAACTAAGTTAACTCTTTGTGACCCCATGAACATCGCTTCCCACTATCTCCTGGAGTTTACTCAAACTCATGTCCCTGGAGTTAGGGATGCTATGCAACCATCTCATCTTCTTTCACCCCCTTCTCCTTTTGCCTTCAATTTTTCCCAGTGTCAGGGGCTTTTCCAATGAGTCAGCTCTTCATATCAGATCACTGAGTACTGAAGCTCCCACTTCATCATCAGTCCTTCCAATGACTATTCAGGGTTTATTTCCTTTAGGATGGCTGATGCGACATCCTTGCTGTTCAAGAGACCCTCAAGAGTCTTCTGCAGCATCACAGTTCAAAAGCATCAATTCTTCTCTGCTCAGCCTTCTTTATGGTCCAACTCTCACATCCACATATGACTCCTGGAAAACCCTTAACTTCAACTATAAGGATCTTTGTCAGTAAAGTGATGTCTCTGATTTTTAATGCACTGTCTAGGTCTGTCATAACTTTTCTTCTTAGGAGTCCAGTCTACATTCCATTTGTTCTCCAACAAAACATTGAATGTGGAAGGACACTTTGCACTTTTCTCCCAAACTTCTTTACCTTTTACATGCACGTCACTGAGTGCCTCATCCCCATGAGTTTTGTGTGATGATGCCTCTAGCCTCTTGGTACTTCTTCTGTTGTAGTTGGTGCCACCAGGGTCTTTACTCTTAGCAAAGGCAGGTCCCAAGGAGCAACTCCTTCCAACAACTCACACAGTTATGGGACCTACACTGAGGTCACTTCTCCCAGTGCCAGAACCCCTTCATAACCTTCACTCCAGTAGAAAGGACAACATTGTTCCCCTCTGCTCTGTGGTGCTTTTCCTTCTCTCTCCCCACTTCCTACTATTTTTATCCACCTGAATGGTTTCTCCTGCACTCCTGTTGGCATATTGTGAATCTCTCAATAAATCCAGTCTGGCGGAGGCAGACTCAGCTTCCTTCCTTTTACAGGACATTCTAGATAAATACCCATATTTTACACATATACATGTTAATTTCCTCATGCACGCTAAAGGCAGTAACAAGTTAATTGCTAAGTAACAGGATTCAATTTTAACAGGAATTATCTTCCCAAATAGTATCAAAATCCAAAGTTGAATCATACGTAAGTAACTCTGATGTTAGAGGATAAAGAGATTGTTGTCCATAAGAGATTTGATAAACCAGGAATCCCATCTCAGGGTTTCTACATAATTCACTGATATCTGGGACCACAAGGGCATTCCAGTTTTTAGCTTCTATGTGTAAAATATGAAACTACATGCTTAATTTTCTTAGAACATCATAAACATAAAAGATTGATTGCATACAGAGAATCAGCAACTTATTTACAACCTCTGCAGTTTTGAACAGGAATACTTTGAGAAACATCTCAATAAATAAACTCTGGAGTGTTTTGGTTTCAAAGAAGATGATCGGAGTACAGTACTGCATGTCATGCTTTCTTAGGAAACCATATCACAATGCCTAGAGAGGGGTCAGCGACTCATTTGTGGATGGGCCAAAAGGCAAACAACTTTTTTTTTTGGCCTCTTTTATTTATTTATTTTATTTATTTATCTTCATCCATCCCCATTCCTTGGCCTGTGTGGTCCTCCTATTTCAGTGACCTCTTTCTCTGCAGAGCACAAGCTCTGGATGCATGCGTTCCAGAGCGCCAACTCGCAATTGGTCACACCGGTCCAACTCCTCCGCGGCACATGGAATCTTCCTGGACTAGGGACCAAACTGGTGCCCCCTGCACTGCAAGACAGATTCCTCACCCAATGGACCTCGAGGGAAGCCCCCAAACAGCTATTCTTGATTTCAGATCAAGCAAGGTACACTGTCAGCATCATCAAATAAACTATGTATAACCTGAAAAACTATAAAATATATTCCCTATAGAAGCCAAAGAAGAGGGCAAGTTGTTTCTTTCATATGTAGAAAAGCACGTCACTAACAGCTAAAGTATTGAAATAATTATATAAGGATTTATATAATCCTCAGGAAAGAGGTTTGTGTGTTTCTGTCTCTCTCTCTCTCTCTCTCTCAGCATAGGACCAAAGTTAAATTCTGACATTTCACTTATCTTTCCATTCATTTCCTTTGCCAGAAAAGGACTGGCAACCACAGACTCTTGCAGACAACAAAAGATAAAGCCATCTCATCCTCCTGTTTCTTGCAGCATCCTGAGGGAAATGGATGAACCTGGTCAAATACTTGAGTTTCTTGACCTGAGGGGGAAAAGAAGGAAATAGATGACTCTTTTGGATGCCAATAATTGTATGAAACCCTTTAGTTACTTTAATGTTTCAGAGAATATTGAGGAAAATATAATGCATAAAGCCACATTAAACAGGGGAGAATTAACATGTGCCCATAGAAATCTAAAACCAATAGCACTTAGATACCTTTTTTAAAGATGTAGGAGCGATTAGCTTTCTTTCCAACCTTTGGTATTTTATCAGTAGTTTGCATATTGTTAGAGACTCAATGCTTTATGAAGTAAATGTTGTTAATATTTTTACTGGAGAAAATAGATCACAAATGCATCATACTTATACATGTTCCTATTTTTAAAATCTTAAAAACATCTATGTGAAAGACAGACATAATGGGAATAGACCCATTATAATATCTAAATTATATTAAATTCATACAAGTTTTCTATTTTATACAGGTATAAAACTCAAGCAGAATTTTGATTCATTAACACAAAATTAAGATATGAGTTTTTCCTTTAATGTTGTTATATTGGCTCTGTTTGTCAGATTGAAATATGCCATGGTTCAACTTGAAGCCTAACAGTTTATTATACTGAAAAACCCATATAATTTAGTTGACTTGCAGCAACAATTAAACAATATTTTTCTCTTATATGATGGGGAAGCCCCCAAACAGCTATTCTTGATTTCAGATCAAGCAAGGTACACTGTCAGCATCATCAAATAAACTATGTATAACCTGAAAAACTATAAAATATATTCCCTATAGAAGCCAAAGAAGAGGGCAAGTTGTTTCTTTCATATGTAGAAAAGCACGTCACTAACAGCTAAAGTATTGAAATAATTATATAAGGATTTATATAATCCTCAGGAAAGAGGTTTGTGTGTTTCTGTCTCTCTCTCTCTCTCTCTCTCAGCATAGGACCAAAGTTAAATTCTGACATTTCACTTATCTTTCCATTCATTTCCTTTGCCAGAAAAGGACTGGCAACCACAGACTCTTGCAGACAACAAAAGATAAAGCCATCTCATCCTCCTGTTTCTTGCAGCATCCTGAGGGAAATGGATGAACCTGGTCAAATACTTGAGTTTCTTGACCTGAGGGGGAAAAGAAGGAAATAGATGACTCTTTTGGATGCCAATAATTGTATGAAACCCTTTAGTTACTTTAATGTTTCAGAGAATATTGAGGAAAATATAATGCATAAAGCCACATTAAACAGGGGAGAATTAACATGTGCCCATAGAAATCTAAAACCAATAGCACTTAGATACCTTTTTTAAAGATGTAGGAGCGATTAGCTTTCTTTCCAACCTTTGGTATTTTATCAGTAGTTTGCATATTGTTAGAGACTCAATGCTTTATGAAGTAAATGTTGTTAATATTTTTTACTGGAGAAAAATAGATCACAAATGCATCATACTTATACATGTTCCTATTTTTAAAATCTTAAAAACATCTATGTGAAAGACAGACATAATGGGAATAGACCCATTATAATATCTAAATTATATTAAATTCATACAAGTTTTCTATTTTATACAGGTATAAAACTCAAGCAGAATTTTGATTCATTAACACAAAATTAAGATATGAGTTTTTCCTTTAATGTTGTTATATTGGCTCTGTTTGTCAGATTGAAATATGCCATGGTTCAACTTGAAGCCTAACAGTTTATTATACTGAAAAACCCATATAATTTAGTTGACTTGCAGCAACAATTAAACAATATTTTTCTTCTTATTTTGTGTATTTATGATTTATTTACATCCAATTTACAAATTCCTATTCTGTATAAGTCATTTATGGCCGTGGTGCAGTCCCCTATATGACATCTTTAAGGCATCCCAAATCTATGCTGGAGGTTTATTGATTTATTCTGTGCCTTAGTACCAGATTTCGTAATACAAATATACACAAAATTAGAAATGCATGAGTTTGCTAATTGTTTGAAATACCTAGAAATGGATATTAGTTTTAATGATTTATCAATGATATATCAATAATGTGTTAATCATATGAAACATTAAAATCCAACCATTTTAAAGACAGTACATTCAAATCGACAGACATTTGCTGTTTGAATTTCCATTTTAACTTTTTAGTAGAGGAACTTGAGTTTTACTCAAGTTTTTCACACATCTCTCTGATCCTGGGTTTTGATCAAGTTTGAGCAAAAGCTGGAGCACAGAGAACTGGACTAAAAAAGTGTTTATAATTCCTATAGCAAAAATCTAGTGTCTAAAATTGCAAATTAGATTTTCAAAAATGTTTTGTAAAATGTCCAAGGCAGCTGCTAGACCAAACAGAGAGAAGAAATGATCGAGTTGGAAATTTTCTTTTCTTTTTAGAAAAAAGCATGGTGAAAGTCAACAAGTTTTTAAATTAAAGGATGATTTTATTCTCTTAGGAGTCAGTGAAAGGTGCTCAGTCATGTCTGACTCTTTGCAAACCATGGGAAAATCATGGAATTCTCTGAGCAAGGATACTGGAGTGGGTAGCCTTTCCCTTCTCTAGGGGATTTCCCCAATCTATGAATCGAACCAGGGTCTCCCAGTAAGTCCCGTAGGAGTCATGTTTCTAACAAAACATAGAAGCAATGACATTGTAATCAACATGATATCAGCTACTTCAAACAAATCATGAGACACTAAGTAGTGGAGACACTTCTAATTTTTCTAGGCATCTAAATAGACAGTATTAGCAATTATAAATTCAATACAAGTTTTCTATTTTATACAGGTATAAAACTCAAGCAGAATTTTGATTCATTAACACAAAATTAAGATATGAGTTTTTCCTTTAATGTTGTTATATTGGCTCTGTTTGTCAGATTGAAATATGCCATGGTTCAACTTGAAGCCTAACAGTTTATTATACTGAAAAACCCATATAATTTAGTTGACTTGCAGCAACAATTAAACAATATTTTTCTTCTTATTTTGTGTATTTATGATTTATTTACATCCAATTTACAAATTCCTATTCTGTATAAGTCATTTATGGCCGTGGTGCAGTCCCTATATGACATCTTTAAGGCATCCCAACTCTATGCTGGAGGTTTATTGATTTATTCTGTGCCTTAGTACCAGATTTCGTAATACAAATATACACAAAATTAGAAATGCATGAGTTTGCTAATTGTTTGAAATACCTAGAAATGGATATTAGTTTTAATGATTTATCAATGATATATCAATAATGTGTTAATCATATGAAACATTAAAATCCAACCATTTTAAAGACAGTACATTCAAATCGACAGACATTTGCTGTTTGAATTTCCATTTTAACTTTTTAGTAGAGGAACTTGAGTTTTACTCAAGTTTTTCACACATCTCTCTGATCCTGGGTTTTGATCAAGTTTGAGCAAAAGCTGGAGCACAGAGAACTGGACTAAAAAAGTGTTTATAATTCCTATAGCAAAAATCTAGTGTCTAAAATTGCAAATTAGATTTTCAAAAATGTTTTTGTAAAATGTCCAAGGCAGCTGCTAGACCAAACAGAGAGAAGAAATGATCGAGTTGGAAATTTTCTTTTCTTTTTAGAAAAAAGCATGGTGAAAGTCAACAAGTTTTTAAATTAAAGGATGATTTTATTCTCTTAGGAGTCAGTGAAAGGTGCTCAGTCATGTCTGACTCTTTGCAAACCATGGGAAAATCATGGAATTCTCTGAGCAAGGATACTGGAGTGGGTAGCCTTTCCCTTCTCTAGGGGATTTCCCCAATCTATGAATCGAACCAGGGTCTCCCAGTAAGTCCCGTAGGAGTCATGTTTCTAACAAAACATAGAAGCAATGACATTGTAATCAACATGATATCAGCTACTTCAAACAAATCATGAGACACTAAGTAGTGGAGACACTTCTAATTTTTCTAGGCATCTAAATAGACAGTATTAGCAATTTGAATGCTTTCAAAATGTCTAGGTTGGGGCTTCCCTGGTGGTTCAGTGGGTAAGAACACCACCTTGTAGTGCAAGAGACACTGGTTCGATCCCTGGCCTGGGAAGATCCCACGTGCTGCAGAGCGGCTAGACAGATATGTCCAACTACCTAGCCGGAGCTCTGGAGCACATGCATCCAGAGCCAGTGCTCTGCAGCAAGAGAGGTCACTGCGATGGGAGGCCCACACAAGCCAAAGAACAAAGATGGATGAAGACAGATAAATGAAAGACCAATTGAAGTGCCCCCCAAATAAAGAAAAAAAGAAAAAAGAATCACCTTTAAAAATAAAAATGATAGTCTAGGTTGATATAATCTTAAAGCTTAGGAGATTCTGACTTACTTCCCATATTTACTGCATGAAAATTTCAAGTCTGTTCTAAAAGAAAAACAAAAAGGTTTTAGACTAATATGTGACAATAAGAGTGAATTATTCGTTTTATTTGATGACTGTGGTTGCAGAGAGGTTAATCAATACAATATTTACCTCATGGATTTCACTTTCCAGAGTAGTGGTTATGGCGAATGAATAAACTATAAAACTCACTTAACATTAATCACAAAACCTTCAATCGGCCAATGTTTACCAAGCAGTATTTTGCAAGACCAACAGGGATACAAATGTACAGTAAAAGCCTTACACATGGGAGAATCCCTGGACAGTTCAGTGGCTAAGACTTTGCTTTCCAGTGCTGGAGTTACTGATTTGATCCCTGGTCAGAGAGCTAAAATTCCACAAGTCTCATGGTAAAAAATGTTTTACTGAAACAACATTTTAATAATTTCAATAAAAACTTTAAAAAATGGTCCACATGAAAAGGTATCTTAAAAAAAAAAAAAAAAGAAAAGAAAAAGACTAACCTTACAAAAGGTTAGTAGGTTACAAAAGGTTAGTAGGTAAGTAAGGTTACCTTGGCCAAGAGAGGGGATCTCTGGGGCTAAAGGGACACGCCAACGAGGAGTTGACTATCATTTCCAGATTATGCTCTGGATACTAGAGACCTGTCAATTCCCTTTGTAAATGATCTGAGTGTACTTATAGGATTTGTGTGGGCCTTTCCTCATGTTTGTTCCAAGAGATTGGATAGCACATGGGGTGTACAACATCCTAGACATGAAAGGAAACCAAGGGGCAATTAAGGGGGAATGTTTTCTCTTTTTTTTTATTATTTTTTAAAAAATTTTGGCCACTTCAATTGTTCTTTCATTTATCTATTTTCATCCATCTTTGTTCTTTGGCCTGTGTGGGCCTCCCATCTCAGTGGCCTCTCTTGCTGCAGAGCACTGGCTCTAGACACGTGTGCTCCAGAGCTCTGGCTAGGTAGTTGGACATATCTGTCCAGCCACTCCACAGCACGTGGAATCTTCCCAGGCCAGGGATCGAACCAGTGCCTCTTGCACTGCAAGGTGGTGTTCTTACCCACCGGACCACCAGGGATGCCCTAAGGGGGAATGTTTTCTAAGAGGTGAGACATACAGACATAAAAACTCTCTTACAGTAAAACTAAACAAGACTGGAAGCAAGATTAGGTGAGATTCCAGTTAAAGATTCATTTTTTCCACACCTCATGATCAAACAGAGCTCTGAAAACTCTGAGAATTTAAAATTCAGCATAGCTTTTTGGATTGTCATGAAGATATACTTGTTGAGGTAAGATATAACAATTTATTTCTAATTTATAACTTTTAAGTGTTAAGAAATCACCCCTGAATATTCTTTGCAAGGACTGATGCTGCAGTTTAAGCTCCAACACTTTAGTCACCTGATATTAAGAGCTGATCACTGGAAAAAACCTTGTTGTTGGGAAAGATTGAAGGCAAAAGGAAAGTGGGGGAAAGTATCAGAGGATGAGTTGGATGATGACAGAGCATCATTGACTCAATGGGCATGAATTTGAGGAACTCTAAGAGATAGTGGAGGACAGAGGAGCCTGATGTGCTCCAGTTCATGGACTGGAAAAATTCAGACACAAATTACCCACTAACCAACAACAGAAGTATATAGTCAATATTGTGTATTTGAAATTCTATTCCTGATCCATAAAAAGGGTGAGCTAAAAAAGAAATGCAGTTATCTGCAAGAGATTTACATTTAAGGAGATGAAATAAAAAACATATCAAATATTTATTATGTATCTAAAGATCAAATACAGCTGATTACATACCCATTTATTCTTATGTTTTCATCGTAGGTAAAGAATTATTCAGGCTTCCCAGGTGACACCAAGGCAACCTGGTAAACAACTTGCCTGTCAAGGCATTAAACATAGGAGACAGAGGTTCAATTCCTGGTCAAGAAGATCCCCTGGAAGAGGCCATGACAAGCCACTCCAGTATTCTTGCCTGGAGAATCCCACAGAGAAGCCTGGTGATTACAGTCTATAGAGTCACTGAAATGACAGCACACATTTGTGCAAAGAATTACTAGTATGGTTGTAGCTTTCTTAGATGCTGAAGAAATGCTTTGTTCATTAGACCCGTTCCTCCTGGTTTACTTTTGAGGATATTCCAGGATTAGTTCAACATAATGTCTTTAGAATATGCAGTCTTAAGTTTGTGTGTAGGTATGTGTATGTATTAACATAGAAATCTAAATTGTTTCAGAAAATTGAAAAAGGATGGCTTATGGAAATATACAGTGAATATCTTGGTGAAGCATATTAAATAGAAAAAAGTCCATATTTGTTATTAGATTGCCCTAGCTTTATCAGTATATATTTTAAAAAGTAATTAAACATACTGAACTCAAAATAATAGTGACTGCAATTTTGAAAGGACTCCTTAATGTGGTCAAACTACCACTGATATTGAAAGAAAAGAAAAAGAAATAATAAAATACCATTGAAATTTTATCACTTGCATATAGTCACTGACACATCTGATTTTCTCCAGGTGTCTTTTACAATAGACTTTAATCTGCAGGGCATGTGCCTACAATCTATGTTTACATGATGAGGAAAATAGAATCAAAGATAAGAGATTTTTCTCTTCTAATTTTTCTTTTTCATTATAAAAAATGTATTTGAATCAAATGCATCTAACATTCAACTGTCACCTAATGCCTTTACCTAGTAGACCAGCTGTTCAGAGCTCTTAGGTAAATAACTAAATGTTTTTAAAAACCATGCAAATACATATTTAATCAATAGACTGGAACAAATAGAGCTTCAGTGGGCTATTTGGAGTTTGGGACAATTGGAAGATTATTGAGCTGGTAGCCCACTGTGGCTCATGTTAACATTTTAGAGCAGGTTAAAAAATGCTAACCTGAACTCACTTTAATGAAAGTCCTTAATGCAAGATTAAAAAGTCATAATGGAACATGATTATAGAGGGGTCTAAAGAAAACAGCTGATTACATACCCATTTATTCTTATGTTTTCATCGTAGGTAAAGAATTATTCAGGCTTCCCAGGTGACACCAAGGCAACCTGGTAAACAACTGCCTGTCAAGGCATTAAACATAGGAGACAGAGGTTCAATTCCTGGTCAAGAAGATCCCCTGGAAGAGGCCATGACAAGCCACTCCAGTATTCTTGCCTGGAGAATCCCACAGAGAAGCCTGGTGATTACAGTCTATAGAGTCACTGAAATGACAGCACACATTTGTGCAAAGAATTACTAGTATGGTTGTAGCTTTCTTAGATGCTGAAGAAATGCTTTGTTCATTAGACCCGTTCCTCCTGGTTTACTTTTGAGGATATTCCAGGATTAGTTCAACATAATGTCTTTAGAATATGCAGTCTTAAGTTTGTGTGTAGGTATGTGTATGTATTAACATAGAAATCTAAATTGTTTCAGAAAATTGAAAAAGGATGGCTTATGGAAATATACAGTGAATATCTTGGTGAAGCATATTAAATAGAAAAAGTCCATATTTGTTATTAGATTGCCCTAGCTTTATCAGTATATATTTTAAAAAGTAATTAAACATACTGAACTCAAAATAATAGTGACTGCAATTTTGAAAGGACTCCTTAATGTGGTCAAACTACCACTGATATTGAAAGAAAAGAAAAAGAAATAATAAAATACCATTGAAATTTTATCACTTGCATATAGTCACTGACACATCTGATTTTCTCCAGGTGTCTTTTACAATAGACTTTAATCTGCAGGGCATGTGCCTACAATCTATGTTTACATGATGAGGAAAATAGAATCAAAGATAAGAGATTTTTCTCTTCTAATTTTTCTTTTTCATTATAAAAAATGTATTTGAATCAAATGCATCTAACATTCAACTGTCACCTAATGCCTTTACCTAGTAGACCAGCTGTTCAGAGCTCTTAGGTAAATAACTAAATGTTTTTAAAAACCATGCAAATACATATTTAATCAATAGACTGGAACAAATAGAGCTTCAGTGGGCTATTTGGAGTTTGGGACAATTGGAAGATTATTGAGCTGGTAGCCCACTGTGGCTCATGTTAACATTTTAGAGCAGGTTAAAAAATGCTAACCTGAACTCACTTTAATGAAAGTCCTTAATGCGCAAGATTAAAAAGTCATAATGGAACATGATTATAGAGGGGGCAACCTGGATTAAAAGTACTTCAGGTAATGTTTGTTAAACAGGCCTTATCACACATAAGGGGAAGAGAACTTAAGAAATTGGTTCAAAAGCAAAATAGAGCAATTTAAGATGTTTTTGAGCATGTGGTTCCGATATTTGCAGATTTATTTGTGTATATTTATTCATTTATGTATTTGTTATTTACAAATACTTCAAAACAAATTTTGTAAAGCAGTTTAAAATGTTGCTGAAAATCATAGAGCTTTGAGTTCATATTACAGAGCACTCATTTTCATGTGTTTCCATCAGTTGTTAGTCTCTCAAGGAAAAAAATAAGATACAGTAGGATTTTTGTTCATAATATTAGCAATAAGCCCATAGTGTAAATAGTCATTGATAATTTAAAATTTGAATTTGTTTAAATCATATTTAATTGGCCTCTTCCTGTTATGCTTTTGTACCTACCTCATGAAGACCAGGCACTGGGCATGGAAATTTCAATTTGTACTTCGTTAGTAGAACAGCTGCAGTTACTTTCCTGGAATCTTCTTAAATCTTTCATCTATTTTGTGAAATATAGCTTAATTAATATCAGAGGTAAAATTCTAATTCCACAAAACCAGATAGAAGTAAACTGTAATCCATCATGGTATGTTGGTTGTTGGTGACCAGTTAAGCACATTCCATCATCCCTGCTGAGCTGCAGAAGTTCTGTCTTCCCTTGAAATATAGTACATCAGCCTATGCAAATGGCAGAGGTAAAATTCAATTCCACAACTGAAAGCTGCCTTACAATCTATGTTTACATGATGAGGAAAATAGAATCAAAGATAAGAGATTTTTCTCTTCTAATTTTTCTTTTTCATTATAAAAAATGTATTTGAATCAAATGCATCTAACATTCAACTGTCACCTAATGCCTTTACCTAGTAGACCAGCTGTTCAGAGCTCTTAGGTAAATAACTAAATGTTTTTAAAAACCATGCAAATACATATTTAATCAATAGACTGGAACAAATAGAGCTTCAGTGGGCTATTTGGAGTTTGGGACAATTGGAAGATTATTGAGCTGGTAGCCCACTGTGGCTCATGTTAACATTTTAGAGCAGGTTAAAAAATGCTAACCTGAACTCACTTTAATGAAAGTCCTTAATGCGCAAGATTAAAAAGTCATAATGGAACATGATTATAGAGGGGGCAACCTGGATTAAAAGTACTTCAGGTAATGTTTGTTAAACAGGCCTTATCACACATAAGGGGAAGAGAACTTAAGAAATTGGTTCAAAAGCAAAATAGAGCAATTTAAGATGTTTTTGAGCATGTGGTTCCGATATTTGCAGATTTATTTGTGTATATTTATTCATTTATGTATTTGTTATTTACAAATACTTCAAAACAAATTTTGTAAAGCAGTTTAAAATGTTGCTGAAAATCATAGAGCTTTGAGTTCATATTACAGAGCACTCATTTTCATGTGTTTCCATCAGTTGTTAGTCTCTCAAGGAAAAAAATAAGATACAGTAGGATTTTTGTTCATAATATTAGCAATAAGCCCATAGTGTAAATAGTCATTGATAATTTAAAATTTGAATTTGTTTAAATCATATTTAATTGGCCTCTTCCTGTTATGCTTTTGTACCTACCTCATGAAGACCAGGCACTGGGCATGGAAATTTCAATTTGTACTTCGTTAGTAGAACAGCTGCAGTTACTTTCCTGGAATCTTCTTAAATCTTTCATCTATTTTGTGAAATATAGCTTAATTAATATCAGAGGTAAAATTCTAATTCCACAAAACCAGATAGAAGTAAACTGTAATCCATCATGGTATGTTGGTTGTTGGTGACCAGTTAAGCACATTCCATCATCCCTGCTGAGCTGCAGAAGTTCTGTCTTCCCCTTGTTACACACCACCTACTCTAGGTAACATGTGACCATCTGCCCTATGCAAGATGGAGAGAGCAAGTGGCAATCTGTGCAGTAAATATTTCCAAAGCTTATTTCCTTTCTATCAACTGAAATACTAACAGTTAGAGGTTCTGTTTTCTGCATTTAGCTAGATAGTCAAGTGTATCTGCTGTCCTTCAAATATTTTGTTTCAATAACCATTATTCTAGGATCTTGTGTATAGAGGAAGCATCTTAAGAAGGAATAAAAAATGCTTTACACTCATGAAGACAAGAATGCTTTAAATTGAGAAACTAGGACATTAAGGGTATTACTTTTCAATAACTGCCCAATGTCATTTACTTCCTGGAGTACAGGGATAGTATGTTATATAGTGAAGGACAACTCCATGGTCTTTGGGAATGACGCCACCTGGAATTGTGCAGGAAGTGGTTTGCATGGCTTTCATAGTGGTACTGACAAAGGAGACAGATGTTAAAGCTTCTTGCAGATGATAAATGACCTATAAATAGAGCAACTTTAAGTCACTTTTATTGAGCACTTACTGCATGTAGAACTCAACCTTGAAAGAAAATTCCATTATCTCCATATAACTGAACCTTGATATACAAAGAATGATGTTTCTGTTAGGACACTCATTAAACATCTTATAGTATATTTATAATTTTGCAGAGAAGTGTGTCAAGCACAGTGAAGATATAAAGATGAAAAAAGTATGTGCTATTAATTGAGGCATTTGGAAGAGAATATGATGACGCAGAGCAAAGCTAAATCAGTTCTATATACAAACCAATTATTACCACCTCTCAAAATGAAAGTCTGTACTCTATAAGGAGCTCACACTATGCCAGAATTCAGGGCTTCATCACTATGATCGTTCCAAGACAGGATAAATGGGTGACTATTCAAGAGAAATGTGTTTTACCCACTATCTGGTCAGAAAGCAACAAATAATTGTAAATATCCAGAGGTAAAATTCTAATTCCACAAAGCCGGAAAGAAGTAACCTGTAATCCATCATGGTATGTTGGTTGTTGGTGACCAGTTAAGCACATTCCATCATCCCTGCTGAGCTGCAGAAGTTCTGTCTTCCCCTTGTTACACACCACCTACTCTAGGTAACATGTGACCATCTGCCCTATGCAAGATGGAGAGAGCAAGTGGCAATCTGTGCAGTAAATATTTCCAAAGCTTATTTCCTTTCTATCAACTGAAATACTAACAGTTAGAGGTTCTGTTTTCTGCATTTAGCTAGATAGTCAAGTGTATCTGCTGTCCTTCAAATATTTTGTTTCAATAACCATTATTCTAGGATCTTGTGTATAGAGGAAGCATCTTAAGAAGGAATAAAAAATGCTTTACACTCATGAAGACAAGAATGCTTTAAATTGAGAAACTAGGACATTAAGGGTATTACTTTTCAATAACTGCCCAATGTCATTTACTTCCTGGAGTACAGGGATAGTATGTTATATAGTGAAGGACAACTCCATGGTCTTTGGGAATGACGCCACCTGGAATTGTGCAGGAAGTGGTTTGCATGGCTTTCATAGTGGTACTGACAAAGGAGACAGATGTTAAAGCTTCTTGCAGATGATAAATGACCTATAAATAGAGCAACTTTAAGTCACTTTTATTGAGCACTTACTGCATGTAGAACTCAACCTTGAAAGAAAATTCCATTATCTCCATATAACTGAACCTTGATATACAAAGAATGATGTTTCTGTTAGGACACTCATTAAACATCTTATAGTATATTTATAATTTTGCAGAGAAGTGTGTCAAGCACAGTGAAGATATAAAGATGAAAAAAGTATGTGCTATTAATTGAGGCATTTGGAAGAGAATATGATGACGCAGAGCAAAGCTAAATCAGTTCTATATACAAACCAATTATTACCACCTCTCAAAATGAAAGTCTGTACTCTATAAGGAGCTCACACTATGCCAGAATTCAGGGCTTCATCACTATGATCGTTCCAAGACAGGATAAATGGGTGACTATTCAAGAGAAATGTGTTTTACCCACTATCTGGTCAGAAAGCAACAAATATTTCATAAAGTCTTTTAATGTCTCTGTTCTCTATTACTCTATCACTCCAACAATGAGACGTTCTCTTAAAGCTTATCCTCCATTCCCTACAAAAAGTTCCCTCTATTGTAGGAAGGAGCTATTCTGTCCAATATCTGCCCTTAGCTTGCATATCTCACTCAACCAAACAAGAGCAGAAAAGTCCTGATTGTCCAAGGAAGATGGTCTCCATTCTGAAACACAAACCTTAGGTTGTCATGAAATGAAAATAATTAATGTTGATTTTGAGAATTAATGCAGACTTTAAAAAATAGGTAGTTTTGGTCTAAAAGATCTCTGAGCAAGCCCTCATAATCTAATAGATATGTTTTGCCTTTTGTTTTCTCTCAATGAGAATAGAACTTACAGAAGAAATTTCCACTGTGATAATTGTGCCCCAGAGGAGTGCAAAGGCAGCATGTTCAAGTCAAAAGGAGTAGGACAATTGAGTAATTACACAGACAATTTGATCAAGGAAAACATCCAAATTGGATCATCGAGACTAAATGTACCCATCCTCAGGCCTTGTATGCACTGGCAAATTAAGTGAAAAACAGAGAGAAGCGATTATCTAGATAATTCAGACTAAGTGATATTTTACACCAATTAAAACAAAGCGTTCTCTGGCCAGTTTACCTTGGATTGGTTAATTTTATTATCCCCTTCATATAGGCAATGTAGACCTCTATTCACTTGTGATTGCCTCAGGTCTCCATCTTTTTTTTTTTCCTTTTTATCTTGGGGAGATGAAATCTAAGTTCTTATTTAGAAACCTAGAAAGGCTAAGTTTAGGAAACAGAAGACTTTGTGTTTTCAAAACTTAAATGTAAGATGTGATTATATTCCCTCTTTCTCGGAGGCCAAGGACAATCTTGATCAGTCAGCCAGTTCCTAGCATAAGTTCAAACTAGACAGACGCTTCAGAAAGCCAATGCCCAGTGAATGAGGGGAAGCTGCCAAGGTATTTAGTTTACCTTTTCTTTTTTTTCCTTTTTTTCCCAGGGCCCTCTTTTGACAGGATAAATGGGTGACTATTCAAGAGAAATGTGTTTTACCCACTATCTGGTCAGAAAGCAACAAATATTTCATAAAGTCTTTTAATGTCTCTGTTCTCTATTACTCTATCACTCCAACAATGAGACGTTCTCTTAAAGCTTATCCTCCATTCCCTACAAAAAGTTCCCTCTATTGTAGGAAGGAGCTATTCTGTCCAATATCTGCCCTTAGCTTGCATATCTCACTCAACCAAACAAGAGCAGAAAAGTCCTGATTGTCCAAGGAAGATGGTCTCCATTCTGAAACACAAACCTTAGGTTGTCATGAAATGAAAATAATTAATGTTGATTTTGAGAATTAATGCAGACTTTAAAAAATAGGTAGTTTTGGTCTAAAAGATCTCTGAGCAAGCCCTCATAATCTAATAGATATGTTTTGCCTTTTGTTTTCTCTCAATGAGAATAGAACTTACAGAAGAAATTTCCACTGTGATAATTGTGCCCCAGAGGAGTGCAAAGGCAGCATGTTCAAGTCAAAAGGAGTAGGACAATTGAGTAATTACACAGACAATTTGATCAAGGAAAACATCCAAATTGGATCATCGAGACTAAATGTACCCATCCTCAGGCCTTGTATGCACTGGCAAATTAAGTGAAAAACAGAGAGAAGCGATTATCTAGATAATTCAGACTAAGTGATATTTTACACCAATTAAAACAAAGCGTTCTCTGGCCAGTTTACCTTGGATTGGTTAATTTTATTATCCCCTTCATATAGGCAATGTAGACCTCTATTCACTTGTGATTGCCTCAGGTCTCCATCTTTTTTTTTTTCCTTTTTATCTTGGGGAGATGAAATCTAAGTTCTTATTTAGAAACCTAGAAAGGCTAAGTTTAGGAAACAGAAGACTTTGTGTTTTCAAAACTTAAATGTAAGATGTGATTATATTCCCTCTTTCTCGGAGGCCAAGGACAATCTTGATCAGTCAGCCAGTTCCTAGCATAAGTTCAAACTAGACAGACGCTTCAGAAAGCCAATGCCCAGTGAATGAGGGGAAGCTGCCAAGGTATTTAGTTTACCTTTCTCTCCTGCAGGGCTCTGTTCTTTTCCGGAAGTGCCTACAGTGAGAAGAACTGGCTAAAGTCTTTTTTGCTGGTGTGATAATTCTTAAAAATCGCTTGAGATGTTAACCTTCCTCAGGGTAGCCTCCTCACCATAGAAGTATCTCACTGTCTTTTGAACCTTTAAAAATTAAGCACTTTGTCTAAAGTTATAAAGCCAGTTGGTGTATTTGGCAGTAGTGAAATCCATTACTGTGAAGAGGCAATGTGCCTGTTGTAATCAAACCTTGGCCATAGCAACAGAATTGTGGTAGCAAAGAAGAGAGGGTGTATCAAAAACCATAAATAAATGAGAAAAGATCCTTTCAATTTGTGTGTCTATGCACATTCTCTATGCTGTGTTAACAGCTTTTGTGGCTCTTTGTGACAGTGTCATCAATAATGAAGCACAACAGGATTAAATAATTTTAAATAATATTGTTAACATATCCATTCATTAGCATGAAATATTCTATGGCACTGACAACCCAGGATCCTCTGAAATATGTCAGACCTTTCAGAAATATTGCCTAAAGGGAAATTTTGGCGACTTGAATTTTTTTCCATTAGATACACTGAGTGAGAATGATGGTTACAATAACACTCAGTTCAACTGAATGTTTTAAAACAAAGTTTTGCCTAATTATTTTGCCACAACCTTCATGTACGATCCATTTCCTGAAGTTCTGAAAAGTCAGCATTGAAAGGGAAATCAATTCAATGGATGCATCAGTTTGTTTCTTGATATTGTTTTGTTTAAGAATATTTACTGTCTAATATATTTTTTTTATATAGCTATGAGAGCTGCCTCTGCATTGTGGGGCTCTGAATTGAAAGAGGACCGTTACAAGCATAAGGAAGCTTAAGCACATTGTTTCAGTTTGGAGCTAAGATGGCGCCTACAGGAAGAGACGAGGGCGTGATCTAAATTGTTAAATTGATTCTCAAAGTTTCTGATTGGTTCCCCTGGTTTCCGCGCTAGTGGATGATTGCTTGACCTTGACCTTGATTGGTGTAATACATTGGAAGTCCCTTGCAAAATCCCCTTCACTTGCCTATAAAAGCTGTAAGTCTGCACTAATAAAATGGAACTGCTTTGACAGAACCCCTGTCGTGTCTTGATTGTCTCCCACTTGCCGAGGCGGGTGGGGGCGGGGCGGACTGGGTTGGCAGGCAGCAGACTCACCTCTCCGAGATCTCCCGGTTCAGTCAGGGGCAATCCTGCTGCCTTCCTTTCTGCGGAAGGCCCCGCACTNCATGGCATACATTAATTCATATATGCTTCAGTTCACATTAATGATGGCCCTACTATGCATCAACCTTTTTAGGTACAAATATATAGCATAAAATTAAATTACAAATATGGGTTAAATGACAAATATGCCATTTTTAAACAATTTATTTATATAGAAAAATATAATACTTGCATTGATCTTCTACCATCTATTTGAAATTGAGAGACATTCACTGAAGAGGCATTGCTTTTCTCAGTGTTAAATTTATATATCCAACCTTAGAACTGCACCATTTATTCAGAATGTAAACAAAAAAGAAATATGGACCCTGTCTTCAGTGACTACCTGGAAGGTATTGAGGACGTAGACATTGGTAAAATGAAAGGCTAGACAGTAAGTTGGTTGTATGTTCTAGATGCAGTGAGGATATAGAAGAAGCACCTGAGTTGACTTGGGCAGTCAGAAAACAAAGATAATTCTTAAGTGCTACCAGCCAATGAGCCATTATGAGATGTTATGGCCTTTAATCAACACTTGCCATACATTTCCTTTATTTATACTCCATTGCCTATGGGATAGGTATTAATATTATAATAACTTTAAAGATATAGAAAATTGAAGTGAAAAGTTGTTACATAGTTTGCTCAACATTCTATAAATGGGAAGACTCAAATTTATATCTAACTCCAATGCTAAACTTCCTGGAGGGATAAGGCTAAGGTATAGGTAAGCTATGGATTTGATGGGGCTCTGAAGAAAGAGGACCGTTACAAGCATAAGGAAGCTTAAGCACATTGTTTCAGTTTGGAGCTAAGATGGCGCCTACAGGAAGAGACGAGGGCGTGATCTAAATTGTTAAATTGATTCTCAAAGTTTCTGATTGGTTCCCCTGGTTTCCGCGCTAGTGGATGATTGCTTGACCTTGACCTTGATTGGTGTAATACATTGGAAGTCCCTTGCAAAATCCCCTTCACTTGCCTATAAAAGCTGTAAGTCTGCACTAATAAAATGGAACTGCTTTGACAGAACCCCTGTCGTGTCTTGATTGTCTCCCACTTGCCGAGGCGGGTGGGGGCGGGGCGGACTGGGTTGGCAGGCAGCAGACTCACCTCTCTCCGAGATCTCCCGGTTCAGTCAGGGGCAATCCTGCTGCCTTCCTTTCTGCGGAAGGCCCCCGCACTGCATGGCATACATTAATTCATATATGCTTCAGTTCACATTAATGATGGCCCTACTATGCATCAACCTTTTTAGGTACAAATATATAGCATAAAATTAAATTACAAATATGGGTTAAATGACAAATATGCCATTTTTAAACAATTTATTTATATAGAAAAATATAATACTTGCATTGATCTTCTACCATCTATTTGAAATTGAGAGACATTCACTGAAGAGGCATTGCTTTTCTCAGTGTTAAATTTATATATCCAACCTTAGAACTGCACCATTTATTCAGAATGTAAACAAAAAAGAAATATGGACCCTGTCTTCAGTGACTACCTGGAAGGTATTGAGGACGTAGACATTGGTAAAATGAAAGGCTAGACAGTAAGTTGGTTGTATGTTCTAGATGCAGTGAGGATATAGAAGAAGCACCTGAGTTGACTTGGGCAGTCAGAAAACAAAGATAATTCTTAAGTGCTACCAGCCAATGAGCCATTATGAGATGTTATGGCCTTTAATCAACACTTGCCATACATTTCCTTTATTTATACTCCATTGCCTATGGGATAGGTATTAATATTATAATAACTTTAAAGATATAGAAAATTGAAGTGAAAAGTTGTTACATAGTTTGCTCAACATTCTATAAATGGGAAGACTCAAATTTATATCTAACTCCAATGCTAAACTTCCTGGAGGGATAAGGCTAAGGTATATTGGTCACAACATCAATTGTACATCAAATTCCCAGCATTAGTGTATTGTATTATAATTATCCTATTATTAATAAAATAGTATAATTTTTGTTATGTTAAATAAAAAAAGTTAAATGAGGTTTACATCAGTTTCAGGGTATATGGTAAAATATAGGCTTCCTTCATTTTGATAATAATTTACATATCTAAAATGTATATTTAAGTTACTCCTTCTCTATTTACCAAGCTAAAAAAAGTTGCTCTTGCATCGATTTTTTTTACTTTTGAACTCTTTACAAGCCCTGTTCATCTTCTCAACATAGAGAAAAGAGACCACAAATAATTCAAGTCATCCTTATGTTGGTGGACATATCTTGTTGCCTCCTTGGAATAAAGCAGAAATTGGCAGGTTATTTCAAGAGTTAAAGAGAGAACTGACCAAATGTCTTTAAAGCTATAAACTATCGACTTGGCATCTTTTCATGGAGGCATCTTTGTCAGGAAGACAAAAGCAATAACAAAGATTATGGGATAATTCATGATGGAAAGAGCAACCTCACAGTATGAGTTGAATTTCACTTGATCTTGATAGTCTGACAAAGAGAAAACTAATGGATAAAATATATATATATAGCAATAAATGCTATGGAACTCTTGGATGGAACACTCCCCCACTCACTTTTGATTGAAGAACACTGGAAGGAGTTAAATCTCTAAGAACATATGCTGAGGAAAGAAATATTGCATGTTGAGTGAGAAAATGAATGGTGTATATGTAACAAGTGTCAACCTGGGGGCAAATCCATCTGGAGTTCAGTTCTACCTGCATCGTCATTTTGGGGTGAGGTTTTGGACACACTTTTGAATCTCTATGAGTCACATTACTGTTGAAACAGAAACCAACAAAATGAAGCTGTTTTAGGAACATTGTTAATGACTACACTTTGCAAAAACAACCAGATACTAAATATTATCATGATTTGAAAAGTTTGAACTAAGCCAACTTATGAGATGTTATGGCCAATTTTTTTTGTATGGATAGGTATTAATATTATAATAACTTTAAAGATATAGAAAATTGAAGTGAAAAGTTGTTACATAGTTTGCTCAACATTCTATAAATGGGAAGACTCAAATTTATATCTAACTCCAATGCTAAACTTCCTGGAGGGATAAGGCTAAGGTATATTGGTCACAACATCAATTGTACATCAAATTCCCAGCATTAGTGTATTGTATTATAATTATCCTATTATTAATAAAATAGTATAATTTTTGTTATGTTAAATAAAAAAAGTTAAATGAGGTTTACATCAGTTTCAGGGTATATGGTAAAATATAGGCTTCCTTCATTTTGATAATAATTTACATATCTAAAATGTATATTTAAGTTACTCCTTCTCTATTTACCAAGCTAAAAAAAGTTGCTCTTGCATCGATTTTTTTTACTTTTGAACTCTTTACAAGCCCTGTTCATCTTCTCAACATAGAGAAAAGAGACCACAAATAATTCAAGTCATCCTTATGTTGGTGGACATATCTTGTTGCCTCCTTGGAATAAAGCAGAAATTGGCAGGTTATTTCAAGAGTTAAAGAGAGAACTGACCAAATGTCTTTAAAGCTATAAACTATCGACTTGGCATCTTTTCATGGAGGCATCTTTGTCAGGAAGACAAAAGCAATAACAAAGATTATGGGATAATTCATGATGGAAAGAGCAACCTCACAGTATGAGTTGAATTTCACTTGATCTTGATAGTCTGACAAAGAGAAAACTAATGGATAAAATATATATATATAGCAATAAATGCTATGGAACTCTTGGATGGAACACTCCCCCACTCACTTTTGATTGAAGAACACTGGAAGGAGTTAAATCTCTAAGAACATATGCTGAGGAAAGAAATATTGCATGTTGAGTGAGAAAATGAATGGTGTATATGTAACAAGTGTCAACCTGGGGGCAAATCCATCTGGAGTTCAGTTCTACCTGCATCGTCATTTTGGGGTGAGGTTTTGGACACACTTTTGAATCTCTATGAGTCACATTACTGTTGAAACAGAAACCAACAAAATGAAGCTGTTTTAGGAACATTGTTAATGACTACACTTTGCAAAAACAACCAGATACTAAATATTATCATGATTTGTTCTACAAGCAATGTTTTTGAGAAAAATGAGAAGCTGTCATTATACCCAGATTGGAAGTGGGGGAGAGTAATACTTTTCCAATATCTTGTATATAAATGAAAGATAGGATCTTTACAAAAATTCTTCTTTCTAACATTAAGTCCAGTTTTCTTGTCCCCACATTCCGATAGTCTTCTCTACAATATTCATGGATGTTCTGAGGAGATGAATATGGGTTGAAGTAAAAACAATACTTGCAATTAATTAGTCTTTCTATGAACTATATTTTTCTTTGAAATTAGACTTTATTAATTTCTGCTTTCAAAAAAGATTTGAAACTTGTTGAAGTCTCAGATCTTCAAAAGAAAAGAAAAACTGGTAGCTGCAGGGGTTAAAGCTACCCCTCTTCAAGCCCTTCTACTTTTCAAATTAAGATCAATACCGATGAAATATGCATAGTTGTTTTAAATAACAAGATTTTTAACCTAAGTGAGAGTTAATGGCTCACCTTCCAGAGCAGCTAAGGATGTCTTACCTCATGTTTGGAGGCAATTTAACTATCAAATTGTCCATAGAGAAGAATACATAAACGTGTAGATGGAAACGGATGGTCAACCTAAGGATGTTTTGTTGATAATTTTTTTTCTTTTTATTTGAATGATGGTAAATTATTTAGACGCTACATGTGACATACTTCAAAGTGATGGGCTATTGAGCATTTGGCTGCAAACTGCCATTAACTCACAGAATATATTAAAAGCAAGTGGGCAAAAGTGATACCCTAATATTCAATGACTTCAGGGTTCCCACTCTTATTCCAAATTCTACCTAAACACATACTTGTGCCTTGAATAAGAGCAAAACTATTATTGTATTATAGCAAACCTGTTGGTGGCTATCATAGGAAAACTTGCCCACGGGACTCAGTTAGATGTAGGGTTGAACCCTGTCCCAGGCTATTGCTTGCTGATCAACTTTTTACTAAGCTTCTATGTGAGGGTTTCTCAAGTGGCTCAGTGGTAAAGAATCCATCTGCCAGTGCAGAAGACAGTTTTGATCCCCTTTTTGGGAAGGATCTCCTGGAGGAGAAAGTGGCAACCCACTCCTTTATCTTTGCCTAGAAAATCCCATGTAAGCCTTGTGGGCTACATTCCAGACACGACTTAGTACCTGAGCACACACATGCACACAAGCTTTAATATACTCATCTACCAATAGCCAATGACAGTTTATTAAGGGTAACAAATTAATTCATATATATGGAAGTCTCTGGCATATAGAAGACACTCAATACATTCCATTTTCTTTCATTTTATGCTATGTTGTTAAGGCTGTGCTTGCAAAGGTTGTAATTTTTCCCTTAAAAAAAAAGATGTTAAACTCAGATAGTCTTCTCTACAATATTCATGGATGTTCTGAGGAGATGAATATGGGTTGAAGTAAAAAAAATACTTGCAATTAATTAGTCTTTCTATGAACTATATTTTTCTTTGAAATTAGACTTTATTAATTTCTGCTTTCAAAGATTTGAAACTTGTTGAAGTCTCAGATCTTCAAAAGAAAAGAAAACTGGTAGCTGCAGGGGTTAAAGCTACTCCTCTTCAAGCCCTTCTACTTTTCAAATTAAGATCAATACCGATGAAATATGCATAGTTGTTTTAAATAACAAGATTTTTAACCTAAGTGAGAGTTAATGGCTCACCTTCCAGAGCAGCTAAGGATGTCTTACCTCATGTTTGGAGGCAATTTAACTATCAAATTGTCCATAGAGAAGAATACATAAACGTGTAGATGGAAACGGATGGTCAACCTAAGGATGTTTTGTTGATAATTTTTTTTCTTTTTATTTGAATGATGGTAAATTATTTAGACGCTACATGTGACATACTTCAAAGTGATGGGCTATTGAGCATTTGGCTGCAAACTGCCATTAACTCACAGAATATATTAAAAGCAAGTGGGCAAAAGTGATACCCTAATATTCAATGACTTCAGGGTTCCCACTCTTATTCCAAATTCTACCTAAACACATACTTGTGCCTTGAATAAGAGCAAAACTATTATTGTATTATAGCAAACCTGTTGGTGGCTATCATAGGAAAACTTGCCCACGGGACTCAGTTAGATGTAGGGTTGAACCCTGTCCCAGGCTATTGCTTGCTGATCAACTTTTTACTAAGCTTCTATGTGAGGGTTTCTCAAGTGGCTCAGTGGTAAAGAATCCATCTGCCAGTGCAGAAGACAGTTTTGATCCCCTTTTTGGGAAGGATCTCCTGGAGGAGAAAGTGGCAACCCACTCCTTTATCTTTGCCTAGAAAATCCCATGTAAGCCTTGTGGGCTACATTCCAGACACGACTTAGTACCTGAGCACACACATGCACACAAGCTTTAATATACTCATCTACCAATAGCCAATGACAGTTTATTAAGGGTAACAAATTAATTCATATATATGGAAGTCTCTGGCATATAGAAGACACTCAATACATTCCATTTTCTTTCATTTTATGCTATGTTGTTAAGGCTGTGCTTGCAAAGGTTGTAATTTTTCCCTTAAAAAAAAAAAAGATGTTAAAGCTCAGAAAGGTAGAAAAAAATGCATGTCAAACAGTTGCTACTCATTTAATTCAAAACACTTGAAATTAAACATTTTTCAAATCCTAGAAATAACATTCTATTGACTCTAATACACCATTTACCAATTAATAGTAAGGATGGTATAGTCATCCATGACAAGTAGAGATTACATGTAAGAAAGGAGCTATTGCTTTGGGTTGTTTGGTGAGTTTCCACACAGAATGAGTAACTTGAAACAAGTCTTCAAGGTGGGGGTGTTTTTACTTATTTTATGTGTTCATTTTTTATAACACATAAATGTCTAAGCAGCTATAGCAACAGCAACAATGAAAATAATAAATGCATTCTACTAAACTACTCCCATATAAAGATATCAACATATGTCTCCTTGTATCAAGAGTGACCTGGGACATTCCCTCAGAGTGAGCTGTATAAGCACAAAGATCAAAGTAAATCATAAAAACCTATTTAGCACCTCTGGTCCTGTCAAATCTGCTAACATTCCATAGGCCATAGGTCAAAGTAACTCACATTATCTAACTCATCAACAACAGGTGTAAAAATACATTCTGCTCATCTGGTAGGAGGTACAGCAAATTCACACAGCAAAGAATGTAGATATTTAATTCTGTAACAGGGATTGAAGAATTTGAAACAACCCAGATAGTAAGCCTAGAAATTGTTCTAACCCATAACTTAAAAACAGACTATATACTATTTTTTGCTTTATTATTTGTATAGTTCCTATGATTCAGCATAGGTTTTTTAATAGGTCAAGAGCCATCAGTGAATTACCATTCTGGCTATGATCAAAAGAAATATATAATAAATAATTCCAAGTAGCATTATATATTTCAGAAGCCTCAGTTACATACTTCTGTAAGAAGAAAATCCCAGAGGGGAGAAAAAGAAAATAATATTGGTGACTTCTTTAAAGTACAATTTTAGGTCTAGCCTCACCTATAAAAAATGTATAGAACCAACCATATGACATAAGTTGGAGGTAGAATGATGTAATTCTTTGCTCCTTCTTTCCTTCCTTTTTTCTTTTTTTTTTGCTATGTTGTTAAGGCTGTGCTTGCAAAGGTTGTAATTTTTCCCTTAAAAAAAAAGATGTTAAAGCTCAGAAAGGTAGAAAAAATGCATGTCTCACTCATTTAATTCAAAACACTTGAAATTAAACATTTTTCAAATCCTAGAAATAACATTCTATTGACTCTAATACACCATTTACCAATTAATAGTAAGGATGGTATAGTCATCCATGACAAGTAGAGATTACATGTAAGAAAGGAGCTATTGCTTTGGGTTGTTTGGTGAGTTTCCACACAGAATGAGTAACTTGAAACAAGTCTTCAAGGTGGGGGTGTTTTTACTTATTTTATGTGTTCATTTTTTATAACACATAAATGTCTAAGCAGCTATAGCAACAGCAACAATGAAAATAATAAATGCATTCTACTAAACTACTCCCATATAAAGATATCAACATATGTCTCCTTGTATCAAGAGTGACCTGGGACATTCCCTCAGAGTGAGCTGTATAAGCACAAAGATCAAAGTAAATCATAAAAACCTATTTAGCACCTCTGGTCCTGTCAAATCTGCTAACATTCCATAGGCCATAGGTCAAAGTAACTCACATTATCTAACTCATCAACAACAGGTGTAAAAATACATTCTGCTCATCTGGTAGGAGGTACAGCAAATTCACACAGCAAAGAATGTAGATATTTAATTCTGTAACAGGGATTGAAGAATTTGAAACAACCCAGATAGTAAGCCTAGAAATTGTTCTAACCCATAACTTAAAAACAGACTATATACTATTTTTTGCTTTATTATTTGTATAGTTCCTATGATTCAGCATAGGTTTTTTAATAGGTCAAGAGCCATCAGTGAATTACCATTCTGGCTATGATCAAAAGAAATATATAATAAATAATTCCAAGTAGCATTATATATTTCAGAAGCCTCAGTTACATACTTCTGTAAGAAGAAAATCCCAGAGGGGAGAAAAAGAAAATAATATTGGTGACTTCTTTAAAGTACAATTTTAGGTCTAGCCTCACCTATAAAAAATGTATAGAACCAACCATATGACATAAGTTGGAGGTAGAATGATGTAATTCTTTGCTCCTTCTTTCCTTCTCCCATGAGGAATGATAAATTCTTGCAATTATATTTTATACAGGAAAAAGGTTTTAATTCATAAATGCCCAGATATAAAAGTAACTGAGAATAAGTTATTTCCTGATAATTGAAGTTTTGGGAGCAGTTAAGGTGACTTCCCTCATGACTCAGATGGTAAAGAAGGCTCCTGCAATATAGGAGACCTGGATTCAATCCCTGAGTTGGGAAGATTCCCTGGAGATGACAACGGCAACCTGCTCCAGTACTGTTGCCTGAGAATTACGCAGACAGAGAAGCCTGGAAAACTACAGTCCAGGGGTCTCAAAGAGTCTGACATAACTAAACTAAGCGACTAGCACACACTCTCAAGGGCAGTAAAAGGGCTTTGAAGCATTGTGTACCCAGAAAGTTCACCCAGAGTAAGAGTGAATAGGAGATACACATTAGAGATTTATTACAAGGAATTGGTTTATGTGATTATAGGCTGGATCTAGCTCGGCTAGTATCAGATAAGTATCAGCTAGTATCAGATAAGTAGAGTCAGGGTCAGGAAGGGCAGGCTAGAATTCTTAAGTGTGAAGTGAAGCTTTAGACCACTGTCAAATTGTCTCCTTTTTCAGGGGACTTCATTTCTGTTTTACAACTGATAGAATCAGTCCCACCCAGATTATTTAGGACAATCTCTCTTACTTAAAGTCAGCTAAGGATGAACTCTAATCATATCTTCAAAATATTTTCACAGCAACATCTAGATTTGTGTTCAATTGTGTAATGGGACTATAGCCCAGCTAAACTGATACATAACTGATCATGACACATTATGACCCTAGGGATGGCCAAGGCTATATCAAAGCTCAGTTACCATTCTGGCTATGATCAAAAGAAATATATAATAAATAATTCCAAGTAGCATTATATATTTCAGAAGCCTCAGTTACATACTTCTGTAAGAAGAAAATCCCAGAGGGGAGAAAAAGAAAATAATATTGGTGACTTCTTTAAAGTACAATTTTAGGTCTAGCCTCACCTATAAAAAATGTATAGAACCAACCATATGACATAAGTTGGAGGTAGAATGATGTAATTCTTTGCTCCTTCTTTCCTTCTCCCATGAGGAATGATAAATTCTTGCAATTATATTTTATACAGGAAAAAGGTTTTAATTCATAAATGCCCAGATATAAAAGTAACTGAGAATAAGTTATTTCCTGATAATTGAAGTTTTGGGAGCAGTTAAGGTGACTTCCCTCATGACTCAGATGGTAAAGAAGGCTCCTGCAATATAGGAGACCTGGATTCAATCCCTGAGTTGGGAAGATTCCCTGGAGATGACAACGGCAACCTGCTCCAGTACTGTTGCCTGAGAATTACGCAGACAGAGAAGCCTGGAAAACTACAGTCCAGGGGTCTCAAAGAGTCTGACATAACTAAACTAAGCGACTAGCACACACTCTCAAGGGCAGTAAAAGGGCTTTGAAGCATTGTGTACCCAGAAAGTTCACCCAGAGTAAGAGTGAATAGGAGATACACATTAGAGATTTATTACAAGGAATTGGTTTATGTGATTATAGGCTGGATCTAGCTCGGCTAGTATCAGATAAGTATCAGCTAGTATCAGATAAGTAGAGTCAGGGTCAGGAAGGGCAGGCTAGAATTCTTAAGTGTGAAGTGAAGCTTTAGACCACTGTCAAATTGTCTCCTTTTTCAGGGGACTTCATTTCTGTTTTACAACTGATAGAATCAGTCCCACCCAGATTATTTAGGACAATCTCTCTTACTTAAAGTCAGCTAAGGATGAACTCTAATCATATCTTCAAAATATTTTCACAGCAACATCTAGATTTGTGTTCAATTGTGTAATGGGACTATAGCCCAGCTAAACTGATACATAACTGATCATGACACATTATGACCCTAGGGATGGAGAAAACAGACCCTAAGTCAAGATAAGAGGGCTGTGAAAAACAAACATTACTGACATCTCAGCTTTGCCTCAACCTGACCAGATCAGACTTTCAGATTTGGGCTAAAATATAGAAGTCATTTGCTTGTTGCTTTTGTCACCATTCCTAAAGGCACTTTGTCATAATCAGACTGACAATTTGCCTCTTTTAGAAGCTTGTGGGAAGAGTTTCTCAGAGATGTGCTTAATTGAAATCACACTTGGAGATTCTATCTCTGCTTTATAGTCTTAGAATTTGCTTTGTTTTTAAACTGGAGCAGAAGAGAGGATGAATGGCTGGTCTATTTGATGATACATAATCACATTAATACTTTATTGCCACATTTGTCAATATATTAGTGCAATATGTTATCATATACATTATTAACTGTTGCTGTTAAATGTTTTATACTGATCTTTTACATTTTTTATTTCAATTGTGATAAATTTGTATCCAAGGAATCTTTTTTTCTTTCAGAACAAGGAGTAAAAATACTACATTAAAGGAACTTAGAAGGATTTTGAGCCCAGTCTTACAGACAAAGACTGTCAGTATTTTCCTCCCACAGCCTTTTTACCTGCCCTTTACTTGCACAGAGGCTGCAGGTATTAGAACTTAAAAGTGGCAGATCGACTGTCTCTACACAGAAGAAACCCGATAATTCCCCATCTTTGGCAATATCTCTGTAGTTCATCGACAAAGGCTCCCACGTTGTGTGATGGTTGTGGGGTGGCCTTCGATAAACTTGGATTTACAGCAGAGATGGCCTCTTTCAGTGGAGTATTATTTTTAAATGTTATCTCTTGAAGTTGGGCTTATGTTCTTAGCTGTAATTATAGAGTGGTGCGATTATTCCCAGGCAGAGGACAAAAAATTTAAAGGGTGATTTGACACATTCCACTATCTTGTTTAGTGTGTGTGTTTTTTTTTTTTGGGGGGGGGGAGGTTAGAGGAGAAAGCAAAATATTATAGAACTGGATTTTCTTTAAGTATGGTGACTTTCATACTTAAAAGATTAGCAAGAGAGTGACAATTTTGTATCATGAATTGCTTCTTGTTTGCCGCACAGAATATAAATTGCTTCCTACATTCCTGAGACTAAATTGCACAATTGCACAATTGGCACATTCCTGAAGGTTTTTGTGTAACCAAATGTTCTGAACATGTGAAGTGACTTTGTTATATGGTCAATATAAGGGTTAGGAAGTCTAGAAACTTCTTTAAATACATAAATGTGTCTAAGTCACTCTTCATTTCTAATCCTCACTAAGTTCAGTGTTATTTTGCAGTGTTGCTTAACCCTGATGAAACAAGCCTTAGAACAGTTTAGTGTTCTTTCTCCATTTTCTTAGTTTTGAAATACAGTAGCTGACTGGATAATCTCTCAAGTCCTTTCCAGTTTTGATTTCTTTGGTTCGTCTTCTGCAGGGTACTTTCCAAGTCCATCCTAGCAAAAATTCTGTTTCTCAAACTCATGCACATCCCCTATATGATCAAGTGATCAAAAGATAATGGCATGGTACATTTGATATACTAAAATTAATACTTTATTGCCACATTTGTCAATATATTAGTGCAATATGTTATCATATACATTATTAACTGTTGCTGTTAAATGTTTTATACTGATCTTTTACATTTTTTATTTCAATTGTGATAAATTTGTATCCAAGGAATCTTTTTTTCTTTCAGAACAAGGAGTAAAAATACTACATTAAAGGAACTTAGAAGGATTTTGAGCCCAGTCTTACAGACAAAGACTGTCAGTATTTTCCTCCCACAGCCTTTTTACCTGCCCTTTACTTGCACAGAGGCTGCAGGTATTAGAACTTAAAAGTGGCAGATCGACTGTCTCTACACAGAAGAAACCCGATAATTCCCCATCTTTGGCAATATCTCTGTAGTTCATCGACAAAGGCTCCCACGTTGTGTGATGGTTGTGGGGTGGCCTTCGATAAACTTGGATTTACAGCAGAGATGGCCTCTTTCAGTGGAGTATTATTTTTAAATGTTATCTCTTGAAGTTGGGCTTATGTTCTTAGCTGTAATTATAGAGTGGTGCGATTATTCCCAGGCAGAGGACAAAAATTAAGGCTGATTTGACACATTCCACTATCTTGTTTAGTGTGTGTGTTTTTTTTTTTTGGGGGGGGGGAGGTTAGAGGAGAAAGCAAAATATTATAGAACTGGATTTTCTTTAAGTATGGTGACTTTCATACTTAAAAGATTAGCAAGAGAGTGACAATTTTGTATCATGAATTGCTTCTTGTTTGCCGCACAGAATATAAATTGCTTCCTACATTCCTGAGACTAAATTGCACAATTGCACAATTGGCACATTCCTGAAGGTTTTTGTGTAACCAAATGTTCTGAACATGTGAAGTGACTTTGTTATATGGTCAATATAAGGGTTAGGAAGTCTAGAAACTTCTTTAAATACATAAATGTGTCTAAGTCACTCTTCATTTCTAATCCTCACTAAGTTCAGTGTTATTTTGCAGTGTTGCTTAACCCTGATGAAACAAGCCTTAGAACAGTTTAGTGTTCTTTCTCCATTTTCTTAGTTTTGAAATACAGTAGCTGACTGGATAATCTCTCAAGTCCTTTCCAGTTTTGATTTCTTTGGTTCGTCTTCTGCAGGGTACTTTCCAAGTCCATCCTAGCAAAAATTCTGTTTCTCAAACTCATGCACATCCCCATATATAATGATCATAGTGATCAAATATATTTTCTGTGAATGCAATTTATTTGACTAGCTCCCCCTTTGGAATCTTTTCATAAAGACTGTGTACACCATGCATAGCCAGGGAGCTCTCCCACTATTTCAAAGCACAGAGATCTTCACAACTTGATCAATGTGCTAATCCTAAAACTGCATTTCCAGAGATAGATTTTGTTACTATTGGATACACTGATTAAAGTCTAAAATATAATACACATTTCACATATATTTAATTGTATGCATTTATCTAAGCATATATACATATATTACATTTATTGTCTGTGTAAATATGTACTACTTATGAGGCAACAAATATGTTCAGAGAGAAAGAGATAGATTATGCCTAACAAATCTGTTAAGTGAATTGAATTACAAAAATAGGTCCCTATGGAAGGATTACATGAATCTTCACTGGACTTGCTGAGGTTAGCAGGCATAAGAGAGCTCAGGTCACTGTTAACCTCTATCACAGTTTTTCATTTTTTTCTTTTAAATTATGAGAGAAAAGGGGACCTGAATAGAATTTAATGAAGCTTATCAATGTCTATGCTTTATCAACACATTATTAGAATCTAAATTTCTTTCTATAGGTCCTATTAACTATTTCCCCAAATTTGTCTTTATCAGGATCATCATTAAACTATTATGATAGGAGAATACAAACTCTTTTCTCAAGAATCCATCCAATTCTATAATGCAGAAAGTGATGTAGATATTTTGGTTGCCTTCACGTTCATCATTTTGAATACCTCCTATCTTCAGTTTATCTCTACCTTTGCTTTAATGAGGTTCATTTCATTTAAGGTTCAAACAGATCTCAGACTTCAAGGATTACTGTCATTCTTATAACAGAATTAATCCTATTGTAAGGATGAACATTTAGAACACTGTTTGAGGCATGTCCCATTTATCATGTTTACTTTTGCTCCCATTTGGCAAATTAAAGAAGATAAATCTTTTGGCAATAACTTTTTTAGGTTTGTTAACTAGACTAGGGATGGGACCAGATTTCAAATTCTAGTCTGATGTTTGAAAAATTATCAAAGTTCTGTGCTCTGATATGTCCCCTGGGAAATGGGAAGGTCTGAGGCCAGAGACCATGGTGAAGGTCTCAGTGCTTCTCCAGTACCTGGCTTGGTTCCTAGCAATCAGTGTTGTTGACTAAGTGGATTGAAGTTGTAGGTGAACTGCAGGGGATTCCTTTCATTTAAGAGCTCCATAAGCACTGTTCTTTTCCATATGTCTTTCTTTTCTAAATAACTATTTGCTACAGAGCTCAGTCATCATCATGTAATGATTCATTCAAGCTCTTCTTAGTCATCTTCTTGCCCTTTTCCTGAATCTTCTCTTATTCTGGTACGTTTATCTTGAGAACTGTGACCAGAATGTATGTGTGGTCGCAGAAGATACAGAACATCTTCACTGTGGCTTTGGGCTTATATTCTCTTGGCCATCGATATACCTCATCACATTTTCATTTTTCTTTAAGATTATGCCAGAGATTACAACCTTGGACTTGCTGAGGTTAGCAGGCATAAGAGAGCTCAGGTCACTGTTAACCTCTATCACAGTTTTCATTTTTTTCTTTTAAATTATGAGAGAAAAGGGGACCTGAATAGAATTTAATGAAGCTTATCAATGTCTATGCTTTATCAACACATTATTAGAATCTAAATTTCTTTCTATAGGTCCTATTAACTATTTCCCCAAATTTGTCTTTATCAGGATCATCATTAAACTATTATGATAGGAGAATACAAACTCTTTTCTCAAGAATCCATCCAATTCTATAATGCAGAAAGTGATGTAGATATTTTGGTTGCCTTCACGTTCATCATTTTGAATACCTCCTATCTTCAGTTTATCTCTACCTTTGCTTTAATGAGGTTCATTTCATTTAAGGTTCAAACAGATCTCAGACTTCAAGGATTACTGTCATTCTTATAACAGAATTAATCCTATTGTAAGGATGAACATTTAGAACACTGTTTGAGGCATGTCCCATTTATCATGTTTACTTTTGCTCCCATTTGGCAAATTAAAGAAGATAAATCTTTTGGCAATAACTTTTTTAGGTTTGTTAACTAGACTAGGGATGGGACCAGATTTCAAATTCTAGTCTGATGTTTGAAAAATTATCAAAGTTCTGTGCTCTGATATGTCCCCTGGGAAATGGGAAGGTCTGAGGCCAGAGACCATGGTGAAGGTCTCAGTGCTTCTCCAGTACCTGGCTTGGTTCCTAGCAATCAGTGTTGTTGACTAAGTGGATTGAAGTTGTAGGTGAACTGCAGGGGATTCCTTTCATTTAAGAGCTCCATAAGCACTGTTCTTTTCCATATGTCTTTCTTTTCTAAATAACTATTTGCTACAGAGCTCAGTCATCATCATGTAATGATTCATTCAAGCTCTTCTTAGTCATCTTCTTGCCCTTTTCCTGAATCTTCTCTTATTCTGGTACGTTTATCTTGAGAACTGTGACCAGAATGTATGTGGGGTCGCAGAAGATACAGAACATCTTCACTGTGGCTTTGGGCTTATATTCTCTTGGCCTCAGCAGATGTGGTAGAAATTTTGACTTTATGCTGACACAGATTTCCAAGAGATTTTATTATTTATTCAGCCATCTTGTGATAGTGAGTGTCAATCCATAGTTAACAACAGAATGACAGAAAAGGAATTTAGAATAATTGACTATTATTTTATGTTGCTGACTCCTATTTGATGTCCCATTGCCAAAAACCCCCCTGAATGTTTATTTCTCCTATTTCATCGGTTGTCATTTTGGTGATGAAAAAGTAAGGCAGGGCTTTCCTGGTGGTCCAATGGGTGAGGACATCACCTTGCAGTACAAGGAGCACCAGTTTGATCCCTGGCATGGGAGGATTCCACGTGCAGCGGAGCAACTGGACCGATGTGCCCGACTGCCAAGCAGGAGCTCTGGGACGCTTGAGCCGAGAGCCAGTGCTCTGTGGCAACAAAGGCCACCACGGTGGTAGGCTCGCACAGGCCAAAAAACAGAGATGGATGAAAATAAATAAATGAAAGACCAATAGAAGTCGCCAAAAAAAAAAAAAAAAAGTAAGGCAATCTAGCTTACATAAGCAGAGGAATATGGCTCCCGTGACTTGGACATTTGAGATAGATCTGACTTCAAGCATGCCTGTTTCTAGATGTTAAAAATAAGTGTCTAAATTATTCCTCTGTCTTTCCCATGTATTTCTCATGTTGTTTCAGTGCATTTGTTTCATTTTTCTCTAACTACATGTGATATCCTCTAAGCATCTGATTGGAGTCACAAGTAAAAGTTGTTCACGAAAACTCTAGTGTCTCACCTTTGGACTGTGTGACATGGCATTTTTGACCCCTACTGTATCTGTGGTATCTAATTGAATTCTGCCCTGTAGAATATGAGCAGAAATTTTGGTATCATTTCTGGGCTAAGCCTTGTAAATGAGTGTGTAAATGACCTGTAAATGGGTGTTCCTCTGCACCAATTGCTCTCTTGCCCTTCTTCCATCTAAAGGAAGATAATACAAAAGCAAGAGGGGACAGTGAAACCATAAAAGAAAGGAATTTCAATTATTGGATCATTGGGGAAAACCAATATCTTTTTTTTTGGTACGTTTATCTTGAGAACTGTGACCAGAATGTATGTGGGTCAGAAGATACAGAACATCTTCACTGTGGCTTTGGGCTTATATTCTCTTGGCCTCAGCAGATGTGGTAGAAATTTTGACTTTATGCTGACACAGATTTCCAAGAGATTTTATTATTTATTCAGCCATCTTGTGATAGTGAGTGTCAATCCATAGTTAACAACAGAATGACAGAAAAGGAATTTAGAATAATTGACTATTATTTTATGTTGCTGACTCCTATTTGATGTCCCATTGCCAAAAACCCCCCTGAATGTTTATTTCTCCTATTTCATCGGTTGTCATTTTGGTGATGAAAAAGTAAGGCAGGGCTTTCCTGGTGGTCCAATGGGTGAGGACATCACCTTGCAGTACAAGGAGCACCAGTTTGATCCCTGGCATGGGAGGATTCCACGTGCAGCGGAGCAACTGGACCGATGTGCCCGACTGCCAAGCAGGAGCTCTGGGACGCTTGAGCCGAGAGCCAGTGCTCTGTGGCAACAAAGGCCACCACGGTGGTAGGCTCGCACAGGCCAAAAAACAGAGATGGATGAAAATAAATAAATGAAAGACCAATAGAAGTCGCCAAAAAAAAAAAAAAAAAGTAAGGCAATCTAGCTTACATAAGCAGAGGAATATGGCTCCCGTGACTTGGACATTTGAGATAGATCTGACTTCAAGCATGCCTGTTTCTAGATGTTAAAAATAAGTGTCTAAATTATTCCTCTGTCTTTCCCATGTATTTCTCATGTTGTTTCAGTGCATTTGTTTCATTTTTCTCTAACTACATGTGATATCCTCTAAGCATCTGATTGGAGTCACAAGTAAAAGTTGTTCACGAAAACTCTAGTGTCTCACCTTTGGACTGTGTGACATGGCATTTTTGACCCCTACTGTATCTGTGGTATCTAATTGAATTCTGCCCTGTAGAATATGAGCAGAAATTTTGGTATCATTTCTGGGCTAAGCCTTGTAAATGAGTGTGTAAATGACCTGTAAATGGGTGTTCCTCTGCACCAATTGCTCTCTTGCCCTTCTTCCATCTAAAGGAAGATAATACAAAAGCCCAAGGGGGACAGTGAAACCATAAAAGAAAGGAATTTCAATTATTGGATCATCAGTGGGGAAAACTTCATGTTGACTAGCAGTGCCTGCTCAAATGATTAAAATACTAAGAAACTGTTATTCTGTTCAACTTGCTAAGCATTTTGAGCTCTCTTTGTTACAGTAGCTCGCCTGATCCCAGTGAATACTCTGTAACATATGGCAATAAGAAATTCCTTATGCATAAGATCCATGATTCATATAAGCAAGGGCATCTTTGGGCCTAGCTTAGACACAAATTACCAAAGCATATTAAAGCTGAACAAATGGCATATAAAAGGTACAAAAAAGGTATTTTCAGATTCTGGGTTTATCAAATATATCATTTTTACATTTAAACTAAGAGTATGGTTCAAGGAACTCCTCCAAATGCAGACTTGAACCACATGTCACAGATTCTGATTCATTTGGTTTGATGAAAGTCTTAGGAATCTGCATTTTTAAACTGCCAGAGAACATTCAGAGCGAAGTGTTCCAATGACCAAAGCATGAGAAAAAAATAATAATTATTTTTTTATTATTTGTACCAGAAAGGCCAGTTCAAGATCTGTAGCTGGCATTGAGCTCTATCAATTTCATTTTCTTTTAAAAGAAAAAAAATACTTATTATTAATAGGTAAAAATAAATTAAAACCCTGTAGCTAAACTTATGCACTAATTTATAATATTGATCATTGCATACAAGAACTTGTCTAAGCATGTCTGTGTGCTAAGTCACTACTACTTCTAGTTTCTAATCCAGAAAGTGGGGAAAACTGAGAACAAACTTTCATTCTTTCTTTTTAGTTTAATTTATTTATTTTTCTTTCTTCCTGGCGTGTGAATCATATTAAAAATGTTTTCTGAAAATATAAACACTAATTTAGGAAATCTGAACTCTAGTTGTTCATAACTAACCACGTAATCCTGGATAAGGGATTCTCTCCTGTCCTCTGAATCAAAGTTTACCCACTGTGACTGGGGACTGCCACTTGTACTGGGAAGCTCTAATGAACATGCATGAAATATGTAGCTTCAAAACTCCTGTAAATAAATGTAAAATATGACTATAAAATGGTCCTTGAGTGGAAGAGAATGTTTTTTGCTCTCCTTCTGCCTCCTGGGAGAATATCACCCACTATAATTTCCTTTCATTTCTTCTTCTTTGAAGGAAAACATCCTGAAGAACACCTTGGGCTCTGCTATCCTCTTCATTTCAGTAATTATCTTGAGCTAAACTTTGCCTTAGAAAACTCCTATAATGGCAGTGCCTCTCTGTGGGTTCCTCTCTCCAGCTCTCTGTCTCACTCTCTCTCTCTCCTTTTCTCAGCTCTCTTTGTCTCTTCTTTCCCTAGACAGCCTCTGTCTATTTCACCCTCTTTTTCTTGTATTATTGTTATTTAAGTATCATGAAGTGAAAGTCAGATTTCTGAGCTTTCAGAGAGAGATGAGGCCAAGCGGTGTGCCGGGAGCACTCAGCGCTAGTGAATGCAGTAGCCCAGCATATGGAGTTGAATCTCCAGGCACTGACATTAACACTTGGCTTCAGGTAACTCATTTAGCTTTGGTGTCATTTTACAATAAATATACCATCCACCGACACAAATTAGACAGCTATTGAGATTAATTTTGAGGCACTATCGGCAACATCTTAAATCAAAAATCATTCTTTATTAGCATGCTTGGCAGTCTAGTGTGCCTGCCCTCCCCTGTCCTGATCCCTGCCACAAGAATAAATGAGGCCCCATGGTTGACATAGCACATCAAGTGTTTTATAATACTCTAATTGTAGCTAATGGTTTGTGCAGCTAATTAAGGCCCTATGAATTACAGTAATCAGTCAGGCTCATCCTTTAAACCAGATAGTTCTATTCAACCATCCCTTTAGTAAGAAAAAATATATATGTATATGCATATGGACACACACACACACACATAGGTTGTAATAGGTCAACGAGACTCATTTGAGCACAGAGATTATTAGGACTGATTTTTTTCTCTTGCTCATTTAAAAATATTTATTTAAAGAGGGGCACACTTCCAGCAGCAGGTACAGTTCCTGTGGATGGAGCCAAGGAAGAATCTTTTGTGTGTCTTCTACCTGAAAACTGAGAAATGAGTTAATGCCAGGTATACCAGCTCTCCCCTGACTCCTCTCGTAATCCATCCAGGTTGCAGCCCAGAGTTACTTTTTGGTGTGTTTGTTAAGTTGTGGGAAACCAGACACCTCAGAGAAATGATGACAAAGAAGCCTCCTGAATGGCATGGTTGAAAATTCAAATTGAACCAGACTTAGTTTGTGAACTGGATGGTTGACAATACTATCAACATGATTAAGCTTCTTTGGTAGCAATGACCAAAAAAACAAAGAATTTACTGAACAATTCTAGAAAAGCTTACCTCTTTTACAGACTTATAAGAGGGATGGGACGTTTTCTTTTGAAGTGAGTTTGATTTGTTGATCATATTCTACATAGAAAGTCTGTCAGATTACAAAGAGGTTTCCAGAGGCCTGAAGCATATATACATTACTTGGTGTATTTGAAACATAACTGGAGACAACAAAACAAACTTTGGAAGCCCCAACTCTGGGGGGGGAAGGAGTTCTTGTACTCTGGGAAAACAGAGACAGTAGCCCAGCATATGGAGTTGAATCTCCAGGCACTGACATTAACACTTGGCTTCAGGTAACTCATTTAGCTTTGGTGTCATTTTACAATAAATATACCATCCACCGACACAAATTAGACAGCTATTGAGATTAATTTTGAGGCACTATCGGCAACATCTTAAATCAAAAATCATTCTTTATTAGCATGCTTGGCAGTCTAGTGTGCCTGCCCTCCCCTGTCCTGATCCCTGCCACAAGAATAAATGAGGCCCCATGGTTGACATAGCACATCAAGTGTTTTATAATACTCTAATTGTAGCTAATGGTTTGTGCAGCTAATTAAGGCCCTATGAATTACAGTAATCAGTCAGGCTCATCCTTTAAACCAGATAGTTCTATTCAACCATCCCTTTAGTAAGAAAAAATATATATGTATATGCATATGGACACACACACACACACATAGGTTGTAATAGGTCAACGAGACTCATTTGAGCACAGAGATTATTAGGACTGATTTTTTTCTCTTGCTCATTTAAAAATATTTATTTAAAGAGGGGCACACTTCCAGCAGCAGGTACAGTTCCTGTGGATGGAGCCAAGGAAGAATCTTTTGTGTGTCTTCTACCTGAAAACTGAGAAATGAGTTAATGCCAGGTATACCAGCTCTCCCCTGACTCCTCTCGTAATCCATCCAGGTTGCAGCCCAGAGTTACTTTTTGGTGTGTTTGTTAAGTTGTGGGAAACCAGACACCTCAGAGAAATGATGACAAAGAAGCCTCCTGAATGGCATGGTTGAAAATTCAAATTGAACCAGACTTAGTTTGTGAACTGGATGGTTGACAATACTATCAACATGATTAAGCTTCTTTGGTAGCAATGACCAAAAAAACAAAGAATTTACTGAACAATTCTAGAAAAGCTTACCTCTTTTACAGACTTATAAGAGGGATGGGACGTTTTCTTTTGAAGTGAGTTTGATTTGTTGATCATATTCTACATAGAAAGTCTGTCAGATTACAAAAGAGGTTTCCAGAGGCCTGAAGCATATATACATTACTTGGTGTATTTGAAACATAACTGGAGACAACAAAAACAAACTTTGGAAGCAACTCTACAGAGCCTCTGGAAAACAGAGACAGGGAGCAATAGGCCTTCTCTAGTTCTTGTATCTGACCCTGAGAAAGAGAAAACATTCTATAGTAATGTCATCTGTATGACCTCTGTTGGAACAACATGCATCTTGGTCCCCCAGAGTCCCATAGTCAGCAAAAAGTGGGAAAAGAAACAGGAATTTTCATGAAGGTAATGTGGTTTCATTATTTCCAGCTCACAATCTCACAAAACTGGGTAGAATCTTAATAATTCCACAAGTTTTTCACCTTTTTAAAAGCAAAATCAATTTAACTATTCCAGACAGATGAGTGGAAAATCAGTTCTGCTGGGACATATATATTCCTGCAGCCCGTGTTTACTACATAGTTTTACTCTCACCCACAATTTCTTTCTATCTGGTCAACATTTTCTTACTGTAATAAATGGCCATTTATTCATAATTTTATAAGGAAGTTTTTTAGGAGGGGGAGGTCTGGGGAGGAAGGGGGCAGTCAGTCCACTTCTTTTTTTTTTTCATTTTTTATTTTTTTTACACTTCTATTGGTCTTTCATTTATCTATTTTCATCCATCTTTGTTCTTTGGCCGTGTGGGCCTCCCACCACAGTGGCCTCTGTTGTCGCAGAGCACCGGCTGTGGGCTCATGCGCTCCAGAGCTCCAACTCGGTAATTGGACACATCGGTCCAGCCGCTCCACAGCACATGGGGTCTTCCCAGGTCAGGGATTGAACTGGCACCCCCTGCACTGAAAGGGCCATTGGGCCACTAGGGAAGCCCCTATTCATAATTTTAAAAGAAATGATTTGATATCTGTTATGAATTCCTACAACTCCCTCTCAGTTTCCAGGTCAAATTATTAGTGTTTGCAGATCTTCTTAGTTCATCATTATGAAATAGTGGAAAGTTTCTTTATCAAGAAAAAAAAAGTACTAGTTGGCGTTTAACTTGAGTTTTTGGTATTTGATTGTTGATTATTCAGTATATCCCTCCAATATTTATTTTTTTAGGGGACTAGTTAATCTGCATCCTATTCCAAAAGGATTCAACTGCCAGGAATAGATGTCTCCTTGTTTCTGGTATGGTGATTATCAAACTAAAATGCTTACATTTGAACTGCTCCAAAATAAACTAGTTGACCTTGTTTATAAAATTGTATTTATTTATTTATTTACATATATTTTAGAAAGACTATTGATCCATTTTTCATAACCATCCATGATGGCATTAAAAGCTTTCTTTTTATCTAATAAGTGCACCTTGTGAAGTAGTTGCTGCATGTTGACATTTGATTGCACATACTTCAAGGATCTTTATGAAGTTGGTTTTTTCCCTTGAAGATGACCAGATGTTGCAGGAAATCTGATTGATGGAGATAAAGAATGTGATTTGCCCCAGCTCGCAACACTATGCCCTTCTCTCTCTTACTTCTGTTCTTTTCACATCTATTTCCCCTTACAATGATTTTTGCACTAGCTGTGGGGCTTATTACGCAGCTGTGTTGACCTAGGTAATTTTAAAATAGATACTTCTAGTTCAGGTCCAAAGATAGCTGCCCATGCTTGGGAAGCTGCAGGGCAGAGTCTGGGGCACAAGAATGATAGCCAATGACCACTCCCTCTCACCTGCTGCTCATCACCCTCTACAGATCAGCATCCACAACTCTTTTCATATATGAAAAACGTAATATTGTTAGTCATTCAACTTATATTACTACTTCATTCTGTTGGCTTTGGGTGGAATAGGGAAGTATATATTCCCTCCCTACTATACCTCACACCCATTATTTCAAGTTATCTCAAAAGAAAGGTTGATGATGCATGTACTATTTCTTTCACTGACCAGTTGTTGTTCTTCCTCATAGTACATTTTTAAATGTAGCACAAAACAATAGATTAATAGATTAATCTACTGTGGCAATAGATTAAAAAATATTAGGATCCTTTACAAAAAGAAATAAAGGGTGGATAAACCTATGTTCAGTCATTAATGTTTCACTCTTCCACTGTATTTTAAAATAAGTTAGATAGTCAAGAATCATTGCTACTGTTTTTCACTAAGACAAGTCTGATTCTTGTGATTCCCTGTAAGGCCAGGTTCCACTGTCCTTTACTATCTCTCCAGGTTTGCTCAAATCCATGTCCATCAAGTTGGTGATACTGTCTAATCATCTCATTCTTTGCCACCCTCTCCTTTTGTCACCTTCAATCTTTTGCAGCATCAGAGTCTTTTCCAATGAGCTTGCCCTTTGAAGCAAGTAGCCAAAGTATTGGAGCTTCAGATTCAGCATCAGTCCATCCAGGGAATATTCAAGGCTGATTTTCTTCAGGGCTAACTGATTTGATCTCCTTTCAGTCCAAAGGACTTTCAAGAATCTTATCCAAAATTACAATTCAAAAGCCTCATTCTTCACTTCTCAGCCTTCCTAATGACTTTCATATCTGTACATGATTATTGGAAAACACACAGTTTTGACTTTAGGGACTTTTCTAGGCAAGACGAAATATCTGCTTTTTGATATGCCTATATAGGTTTGTCATAGCTTTCTTTCCAAGGAGCAAGCATCTTTTAATTTCATGCCTGCAACCAGCATCTGCAGTGATTTTGAATTCCAAGAAAACAACGTCTATCACTGCTAGATATTCTAGTTCAGGTCCAAATATAGCTGCCCATGCTTGGGAAGCTGCAGGGCAGAGTCTGGGGCACAAGAATGATAGCCAATGACCACTCCCTCTCACCTGCTGCTCATCACCCTCTACAGATCAGCATCCACAACTCTTTTCATATATGAAAAACGTAATATTGTTAGTCATTCAACTTATATTACTACTTCATTCTGTTGGCTTTGGGTGGAATAGGGAAGTATATATTCCCTCCCTACTATACCTCACACCCATTATTTCAAGTTATCTCAAAAGAAAGGTTGATGATGCATGTACTATTTCTTTCACTGACCAGTTGTTGTTCTTCCTCATAGTACATTTTTAAATGTAGCACAAAACAATAGATTAATAGATTAATCTACTGTGGCAATAGATTAAAAAATATTAGGATCCTTTACAAAAAGAAATAAAGGGTGGATAAACCTATGTTCAGTCATTAATGTTTCACTCTTCCACTGTATTTTAAAATAAGTTAGATAGTCAAGAATCATTGCTACTGTTTTTCACTAAGACAAGTCTGATTCTTGTGATTCCCTGTAAGGCCAGGTTCCACTGTCCTTTACTATCTCTCCAGGTTTGCTCAAATCCATGTCCATCAAGTTGGTGATACTGTCTAATCATCTCATTCTTTGCCACCCTCTCCTTTTGTCACCTTCAATCTTTTGCAGCATCAGAGTCTTTTCCAATGAGCTTGCCCTTTGAAGCAAGTAGCCAAAGTATTGGAGCTTCAGATTCAGCATCAGTCCATCCAGGGAATATTCAAGGCTGATTTTCTTCAGGGCTAACTGATTTGATCTCCTTTCAGTCCAAAGGACTTTCAAGAATCTTATCCAAAATTACAATTCAAAAGCCTCATTCTTCACTTCTCAGCCTTCCTAATGACTTTCATATCTGTACATGATTATTGGAAAACACACAGTTTTGACTTTAGGGACTTTTCTAGGCAAGACGAAATATCTGCTTTTTGATATGCCTATATAGGTTTGTCATAGCTTTCTTTCCAAGGAGCAAGCATCTTTTAATTTCATGCCTGCAACCAGCATCTGCAGTGATTTTGAATTCCAAGAAAACAACGTCTATCACTGCTTCTACTGTTTCCGCTTCTATTAGCCATGACGCCATGGGACCAAATGCCATGATCTTAGTTTTTTGAATATTGAGTTTCAATCTATCCCTGTCACTCTACTATTTCACCCTGATCAAGAGGCTCTCGTTCTTCACTTTCTGCCATTAGAGTGATACCATCTGTATATCTGAGGTTGTTGATGCTACTCTCAGGAATCTTGATTCCAGCTTATGATTCATCCAGCCTGGCATTCTGTGTGCTTTACTCTGCCTAGATGTTGAATAGTCAGGGTGACAATATACAGCCTTGTCATACTCCTTTCCCAATTTTGAACCAGTCAGTTATTCCATGTTTAGTTCTAACTGTAGCACTCACTATAATAGTACACAATATGGTGCTACTCAATCCCATAGATGTATGGAGCAAAAAAAAAAATCTCTTGAATGTCTGAAGGAAAATCAGCTTTACTTGAAATGGTTTATTATATTTGTGTGGCTAAGGCTCTTGGGTATCCTACTTGGACAGGCATTCACCTCTCAAAATTCAGATGTAAGTCAGTTGAGATCTGACACTTTTATGGTTTTCTGACTCAATACAAGTATTGAATAAGGACAATAGAGCCCCACTTGCCCATAACTGTATTCTGGAGAATCTGGTCACTGGTCTTTAGTTCACTTAATGTTATTTTTTTTTATTTATTTGATCTCACTCCAGAAAGTGGACATCATATTAATTTCATTTATAAATACTGTATGTACTAGTCACAGAACCACAAGACTCATTTAAAAAGAAAGATTAAACACATAAATTATTGTAATAAGTTAAGCTGCCAACTTCCTTTACTCTTTGTACCGAGTATCTAGAAGAATCCTGATCTGAATCCAGGGAGGATATGGAGAAGAATCGACCACTAAAGAATGGACCAATATTTCATAAGTATATTTCAGAAAATCACCTAGCATGTGAGTCTAGCATCTTTAAAATGACTCGAAGTCTATGACAGAGAAAACCTAGGACTTCCCTGTGTTCATTCCATAGTTTGTCAGATTTTTCCTATTGCAGTCATCCATTGATCTTGGAATTCAGAAGCATGGTTTCTGATTGCCAGTATGAGACAAGGATGAGGTGACTGTCTGTGCTGGCAGCAAAATCAAGACTACACTCCATTGCTTGGTTCCTAATTCTTTTGACCCAGAATTTATGACTTTATTATTTGATTTTGAAAAAAAATAACCTTGGCCTAAATTAACAGTGTTGATGGCACTAAAATGCAAGGCACTGCATACAGAGAAAGCATGCACTATACACCTCCAGATTGCACTGTGGAGAGAAATAGGTTTCAAGGAACAAATAAAGACTAGAATTGTCCAGTGTTTTAAAGAAATGGCTATTGGCTTCAGCAGTCCAATTTTCATAAATACATCTGTAAAGACTAGTCTACAAACCTCGGATCTGTTCTCTCTGTGGCAAGAGTACCTCTTCTCACTCTTCGGAAATCTAGATGCTATCCATTTGTGGATGCAGTATGAATCTGTACTCTACCAGGAAGCGTTCCCAAAACATACCAGATTATGCCATCTCTCCTTTTCCTGAAGAGCATAGTTTCTTAGTATACTGGTTACTTTAGAACTTAATCATACATACCCTTGATTTGTTTACCATTCATTGTCTGGTTTGTGTAAGCTAATGTTGAAGTTAATCCATGGCTCTTGAGTTTATACCTGTGGATGTATGTGAAGGCAAGAAGTCTAAGAAACTGTTGGGGGAACATTAAGGCAATGCATTATGAAAAAACAGAGATGATTTCGGTTTGTTAATACAATGAGTGTCAGTAAAATAAATTTAACTCAGCTCTTCCAAAAAGATAACCTTATCAACCCAGGAATCCAATTTATAGGTCATTTGAAAGCTGGCTCAATTTAACCTTTAAAAACACTTTTATAAAGTAAAGTATATTGAAAATGTTTATTAGAATATGCAGTAGTTAATGATTGGGTAGATTTTAATTTTGAGAAGTAATAAAGCAAGTTGTAAAGGGCAAGGGCAGAATCCAGAGCCAGATAGCCATAATTTGACTCTGAGCTCCGCCACTTAGGTCAGAAAATCACCTAGCATGTGAGTCTAGCATCTTTAAAATGACTCGAAGTCTATGACAGAGAAAACCTAGGACTTCCCTGTGTTCATTCCATAGTTTGTCAGATTTTTCCTATTGCAGTCATCCATTGATCTTGGAATTCAGAAGCATGGTTTCTGATTGCCAGTATGAGACAAGGATGAGGTGACTGTCTGTGCTGGCAGCAAAATCAAGACTACACTCCATTGCTTGGTTCCTAATTCTTTTGACCCAGAATTTATGACTTTATTATTTGATTTTGAAAAAAAATAACCTTGGCCTAAATTAACAGTGTTGATGGCACTAAAATGCAAGGCACTGCATACAGAGAAAGCATGCACTATACACCTCCAGATTGCACTGTGGAGAGAAATAGGTTTCAAGGAACAAATAAAGACTAGAATTGTCCAGTGTTTTAAAGAAATGGCTATTGGCTTCAGCAGTCCAATTTTCATAAATACATCTGTAAAGACTAGTCTACAAACCTCGGATCTGTTCTCTCTGTGGCAAGAGTACCTCTTCTCACTCTTCGGAAATCTAGATGCTATCCATTTGTGGATGCAGTATGAATCTGTACTCTACCAGGAAGCGTTCCCAAAACATACCAGATTATGCCATCTCTCCTTTTCCTGAAGAGCATAGTTTCTTAGTATACTGGTTACTTTAGAACTTAATCATACATACCCTTGATTTGTTTACCATTCATTGTCTGGTTTGTGTAAGCTAATGTTGAAGTTAATCCATGGCTCTTGAGTTTATACCTGTGGATGTATGTGAAGGCAAGAAGTCTAAGAAACTGTTGGGGGAACATTAAGGCAATGCATTATGAAAAAACAGAGATGATTTCGGTTTGTTAATACAATGAGTGTCAGTAAAATAAATTTAACTCAGCTCTTCCAAAAAGATAACCTTATCAACCCAGGAATCCAATTTATAGGTCATTTGAAAGCTGGCTCAATTTAACCTTTAAAAACACTTTTATAAAGTAAAGTATATTGAAAATGTTTATTAGAATATGCAGTAGTTAATGATTGGGTAGATTTTAATTTTGAGAAGTAATAAAGCAAGTTGTAAAGGGCAAGGGCAGAATCCAGAGCCAGATAGCCATAATTTGACTCTGAGCTCCGCCACTTAGGAGCTGTGTGACTTTGGAAATGTTACTAAACTGCTCTGAATCTCTCTTTTCTCATTGAAAAACACTGACAATGCCAATATCTACTTCCTAGAGGCATTATGAGTATCACATGGTTAAATGAGTTAATGTATATACAGTTCTCTGAGGATTTTCTAGCACACAATAAATTCAACCTAATCATAAGAATTAATATGCTTTAAATAAGTGGTATTACCTTGAAATATTAGTATAAATTAGAAAGTCTCAGGTAGAAAGCGGCCTGAAACATACCTATATCTGTGTTCTAATTCACATTTCTTTAAGTACTAATTGGCCCCAAGGATGTGTTCTATTATTATTGTGGGTTAACTAGTTGAAATACAAAACCTGACATATTTTTGAAGATTGAAGAAATAAAGATAAATGATTTAACATACAGAATTTCATAATATATTTAATAAAATGATGAAACACTGTAACTTTCCATTACCAATCACTATCTACAAAATTGTAATTAGTATCTGTTAAAATTGCAAAAGTGACAGGACCAGTTCTGGGCCAAGTAAAATCTCATTGTTGGAGACTAGAATTAAATTTATTTTGATGTGATTTGGAGTAACACCATAGCAATAATCAGTTTTGTCCTTTGACCATGTTTTTAATTCTCTTCAGTTTGGGCTTTTAAAAAAGAAGCATAGGCACCTTTTGATGTTCCAGAAAAAATAGAATTTTAGAACGTATTCCTTTAATGGTCTTTGAATGCTTCATGTCTCCATCCATGAAATAGAAAGAATTATTTTGCTTAAAGTTATGGTAAGTCTAGAGTAGTGGTCAGTTCCTAACTATCCGATATTACATGCTAAATCTCCATTCAGTCACTTGTCACATCTACTATAATTCCTCTTCTATTTTCCAAAAGTACGGTTTGGAAATATTCATGTAGTCATAAACTAGTCAATATTTGTTACAGAAAAGGCATTTCGATCTAGAAGGAGGGACTGTGGCTGAGTCACATGGTTACCATGGTCACATGCCCTGAACCATATAGTAAAGGACATGAAATTGCATATATTTAAGGAGATAAAAGAACAAGTTATTTGAAGCAGACTTCTTTTTTAAGAAATAAATATACAGATATCATGCACCTCAAGTCGTGTGTATGTTACTAAACTGCTCTGAATCTCTCTTTTCTCATTGAAAAACACTGACAATGCCAATATCTACTTCCTAGAGGCATTATGAGTATCACATGGTTAAATGAGTTAATGTATATACAGTTCTCTGAGGATTTTCTAGCACACAATAAATTCAACCTAATCATAAGAATTAATATGCTTTAAATAAGTGGTATTACCTTGAAATATTAGTATAAATTAGAAAGTCTCAGGTAGAAAGCGGCCTGAAACATACCTATATCTGTGTTCTAATTCACATTTCTTTAAGTACTAATTGGCCCCAAGGATGTGTTCTATTATTATTGTGGGTTAACTAGTTGAAATACAAAACCTGACATATTTTTGAAGATTGAAGAAATAAAGATAAATGATTTAACATACAGAATTTCATAATATATTTAATAAAATGATGAAACACTGTAACTTTCCATTACCAATCACTATCTACAAAATTGTAATTAGTATCTGTTAAAATTGCAAAAGTGACAGGACCAGTTCTGGGCCAAGTAAAATCTCATTGTTGGAGACTAGAATTAAATTTATTTTGATGTGATTTGGAGTAACACCATAGCAATAATCAGTTTTGTCCTTTGACCATGTTTTTAATTCTCTTCAGTTTGGGCTTTTAAAAAAGAAGCATAGGCACCTTTTGATGTTCCAGAAAAAATAGAATTTTAGAACGTATTCCTTTAATGGTCTTTGAATGCTTCATGTCTCCATCCATGAAATAGAAAGAATTATTTTGCTTAAAGTTATGGTAAGTCTAGAGTAGTGGTCAGTTCCTAACTATCCGATATTACATGCTAAATCTCCATTCAGTCACTTGTCACATCTACTATAATTCCTCTTCTATTTTCCAAAAGTACGGTTTGGAAATATTCATGTAGTCATAAACTAGTCAATATTTGTTACAGAAAAGGCATTTCGATCTAGAAGGAGGGACTGTGGCTGAGTCACATGGTTACCATGGTCACATGCCCTGAACCATATAGTAAAGGACATGAAATTGCATATATTTAAGGAGATAAAAGAACAAGTTATTTGAAGCAGACTTCTTTTTTAAGAAATAAATATACAGATATCATGCACCTCAAGTCGTGTGTATGTAAACTTTTGTAAAAGAGAGGCTGTCACATAACTAAATTTTAATAAGATTAACATAAATAATGCTTGTCATAAGCATTCAGGTGGTATTGACTGGGTGCAATTCATTCTTCTAAGTTTTATACATGTAGCTGTATGTTGAAAACAGCTAACAATGTAGTTACTACTTTTATTTCTGCTTCACAGATACCTAGCTTCACAGGTAAAAGTAAAATGAAAATGGTTATTTTTTAAAAAGACTAAGCTTACCTGGTGGCCCAGTGGGTAAAGAATCTACCTTGCACTGCAAGGGGCTCCAATTTGATCCCTGGCCCAGAAGGATCCCACATGCAGCAGAGCGGCTGGACCAGTGTGTCCAATTTTGAGCCAGCACTCTGGAGTGCAGGAGCCCAGAGCCAGTGCTCTGCTACAGGAGAGGCCACTGCAATGGGAGGCCCACACAGGCCAAAGAACAAAGAAAATAAATAAATGAAAGACAATAAAAGTGGCCAAAAATTAAAAAAAAAAAGACTCAATCAATCAAAATCTTCTTTATGTAATTAAGAAAGCAAATTTCTTTTGCCTAGGTTTGAGAATGCAAAACAGACTGAGGGGTTGCCTTCACAATAGACCAATGACTTAAGTACTTCATACATAGCCATTTGCCTCATTAATTCAAAATGTAAAAAGTAGTACTTAAAGAGGATCAGGAATAAAATTAAGGTTTAGAACACAAAACATTTCAGAAAAGGTAGCTGCTTATAGTCCACTATTTACAAGCAAAAATAAATCAAACTATGAGGATGATAAAGTCATAAAGGAATAGGAACTTTTCTATTTGACCTTACTCTGCAATCCCAAAGCCTCACATCATGCTTATCAAGGAATAGGCACTCACAAAACATATAGTGATCAAGGAATCCTCCGGAAAAACAAAGTCAGGAATCTAAAATGGCAGACCTTATACTGCAATCCCAGAGCTCTAAGTCAAAATATCTTGTTACAGAAAAGGCATTTCGATCTAGAAGGAGGGACTGTGGCTGAGTCACATGGTTACCATGGTCACATGCCCTGAACCATATAGTAAAGGACATGAAATTGCATATATTTAAGGAGATAAAAGAACAAGTTATTTGAAGCAGACTTCTTTTTTAAGAAATAAATATACAGATATCATGCACCTCAAGTCGTGTGTATGTAAACTTTTGTAAAAGAGAGGCTGTCACATAACTAAATTTTAATAAGATTAACATAAATAATGCTTGTCATAAGCATTCAGGTGGTATTGACTGGGTGCAATTCATTCTTCTAAGTTTTATACATGTAGCTGTATGTTGAAAACAGCTAACAATGTAGTTACTACTTTTATTTCTGCTTCACAGATACCTAGCTTCACAGGTAAAAGTAAAATGAAAATGGTTATTTTTTAAAAAGACTAAGCTTACCTGGTGGCCCAGTGGGTAAAGAATCTACCTTGCACTGCAAGGGGCTCCAATTTGATCCCTGGCCCAGAAGGATCCCACATGCAGCAGAGCGGCTGGACCAGTGTGTCCAATTTTGAGCCAGCACTCTGGAGTGCAGGAGCCCAGAGCCAGTGCTCTGCTACAGGAGAGGCCACTGCAATGGGAGGCCCACACAGGCCAAAGAACAAAGAAAATAAATAAATGAAAGACAATAAAAGTGGCCAAAAATTAAAAAAAAAAAGACTCAATCAATCAAAATCTTCTTTATGTAATTAAGAAAGCAAATTTCTTTTGCCTAGGTTTGAGAATGCAAAACAGACTGAGGGGTTGCCTTCACAATAGACCAATGACTTAAGTACTTCATACATAGCCATTTGCCTCATTAATTCAAAATGTAAAAAGTAGTACTTAAAGAGGATCAGGAATAAAATTAAGGTTTAGAACACAAAACATTTCAGAAAAGGTAGCTGCTTATAGTCCACTATTTACAAGCAAAAATAAATCAAACTATGAGGATGATAAAGTCATAAAGGAATAGGAACTTTTCTATTTGACCTTACTCTGCAATCCCAAAGCCTCACATCATGCTTATCAAGGAATAGGCACTCACAAAACATATAGTGATCAAGGAATCCTCCGGAAAAAACAAAGTCAGGGAATCTAAAATGGCAGACAAAGATCAGTAGCCTCTGCCAGAGTATGGTTCTACATAAGAGCCAGAAAGTCCTTGTTCTAACCCAATTCCTATTAGGATCTGCCATATCTGAGGATCCAGGTTGACCAGATACAGGTCTTTGGCTTCTTTGGAGCTATTGTTTGTGTTACCAATGAGCCAGACACTCCTGAACAGTTCCCAATCAGCCCCTGTACAACTGCCATGTTCTGGTCGAGAAATTTCAATATAGCCAGGGCCTGAGAGAGAAACGCCATATTCTAACACTTACTCAGTGGTTTAGGTCAGGTACAATCTTCTAACAAGAGGTCATCCTTATTTGCTTGCCCTACATTATAGTGTTCAATAGTTAGCACAGGCAAAGAGTTCCCTTATGACCTTATCAGCAGTGTCTACAGCAGCTACCTGAGCACTGAGGACAGGACAGGCCATGAGCTGTGGAGATGCCCTTTTCTTCTTTGTATCCCCAACTGTCCATCAAGTCAGTCTGTAACTTGTGGGAATAAAGAGAAAAATTTCTTCCATGATGGGAGATGTTTATTGAATGGCACACAACTCTTGGATACTGGAAAAGGAAAGGTGTTTTCTAGACTTGCTAAGTCAGCATTCTTGAGAGGAACATTTACAGCTGTGTTGGCAAGTTCCGTTACCTGCCAAACCTCTCTCTCCATCATTTTCCTCTCTTCCTTTTCTGTTCCTTTCCTCTCCCCTCCCTCATTTTCTCTCTTTGTTTTCCACTTCTTTTCCGTTTCAAGGACTATGACTCTCTACTTGATTTTTCTGATATGGACTTTTTGGAATTCTGTACCTTAATTTTAGGTGATTGTGCTGCATGACTTTTTAAATATATAGGAAAAACTACTCAAACTGCCTTTAAATTTTCTTATTCAGACTGTTCCACCCTTCATCCTCTGGGTTCTAATGAGTAACATTTCAATTAAAGAATGTATGTGTGGTGCCTAGAATTAGGACAATTGTGTCTCTTTATTTATTTTTAAAAATTTGTCTAAAAATATTCTTCCAATCCAAAAGTATTTACTTAAGAAAAACTAGTGTTCTAAATATCTACTTCTAAAATTTGTGGGATGGGAAACACCCCTAGTTGCATCCCTTTATATCAGACTGCAGTTGATTCTGAAAGAAGCATCAAGCAGGGAAAGACTAGAAAGTTAATATTCTATCATTGAACTCACTTTTGTCTCTAACCATCTTCTTTGAGTGCTTATTGCTAGCACATTCTTCTCAGCTATTGTTTGTGTTACCAATGAGCCAGACACTCCTGAACAGTTCCCAATCAGCCCCTGTACAACTGCCATGTTCTGGTCGAGAAATTTCAATATAGCCAGGGCCTGAGAGAGAAACGCCATATTCTAACACTTACTCAGTGGTTTAGGTCAGGTACAATCTTCTAACAAGAGGTCATCCTTATTTGCTTGCCCTACATTATAGTGTTCAATAGTTAGCACAGGCAAAGAGTTCCCTTATGACCTTATCAGCAGTGTCTACAGCAGCTACCTGAGCACTGAGGACAGGACAGGCCATGAGCTGTGGAGATGCCCTTTTCTTCTTTGTATCCCCAACTGTCCATCAAGTCAGTCTGTAACTTGTGGGAATAAAGAGAAAAATTTCTTCCATGATGGGAGATGTTTATTGAATGGCACACAACTCTTGGATACTGGAAAAGGAAAGGTGTTTTCTAGACTTGCTAAGTCAGCATTCTTGAGAGGAACATTTACAGCTGTGTTGGCAAGTTCCGTTACCTGCCAAACCTCTCTCTCCATCATTTTCCTCTCTTCCTTTTCTGTTCCTTTCCTCTCCCCTCCCTCATTTTCTCTCTTTGTTTTCCACTTCTTTTCCGTTTCAAGGACTATGACTCTCTACTTGATTTTTCTGATATGGACTTTTTGGAATTCTGTACCTTAATTTTAGGTGATTGTGCTGCATGACTTTTTAAATATATAGGAAAAACTACTCAAACTGCCTTTAAATTTTCTTATTCAGACTGTTCCACCCTTCATCCTCTGGGTTCTAATGAGTAACATTTCAATTAAAGAATGTATGTGTGGTGCCTAGAATTAGGACAATTGTGTCTCTTTATTTATTTTTAAAAATTTGTCTAAAAATATTCTTCCAATCCAAAAGTATTTACTTAAGAAAAACTAGTGTTCTAAATATCTACTTCTAAAATTTGTGGGATGGGAAACACCCCTAGTTGCATCCCTTTATATCAGACTGCAGTTGATTCTGAAAGAAGCATCAAGCAGGGAAAGACTAGAAAGTTAATATTCTATCATTGAACTCACTTTTGTCTCTAACCATCTTCTTTGAGTGCTTATTGCTAGCACATTCTTCTCAGCTAAAGATTTTAAAGATCTTGAAATCTTCATGGATAAGATCTAATACCTAAAGAAGATAAGATCTAATATCAGCAATTATATTTTATTATCAATATGCTAACATTTTCTTAAATGCTAAGGTATTATCAGGCTAACATAAGAAAATAAACAAAATATTTGAGTGTAGTAGACTTATACTGTGTTCATTTCAGGTATACAGTAAAGTAAATTTGATATGTATATGTATATACACACATATCTTTATTCTATAATTTAAATCTAAATTTATATCATATATAATATAAATGTTGCACATAATATAATGATACAATATGTATATCATATACACATTATAATATATGCATGGTATATATATTATATATAATGTATAAATAATATATTATGATACATATAATATATCCAATATATGTAATCTTATATATTATGAAATATATATTATATGCTATATATTTTATATACATATAAATAAGAATACATGTGCATATACATATACACATTATATGTACATTATATATACAATAAGTAAATATATATTGCATATGTAATATGTATATATATAACATTTGTAATATATTGTGATATATGTATTATAATATACAAAATATCTTCTCTAAACATAATTATTATATATCTGTAATAATCAAAAATAACAATATTATGGTAATATGATATTATATTATAATACTATAAAATATAATGATATATAACATGATAGTAATGATATGAGATAATGTAATATATGAAAATTAACATATGATATACAACATATGATATCATAATGTATATAATCTATGATCTTATATGATTGTATACAAAATATAATATGATATGTAATACATAATTGTGCATAATGTCGTATGTTAAAGTATAGCATAGTATATATAAAATATTATGTACATATAATAGATTATATAAATTATAATATGCAAAATCTATAACATATAATATATATATCATTTGTAATATATTGTGATATATGTATTATAATATACAAAATATCTTCTCTAAACATAATTATTATATATCTGTAATAATCAAAAATAACAATATTATGGTAATATGATATTATATTATAATACTATAAAATATAATGATATATAACATGATAGTAATGATATGAGATAATGTAATATATGAAAATTAACATATGATATACAACATATGATATCATAATGTATATAATCTATGATCTTATATGATTGTATACAAAATATAATATGATATGTAATACATAATTGTGCATAATGTCGTATGTTAAAGTATAGCATAGTATATATAAAATATTATGTACATATAATAGATTATATAAATTATAATATGCAAAATCTATAACATATAATATATATATCATATTGTAATGTAAAATATTATTCTATATAATATAATATCATATATAATATATAACACCTATAATAATATAAACATATTAAATTTTATATTGTATCTATTATATATATAACATGTATTATGTTACAATATATATTATAATGCATAATATAAATACATAACATGTATACACCATGAATACATATAGAACATATGTACAATACATATCTTAAGTATTATATATGATATATGATGGCTTACATATTATATGATATATATCATATATTAACATACCATATATAATACATGTATCATATATAATATATTGTATTTTGTATATATTATATATATACATTATATGATTATACATATAATATATTGTATATACATAATATATGATATATACTGTGCATATATATATATATGCTTTACATGAGCATATAATACATATTATGTATAATATATTATATACATATATTTCATACATAATATATAACATGTACTACTGCATATATTATATATATTATGTATATTTTATATAAAATGTAGTATAATATATACAGAATATGATATTTATCTCCTATCATATATAACATTATAAATAATATACATACTACATCTAATATATAGTATAATATATATAATTATTTATAAATGTTATACTATATATTATATATATAATAAATATTTTATATAGATTCTGTGCATAGTATATATCATGTTATATATATATATATTCTAAATTAAATGTAGTATCATTTATGAATTATGTATTATATATACTCTATATATCATGTAAAATACATATATTATATATTGCATAAATGCATTGTATTATGTATCTATTATATATATACATTATATGATTATACATATAATATATTGTATATACATAATATATGATATATACTGTGCATATATATATATATGCTTTACATGAGCATATAATACATATTATGTATAATATATTATATACATATATTTCATACATAATATATAACATGTACTACTGCATATATTATATATATTATGTATATTTTATATAAAATGTAGTATAATATATACAGAATATGATATTTATCTCCTATCATATATAACATTATAAATAATATACATACTACATCTAATATATAGTATAATATATATCATGCCTTATAAATGTTTTAATGTATACTATATATATGATAAATATGCTAAATAGATTATGTGCATTGTATATATCATGTTATATATATATATATTCTAAATTAAATGTAGTATCATTTATGAATTATGTATTATATATACTCTATATATCATGTAAAATACATATATTATATATTGCATAAATGCATTGTATTATGTATCTATTATGATATATTATAAAATAAATAAAATATATGAACTATAAATAATGTTATATATATCATGTGTATATAGTATACAATATATGTGTCATGTATTATACATATACTATGCATTGTAATACACTATTACATATGATATATATTATATATCACATATATAATACATATGTAACACACTATATATTATATGTATACATTATATATAATATATCCTATATAATACTTATAGTAGACATTATTGTATGTATAATGTATGATATAATGCATACACCCTTATAGGTATATGATATAGATTGATACATATTATATATCTTTTTAATATATTTGTCATATAGAATATAAAGCATGTATTATTAATATATATTATGTACATCTCTTGGATGTAATGTATATCACATGTATCATACACATATTACACATATATCTAACTATGACTTGTATATCATATATTTATGAGTATAATATACAGAATTTATACAATATTATATGAAAATATTTATATAATTCATAAAGAGTCCACCTTGCATTGCAAGGGGCACCAATTCCTTCCCTGGCCCTTGAAGATCCCTCCTTCCTCAGATTGGCTGGACTAGTGTGTCTAATTATGATCCCGAGGTCTGGAGCACATGCACCCAGAGTCAGTACTCTGCCACTTCACAGGTCCCTGCATTGGGAGGCCCACATAGGTCAAAGAATAAAAGATGGATAGAAATAAATTTAAAAATTTTAAAAAGGGGCATGACGTGGAGAAAAAATAGAACAGTATCTCCATTACTCACTAGGTCATCATTATTCAGTAGCATGTATAACAGACAAGGACTAAGACCGGGACTATCAGAGACAGACGTCCCTTGCTATTCAGATACCTGTTGGTATCTAGAAGTCTAGTATTATCTTAAGTGCATTTCTACATATGGTTGGTCATCATCTAGGAAAATGACAGATACATTACACAGTCACTTAATTATACCACAGCAATTGCTATGACAAGGTGTGCAGAAATTAAAGAAGAATGAGAAGTAAACCCAGACTGGTTTGGAGGAGGTATTTTCATGAAGCTTTTGTTTAGACTAAATCCTGAATATAATTAAGGGAGAAAAGTGTGTGATTCAAAAGACAAGACTGCTGAGAAGGACATTCTGCACAGAGTTCTAGACAATATAGGCGAAGGCAGAGAGATGTGTTTAGGTGTGTTAACAGTAGCTTGCCTTTATTAGATCTGGGATGGTACATCTTTACTGGAAGGGCAATTAGCTGGATCTCACCACTGTGCATCTGGAGAAGATCTGAAGTTCAATTTAGGGTAAAAGATACAAAGCAAAATCTCAATAGCATGAACAGAGCCAGAATAAAACAATGGGCTACTGAGATATGAGCAATATAACTTCAAGTCCTCAAAGGACAAGTCCCGGAATTGATTGGCAGAGAAGTAGATTTTGAAAAGATATAAGCCATCAGTAGCCATGATTAGAGCAAAGAAGCTTAACTAATTCCTGTTGGAGAATGTCCTAATTGAGTTAAGGTTGAATCAGTGATTTGAAATGGCTCTGAGCCCTCAGGGGCTGGGCAGGAGTTGTGAGAAACTGGGGGAAGCAGTTGATTTGGAGATGGCACTGTCCATTCCTCTGAGATAGTAATATAAGTCTAAGGAAGATGATGAACTCATTTTCCCTAGTAATATCATTTGAAAACAGATTTCTTATCTGTTTACATCAACATAAAACTGGTTGCAGGAACTGGCTACTATTTGATTATCAATGTCTTCAATCTTGGTTTCAGGGATAGCATTTGGTGCTTCAGATGGCTACAAGTATCTTAAAAATATATTCACATTTTCTACAAATTTCTAGATAAAAGACCTGTGTGATCTTATAAGGAGATCCATAAGATCCAAGAAGATCTTTTCAGTTCTTTAAAGAAGTTCATAATCCTGAATATTTAAAATTCACTGGTACAGACACAAGTTATATTTATTATTTCTTATGAGATATGAGAGTTGTATAAACTGAAAATATAGGTATGAGTATTAAATGAAGAGTCTGTGATCATATCTTTTTTCCCCCTAGCCATTGTACTTTTCTTTCAAAGATCACAGTAAGGTGGAATCAGGGTAGATCCAAACCCCAGCTTTATTGCTTCTAGAAGACTTTGAAGAAACCTTTTTGAATAAACATTGCTATGTATATTCTATTGCTATTTTGCCTAAAAATTTCTCTGAACAGGTAAAATTGACTTCAGGATACATAATGTGGTTAGTTGATAAGAAGCCTATGCCAGGTAGTTGGTTATTTCTTATGCCTAATGACTCAAACATTACCTTACAAACTCAAACATGTTACGCTTGTGGTAATCAGGTCACTTTATCTGGAATTCAATTCAAGATGTTACAAGGACAAGGATACTTCCATGTTTCAATTTAAAAATTTTCCTGGGATATCTGTGCTCAATATTGTCTCGTTGTCCTCCTCTCATATTCAAAAACTTACTTTGCCAGAAATGCCCTCAACACAGTGGTTGCAAAATCACCAAGATGAATGTATACCCCATGGAACAGTCAGAAGAAAGTTGCCTCTCCTTAGTGCCCTCCATACAGGGAAGGATTTTGGAATCAGTGATTTGAAATGGCTCTGAGCCCTCAGGGGCTGGGCAGGAGTTGTGAGAAACTGGGGGAAGCAGTTGATTTGGAGATGGCACTGTCCATTCCTCTGAGATAGTAATATAAGTCTAAGGAAGATGATGAACTCATTTTCCCTAGTAATATCATTTGAAAACAGATTTCTTATCTGTTTACATCAACATAAAACTGGTTGCAGGAACTGGCTACTATTTGATTATCAATGTCTTCAATCTTGGTTTCAGGGATAGCATTTGGTGCTTCAGATGGCTACAAGTATCTTAAAAATATATTCACATTTTCTACAAATTTCTAGATAAAAGACCTGTGTGATCTTATAAGGAGATCCATAAGATCCAAGAAGATCTTTTCAGTTCTTTAAAGAAGTTCATAATCCTGAATATTTAAAATTCACTGGTACAGACACAAGTTATATTTATTATTTCTTATGAGATATGAGAGTTGTATAAACTGAAAATATAGGTATGAGTATTAAATGAAGAGTCTGTGATCATATCTTTTTTCCCCCTAGCCATTGTACTTTTCTTTCAAAGATCACAGTAAGGTGGAATCAGGGTAGATCCAAACCCCAGCTTTATTGCTTCTAGAAGACTTTGAAGAAACCTTTTTGAATAAACATTGCTATGTATATTCTATTGCTATTTTGCCTAAAAATTTCTCTGAACAGGTAAAATTGACTTCAGGATACATAATGTGGTTAGTTGATAAGAAGCCTATGCCAGGTAGTTGGTTATTTCTTATGCCTAATGACTCAAACATTACCATACAAACTCAAAAATGTTATGCTTGTGGTAATCAGGTCACTTTATCTGGAATTCAATTCAAGATGTTACAAGGACAAGGATACTTCCATGTTTCAATTTAAAAATTTTCCTGGGATATCTGTGCTCAATATTGTCTCGTTGTCCTCCTCTCATATTCAAAAACTTACTTTGCCAGAAATGCCCTCAACACAGTGGTTGCAAAAATCACCAAGATGAATGTATACCCCATGGAACAGTCAGAAGAAAGTTGCCTCTCCCTTAGTGCCCTCCATACAGGGAAGGATTTTGGAATCAGAGATGTTGTCTCCAGGTTGTTATTTGTAAGTTTCTTATTTTCATGTTATTTCTGGGAATATTTGGGATTCTATTTTAGGATTCTATATTTCTTCACAATATTATTTGGGGCTGGGATCTTTTGCAACTCATAGTCAAGGTAAAAATCAGTGACAGGTATCTTACTGTTGTCATATGAGAGTCTATAAGGTATCTCTCTGAATACCAAGTATTTTGGAGAATCCTTGGATGACACAGCATTAATCAGTTTTTACTTTTCAGTTTCTAAGGTCACGAGCCTTTCCAGGTAACAGATATAAGAACAGAGTTTAGAAGCAGAGACTTCCAAATCTCAAGCTGTTCCTGTATCTCTGGTCAAGTCAGAGAAAAAGTGGGTCCTCCCTAGTGATCCTGGATATGCATTTCCTTGAGATTCATTTAAATATAATTACAGGGCATTCCCTTCATATTAGGACATATTAGTAAATAATCTTCTTATTGTCATTTAAGGAGACATGGAGAGGCTCCATGAATGAAACAGAAACTTCTACTGCTCACTTATATTTTGTCTTTTCTTCCAAAAAATATTACAGGGCTTATTTCTGACACCATGCCACCTTATTCATTGGTGAAGACACATGAAAGCTCTGGCTAGCAGGCTGTGGGTGAAACTGATTTTTAATAAGGGAGTGTCATTTCAACAAGTTCTGCCTTGGACACTGAGTCATACAAATACGGTGCTGCATACAGTGATCTAGATCCACAGCAAACTTCTCAAGAGTGAGTAAATTGTTGTGGTAAGCCACTGAAAATTTTTGTCTGATCTACAAGCCTTTTATTACTATAATAAGAGAAGAGGTGTCATAAGGTTTGCAAAAAATTTTGGTAGTGAATCATAGAAGTGAAAGAAAAGGAAAGAAAAAAATAAGAAACATAGGCAAAATAATAAAAGCAGAAAAGTATAGTTTTAATTTCCTGCTGTCCATGGGGCTTTATAGGATACAATACTGGAGTAGTAGTCATTTCTTCCTCAAAAAAAAATGAAAACACACACACACACACACACACACACAAACAGAGGCATCACTTTGCTGATAAAGGCCCATAGAGTCAAACCTATTATTTTTCCAGTAGTCATATACAGATGTGAGTATTGGAGCATAAAGAAGTCTGAGTACTAATGAATTGATGCTTTCAAATTTTGGTGCTAGGATGGGGGCCAAGATGGCTGAGGAATTGGGGGAAGATTTCACCAGCTCCCCGACAGAATCACCACAACTAATCAAGAAAAGAAACACCACCAACAAACCAGCCACTAGACAACAAAAAAACTCCACAAGTCTAGGAAGGTCGGAGAGTGAACAGCCAGAACTTTCCCGGAGCTCCTGTTCTGAGAGCCCCATACCCCAACCCCCACACCTGACCTGGCAGAGAGCGCTGGGAAGTGCACCAGGAGAGAGCCTGGGAAGTGTGCCGGGAGGACAGAAGGTAGCACTCAGTGCAAAAATCATGCTGGAACAGTACAGGGTCGCCAGGCACCAGGTGAGCTGAGACCCCGCTAGCCAGGGCGTGCGGAATGGATCAGGGAAATTACCCCCGGGAAACCTGGCTCAATTCGGATACGGAAGCTCGCGCCCACATTTGGGGCTTAGGCCCGCATCCGGCAGTGCGTGCACTAGCAGCCTGAAGTCTGTGCAGTCCCATATCTGCAGCAGGGGAACTGCTGTCCCACAGGCAACTGAGAGCAGCGGCAGAGGAAACCTGGAGAAGAGCGGGAATTGAAGGCAATCAGGGGATGCGCAGTGGAACTGGGGAGACCCTCCAGCACGGGACCATGTGCAAGGCCCCTGGCGGATGGACTGGGAACCGCCAGCTGCCCTACTCAACACCTGAGCTGTCTGCAGAGCCTTTGTTTCGCTGAAAGCAAAAACAGAAACCAGAGCAACCGGCTCTGCAAGGGTCCTGACTACAAAAAAATCCCTGCCCCCTCACTGAAACCTAAGACATAAGCAGCGGTCCAGCCCCCACACCTGACCTCCACCAGTAAAGACTTGGGAAACCTGGGACAACATCAAGAGCACACTCACGGAAGGTCCACACGCAGATGCGAAGATAAAAACCAGGGACAGCATTTACGCTTTTTTGTTTGTTTTGCCATGTCTATTTGCTTGTTTGGTTTGTTTTGGGTTTTTGTCTTTTCTTTTTAACTTAAAAAAATTTTTTTTTTAATTTTAATATTTTTAAACTTTTAATTTCCTTTTTTGTCACTGCTTCCATTCTCTATGCTTTAACTGTAAAATCTTTTTATATTTACTACTATCCTCTATATAAATATTTCCTATCCTCCTGTCTCTACTATTCTCTTCCAGCTGTACCAAATTCTAAAAATTTTACTACCTTTTCCTCTCATATACATTTCCCCTTAAAAGAAACACCACCAACAAACCAGCCACTAGACAACAAAAAAACTCCACAAGTCTAGGAAGGTCGGAGAGCGAACAGCCAGAAATTTCCCAGAGCTCCTGATCTGAGAGCCCTGTACCCCAACCCCCACATCGGACCAGGCAGAGAGAGCGCTGGGAAGTGCACCAGGAGAGAGCCTGGGAAGTGTGCGGGAGGACAGAAGGTAGCACTCAGTGCAAAAATCATGCTGGAACAGTACAGGGTCGCCAGGCACCAGGTGAGCTGAGACCCCGCTAGCCAGGGCGTGCGGAATGGATCAGGGAAATTACCCCCGGGAAACCTGGCTCAATTCGGATACGGAAGCTCGCGCCCACATTTGGGGCTTAGGCCCGCATCCGGCAGTGCGTGCACTAGCAGCCTGAAGTCTGTGCAGTCCCATATCTGCAGCAGGGGAACTGCTGTCCCACAGGCAACTGAGAGCAGCGGCAGAGGAAACCTGGAGAAGAGCGGGAATTGAAGGCAATCAGGGGATGCGCAGTGGAACTGGGGAGACCCTCCAGCACGGGACCATGTGCAAGGCCCCTGGCGGATGGACTGGGAACCGCCAGCTGCCCTACTCAACACCTGAGCTGTCTGCAGAGCCTTTGTTTCACTGAAAGCAAAACAGAAACCAGAGCAACCGGTTCTGCAAGGGTGCTGACTACAAAAAAAAACAGATCCTTACTGAAACCTAAGACATAAGCAGCTGCCCAGCCCCCACACCTGACCTCCACCAGTAAAGACTTGGGAAACCTGGGACAACATCAAGAGCACACTCACGGAAGGTCCACACGCAGATGCGAAGATAAAAACCAGGGACAGCATTTACGCTTTTTTGTTTGTTTTGCCATGTCTATTTGCTTGTTTGGTTTGTTTTGGGTTTTTGTCTTTTCTTTTTAACTTAAAAAAATTTTTTTTTTAATTTTAATATTTTTAAACTTTTAATTTCCTTTTTTGTCACTGCTTCCATTCTCTATGCTTTAACTGTAAAATCTTTTTATATTTACTACTATCCTCTATATAAATATTTCCTATCCTCCTGTCTCTACTATTCTCTTCCAGCTGTACCAAATTCTACAACACACTAATCTTTGTTACCTAACCCTACAAAATCCTTGCAAGATAAATGTATTCCTTCTCATTACCCATACACTGTCCTCCTCTTTACACCCAACACATGTCTTAGTTAAAAACTGTTTTCATTGTAATAGTCCCAGCTGGGACCTTGCCCTGGATCTATTTTTCCAGGCAGTGTTTTAATTAATTTAGAGCTTAATGGTCAAGTACCATCTTTAACTGTGCCATTTGCCAGAAAAATTTCCTATGCTTTATCCCTGTAAGACTGTTCAGTCGTGATTATTCATATGCATGTATGTATGTATATTTTTCCACTATGTTAGAAAATATCTGCATGCTTTTATGACTGTCACCCATCAGGGGTGCACCTCTTGTTTCTCATATGCTTATATTTGAACTAATACCACTGAACACCATAGCAAACCAGGCATAGAGCCTACACTCCCTGGGCAGAGATCAAACCAAGGATCCTTGGAGTGGAAGCCCTGATTCCAAGCCTCCACACTATCAAAGAACATACAACACTAGAGATTATTCACCTGTAAACAAGACCTAACACCACCCAAGACACAAATCACTGAACCTTTCTACAAGGACAGAAACCCAAAGGAAGGGAGAATTCAACCACAAAACCTGGTGGTAGAAAGAATTCCACACACAGAGACACACACAAAGAATCAAAAATTAACCTAATAATGAAAAGACAGAGAAGCACTGCACAAATGAAGGAACAAACTAGAGAAACACAGTTACAAATGACAGAAGATAAGACAAACAAATTATTGGAAAAAGAATTCAGAAGAGCAATACTAGCGAGGATTCAAAACACCGAAAACAGAGTATTAGGGGAAATCAGTGCACTGAGAAGAGACATGCAAGAAATGAAAAATAAGCAAATAGAGAAAAACAACTCAATTGTTGAAATCAAAAATACTATAGAGGGACTCAACAGCAGAGTATCAGAGGCAGAAGAAAAAATTGTTCAGGAAGGAACACTTCCAAACGCATTCTATTGTGAAAAATCGAAAAGAGACTCAACAANATCTTTTTATATTTACTACTATCCTTTATATAAATATTTCCTATCTTCCGGTCTCTACTTTTCTCTTCCAGCTGTACCAAATTCTACAACACACTAATCTTTGTTACCTAACCTTACAAAATCCTTGCAAGATGAATGTATTCCTTCTCATTACCCATACACTGTCCTCCTCTTTACACCCAACACATGTCTTAGTTAAAAACTGTTTTCATTGTAATAGTCCCAGCTGGGACCTTGCCCTGGATCTATTTTTCCAGGCAGTGTTTTAATTAATTTAGAGCTTAATGGTCAAGTACCATCTTTAACTGTGCCATTTGCCAGAAAAATTTCCTATGCTTTATCCCTGTAAGACTGTTCAGTCGTGATTATTCATATGCATGTATGTATGTATATTTTTCCACTATGTTAGAAAATATCTGCATGCTTTTATGACTGTCACCCATCAGGGGTGCACCTCTTGTTTCTCATATGCTTATATTTGAACTAATACCACTGAACACCATAGCAAACCAGGCATAGAGCCTACACTCCCTGGGCAGAGATCAAACCAAGGATCCTTGGAGTGGAAGCCCTGATTCCAAGCCTCCACACTATCAAAGAACATACAACACTAGAGATTATTCACCTGTAAACAAGACCTAACACCACCCAAGACACAAATCACTGAACCTTTCTACAAGGACAGAAACCCAAAGGAAGGGAGAATTCAACCACAAAACCTGGTGGTAGAAAGAATTCCACACACAGAGACACACACAAAGAATCAAAAATTAACCTAATAATGAAAAGACAGAGAAGCACTGCACAAATGAAGGAACAAACTAGAGAAACACAGTTACAAATGACAGAAGATAAGACAAACAAATTATTGGAAAAAGAATTCAGAAGAGCAATACTAGCGAGGATTCAAAACACCGAAAACAGAGTATTAGGGGAAATCAGTGCACTGAGAAGAGACATGCAAGAAATGAAAAATAAGCAAATAGAGAAAAACAACTCAATTGTTGAAATCAAAAATACTATAGAGGGACTCAACAGCAGAGTATCAGAGGCAGAAGAAAAAATTGTTCAGGAAGGAACACTTCCAAACGCATTCTATGAGGCTGTCATTACCCTGATACCAAAACCAGGCAAAGACAACACAAAGAAAGAAAACTATAGGCCAATTTCACTGATGAATTTAGATGCCAAGATCCTCAACAAAATCCTACCAAACAGAATTTAACAATACATCAAAAAACTCAGACATCATGATCAATTTGGGTTCGTCCCAGGCATGCAAGGATTTTTCAATATCCGCAAATCAATCAATGTGATACACCATATCAACAAATTGAAAGACAAAAATCACATGATCATCTCAATACATGCAGAAAAAGCCTTCAACAAAGTACAACACCCATTTATGATAAAAACTCTCCAAAAATGGGCATAGAAGGAGCACACCTCGACATACTGAAAGCCATATAAAGAAGCCCATAGCAAATATTATTCTCAATGGTGAAAAATTGAAAGCATTCCCTCTAAGATCAGGAACAAGACAGGGATGTCCATGTTCACTATGATTATTCAACATAGTCCTGGAATTTCTAGTTACAACTATACAAGAAGAAAAAGAAATAAAATGAATCTAGATTGAAAAAGAAGAAGTATAACTCTATTTGCAGATGACATGATACTATACATAGAAACTCCAAAGTCATTATTAGGAAATGACTAGAGCTAATCAAAAAAATCAGTAAAGTTGCAGGATACAAAATCAATCAATATATAGAAATCATTCACATTCCCAAATACAAACAATGAAAAATTAGAAAGAGAAATCAAGGGTGCAACTCCATTTACCATTGCAACAAAAAGAATTAAATATCTAGGAATAAAGCTATCTAAAGAGACAAAAGAATTGTACACAGAAAATTGTAAGACACTAATGAGAGAAATTAAAGACTTAAACAGATGGAGAGATATTCCATGTTCCAAGGTCAGAAGAATCAATATTGTGGAAATGACCATACTACCAAATATCATCTACAGATTCAATGTGATCCCTATCAAATTACCAATGTCATTCTTCACAGAACTAGACCAAAGTATAGCACAGATTACATGAAAACACAAAAGACCCCGAATAGCCAAAGCAATCCTTAGAAAGAAAAATGAAGCTAGATGGATCAGCCTCCCTAATTTCAGACTGTACTGCAAAGTACAGTCATCAAGACAGTAAGTTACTGGCACAAAAACAGACATATCGACCAATGGAACAAGATAGAGAACCCAGAGATAGGCCCACACCCCTATGGGTACCTTATTTTTGACAAAGGATGTGAAACTATAAAATGGGACAAAGACAGTCTCTTCAACAAATGGTGCTGGGAAAATTGGACATCTATCAGCTACATGCAAAAAAATGATATTGGAACATTCCCTGACACCATACACAAAGATCAACTCAAAATGGATTAAAGATCTAAATGGCCAGAAACCCTCAAACTCTTAGAGGAGAATATAGGCAAAACACTCAAGGACATCAATCAAAGCAAGATCTTCTCTGACCCACCTACTAGAATAGTGGAACTAAAAAGACAGATGGACACGTGGGACCTAATGAAACTTAAAGGCTTTTGTACAGCAAAAGAAATTACAAAAAAGCTGAATAGACATCCCACAGAGTGGGCGAATATAATAACAAATGAAACAACAGACAAAGAATTAATCAACAAGCAACTCAGACAACTCAGTATCAGAAAAACGAACAACCCAATCAAAAAAATGGGGAAAAGATCTAAAGAGATGTCTCTCCAAAGAGGACATACAGATGGCCCAAAAGCACATGAAATGATGCTCAACCTCACTTATTATTAGAGAAATGCAAATCAAAACTATAATGAGATATCACCTCACACCCATCAGAATGGCCATCATCAATAAATCGACAGACAATCAATGCTAGAGAGGATGTGGGAAAAGGGAACATGGTTGCATTGCTGGTGGGAATGTAAATTGATCCAGCCTCTATGGAAGGAAGTATGGAGATTCCTTCAAAAACTAAAAATAGAAGCACCCTATGACCCAGCAATCCCGCTATTAGGCTTATACCCAGATGAAATCAAAACTGAGAGAAGCACCTGTATCTCAATGTTCATTGCAGCTCTGTATGCAATAGCTAGGACATGGAAGCAACCTAGATGTCCATCGACAAATTACCAATGTCATTCTTCACAGAACTAGACCAAAGTATAGCACAGATTACATGAAAACACAAAAGACCCCGAATAGCCAAAGCAATCCTTAGAAAGAAAAATGAAGCTAGATGGATCAGCCTCCCTAATTTCAGACTGTACTGCAAAGTACAGTCATCAAGACAGTAAGTTACTGGCACAAAAACAGACATATCGACCAATGGAACAAGATAGAGAACCCAGAGATAGGCCCACACCCCTATGGGTACCTTATTTTTGACAAAGGATGTGAAACTATAAAATGGGACAAAGACAGTCTCTTCAACAAATGGTGCTGGGAAAATTGGACATCTATCAGCTACATGCAAAAAAATGATATTGGAACATTCCCTGACACCATACACAAAGATCAACTCAAAATGGATTAAAGATCTAAATGGCCAGAAACCCTCAAACTCTTAGAGGAGAATATAGGCAAAACACTCAAGGACATCAATCAAAGCAAGATCTTCTCTGACCCACCTACTAGAATAGTGGAACTAAAAAGAAAAATGGACACGTGGGACCTAATGAAACTTAAAGGCTTTTGTACAGCAAAAGAAATTACAAAAAAGCTGAATAGACATCCCACAGAGTGGGCGAATATAATAACAAATGAAACAACAGACAAAGAATTAATCAACAAGCAACTCAGACAACTCAGTATCAGAAAAACGAACAACCCAATCAAAAAAATGGGGAAAAGATCTAAAGAGATGTCTCTCCAAAGAGGACATACAGATGGCCCAAAAGCACATGAAATGATGCTCAACCTCACTTATTATTAGAGAAATGCAAATCAAAACTATAATGAGATATCACCTCACACCCATCAGAATGGCCATCATCAATAAATCGACAGACAATCAATGCTAGAGAGGATGTGGGGAAAAGGGAACATTGTTGCATTGCTGGTGGGAATGTAAATTGATCCAGCCTCTATGGAAGGAAGTATGGAGATTCCTTCAAAAACTAAAAATAGAAGCACCCTATGACCCAGCAATCCCGCTATTAGGCTTATACCCAGATGAAATCAAAACTGAGAGAAGCACCTGTATCTCAATGTTCATTGCAGCTCTGTATGCAATAGCTAGGACATGGAAGCAACCTAGATGTCCATCGACAAATGAATGGCTACAGAAGCTCTGGTACATATATACAATGGAATATTACTCAGCTGTAAAAAGAAATGCAGAAGAATCAGTCCAATGAGGTGGCTGGATCTAGAATCTATCATAAAAAGTGAAGTCAAAAAGAGAAAGACAAATACAGTATACTAACACATATATATGGAATCTTGTAAAAGGGTAATGATAACACATGCAGTGAAGCGATGGAAAAACAGACATAGAGAATAGACATATGGACATTGTGGGAAATGAACAGTGGGTGGGAGACATAGAGGGAGTAACATGGAAACCTATACTATCATATGTGAAAAAGATAGCTATTGTCATTGTGCTGAGGGAATAGGAGTTCCTACAAGGGCTCGGTGCGACAGCCTCATGGGGTGGGATTGGGGAGGGATTGGGAGAGGGAAGGGGACCAGGGATATGCATATGACTGATCTGAGAACACATGTCTATGAAAAACAAAACTCTGTAAAATTAAAAATAATAAATAAATAAATAAATAAATAAATAAATAAATAAATAAAAGGTGCTAGAGAAGACTTCTGAGAGTCCCTTGGACTGCAAGGTCAAACCAGGCAATCACAAAAGAAATCAGCCCTGAATATTATTGGAAGGACTGATGCTGAAGCTTAAGTTCCAATACTTTGTCCATGTGTTGCCAAGAGCCAGCTCTTTGGCAAAACCCTGATTGTGGGAAAGATTGAATGCAAATGTGGAAGGAAGTGATAAAGGATAAGAACATTAGATAACATCACAGACTCACTGGATGTGAATTTGTGCAAACTGCGAGAGATAGTAGATGACAGAGGAACCTGGTGTCCATGGTGTCACAAAAAGTCAGACATGACTTAGAGGTTAAACAATAGGCAATTGTTTTCATTGCAGAGAAAATGAACAGTTAATCTTAAAAAAAAAAAAAAAAAGCAGAAAGAATAAGACAGACGAGATAGATTAGAATGTTAACACTGGATTCATGTTTAATCCTGTTGGCAGTAGATGATATTGTATTAATGTGTATATTAAGAAGACTAATTAAAGTGAGAAGATATTGGATGAAAAAAATTATTTTTAAGCATAGTTAAGAATAATAACATATACAGATAGGGAAATAGCATCTATTAGAGATAGGGGAAAAATAAGTAGAAAATATATTACAGCCCATAGCATTGCAAAGAGTATGACATGACTGAAGTGATTTAGCTAGCATACAAGAGAACAAAGTAGGAGATTCCTGGAAAATAAAGAGTAAAAATTATTCCAGGGTCATGATTGACTATGATTTAAAATAATGTAGAAGGGGCTTCCCTGGTGGTCCAGTGGGCGAGGACACTGTCTTGCCATGCAAGGGGCGCTGGTTTGATCCCTGGCCTGGGAAGATCCCACATGCCACAGAGCAGCTGGACTGATGTGTTCAGTTACCAGAGCCAGTCCTCTGCGACAACAGAGGCCACTGCGATGGGAGGCCCACACGGGCCAAAGAACAAAGATGGATGAAAATAGATAAATGAAAGACCAATAGAAGTGGCCCGCTCAAACCCCTCCTTCCCTACCTCCCAAAAAAATTTTTTTAAAAATGTAGGAGACAAAGTGAGTTCATGGATAGTACTATAGAATGTGGAGATAGATATCTCTGAAGGTTAATCCCTGATTCCACTACAAGAGTCTACATACAACAATTTTCATTTTGGAAAGAACAATCTACCTTGTTGATCCAAAACTCAGTCATGTCTAACTCTTTGCAACCAAACTAGTCCATCAGGCTCCTCTGTCCATGGAATTTTCCTAGCAAGATACTGAAGTGTGGTGGCATTTTCTCCTTCAAGGTATTCTCCTGACCCAGGGATCAAGCCTGCGTCTCTTACATCTCCTATTTTGGCAAGTGGGTTCTTTATCACTAGTAGCACCTGGGAAGACCCTCCACCTTATAGGGTATGCAATTAAATTGGATGGTACTCCCAAAGCCCTTACCACATTATATTTTCAAAGGAGCCTGCAAAGTAGTAGTGCTATATATAAGTTGGGGCATGTCAACAATGTGCTTGAAACATCCCATTTACTGACAATGTCCTCTGGGTCAATATGTCTAGGGTTCCTGGTGCCCCTTGGACCTCACTCAGATTACTGACCACCCATACTCCCACTAGCTGAGATCCAGTCATGGTGATCTCCTTCTGTCACTTGAACACATCAAACTCTTTGCCATCCTGGCCTCCTCATTTGCTCTCCTCTTGTCCACTTTTGCTCTCCCCGGAGATTCCCTGTAACACTTTGTCCAAATGTCACTTACACAGTGAAACCCTCCCTACCCATCATGGCTAAACCAACTTACCCATTGCCTTCATGTCTTCTCCTTCTTTATTTTCCAAGTGATTTAGCTAGCATACAAGAGAACAAAGTAGGAGATTCCTGGAAAATAAAGAGTAAAAATTATTCCAGGGTCATGATTGACTATGATTTAAAATAATGTAGAAGGGGCTTCCCTGGTGGTCCAGTGGGCGAGGACACTGTCTTGCCATGCAAGGGGCGCTGGTTTGATCCCTGGCCTGGGAAGATCCCACATGCCACAGAGCAGCTGGACTGATGTGTTCAGTTACCAGAGCCAGTCCTCTGCGACAACAGAGGCCACTGCGATGGGAGGCCCACACGGGCCAAAGAACAAAGATGGATGAAAATAGATAAATGAAAGACCAATAGAAGTGGCCCGCTCAAACCCCTCCTTCCCTACCTCCCAAAAAAATTTTTTTAAAAATGTAGGAGACAAAGTGAGTTCATGGATAGTACTATAGAATGTGGAGATAGATATCTCTGAAGGTTAATCCCTGATTCCACTACAAGAGTCTACATACAACAATTTTCATTTTGGAAAGAACAATCTACCTTGTTGATCCAAAACTCAGTCATGTCTAACTCTTTGCAACCAAACTAGTCCATCAGGCTCCTCTGTCCATGGAATTTTCCTAGCAAGATACTGAAGTGTGGTGGCATTTTCTCCTTCAAGGTATTCTCCTGACCCAGGGATCAAGCCTGCGTCTCTTACATCTCCTATTTTGGCAAGTGGGTTCTTTATCACTAGTAGCACCTGGGAAGACCCTCCACCTTATAGGGTATGCAATTAAATTGGATGGTACTCCCAAAGCCCTTACCACATTATATTTTCAAAGGAGCCTGCAAAGTAGTAGTGCTATATATAAGTTGGGGCATGTCAACAATGTGCTTGAAACATCCCATTTACTGACAATGTCCTCTGGGTCAATATGTCTAGGGTTCCTGGTGCCCCTTGGACCTCACTCAGATTACTGACCACCCATACTCCCACTAGCTGAGATCCAGTCATGGTGATCTCCTTCTGTCACTTGAACACATCAAACTCTTTGCCATCCTGGCCTCCTCATTTGCTCTCCTCTTGTCCACTTTTGCTCTCCCCGGAGATTCCCTGTAACACTTTGTCCAAATGTCACTTACACAGTGAAACCCTCCCTACCCATCATGGCTAAACCAACTTACCCATTGCCTTCATGTCTTCTCCTTCTTTATTTTCCTCTTTAGAACTTTCCACCTTGTTGACACACATCTTTTTTTTTTTTTATTTTCTTGTGTAACTACTTTTGATAGACTACCAGCAGAGGAGGGCCAAATTTTTTATCTGCATTGTCTATTGAGGAGAAATAATGCCTAGCACTTTCTAAATACAGTCTTATTTTTTGAATGAATGATTTTCCAATATAATTATAACAGAAAGATCATACAGCAAAGGGTATGTGCTATTTCCTATCCAGCCTTCTATTCTATTGACCGTAGGTCATTCACATGTGTCCAAAATCTGCCTTCTATAGTCTGATTGGGCATGCAATTTTTTGAGAACAGTATGTACTTAAGTACATAAACTGGTAATAAATAAATAGATGCATAAATAAATAAATAAAACATGCATCCAGGGTTCAAATTTGGTAAAGAGAAATCATATTTGAAGAACACAAGGCAGATACGTGCCAGAATAGAGACAGCAATAGAATGAAATTCTGATACTTTCAGTTCCTTCTGCTTTTCTAAACTTAGTTTTCTCAATGCTGAATTTTTCATCAGATAATAATAAAAATCAATTCTTACCTATCTCTTACCATATGTCAAACATTGTTCTTAATTTACATTCATTAATATTAGTCCTGGCAATACCCATGAGGAAAGTATGATTATTATCCAGTTTTACAGATGAGGAAACAGTGGAAATGAACACCTAGCCCAAGGTTACATAGCTAGTACTCGGTGGATCTGGACTACAACCCAGGCAGCTTCACTGCACAGACTGTGGTCCTAATTACAGTGCACTAGGCATATAATACGTGAGTTTTCATTTCAGTCCTGGGGTCAAGAAGATTCCCTGGAGTAGGAAATGACAACCCACTCCAGTATTCTTGCCTGGGAAATCCCATGGACAGAAGAGCCTGGAGGACTACAGTTCATGGTGATCTCCTTCTGTCACTTGAACACATCAAACTCTTTGCCATCCTGGCCTCCTCATTTGCTCTCCTCTTGTCCACTTTTGCTCTCCCCGGAGATTCCCTGTAACACTTTGTCCAAATGTCACTTACACAGTGAAACCCTCCCTACCCATCATGGCTAAACCAACTTACCCATTGCCTTCATGTCTTCTCCTTCTTTATTTTCCTCTTTAGAACTTTCCACCTTGTTGACACACATCTTTTTTTTTTTTTATTTTCTTGTGTAACTACTTTTGATAGACTACCAGCAGAGGAGGGCCAAATTTTTTATCTGCATTGTCTATTGAGGAGAAATAATGCCTAGCACTTTCTAAATACAGTCTTATTTTTTGAATGAATGATTTTCCAATATAATTATAACAGAAAGATCATACAGCAAAGGGTATGTGCTATTTCCTATCCAGCCTTCTATTCTATTGACCGTAGGTCATTCACATGTGTCCAAAATCTGCCTTCTATAGTCTGATTGGGCATGCAATTTTTTGAGAACAGTATGTACTTAAGTACATAAACTGGTAATAAATAAATAGATGCATAAATAAATAAATAAAACATGCATCCAGGGTTCAAATTTGGTAAAGAGAAATCATATTTGAAGAACACAAGGCAGATACGTGCCAGAATAGAGACAGCAATAGAATGAAATTCTGATACTTTCAGTTCCTTCTGCTTTTCTAAACTTAGTTTTCTCAATGCTGAATTTTTCATCAGATAATAATAAAAATCAATTCTTACCTATCTCTTACCATATGTCAAACATTGTTCTTAATTTACATTCATTAATATTAGTCCTGGCAATACCCATGAGGAAAGTATGATTATTATCCAGTTTTACAGATGAGGAAACAGTGGAAATGAACACCTAGCCCAAGGTTACATAGCTAGTACTCGGTGGATCTGGACTACAACCCAGGCAGCTTCACTGCACAGACTGTGGTCCTAATTACAGTGCACTAGGCATATAATACGTGAGTTTTCATTTCAGTCCTGGGGTCAAGAAGATTCCCTGGAGTAGGAAATGACAACCCACTCCAGTATTCTTGCCTGGGAAATCCCATGGACAGAAGAGCCTGGAGGACTACAGTTCATGGGGTCATGGAGTCAGACACAACTGAAAGACTAAGCACACAAACATATAATAAAATAACATTTTCATATGTGAGTCAGATGAGGCATAAATTAGTGTTTCTCGTTTGAATCCTAAATGTATGCTTCGTCCTTCCCTCTGCTGTCATTAGGCTTCCCAGGTAGTGCTAGTGGTAAAGAACCCATCTGCCAATTCAGGAAACATAAGAGAAACCGATTCAATTTTGGGGTTGGGGCGATCCCCTAGAGGAGGGCATGGCGACCCACTCTAGTATTTTTTCCTTGGAGAATCCCATGGAAAGAGGAGACTGGTGGACTATTGGGTCGCAAAAAGTCAGCTCTGACTGAAACAACTTAGCACGCATTCACACTGCTGTCATAATGGGTGAATGTGACGATTTGAATTGAAAGTGATAGGAAACAAAATGCCTAGAAAGAGAGTTTGAGCTATCAGATAGGACAAGCCCTCATTTAGGGACTTGGGGACTTGCTTTCTTGGGGATATCACTATGGAGCTGCATGATCTTGGTTTAATATGCCAGCATCTCTAAGCCTTGGTTTTCTTATTATATAATTCTTATGATCTCCTTTAGAATACCATCTGGGAATATGTCATCTCACCAGAAAAGCTTTATAGTTTGACATCCAGCAGTGCCGATTTGAAAGCAACAGGAATTTGTTTAAAGATTGGAGCTACCCATATTTAAGGACTGGGTATATATGGGAACAAACAATCAATGAACATATGAACATAATGGATCTGAAATTATATATTATTGCAAGAGTGTCAGGAGACTAGGAAAACCAGAGCAAAGGTAGCAAGAAAATGTACCCTGCACTAACTCCTTCTCAACTGGAGATATCCAACCATCTCAGAATTTCAAGGACCAATACCATTTGAGTTTTCATCTTCGGTGGATCTGGACTACAACCCAGGCAGCTTCACTGCACAGACTGTGGTCCTAATTACAGTGCACTAGGCATATAATACGTGAGTTTTCATTTCAGTCCTGGGGTCAAGAAGATTCCTGGAGGAGGAAATGGCAACCCACTCCAGTATTCTTGTCTGGAAAAAGCCATGGACAGAAGAGCCTGGAGGACTACAGTTCATGGGGTCATGGAGTCAGACACAACTGAAAGACTAAGCACACAAACATATAATAAAATAACATTTTCATATGTGAGTCAGATGAGGCATAAATTAGTGTTTCTCGTTTGAATCCTAAATGTATGCTTCGTCCTTCCCTCTGCTGTCATTAGGCTTCCCAGGTAGTGCTAGTGGTAAAGAACCCATCTGCCAATTCAGGAAACATAAGAGAAACCGATTCAATTTTGGGGTTGGGGCGATCCCCTAGAGGAGGGCATGGCGACCCACTCTAGTATTTTTTCCTTGGAGAATCCCATGGAAAGAGGAGACTGGTGGACTATTGGGTCGCAAAAAGTCAGCTCTGACTGAAACAACTTAGCACGCATTCACACTGCTGTCATAATGGGTGAATGTGACGATTTGAATTGAAAGTGATAGGAAACAAAATGCCTAGAAAGAGAGTTTGAGCTATCAGATAGGACAAGCCCTCATTTAGGGACTTGGGGACTTGCTTTCTTGGGGATATCACTATGGAGCTGCATGATCTTGGTTTAATATGCCAGCATCTCTAAGCCTTGGTTTTCTTATTATATAATTCTTATGATCTCCTTTAGAATACCATCTGGGAATATGTCATCTCACCAGAAAAGCTTTATAGTTTGACATCCAGCAGTGCCGATTTGAAAGCAACAGGGAATTTGTTTAAAGATTGGAGCTACCCATATTTAAGGACTGGGTATATATGGGAACAAACAATCAATGAACATATGAACATAATGGATCTGAAATTATATATTATTGCAAGAGTGTCAGGAGACTAGGAAAAACCAGAGCAAAGGTAGCAAGAAAATGTACCCTGCACTAACTCCTTCTCAACTGGAGATATCCAACCATTCTCAGAAAATTTCACTTAGCTCTGACTCTACCTTCTCCTCCCCTCCATTAAAGTTGCCACAGGCTCAGGAAACACTCATCTTTAAGAACAATGGGGCATCAAGTCACTCTCACCAAAAAAATAATTGCTGATGGATATTTTAAAAGTTAACATAAAGTCAAACTTAATAAATAGATTGGATCTTCTCATAGCGGCACTCGTCATGAGCTGGAGAGAAAGCAGTGCTAGTCTCTGATAGCTGTGATGTAAATGCTGGCTGCTGAGGCCCTAACTCAGTCTATGCTCAGATTGACTGTACTTTGCAGAATCTTGGAAATATAACCTGAAGTGCAGCAAAGGGGCAGTCTGATATCTTAGCCACTCTTCAATAAGCCTGAGAAAGAGAAAAGGGAGTGCTGTGAGTGATAGAAGGGAGATGCTCAGAGAATTTCCAGGGGCAGGAATCAGAAGAGAGCACTGGGCTTATCTCAGGAGCCCATCAGACAGCCTGAAAGCTCCCAGGCACACCCTTCCAGAACACTTTTTTTTTTTTTTTAAATTAAGACCACAGGTCTAGTCACAAAAGAAATTAGAGAAAAGAAATGATGTGGTTTTCTATACATTTCAAAGGTTTATGGTTGTGATCCTAGTGCACAAGAACTTCTATAATCAAAGAGAAGTGAACGTAATACACCAATATGCAATACTCAAAAAAATTATACAATATTAACAAAATGACTCCAGCTTGTAAGAATTTTCTCATTCTATTGCCCCCCATATCAAATATGAGCAAATGGAATAAACAGAGTAAACTGAAACATATGCCAAGCATCTCTAAGCCTTGGTTTTCTTATTATATAATTCTTATGATCTCCTTTAGAATACCATCTGGGAATATGTCATCTCACCAGAAAAGCTTTATAGTTTGACATCCAGCAGTGCCGATTTGAAAGCAACAGGGAATTTGTTTAAAGATTGGAGCTACCCATATTTAAGGACTGGGTATATATGGGAACAAACAATCAATGAACATATGAACATAATGGATCTGAAATTATATATTATTGCAAGAGTGTCAGGAGACTAGGAAAAACCAGAGCAAAGGTAGCAAGAAAATGTACCCTGCACTAACTCCTTCTCAACTGGAGATATCCAACCATTCTCAGAAAATTTCACTTAGCTCTGACTCTACCTTCTCCTCCCCTCCATTAAAGTTGCCACAGGCTCAGGAAACACTCATCTTTAAGAACAATGGGGCATCAAGTCACTCTCACCAAAAAAATAATTGCTGATGGATATTTTAAAAGTTAACATAAAGTCAAACTTAATAAATAGATTGGATCTTCTCATAGCGGCACTCGTCATGAGCTGGAGAGAAAGCAGTGCTAGTCTCTGATAGCTGTGATGTAAATGCTGGCTGCTGAGGCCCTAACTCAGTCTATGCTCAGATTGACTGTACTTTGCAGAATCTTGGAAATATAACCTGAAGTGCAGCAAAGGGGCAGTCTGATATCTTAGCCACTCTTCAATAAGCCTGAGAAAGAGAAAAGGGAGTGCTGTGAGTGATAGAAGGAGATGCTCAGAGAATTTCCAGGGGCAGGAATCAGAAGAGAGCACTGGGCTTATCTCAGGAGCCCATCAGACAGCCTGAAAGCTCCCAGGCACACCCTTCCAGAACACTTTTTTTTTTTTTTTAAATTAAGACCACAGGTCTAGTCACAAAAGAAATTAGAGAAAAGAAATGATGTGGTTTTCTATACATTTCAAAGGTTTATGGTTGTGATCCTAGTGCACAAGAACTTCTATAATCAAAGAGAAGTGAACGTAATACACCAATATGCAATACTCAAAAAAATTATACAATATTAACAAAATGACTCCAGCTTGTAAGAATTTTCTCATTCTATTGCCCCCCATATCAAATATGAGCAAATGGAATAAACAGAGTAAACTGAAACATCAGTTGAAATGTGTGTTTCTCAAAATGTCCGTGTAGTCTATATCCGTATCACCCTGAATGCGCCTAATCTCATCCAAAATGTCCGTGCCATGTCTTAGATTTAAGAACTGCCTATGGCACTGGACCAGGTTCATGCTCCTTCTCTTTCAGAATTTATATTAATGGTTTCTCATCTCTTATCCCCCATAACCCTTTATGAGATGTCTATGAGGACTCACAGATAAAATTATTGAATCCATTAATTAGACAATATTGTAGAATTGAAATCCAGCACCTACCAGAGAGGAGGGATCTTCCTTTATAGGCTAGGAGTAAACAGTACAAAGCTGTGGTTGAGTATTGTTTACTGCTCTATCTCATGAGACCCAAACAAATGATTATTAGGTAACTGATTTTTTGTTCCATGAATGAGTTAGAGAATAGTTATCTTACCTACAAACTTCCCTTGAGGTCTCAGATGAATACAATGTTGTTTTAAGGCTTAAAAACCCCAGCTAAGTTTAGTTTCTTCTCTCTGAAAAAAAAAAAAAAAAGTGATGTAAACATCTTCTTCTGGCAACATTGCACATCTGTTCTATTAGACTTGAATGTTTTTATTCTTATTCTTGATTCTGTCTTCCCCCATTTCTGACTCTCTTTCCCTTACTAACTAGTTCTCACATTTCATTCCCTCAATTTTTTTGTCTGGTAAGATAGTGGAGAGAAAAGGGGAAAAAAATTCACCCCCTAACTATTCATATTTTATTATTATTCATGAGAAATTTAGGTGGAATAAACTCAGAAAAAATAAGGAAGTTATTATTAAGAAAATGAGACATTATATGTGATTTTTTCTTCCTGTTATTTCCGAATGATTACAGGCACCTCCATTTTATAGTGGTTTTAAGATAATTGTGGTAGAAACCTGCCCACAAAAGTACAGACTTGCTTTCCATCATCACAACATGGACCTCACCATATGAGGATGCAATTTGTATTTTGAAATACATATTAAATTTCTTTTTGGTCCCCAAAGCTATGCTTCCCGGCTTTTCTCCATCTGACCACATACAGATTTCTCACTGCTTGAAACAAATGTGATGTATGGAAATCAGAACTCTCTTCAAATCCAAGGTGATTCTTTCCTTTACAGGAGTATTCAGCAAAATGTTTCTAAGAAATAGCTAGTTTCTCCTCTGCATTTGAATGATAACATGGCATACAACAATTCAATCCACAAAGAAAGTTGAGCGTTCAATTATGTGTTTTAATGACAAGGAAAATAAGTTACATGGGAATAATGATTTCTGTTTTCAAAGTCTTGTAATCAATCACTACAATTCAGGAATGACTATGTTCTAAAGATAAAAAAAAAGGATGCTTAGTTTAGGGATTCAAAAATAATTAAAGGCATAGGCTGTGCTTTCAAAAAGTTTATGTTCTAATTACAAAGGGAGCCAGCTACATATTTAGAACAAACTGTGATATTCCCCCTGTTAAAAATAAGTCCACAGGTCCAAGATGAAGTCACTTCACCAAATGAAAACTGAGGCATGGTTTCAGCTGTCTCATAAAGGGAATTATTCAGGAATTGCCTGGTCAGCACTATTCAGTAATCAGCCTGATAGACCCTTGCCATTACCGTAGACAAAGGTAACTTTTCAATAATCAACTCACTTTCTTACCTATTATTATTTGCTTGTTCCCTTTTCTTACTGTTTCTGAAAGTCTTTCATTTTGTATAGGTCATTGGGTCTCCTTTCTACCTGCAGGGTTAAATACTGCCTGATTGAAATTCATTCTTTCTCAAATAAACTCAAAATTTTAATGTGCCTCAGTTCATCTTTTGACAGTTCTGGGATCAGAAAAGGGAACCAAAGGGCACACCCTATATCTCCTAGGAGCAACAATCAACCAGACCTGGATGCCAATGAAGCCACTTCGTTCCCACTTTCTCATTGCTTCTGAAGGTGGTGGGCAGGCCCCTCTAAAATTCTAGAACCACAGTTTTTGTGTTACTACTTTGAGCGATTATTTTATGAACTGGGTCTAAAAACCAGCTGGAGTTAAACTGAGTCTGACTTAGAAACTGGACGTTAGCTGAACTGCTTCCATTTACAGACTCTGATTTAGAAACTAAATTCAATCTGAGGTTGAACTGGGTCCGATTTAGGAAGGTAACTGAGTCTGGACTGGGGCTGGTCTTACTTAAACTAGGTCCAGTGCGAGATCTGAGGTGAATACAATGTTGTTTAAATGCTGAAGAAAACAAAACAAAACAAAACAAAAACCAGCTAAACTTACTAAAGGTAATCTCAAAATTTAGCGTAGATATGTGAAAGTCACTCAGCCATGTCTGAATCTTTGTGATTCCATGAACAGTAGCCTGCTAGACTCCTCTGTCCATGGAATTCTCTGGGAAAGAATACTGGAGTGGGTTACCATTTTCTTCTCCAAGGGATCTTCCCCACTCAGAGATTGAACCCAGGTATCCTGCATTTCAGGCAGATTCTTTACCATCCTAACCACCAGAGAAGCCCCTGAGCGGGGAGCCTACTTATGTTCATCTGCTTCTGAGGTGTTCTAGAGACAAAGGGTCTCAGTTAAGCACTCATTAAAAAGGGTAGAGAGAAAAATATTTTCTTCTCATGTACAGTTTATGATGACCAGACACCGTACCTTTCACACATCAGAGACTACAGATACATCCTGGAAAAAAAAAAAAAAAACTGATAGAAGTGGGAAAATGCTAAGAATTCTCTCTGAAATCTAGCCCAGCCAGATTGCTTTTTGTGGTGTCTGGTCAAGAAAAAAAAAGATGAAATTTCCTGTTTTCCTCTTCTTTACAAATTCTGATTGTGTGAGAAAACATTTGTAAGAATTGTACCTTTGAACTGTAACTCACAAATTTGTGTTTGAATACCATTGGTTATCAATCTTTTATACCCCAGGGACAGGTATGTATTGTTTGTTCATCTAATTTTTTATTTTGAGAAGTAAATAATTATCCTACGGCTTCACAGCCCTTACTTAAGAGGCCCTTATTTTTTTTTATATATTTTTTTGACCACTTTTGTTGGTCTTTCATTTATTTATTTTCATCTATCTTTGTTCTTTGGCCTATTTGGACCTCCCATTGCTGTGGCCTCGTTGCAGGGTACAAGCTCTGGGTGCATTGGACACATTGGTCTAGCTACTCTGCAGCACGTGGTACCTTCCCAGGCCAGGAATCCAACTGGCACCCCTTGCACTGTAAGACAGAATCCTTATCCACCGGACCACTGGGGAAGCCCAGCCTTTACATTTTGACTGGACATGAGTGGGCATTACATTCCAAAAAATCAAGTTTGATTTCGTTGGTTTAATGAAAACAGGCATGTCTTTAAATTATTAGCATGAAGCATAATACTTTTATTCTAAGTTTAATAAATGTCAAATAAGCCTCATGTTATCAGTGTTACAGAACTTGTCAACAAAGAAGTCAACTTAAGATTATGAATAATTGTTTAATGCCTCATGAAATTATCATGAGTAACCTATACATAATTGTTAAGAACAAGCAAATCAATTTGTTTTTCACTTTCTGAGTCATGTCTGGCTCTTTGTGACCCCATGGACTGTAGTATGGTAGGGTTCGCTGTCCTTCACCATCCCTCAGAGATTGCTCCAATTAATATCAATTTAGTTGGTGATTCCATCCAGTCATCTCATCGTCTTTCACCCCTTACTCCTGATGCCCTCATTGTATTACAGTGCTGGGTCTTTCCCAATGAGTCAGTTCTTCACTTCAGATGGCCAAAGTATTGGCGCATCAGTTCTTCCAATGGATATCCAGGACTGATTTCATTTAGGATGGACTGATTTGATCCCTTTGCTGTTCCAGGGACTCTCAAGAGTGTTCCCCAGTATCACAACTCAAAAGTATCAATTCTTCAACATTAAACTTTCTTTGTGGTTCAACTCTCACATCCATACATGACTATAGGAAAAAATCATAGGCTTGACTAGAGAAACTTATGTCAGCAAAGTGATTTCTCTGCTTTTAAATATGCTGTGTAGGTTTGTCATAGCTTTTCTTCCAAGGAACAAGCATCTTTTAATTTCACTGGCTGCAGTCACCATTGGCAGTGATTTTGGAGCCCAAGAAAATAAAGTTCATCATTGTTTCCATTTGTTACCCATTTATTTGCCATGAAATGATGGGACTGAATGGGTCTTAGTTTTTTGAATGTTGAGTTTTAAACCAGCTTTTTCATTCTCCTCTTTCAGCCTTATCAAGGATCTCTTTAGTTCTTACCTTCTGCAATAAAGGTGGCTTCATCTGCATATCTAATGTTATTGATATTTACCCCTGCAGTCTTGAATCCATCTTGTGATTCATCCAGTGCAGCATTTTGAATGATGCACTCACAAAATGCTATATATGCAGGGTAATAATATACAACTTTGATGTACTCCTTTCCACAATTTTGAACCATTCTGTTTTCCATGTCCTGTTCTAACTATTGCTTGCTGACCTACATACAGTTTTCTCAGGAGACAGGTAAGGCAGTCTTGTATATCCATATTTTCAAGAATTTTCCACAGTTTTATTGTGATCCACACCATCAAAGACTTTAGTGTAGCCAATGAAGCAGAAATAGATGTTTTTCTGGAATCCCCTTACTTTTTCAATGATTTAATTTATGTTGGTCATTTGATCTCTGGTTGCTCTGTCCTTTCTAAATCCAGCTTGTGCATCTGGAAGTTCTTGGTTCGTGCAGTGTGGAAGCCTAGCTTGAAGGATTTTGAGCATTACCTTTTGAAAATGTGAAATAAGCACATTTGTGTGGTGGATTTAGCATTCTTTCCTTTGCACTTCTTTGGGGTTGAAATGAAAACTGACTTTCCCAGTCCTGTGGCCATTGCTGGCATACTGAGTGCAGCAGTTTAAACAGCATCATTTTTTAGGATTTGAAATAGGTCATCTGGAGGCCCATCATCTCAAGTAGGTTTGTGCATAGTAGTGACTCCTAAAGCCCACTTGACTTCACACTCCAGAGTGCCTGACTCTAGATGAATGATCACACATCCGTGGTCATCCAGGTCATTAATACATTTTTTGTACATTTTATCTGTGTATTTTTGCCACTTCTTAACATCTTCAATATCTGTTAGATTCATATCATTTCTATCCTTTCTTATTCCCATCTTTACATGAAATGCTCCCTTTGTATCTCTAATTTTCTTGAAAATATCTCTATTTGTTCCCCTTCTATTTTCCTATACTTCTTTGCACTGTTCACTTAAGAAAGCTCTCTTTTCTCTGCTCAATATTCTTTGGAACTCTGCATTTAGTAGTGTATATCTTTCTCTTTATCCTTTTTCCTTCATTTCTTTTCTCAGCTATCTGAAAAGTCTCCATAGACAACCATTTTTCTTTGTATTTCTTTTTCTTGGGGGTCATTTTGGACACTGCATCATGTACAATGTTACTGCACTCTGTCCAGAGTTCTACTGGCACTCGGTCTATCAGCTCTAATTCCTACAACCTGTCACTTCCTTAATATTCATAGATTTTATGTAGTTCATACCTGAATGGCCTAGGGCTTCCCTAGTGGATCAGTTGGTAAAGTGACTGTTGGCAATGCTGGAGACCCAAGTTGAATCACTGGGTCAAGAAAATCTCCAGGAGAAGATAATGGCTGTATGTTTTTAGCCTGTTTATCTAACTTCTTCCTTTTTCAGCCTGTTTATTTAACTTTTGACATTTGACAACTTCCTCAAATCAAATTCTAAATGGAATATTTATGATCTCAAACTAACTTTGAGATTTTCTGGAAGGCCCCTAGAAAATCTGAAAGGATTTGTCTGTTATCTTGTGAAAGAAAGCTGTAAACTAATTGGGTTTATTTTGTATGTTAATTGCATGGCAAGCATTGCCAAATAAGTGATGATAAAGTTATTTGGTTATATTTGTGTGAATGTAGTAATTAATATGTGTTCTAGAAATTGTATGAAATTTTTGTAAAAAAAATATGACGTCTTATGATATGTTATGAGCCATAATTCTAGTTTTATACAGAAACGTCATATGTCACAGAAAAAAAATAATAAAAACAAGCAAAAAAAAATCCTTGCCAATACTATTGTAATAAATTCTCATCAAATATTTAATCATGGGCATATCAAGCTCTTCTCTTTTTTTCAATAATTGTTTGATGCCTTTGTAAAACTAAAATTCATTGAAAAGAGTACTCTGGATTCATTGTACCCTTGTCAGATTATAATATATCAAATCTTGGGTGCACATTTCACAACTGCAAAAGCTTTCTCTAACATCTGATCCTGAGCAAATGAGGGAGACCTCAAAATCAAATTGATTCGTAAGAGAAGTAACAAATATCAAGGTAAACTGCTCCTTCAAAGGGGCTGGATTTAGAATGTTTCTTTCCATTTTTACTTCCCTCTCTATCAACCTGACCATGCTCTTGCATTGTTAGAAAAAAAATGCCAGTGTTCACATATCTCAACCCATTACAAAAGGGGGTGATGCAACCTCTAAATGAGTCTTGGTATTGCCACACTACTAGTGATCCTATGGTTGTGCCTTTCACAGAATTCTTCCTGATTTTCAATGCCTCAGTTTCTCTGGCATAAATTCAGCCCCCTCTCTATTGTGTCAGATTCTCTAGCCTTGGAGGTCCATTTCCCTGTCTCTGTTTAACAGCCCTAAACATGGAGACTTTTATCCAGACACTGTACAAAGAAAGGGACACAAAATTAAGGAAACCAAAATAAATCCAGTTTACACATCCTTAAATTTTACTACCCCTCCCATGGCTGTTACTTTTCCAGTCCTAAGCCACACATTCAAATAGAAAATGCAAAGAGGCAATAAAGGTTCAAAAATGTCTTCCTTTGATATATCTCTACTCTTCTGCCAGGGAGTAAGTTCAAATCAGGAATCTCTTCTTGACACTTAAAGATACTCTGGAATCTGTTACTAAAGCAATAGCTGTCCCCAAATATCCCTATATTCTGTTGTCACTTTTCTTGATAAAATGTTAGCCCTTGATTATCTTTTAGCTGAGCCAGGTGGTGTTTGCTCTATGGTTACCACTACTTGCTACACTTGGATTGACACTCCAGACCTTGGGAATTATCATGCTAAGTCTCTCTGATACTCTGTATTCTTTTAAAAGTTTTAAGTGATGTTTGTACTCATTAGCCACCTAGCAAATGATTTCCCTAGGAATTCAATGTCAGAAAAAGGAATAAAGAGAACCACCAACTTGAAGAAAGTGAATATGGCATTGTGACCTGTGAATGCCATACAGACATTCTGGAAGAAAAAAGAAAACTGTAAAAATGCCAGAGCAGTGCCTGGAAATAGTTGTTATGATCAAGCTTTATATTTTATCACATATCTCAGGCTTAGAATCATGATCAAAATGGAAAATTTGTTAAAAACAAGCAAACGGTCCCAAAATGAAGTTGCTTATGCTAAGCCCCACACCACCAAATTGAAACTTAATTACATTTTCAACTCTTCCAGAAATGGAATCTTAAACCAGTCATTCAGGAATTGCCTGATCAGCACTAGTTAGGTAATCTGCCTGATAGACCTCTGTCATCCCCTAAAGGAAAGTAGCTTTGCAATAACCAACCCAATTTTTTGCCTAGTGTAACTTCCTTTTCTCTCTGCCTTCTGGCTGCAAAAAGCTTTCATTTCATAGAACTCCTAGGAGCTTCTATCTGTTTCCTAGATAGGATGCCGCCCAATTCAATCAATTTGTTGCTCAAATAAATTCAGAAATTTTAATATAACTCAGCTAATCTTTTAACATCTCTCAAAAGGGCATAGAGAATATAAAGGAAGAACAAAGGAGGCAATATGTGGGCAGTGAGAAAGTTGAATGGAGGATAGGATATCCTTCTGGATAATATCAGCATACACTGAAATTTGCATCCTAGTTTCTTGGTAGTGTCTTCCCTTTACTACAGTCTGGACACCTAATACATTGCTTTGTTTCAAAGCAGTAGTGTACTTTAGGTTCTAATTTATTTCTCACACATCATAGGATCCTAAAATATATGGTATATTTCTTTGGTGTACCACTGCCTCTACATGGTCTTGGAAAAATTGGAAACAACAAATTTAACTCTCCAATTGATTGAGCATACTCATCTTCTTGACAGTTATTTGAATCACTTGAGTCTCCTCCTTGGTACTCTAAGGGAGATATCAACAATACATTTTAACTGTTTATCAACACCACTTATTAATTTTTTACAGTGGTAACAAACAAACAAACAACAACAAAACTCATTGAATATTCTAGCTTAAATGTGAGTTTAAGAAAACTACATACATGATCTGCACACAAACCAGTGTGTGCATAGTAAGTCACTTCTGCTGTATTAAGTTGCATGATTTGTGACTCTATGGACAGTAACTCACCAGACTCTTCAGTCCATGAGATATTTAGATATTTAGGCAAAAATACTAGAGTGGGTTATCATGCTTTCCTCTGGGGGATCTTCCTGACCCAGGGTTTGGATCCATGTCTCTTAAATCTACATTGACAGGTGGGCTCTTTACCACTAGCGCCACTCAGGAGGCACACTAATGAAAATAGCAAAGTAGTCAACTAGTGCTTAGGAGAGTGAGCTTTGAAATCATTGAGACCTGTCTATCTAACTCCCTAGCTGTACAATTTTGGATAAGTCGCTCTGCCACTATTATCTTCAATTTCTTCAACTGTGAAATAGAAATTATAACATATCTCTCATAGTTTTGTGAGACTAAATTTAAACCACTTGTGAATAGTTTGTCGCCCAGTGTCTGGTACCAGTATAATACTTTGGAAAAAACTATAGTTATTTTAAATATTTTTTTCTACAAAGTGTACTGTCTAAGCTTGTCCATCTTGAGATACACCAGACGGTCAAGAGTGATATTTAAGAGAATCTTGACTAGAGGGATAAACAAATTTTTAAAGGCATTGTCAAAGTCATTCTTTTCCAAACCTGCATAACTGGAATTTGTTGTCATTGTTCCCAACCACTTTGCATGACCCTTCCCACTCTTCTCTTAATGAAATTTTTCAAAGCAGTAGTGTACTTTAGGTTCTAATTTATTTCTCACACATCATAGGATCCTAAAATATATGGTATATTTCTTTGGTGTACCACTGCCTCTACATGGTCTTGGAAAAATTGGAAACAACAAATTTAACTCTCCAATTGATTGAGCATACTCATCTTCTTGACAGTTATTTGAATCACTTGAGTCTCCTCCTTGGTACTCTAAGGGAGATATCAACAATACATTTTAACTGTTTATCAACACCACTTATTAATTTTTTACAGTGGTAACAAACAAACAAACAACAACAAAACTCATTGAATATTCTAGCTTAAATGTGAGTTTAAGAAAACTACATACATGATCTGCACACAAACCAGTGTGTGCATAGTAAGTCACTTCTGCTGTATTAAGTTGCATGATTTGTGACTCTATGGACAGTAACTCACCAGACTCTTCAGTCCATGAGATATTTAGATATTTAGGCAAAAATACTAGAGTGGGTTATCATGCTTTCCTCTGGGGGATCTTCCTGACCCAGGGTTTGGATCCATGTCTCTTAAATCTACATTGACAGGTGGGCTCTTTACCACTAGCGCCACTCAGGAGGCACACTAATGAAAATAGCAAAGTAGTCAACTAGTGCTTAGGAGAGTGAGCTTTGAAATCATTGAGACCTGTCTATCTAACTCCCTAGCTGTACAATTTTGGATAAGTCGCTCTGCCACTATTATCTTCAATTTCTTCAACTGTGAAATAGAAATTATAACATATCTCTCATAGTTTTGTGAGACTAAATTTAAACCACTTGTGAATAGTTTGTCGCCCAGTGTCTGGTACCAGTATAATACTTTGGAAAAAACTATAGTTATTTTAAATATTTTTTTCTACAAAGTGTACTGTCTAAGCTTGTCCATCTTGAGATACACCAGACGGTCAAGAGTGATATTTAAGAGAATCTTGAATTGAGGGATAAACAAATTTTTTTAAAGGCATTGTCAAAGTCATTCTTTTCCAAACCTGCATAACTGGAATTTGTTGTCATTGTTCCCAACCACTTTGCATGACCCTTCCCCACTCTTCTCTTAATGAATCATTGTTCCCCCTCCATAAAAATCATACTCATAGCCTTTGTGCTACTATTCGTCATTTTTATTCCTCATCTACAAAACCTTTCTTGGTCTACTAGGACTCTAGGTACTAACCTTTAAATATTACTTCTTAGGAGGACCCTTGGCTTCTTGCTTCCACTTGAGTTTGGCGAGTGGAAGGCACCAGCAACAGATGAAAGGAAATAAGAAAGACTCTAGGGTATGTCTTCTCTGTTCTCTTCCTGTGTAGTTACCATGGTTGGGCAAGAGTGTCTCTATCTTGCTGGATGGCTTTCTCTCATGTCCTTCAGTCTGAAGGCTAACAAGGCCTTCTTGTAATATTAGTTTCCAGGATCATCAGTATCCTTTGTTGATTTCCACAGTTTGTTCAGTAAATAATTTTCTTTAGAATCTCATCGCTGCTGATTTCTGCTGGGAATATGGGTATTAAAAAAATATTCATTCTTTCACTCATTTATCCTTTTACTTAACCACCCACTCGAATTAAAGCATACCAGTCACTATGATGGGAACTGAGGTGCAATTAAGAAATATAAGTAAAAGAGATTCTAATGGGGCATTCTGCACCCTACTGTGGAACTGTAAAATATCCAAAAAGACTACTGTCCCTCCAGCTCGCATGAGGGTTTCTTGGTGGAACTGTTAGAATATTCAGAGAGATTGCAGACAGTGGAATAGGGTTCATGCTCAAAAGTGTCATCTGCATATTCTACCTACTTTTCTTCAACACACACACACACACACACACACACACACACCCCAAAAATAATGGAAAACTTCCTGGAAAAGGCACAGAACTGTTTTTGAGCTGAGCATATTAGATCCATGATTGAAATGTTTTCGCTCTATTTAAGACACAGACTGCTGGGTATCAATAGCAGCGATGGAATGAAACTAGAACTTTTAAAGTAGGTGATGATAGTTATGAAGATCTAGAAATAACAATAACTGAAAGCCATAAATGCATTGAAAGTGTATTAGTTGTTCAGTCTTGTCTGACTCTGAAGCCCCATGGACTCTAGCCCACCAGACTCTTTTTTTTTTTTTTTTTTAAGATTTATTTATTTATTTTGGGCGGGGATCGGGTTGGGGAGGGAGGGGAGCGGGCAGGCCACTTCTATTGGTCCTTCATTTCTCCATTTTCATCTGTCTTTTTTTCTTTGGCTCCTGTGGGCCTCCCACCATGGTGGCGTCTGTTGTTGCAGAGCACCAGCTCTGCGCTCCAGAGCTCCGGCTCGGTGATTGGACACATCAGTCCAGCCGCTCCACGGCACGTGGGATCTTCCCAGGCCAGGGATCGAACCGGCGCCCCTTGCACTGCAAGGCGGTGTCCTTACCCACTGGACCACCAGGGGAAGCCCCCCACCAGACTCTTGCCCATGGAATTCTCCAGGCAAGAATACGGCCATTCCCTTCTCCAGGGTTCTTTGTAACCCAGGGATGGAATCCAGGTCTCCTGCATTGCAGACAGATTCTTCACTGTCTGAGCCACCAGAGAAGCTCAGAACACTATGTGTTGCCTGGCAATTGAACCCAGGTCAACTGCTTGGAAGGCGTCTATGCTCATTATTATACCACAAATGCTGCACCAAAATATGTATTAGAGAAAAGCATACCAGTCACTATGATGGGAACTGAGGTGCAATTAAGAAATATAAGTAAAAGAGATTCTAATGGGGCATTCTGCACCCTACTGTGGAACTGTAAAATATCCAAAAAGACTACTGTCCCTCCAGCTCGCATGAGGGTTTCTTGGTGGAACTGTTAGAATATTCAGAGAGATTGCAGACAGTGGAATAGGGTTCATGCTCAAAAGTGTCATCTGCATATTCTACCTACTTTTCTTCAACACACACACACACACACACACACACACACACACCCCAAAAATAATGGAAAACTTCCTGGAAAAGGCACAGAACTGTTTTTGAGCTGAGCATATTAGATCCATGATTGAAATGTTTTCGCTCTATTTAAGACACAGACTGCTGGGTATCAATAGCAGCGATGGAATGAAACTAGAACTTTTAAAGTAGGTGATGATAGTTATGAAGATCTAGAAATAACAATAACTGAAAGCCATAAATGCATTGAAAGTGTATTAGTTGTTCAGTCTTGTCTGACTCTGAAGCCCCATGGACTCTAGCCCACCAGACTCTTTTTTTTTTTTTTTTTTAAGATTTATTTATTTATTTTGGGCGGGGATCGGGTTGGGGAGGGAGGGGAGCGGGCAGGCCACTTCTATTGGTCCTTCATTTCTCCATTTTCATCTGTCTTTTTTTCTTTGGCTCCTGTGGGCCTCCCACCATGGTGGCGTCTGTTGTTGCAGAGCACCAGCTCTGCGCTCCAGAGCTCCGGCTCGGTGATTGGACACATCAGTCCAGCCGCTCCACGGCACGTGGGATCTTCCCAGGCCAGGGATCGAACCGGCGCCCCTTGCACTGCAAGGCGGTGTCCTTACCCACTGGACCACCAGGGGAAGCCCCCCACCAGACTCTTGCCCATGGAATTCTCCAGGCAAGAATACGGCCATTCCCTTCTCCAGGGTTCTTTGTAACCCAGGGATGGAATCCAGGTCTCCTGCATTGCAGACAGATTCTTCACTGTCTGAGCCACCAGAGAAGCTCAGAACACTATGTGTTGCCTGGCAATTGAACCCAGGTCAACTGCTTGGAAGGCGTCTATGCTCATTATTATACCACAAATGCTGCACCAAAATATGTATTAGGGAAAAGCAAAAGGCATAAGAGTTGCAGGCACTGTGTCAAATCAAGAATTTAAGTCCTAAAGATGTGTCTATCCAAGATTACCAGCTAGTCCCTGACATGATCATGATAAACATACTTCTAAACACAGTTACGTCTTTAAAAAGAATCAGAACCACTCAGACAGCTCAATACTGAAAAAATGAGCAACCCAATCAAAAAATGGGAAAAAGACCTAAAGAGACATCTATGCAAGGAAGACATACAGATAGCCAGGAAACACATGAAAAGATGCTCAACATTGCTTATTATTAGAGAACTGCAAATCAAAACTACAACTAGATATCACTTTACACCAGTCAGAATGGCCATCATCAAAAAATCCAAAAAATCTACAGATAATTAATTCTGGAGAGGGTATGGGGAAAAGGGAAAACTCCTGCATGTAAATTGATTCAACCACTATGGAAGGCATTATGGAGATTCCTCAAAAAGTTAAGAATAGAAGCACCATATGACCCAGAAATCCCACTATTAGACTTATACTCTGAAGAAATCAAAATTGAAAGAGACACCTGTACCCCAATATTCATTGCAGCACTCTACACAATAGCTAGATCATGGAAGCAACCGAGATGTCCATTGACGATGTCCATCGATGAATGAATGGATAAAGAAACTATGGTACATATATACAAAGTAACACTTCTCAGCCATACAAAGAAAATGCAGAAGATTCAATTCTAATGAGTTGGATGAATTTAAAACTTATTACACACAGTGAAGTGAGTCAAAAAGAGAAGAACAGATACAGTATACTAACACATATATATATGGAATGGAGTAAGCTCGTACTGATAAACACACACACAGAGTATCGATGGAAAAAAAGTCGTAGAGAACAGACTTATGGACACTGGGGACATGGAAAAGTGGGTGATTCTTTGTAACCCAGGGATGGAATCCAGGTCTCCTGCATTGCAGACAGATTCTTCACTGGGCACCAAAGCTCAGAACACTATGTGTTGCCTGGCAATTGAACCCAGGTCAACTGCTTGGAAGGCGTCTATGCTCATTATTATACCACAAATGCTGCACCAAAATATGTATTAGGGAAAAGCAAAAGGCATAAGAGTTGCAGGCACTGTGTCAAATCAAGAATTTAAGTCCTAAAGATGTGTCTATCCAAGATTACCAGCTAGTCCCTGACATGATCATGATAAACATACTTCTAAACACAGTTACGTCTTTAAAAAGAATCAGAACCACTCAGACAGCTCAATACTGAAAAAATGAGCAACCCAATCAAAAAATGGGAAAAAGACCTAAAGAGACATCTATGCAAGGAAGACATACAGATAGCCAGGAAACACATGAAAAGATGCTCAACATTGCTTATTATTAGAGAACTGCAAATCAAAACTACAACTAGATATCACTTTACACCAGTCAGAATGGCCATCATCAAAAAATCCAAAAAATCTACAGATAATTAATTCTGGAGAGGGTATGGGGAAAAGGGAAAACTCCTGCATGTAAATTGATTCAACCACTATGGAAGGCATTATGGAGATTCCTCAAAAAGTTAAGAATAGAAGCACCATATGACCCAGAAATCCCACTATTAGACTTATACTCTGAAGAAATCAAAATTGAAAGAGACACCTGTACCCCAATATTCATTGCAGCACTCTACACAATAGCTAGATCATGGAAGCAACCGAGATGTCCATTGACGATGTCCATCGATGAATGAATGGATAAAGAAACTATGGTACATATATACAAAGTAACACTTCTCAGCCATACAAAGAAAATGCAGAAGATTCAATTCTAATGAGTTGGATGAATTTAAAACTTATTACACACAGTGAAGTGAGTCAAAAAGAGAAGAACAGATACAGTATACTAACACATATATATATGGAATGGAGTAAGCTCGTACTGATAAACACACACACAGAGTATCGATGGAAAAAAAGTCGTAGAGAACAGACTTATGGACACTGGGGACATGGAAAAGTGGGTGAGAGATATGGAAAGAGCAACAAGTAACCCTATACTATCTTATGTAAAAGAGATAACTATTATCAATGAGCTGTGAGACTAAGGGATCATGCATGGGGGCTATGTGATGGCCTAGAGGAATGGAATTGGAGGGGAATGGGATATACATATGACTAATCTGGAATTATACGTATCTGTAAACAACTGAACTCTGTAAAATCAAAAAAGCAAAATAAAAATCATGTGATTGTGAAAAAAAAATAAAAGAATCAGAGCCGTTGAGTAAGGGACACTGGAATTTCAGGAACTCAACTACTTTTGGAGGGAGTACTTTGAGAACTTAGGGTTTTGCCTACCACTTGGAATCACATTATGTGGGCAGCTATTTCCTTCACCTATACACATGACACAGCCCTGTTTCTGGTCCTGCTGACAGAGAAGCACTCAGCTGTGATTTGTACACAGTGCTCTCAGTTTTCTTTATATCTGAATGCCCTCAGGTAAGGGTGGATTAACTTGCCCTTGGTTTTCATGGTGTGAGGCATCATCTGTCACGCCTTATGTCTTTTTAAATTTTCTTGGCTTGAACCTTTACATTTTGTCATCATAAGTTAGAATGCAGGCAGTTCTGACTGTGAGCTATTTGAGTCCTCATGTGTGTGTTTGAGGGGATGAAGACCTGTGCCAGGAATATAGGTTAATGCCAGGGCCAAACACAAATCCTTCTCTTTCAGATTTTGGAGAAATCCTGGAAATGACTGTTAGAATAACTGAAAGCAGCCACCTGCTTGTTTTTTTTTTTTTTTTTTCCAAGAAAAGATTCAATGGGCCTATCCACACCATTCTAACTGAAAGATTAGTCTGAACTGAATTTTTGGTATATGTAGCAATTTATGAATAAATTTGCATCCTTAACTTGACCACCCTCATTTGTACGGAATGCTATGGTAATTGACCAGATGCTCACAGTCAGGATTGAAGCATTAATTTTCCCAGATGCTGGACGTATTCTTGTGGACAGCTCTTAGTGCTGCCATCCATTCCACTATTCCAGAATTGTCTTTTGACTGAAGAGAGCAGCTCTGTCCAAGATCACACACTTTTCCAGGGGTCAAGAAAATGCCGAGAGGAATAAATATTTGGCCCCTTTGCTCTAATTTGGGATGTTTCTTCAGTGCCAATTCCAGATCCTACAGAATCATTTTAGACTAAGGGATCATGCATGGGGCTATGTGATGGCCTAGAGGAATGGAATTGGAGGGGAATGGGATATACATATGACTAATCTGGAATTATACGTATCTGTAAACAACTGAACTCTGTAAAATCAAAAAAGCAAAATAAAAATCATGTGATTGTGAAAAAAAAATAAAAGAATCAGAGCCGTTGAGTAAGGGACACTGGAATTTCAGGAACTCAACTACTTTTGGAGGGAGTACTTTGAGAACTTAGGGTTTTGCCTACCACTTGGAATCACATTATGTGGGCAGCTATTTCCTTCACCTATACACATGACACAGCCCTGTTTCTGGTCCTGCTGACAGAGAAGCACTCAGCTGTGATTTGTACACAGTGCTCTCAGTTTTCTTTATATCTGAATGCCCTCAGGTAAGGGTGGATTAACTTGCCCTTGGTTTTCATGGTGTGAGGCATCATCTGTCACGCCTTATGTCTTTTTAAATTTTCTTGGCTTGAACCTTTACATTTTGTCATCATAAGTTAGAATGCAGGCAGTTCTGACTGTGAGCTATTTGAGTCCTCATGTGTGTGTTTGAGGGGATGAAGACCTGTGCCAGGAATATAGGTTAATGCCAGGGCCAAACACAAATCCTTCTCTTTCAGATTTTGGAGAAATCCTGGAAATGACTGTTAGAATAACTGAAAGCAGCCACCTGCTTGTTTTTTTTTTTTTTTTCCAAGAAAAGATTCAATGGGCCTATCCACACCATTCTAACTGAAAGATTAGTCTGAACTGAATTTTTGGTATATGTAGCAATTTATGAATAAATTTGCATCCTTAACTTGACCACCCTCATTTGTACGGAATGCTATGGTAATTGACCAGATGCTCACAGTCAGGATTGAAGCATTAATTTTCCCAGATGCTGGACGTATTCTTGTGGACAGCTCTTAGTGCTGCCATCCATTCCACTATTCCAGAATTGTCTTTTGACTGAAGAGAGCAGCTCTGTCCAAGATCACACACTTTTCCAGGGGTCAAGAAAATGCCGAGAGGAATAAATATTTGGCCCCTTTGCTCTAATTTGGGATGTTTCTTCAGTGCCAATTCCAGATCCTACAGAATCATTTTAAGGCTCTGTTGCTACTGCATTGCAACTCTGTCTTTCCTCCTTCCTGGTCCTGCATTCTATATTTGTGTCACACAGTGTTGCTCCTTACAACACTATCCAGTGAACTTAATGCCCATTCTGTCCCAGAGGTAGCTTTTCAAAGAACTTTTACTCACAATACCTATCATTGCAGATGCTTCTAAATACTAAGACATATTCTGCATAATATCCTCAAAACATTTTCTGGCCTATTGTCTAATTAGATCCTGAGTACCACCTCCAGAGTCAGAGAGACCTGAATTTTCATGATTTCACACTGGTGCTTTATTCAAATCAGGAACTATACAACTTGCAAACACACCTCATTTCTCTGGATGAATCAACCAGGTCCTTTGTAACTCTACTGTTCTGTTCTTCTGCACCATCACCTACTCCTCCATGTTTAGATAGCATTTTGCTCCAGGGAGCTCCCAAAATACACCCTTGGTTGTATCTTCTTTGTCCTCCTTCTTACAGTAATAAAAATGGCAAATATACTTTAAACAGTTACACATTATTCCCAATTATTCCTCCAGGAAGTTAAAAAAAAGAAAAGTTTGATTATTTAGATGCAATAAGTGAAACCATAGGAGACTGAAACTGATTATCCTGCTTGTGGTATCTGAGAAATGAAAAGTGTCCTAGGACAGAAACAATATCATTGGCATTGCTGTGCTGTTCACAAAGAGAACAAGGAGAAAAGCTCTAGCTCTTGGCACACTTGAGCCAGGTTTTATCTGCATTATTTCCCCAACACTCAAAATCCCAGGAAGGAAAGAGGCATCTGTAATGGACAAATAAATAGTAACTGAATGAATGAAATATTGCAGAGTTAATAGTCTATTATCCTAAAGGATGAACACAGTTCCCCTTAGGAAACAGTGAGGTAAGGAAAAGATCTTTTCTCAAACAGTATGGAATATTTTTTTTTTCTGTTGAAATTTTCCATATGAAAGATCTCCATTAGAATTCTAAAGTGAAAAATTAGAAAATTTTTGTAAATCTCTTAAGACGACCTGATTAATAGAAAGTTTCCCTTGGAGTTCAGCTGGTAATGAATTCACTTGCAGTATGGGAGACGTGGGCTCTATTTCTGGGTCAGGAATATCCCCCAGAGAAAGGATAGACTACTCACTTTACTGTTCTTGCCTGGAGAATTCCATGGCTTGTCCATGGGTCACAAAGAGTGGGACATGACTGAGTGACTTGACTTTGACTTTAACTTCTGACCCAGGCACCAGTTCCCAGCCTGTCATTGGCCTACTTCCTTGGATCTGCCAGAGCAACCCACCTGCACTCTTCAGTGTGCAGGAGGACTAAGGTGCTCAAGAGATTTTTCATTTTAATTCAGATAATATTTTTCAATTAATTATTCTTTAATTGAAAAATACTTGTTTTACTGAATTCTGTTGGCTTCTGCCAAACATCAACATGAATCATTCATGGGTATACATATGTCCCTGCCTTCTTGAGCCTTCCTCACATTTCACTCCTCTAGGTCGTTATAGAGCCCACCTTTGAGTTCCCTGAGTCATACATGCGTTTCCAATGGTCATCTATGTTACATAGGGTAATATAAGTTTTTATGTTACTCTCTATATACATCTCACCCTCTCCTTCCTTCCTACTACCCATGTCCAAAAATCTCTCTATGCCTCTGTCTCCATTGCTGCCCTGCAAGTAATTTCATCAGTACCATATTTCTAGATTCCACATATATACATTACTATTCAATATTTTTTTCCCACCAAATCTGTAATGATTGTCTTTTAATACTGGTTTATCTTTTCTTTTGTTCCCCACTCTGTGTGTCTAGTATTCTATTCATTCATCAGAATGATTATCAGAATTATGTGGTAAATTGTTTTTAACTAAAACAAATATCAAAAGTAGCTATAGATATTTTAAAAGTTTATTATAAAATTTAAAGCTTATACTTCATACAAGCAAGAGATTCAACTGAATGAATGAAATATTGCAGAGTTAATAGTCTATTATCCTAAAGGATGAACACAGTTCCCCTTAGGAAACAGTGAGGTAAGGAAAAGATCTTTTCTCAAACAGTATGGAATATTTTTTCTGTTGAAATTTTCCATATGAAAGATCTCCATTAGAATTCTAAAGTGAAAAATTAGAAAATTTTTGTAAATCTCTTAAGACGACCTGATTAATAGAAAGTTTCCCTTGGAGTTCAGCTGGTAATGAATTCACTTGCAGTATGGGAGACGTGGGCTCTATTTCTGGGTCAGGAATATCCCCCAGAGAAAGGATAGACTACTCACTTTACTGTTCTTGCCTGGAGAATTCCATGGCTTGTCCATGGGTCACAAAGAGTGGGACATGACTGAGTGACTTGACTTTGACTTTAACTTCTGACCCAGGCACCAGTTCCCAGCCTGTCATTGGCCTACTTCCTTGGATCTGCCAGAGCAACCCACCTGCACTCTTCAGTGTGCAGGAGGACTAAGGTGCTCAAGAGATTTTTCATTTTAATNCAGATGGTATTTTTCAATTAATTATTCTTTAATTGAAAAATACTTGTTTTACTGAATTCTGTTGGCTTCTGCCAAACATCAACATGAATCATTCATGGGTATACATATGTCCCTGCCTTCTTGAGCCTTCCTCACATTTCACTCCTCTAGGTCGTTATAGAGCCCACCTTTGAGTTCCCTGAGTCATACATGCGTTTCCAATGGTCATCTATGTTACATAGGGTAATATAAGTTTTTATGTTACTCTCTATATACATCTCACCCTCTCCTTCCTTCCTACTACCCATGTCCAAAAATCTCTCTATGCCTCTGTCTCCATTGCTGCCCTGCAAGTAATTTCATCAGTACCATATTTCTAGATTCCACATATATACATTACTATTCAATATTTTTTTCCCACCAAATCTGTAATGATTGTCTTTTAATACTGGTTTATCTTTTCTTTTGTTCCCCACTCTGTGTGTCTAGTATTCTATTCATTCATCAGAATGATTATCAGAATTATGTGGTAAATTGTTTTTAACTAAAACAAATATCAAAAGTAGCTATAGATATTTTAAAAGTTTATTATAAAATTTAAAGCTTATACTTCATACAAGCAAGAGATTCAAATTGCTCAAAAATCAAAAGTTACAAATAAAAGTATGGTGTCCTTTTCGTTAGAAGGGATTGTAATGCAAAGGTAGGAAGTCAAGAGATACTTGGAGCAACAGGCAAGTTTACCCTCAAAAATGAAACACTGCAAAAGCTATCAGAGTTTTGTCAAGAGAACACACTAGTCAGAGCAAATGCCCTATTCCAATAACACAAGAGATGACTCTACACATGGACATCACCAGATGATCCATACGAAAATCAGATTGATTATATTTTTTTGCAGCCAATGGTAGATAAGCAAAAAGAAGACCTGGAAGTAACTGTGACTCATATCATCAGCTCTTTACTGCAAAATTTAGACTTAAATTGAAGAAAGTAGGGATAGCCACTAGACAATCCAGGTATGACCTACATCAAATCCCTTATCATTATACAGTGGATGTGACAAATAGATTCAAGGGATTAGATCTGATAGAATGTCTGAAGAATTATGGATGGGTTTTTTTGACACTCCATAGGAGATAGTAAACAAAATCACCTCAAAGTAAAAGAAATCCAAGAAGGCAAAATTATTGTATGATGTGTCCTTACAAACAGCTGAGATAAGCAGAGAAACAAAAGACAAAGAAGAAAGGGAAATATATGTCCATCTGAATGCCGAGTTCCAAGGAATAGCAAGGAGAGATAAGTCATTTTTAAGCATTCTTAAGTGAATAATTGAAAGAAATAGAGGAAAACAATAGAATGGGAAAGACTAGAGATCTCTGTAATTAAATTAGAGATACCAAGGGAATATTTCATGCAAAGATAGCCATAATAAAGGACAGAATTTGTAAAAACCTAATAGAAGCAGAATAGTTTAAGAAGAGGTGGTAAGAATACACACAAGAACTACACAAAAAGGTCTTAGTGACCTGGAAAACCATGATGGTGTGGTCATTAACCTAGAGCCAGACATCCTGTAATGTGAATTCAAGTAGGCCTTAGGAAGCATTACTGCAAACAAAGCTTAGTGTATATAATGGAATTCCAGGTGTGCCACTTAAAATTCTAAGCAATGATTCTATAAAAGTACTCTACTCAATATGCAGCAGATACGGAAAACCCTGCAGTGGCCACAGGACTAGAAAAGGTCAGTTTTCATTGATCAGAAATGACACAAGGAAGGAAGTCAAGAGATACTTGGAGCAACAGGCAAGTTTACCCTCAAAAATGAAACACTGCAAAAGCTATCAGAGTTTTGTCAAGAGAACACACTAGTCAGAGCAAATGCCCTATTCCAATAACACAAGAGATGACTCTACACATGGACATCACCAGATGATCCATACGAAAATCAGATTGATTATATTTTTTTGCAGCCAATGGTAGATAAGCAAAAAGAAGACCTGGAAGTAACTGTGACTCATATCATCAGCTCTTTACTGCAAAATTTAGACTTAAATTGAAGAAAGTAGGGATAGCCACTAGACAATCCAGGTATGACCTACATCAAATCCCTTATCATTATACAGTGGATGTGACAAATAGATTCAAGGGATTAGATCTGATAGAATGTCTGAAGAATTATGGATGGGTTTTTTTGACACTCCATAGGAGATAGTAAACAAAATCACCTCAAAGTAAAAGAAATCCAAGAAGGCAAAATTATTGTATGATGTGTCCTTACAAACAGCTGAGATAAGCAGAGAAACAAAAGACAAAGAAGAAAGGGAAATATATGTCCATCTGAATGCCGAGTTCCAAGGAATAGCAAGGAGAGATAAGTCATTTTTAAGCATTCTTAAGTGAATAATTGAAAGAAATAGAGGAAAACAATAGAATGGGAAAGACTAGAGATCTCTGTAATTAAATTAGAGATACCAAGGGAATATTTCATGCAAAGATAGCCATAATAAAGGACAGAATTTGTAAAAACCTAATAGAAGCAGAATAGTTTAAGAAGAGGTGGTAAGAATACACACAAGAACTACACAAAAAGGTCTTAGTGACCTGGAAAACCATGATGGTGTGGTCATTAACCTAGAGCCAGACATCCTGTAATGTGAATTCAAGTAGGCCTTAGGAAGCATTACTGCAAACAAAGCTTAGTGTATATAATGGAATTCCAGGTGTGCCACTTAAAATTCTAAGCAATGATTCTATAAAAGTACTCTACTCAATATGCAGCAGATACGGAAAACCCTGCAGTGGCCACAGGACTAGAAAAGGTCAGTTTTCATTTCAGTACCAAAAAAGGTCAATGCCAAAGTATGCTCAAATCACCACACAGTTTCACTCATTTCACATGCTAGCAAATTCCTTCAAGCTAGGCTTCAGAAGTACATGAATTGAGAACTTCCAGATGTATAAGCCAGATTTAGAAAAGGCAGAGGAACCAAATATCAAATTTCTAATATCCCCTGGATCGTTGCAGGATAATTCAAAAAGCAGAATCGAAAAGCAGAATAATTCCAGAGAAACATTTACTTCTGATTCATTGACTACACTAAAGCCTTTGACTGTATGGATCACAACCAAGTGTGGAAAATTATGAAAGAGGTGGAAATACCAGACCACTTTACGTGTCTCCTGAGAAACCTGTATGACAGTTAAGAAGCAATAGTTAGAACTGGCCATGGAACATGAACTTCTTCAAAACTGGGAAAGGAATAAGTCAAGGCTATATATTGTCACCCTGCTTACTTAACTTTTACGCAGAGCACATCATGCAAAATGCTGGACTGAATGAGTCACAAGCTAGAATCAAGATTACCTGGAAATGGGCTTCCCCTGGTGGTCCAGCGGGTAAGGACACCGCCTTGCACTGCAAGGGGCGCCAGTTCGATCCCTGGCCTGGGAAGATCCCACATGCCAAGAAGTGGCTGAACCGATGCGTCCAATTACCCAGCCAGAGCTCTGGAGCGCACGAGCCCAGAGCCAGCACTGCGACGACAGAGGCCACCGCGATGGGAGGCCCAAGGGAACCAAAGAACAAAGACGGATGAAAATAGTTAAATGAAAGACCAATAGAAGTGACCAGCCTATCCCCCTCCCTCCTCACCCCACTCCACAAGAAGATAAATAAAAAATAAAATGTTTAAAAAAAAAAAAAGATTACCTGGAGAAATATCAACAACCTCAGATATACAGATAATAACATTCTAATGGAAGATACTGAAAAGGAACTAAAAAGTCTTTTGATGAAAATGAAAGAGAAGAGTGATAAGGCTGGTTTAAAACTCAACATTCCAACAATGAAGATCATGGCATCTCGTCTCATGACTATTTATGGCAATTAGATGGGGAAAAATGGAAACTGACAGAGTTTATTTTCTTTTGCTGCAAAATCACTGTGAACATTGATTGCAGCCATGAAATTAAAATATATTTGCTTCTTGTAAGAAAAGCTATGACAAATGTAGGTAGCATATTAAAAAGCAGAGGCATAACTTTGCAGACAAGGGTCCATGATAGTCTAATCTATGTCAGGATTCCTATAGTCAGGTATAGACGTGAGAGTCATAAAGAACACTGAACACTGAAGAATTGATGTTTTCTAATGGTGGTGCTGGAGAAGTCTCTTGAGAATCCCTTGGACCACAAGGAGATCAAACTAGTAAATCCTAAAGGAAATCAAACCATAATATTCAATGGAAGGACTGATGTTGAAGCTGAAGCTCCAATACTTTGATCACTTGATGTGAGGAGCCGACTCATTGGAAAAGACTCTGAAGATTGAAGGCAGGAGGAGAAGGGGCTGACAGAGGATGAAATAGTTGGATGGAAACACCTACTCAATGGACATTTTGAGCAAACTCTGGGTGATGGTGAGGACAGGAAAGCCTGGTGTGTTGCTTTCCATGGATTCATATAGAGTAGAACACTACTTAGCAACTAAATTTAACTGAATTTAAGAGTCTCCATGAAAACTCATGAACCCAAAACAGAAGTCCCCTTCCCTCCCAAAACAGTATATTAGGTTCTTGGCCTTCCTTCCAGAGGTATGCAACTAGATATTGAGCGCACGACCAGAGGCCACCGGCCCGATGGGAGGCCCAAGGGAACCAAAGAACAAAGACGGATGAAAATAGTTAAATGAAAGACCAATAGAAGTGACCAGCCTATCCCCCTCCCTCCTCACCCCACTCCACAAGAAGATAAATAAAAAATAAAATGTTTAAAAAAAAAAAAAGATTACCTGGAGAAATATCAACAACCTCAGATATACAGATAATAACATTCTAATGGAAGATACTGAAAAGGAACTAAAAAGTCTTTTGATGAAAATGAAAGAGAAGAGTGATAAGGCTGGTTTAAAACTCAACATTCCAACAATGAAGATCATGGCATCTCGTCTCATGACTATTTATGGCAATTAGATGGGGAAAAATGGAAACTGACAGAGTTTATTTTCTTTTGCTGCAAAATCACTGTGAACATTGATTGCAGCCATGAAATTAAAATATATTTGCTTCTTGTAAGAAAAGCTATGACAAATGTAGGTAGCATATTAAAAAGCAGAGGCATAACTTTGCAGACAAGGGTCCATGATAGTCTAATCTATGTCAGGATTCCTATAGTCAGGTATAGACGTGAGAGTCATAAAGAACACTGAACACTGAAGAATTGATGTTTTCTAATGGTGGTGCTGGAGAAGTCTCTTGAGAATCCCTTGGACCACAAGGAGATCAAACTAGTAAATCCTAAAGGAAATCAAACCATAATATTCAATGGAAGGACTGATGTTGAAGCTGAAGCTCCAATACTTTGATCACTTGATGTGAGGAGCCGACTCATTGGAAAAGACTCTGAAGATTGAAGGCAGGAGGAGAAGGGGCTGACAGAGGATGAAATAGTTGGATGGAAACACCTACTCAATGGACATTTTGAGCAAACTCTGGGTGATGGTGAGGACAGGAAAGCCTGGTGTGTTGCTTTCCATGGATTCATATAGAGTAGAACACTACTTAGCAACTAAATTTAACTGAATTTAAGAGTCTCCATGAAAACTCATGAACCCAAAACAGAAGTCCCCTTCCCTCCCAAAACAGTATATTAGGTTCTTGGCCTTCCTTCCAGAGGTATGCAACTAGATATTAAGAAAGTTATATAAATATATGTATATATAGTTTCAATGTCTTACCTTGTTATGCAGAGATTGTTTTACACACACTTCTGCATCTTCCTTTTTTAAATTTAACAAGGTGTTTTAGAGATCATTTTCATCAATATAGAAATACTTTCTAATTCTTTTTTACCTGATAAATAATATTTTCTTGTATGTATTTACCATATTTTAAAAAACTATTTGTTTCCTATCAATGCACATTGAAGTTGATGTAATTTATCACAATTTCAAGGAAATTGCAAAAAGTTACTTAAAAATATCTACAAAATATAATATGATCAGTGAGTTTGGTGCCTGAAAGAACAAGTGTATTTGTACTTTTGACAGTGATGGCCAAATTTCTCTCCATAGAAGTTGTGCCAATTCGTACTTTCACAAACAAGTCATCTTCACATCGTCAGCAATGCAAGTCTATTGTGACTTAAAAAAAAAAAGTTAGTCTGTATTCTCTATTAGAAGTCATATCTATCATTATTTTAAAAAGTAGAAATATTTACTTTTATTTTATCTATACATATGTATATATATATACATATGTATAGATCATTTTTCTATTGAACTTTTCCTCATTGATTGATAAATTATAGCATTTTTTGTTATTCAAGTATTATGTACTGTAGTTTTTCTCATTTTTAGTTTACTAATGATACTTATCATCATGATACCTTTTTTTTCCTAACATATATCTTCAAATTTGTTGGTCTTCATGTGGTTTTAGGTTGTATGTCAAGATAAGAATTTTACACTCAAGTTAAAAATAATTCAGCTATGTTTTCTTTTCATATCCTTTACTTAAAGTAGTTTTTAATGCCTATATGAAAGGAATTATCTTGTTCATGTATATTCTGACACATTCTGACACATTATTTCAAAGATTTTGTATGTACTAGATTCAGATCAAGCATCTCCTCAAAGGTATTTGAAAGGCATAAAAGTTTAAGTAATATCAAGAAAAGTTTATATGACTAGCAGCATACAGAACAAAAGAACCTTGTAAGAGCCTTAAGAGAGAGAAACCAAAAACTCTGGGTGACCAGATCTCAAAATATCTCAAGTGTAGCAAGAACTTGAAGCAGGAAGGAAAAATATAAAGCTGTCAAACTTCATTACAGCTTATAGGAATTTGGAATTAATTCCTGTGAGGATAGACACTTCTGCATCTTCCTTTTAAATTTAACAAGGTGTTTTAGAGATCACATATAGAAATACTTTCTAATTCTTTTTTACCTGATAAATAATATTTTCTTGTATGTATTTACCATATTTTAAAAAACTATTTGTTTCCTATCAATGCACATTGAAGTTGATGTAATTTATCACAATTTCAAGGAAATTGCAAAAAGTTACTTAAAAATATCTACAAAATATAATATGATCAGTGAGTTTGGTGCCTGAAAGAACAAGTGTATTTGTACTTTTGACAGTGATGGCCAAATTTCTCTCCATAGAAGTTGTGCCAATTCGTACTTTCACAAACAAGTCATCTTCACATCGTCAGCAATGCAAGTCTATTGTGACTTAAAAAAAAAAAAAAAGTTAGTCTGTATTTCTCTATTAGAAGTCATATCTATCATTATTTTAAAAAGTAGAAATATTTACTTTTATTTTATCTATACATATGTATATATATATACATATGTATAGATCATTTTTCTATTGAACTTTTCCTCATTGATTGATAAATTATAGCATTTTTTGTTATTCAAGTATTATGTACTGTAGTTTTTCTCATTTTTAGTTTACTAATGATACTTATCATCATGATACCTTTTTTTTCCTAACATATATCTTCAAATTTGTTGGTCTTCATGTGGTTTTAGGTTGTATGTCAAGATAAGAATTTTACACTCAAGTTAAAAATAATTCAGCTATGTTTTCTTTTCATATCCTTTACTTAAAGTAGTTTTTAATGCCTATATGAAAGGAATTATCTTGTTCATGTATATTCTGACACATTCTGACACATTATTTCAAAGATTTTGTATGTACTAGATTCAGATCAAGCATCTCCTCAAAGGTATTTGAAAGGCATAAAAGTTTAAGTAATATCAAGAAAAGTTTATATGACTAGCAGCATACAGAACAAAAGAACCTTGTAAGAGCCTTAAGAGAGAGAAACCAAAAACTCTGGGTGACCAGATCTCAAAATATCTCAAGTGTAGCAAGAACTTGAAGCAGGAAGGAAAAATATAAAGCTGTCAAACTTCATTACAGCTTATAGGAATTTGGAATTAATTCCTGTGAGGATAGCATAAACTGAAAATCTGTTGGTTTTGCAGTTCAGTTGCCTAGTCATGTCCAACTCTTTGTGACTCCATGGACACTAGCATGACAGCTTCCCTGTCCCTCACTGCCACCAGGCGATTGTCCAAGTTCACATCCATTGAATTGGTGATGCCATCCAATCTTCTCAACCTCTGTCTTCCTCTTCTCCTTCTGCCTTCAATCTTTCCCAGTATGAGTCTTTTCCAATGAGTCAGCTGTTCATGTCAGGTAGCCAAAGTATTGGAGCTTCAGCTCCAGCATCAGTCCTTCCAAAGAACATTCAAGAACACTGAAAATTAGAAGACTCAAAAAGTTTCAGGGCTTACCTGATGGTCCAGTGGGTAAAGAGTCCGCCTTACAGTACAAGGGTCGCCTGTTCAATCCCTGGCACTGGAGGATCACATATGCCAAAGAATGGCTGAACCATTGTGCCCAATTACGAGCCAGCACTCTGCAGCGCATGCACTCAGAGCTGATGCTTTGCAATGAGAAAGGCCACCACGATGGGAGTCCCACTCAGGCCAAAGAATTAAGATGGATGAAAATAAATAAATGAAGGACCAATAAAAGAGGCCAAAATTAAAAAAAAAAAGTTTTAATGAAGGAATTCCTTGGTGATAAAGTGAAGAAAGATTTTACCTTGCAGTGCAATGGATGCAGGTTTGATCCCTGGCCCAGGAAGATCCCACATGCGGCCAAGCAGCTGGACCAATGTGTCCAATTAGCAGCCAGCATTCTGCAACACCTGTGCCCAGAGCCGATGCTTTGCAACAAGAGAGGTCACTGCAATGGAGGCACCCAAAGGTCAAAGAACAAATACTAATGAAAATAAATACATTTAAAAAACAATAGAAGAGGCCAAAACTAAAAAAAAAAAAGTCAATGAAGATTTAATGTGCAACTGATCTGAGATATTTTTCTCATTTAGCAATTCTGAAGTCTGTGGAAACACACACACACACACACACACACTCACACACACACACACATTTCCTGATTCTTTTATCTAACATAGTGCCACAAGGTAGAGAAATTGTAGGATTAAATATAATATTCACATTTCTGTACCTTTTAAAGATATAAAATAACCAGAACTTTCAACCCAGAAATGTCTCAATAATAGAATCAATTTCCTTTTTCTTTAAATGGTAGGGGATACAATGGGAAAGATATTCAGATAGCATTGATATGGGTTTTATTAAATATTAGCATCTTTAGCTAACTTGCAGTGTTTCTTGAACATTTATTCTGTGCCAAGTCCTGGACAAAATTTGTAGTATGTTTGACAAACCCTCACAGAGGTCTTCCTCTTTAAGGTTTCAATTTAAGAAACATTGCGTGTATTACTGCATTCAATTTGAAAATACTGAAGACTAGGGCAGGCTGCCCCTAAATATGTCTTAATGCTATATTGATTATTTTAAATTAAAATTACTTAAGCACTGACCAATGCAAGAGGGACACTTTGACCCTCTAAATGCAGGAAATGAATCTCCTATGGAAAGTGCACTCCCTGTATCTGGAGGCCAGACACCCTTATCCCTATTTATATAGAGAATTTTGGGCTGAGAAACCTGTGTAAACACATCTTGCTACTAGTTTATTGCATCAAGCTCAAACTCTGTTAAGATTCTTCAATAATCAAGCACCCAAAGCCCAAGTTTATTGTTCTGTCTTCATTAAGATGGATGAAAATAAATAAATGAAGGACCAATAAAAGAGGCCAAAATTAAAAAAAAAAAGTTTTAATGAAGGAATTCCTTGGTGATAAAGTGAAGAAAGATTTTACCTTGCAGTGCAATGGATGCAGGTTTGATCCCTGGCCCAGGAAGATCCCACATGCGGCCAAGCAGCTGGACCAATGTGTCCAATTAGCAGCCAGCATTCTGCAACACCTGTGCCCAGAGCCGATGCTTTGCAACAAGAGAGGTCACTGCAATGGAGGCACCCAAAGGTCAAAGAACAAATACTAATGAAAATAAATACATTTAAAAAACAATAGAAGAGGCCAAAACTAAAAAAAAAAAAGTCAATGAAGATTTAATGTGCAACTGATCTGAGATATTTTTCTCATTTAGCAATTCTGAAGTCTGTGGAAACACACACACACACACACACACACTCACACACACACATTTCCTGATTCTTTTATCTAACATAGTGCCACAAGGTAGAGAAATTGTAGGATTAAATATAATATTCACATTTCTGTACCTTTTAAAGATATAAAATAACCAGAACTTTCAACCCAGAAATGTCTCAATAATAGAATCAATTTCCTTTTTCTTTAAATGGTAGGGGATACAATGGGAAAGATATTCAGATAGCATTGATATGGGTTTTATTAAATATTAGCATCTTTAGCTAACTTGCAGTGTTTCTTGAACATTTATTCTGTGCCAAGTCCTGGACAAAATTTGTAGTATGTTTGACAAACCCTCACAGAGGTCTTCCTCTTTAAGGTTTCAATTTAAGAAACATTGCGTGTATTACTGCATTCAATTTGAAAATACTGAAGACTAGGGCAGGCTGCCCCTAAATATGTCTTAATGCTATATTGATTATTTTAAATTAAAATTACTTAAGCACTGACCAATGCAAGAGGGACACTTTGACCCTCTAAATGCAGGAAATGAATCTCCTATGGAAAGTGCACTCCCTGTATCTGGAGGCCAGACACCCTTATCCCTATTTATATAGAGAATTTTGGGCTGAGAAACCTGTGTAAACACATCTTGCTACTAGTTTATTGCATCAAGCTCAAACTCTGTTAAGATTCTTCAATAATCAAGCACCCAAAGCCCAAGTTTATTGTTCTGTCAATTCCTCACCAATTTATTTATTTATTTGCCTAAAAAACATGAAAGGTGCTTCTTTGACTATTTCTTAGATTCCATTTCTACGGCACCTTTGTGTGTAAAATTAAATGCATTTACTTTTCTTTCTACCTTTGTGTAAAGCTTTTTTTTTTTTAATTTTTATTTATTTATTTTGGGGGAGGCAGGTTGGGGAGGGAGGGGGTGGGTGGACCACTTCTATTGGTCTTTCACTTATCTATTTTTGTCCATCTTTGTTCTTTGGCCTGTGTGGGCCTCCCATCACAGCGGCCCCTGTTGTCACAGAGCACCAGCTCTGGGCGCATGTGCTCCAGAGCTCCAGAGCTCCAGCTCAGTAATTGGACACATCGGTCCAGCCGCTCCAGGACATGTGGGATCCTCCCAGGCCAGGGATCGAACCGGCGCCCCTTGCACTGCAAGGTGGTGTCCTTACCCACTGGACCACCAGGGAAGTCCCGTGTAAAGTTTATTATTAATATAGCCACAAGACCCCAAGAGGTGTAGAGGGGGAGACTCATCACCCAAGGGCAGGGTATAGAAAGACTATTTAAATAGGCTAAAATCATGTAACTGTAGTGCAAACTCAACCTGAACTCTTAATAATGTATGGCCCAAATGTATTATTCACCCCACATGTGATTTTACATGGTATGTTTTACAATATACATACCACAAAATTATTTACCTATGTTTCTCCACTAACTTTTTAGAAGATTATGAAAACATAAAGATACATTCTTGAAATGTGAGAACACAATGGGAACAAAAAGGAGTCAGTATAAATAATAGGGTGTTATTAAAATGACTCCAATGCAATGAAAATGGAGGTTTAAGTTTGCAAAGTCAAGTCCATGGGAGCCTAAAGGGGAAAATGCAACAGAACTAAATCTTATGAACAACTAATTTTCTCCAAAGTGTTACTTAGTTTTTCCAACTCTATGTGACCCCATGGACTGTAGACTGACAGACTCCTCTGTTCTTGGGATTCTCCAGGCAAGAATATCAGAGTGGGTAACCATTCCTTTCTCCAGGAGATCTTCCCTACCCATGGATGGAAACTGGGTCTCCTTCATTGCACACAGATTCTTTACCATCTGAATAAAGAAGGAAGCTCTTTCATCTCTAACTTCTTGGTGAAACTGTCAACTAAACCAAAATTGTCTTAGAACTCTCTGAATTTGTGATGTGGAAGTAAGTCTGGGACCAAGAGATCTAAGAATTTGTTCCCTTTTCTTGTTTTCAAATTGTTAGGTAATAGAGAATTCAGTCTTTGTCACTGGTTCCCTGGGAATTTGTCAAGTGATAAAAAAAATCTTTATTATTCTTTAGCCACTGGGATTGCATTTGATTTTATGCTAAGTGATGAGTTTATTCAGGATGAGTTCTGGTAATCAGAAATATTATACCAAATTCTAAGCTTGGGACTTTGAGCCAGTAGTGCCTCTGGGGAGAAGAGACAGCCTGAGGAATGGACCCAGAAATCTGTGTAACTAAAGGGTTCTCCTGCGTGGCAATTCTCTCAGAAAGGTGTCTCCTGGCTCTTCACACAGTGACTCTCATGCCCACAGAAGTCCACAGATGAAGGAGGTATCACCTTATCTTTCATCCTCCCAAACATGGATGCTCTTGCTTCTGATGTCTACTCATCTTTATCAGAGATTTCACTCATACCCCTGCTTTGTGTATGCCCAGTGTAGGCATAGAGGCTTCCCCAATGTCTCAGCAGCTAAATAAGTCACCCGCAATGCAGGGAATACAGGAGGCACAAGTTCAATCTTTGGGTAAGGAAGATCCCCTGGAGAAGGAAATGATAAACCCCTCTTGTATTCTTGAGAAATCCCTTAGATGGAGAACTCTGACAGGCTAAAGTCCAATGAGGTTGCAGAATTTTGAACACAACTGAGTGATTAAGCACAGCACAACCTAGGCCTATATACCCTATATCCCTGTACCTTCTCTTCAGGAACCTGAGTACTTTAGGAAAACCCTACTGAACAAAGAAAATACTTGGGTTATTTTAGGACTTGGCACAGACTGATTGATTTCATATGAAATAATCCTTTCCTTCCTGATATTTCTGGAAACCTCTCAGGATATATTATGTCTGAGCAGAGGGATAGAGAGAAGCTGGGTGAGAGAAGAAAAGGGATAGTTTATCTCCTATATTGTATATTATGACCTATTTAGTTCATTATGTCAAAGCTCCGAGGAAGGAACAGTTGTCTGGCATTGGCCCTACTCATGGTCTATGGTTCATCAATGTTAAATCACTTTCCAGATTCTCAATCTCTGGGCTCAATTCATTGATCCCCAGTACCTACTATATAGATCACAGTATGTGACAACTTGTTGGAAAGGCACTGCCTGCATTTCCTCTGAGCAGTCTGTTGAGTATCCTGTTTTATACCCCATGGTAGAACTTACAATATACCTGTTATTATTCTTTAGCCACTGGGATTGCATTTGATTTTATGCTAAGTGATGAGTTTATTCAGGATGAGTTCTGGTAATCAGAAATATTATACCAAATTCTAAGCTTGGGACTTTGAGCCAGTAGTGCCTCTGGGGAGAAGAGACAGCCTGAGGAATGGACCCAGAAATCTGTGTAACTAAAGGGTTCTCCTGCGTGGCAATTCTCTCAGAAAGGTGTCTCCTGGCTCTTCACACAGTGACTCTCATGCCCACAGAAGTCCACAGATGAAGGAGGTATCACCTTATCTTTCATCCTCCCAAACATGGATGCTCTTGCTTCTGATGTCTACTCATCTTTATCAGAGATTTCACTCATACCCCTGCTTTGTGTATGCCCAGTGTAGGCATAGAGGCTTCCCCAATGTCTCAGCAGCTAAATAAGTCACCCGCAATGCAGGGAATACAGGAGGCACAAGTTCAATCTTTGGGTAAGGAAGATCCCCTGGAGAAGGAAATGATAAACCCCTCTTGTATTCTTGAGAAATCCCTTAGATGGAGAACTCTGACAGGCTAAAGTCCAATGAGGTTGCAGAATTTTGAACACAACTGAGTGATTAAGCACAGCACAACCTAGGCCTATATACCCTATATCCCTGTACCTTCTCTTCAGGAACCTGAGTACTTTAGGAAAACCCTACTGAACAAAGAAAATACTTGGGTTATTTTAGGACTTGGCACAGACTGATTGATTTCATATGAAATAATCCTTTCCCTTCCTGATATTTCTGGAAACCTCTCAGGATATATTATGTCTGAGCAGAGGGATAGAGAGAAGCTGGGTGAGAGAAGAAAAGGGATAGTTTATCTCCTATATTGTATATTATGACCTATTTAGTTCATTATGTCAAAGCTCCGAGGAAGGAACAGTTGTCTGGCATTGGCCCTACTCATGGTCTATGGTTCATCAATGTTAAATCACTTTCCAGATTCTCAATCTCTGGGCTCAATTCATTGATCCCCAGTACCTACTATATAGATCACAGTATGTGACAACTTGTTGGAAAGGCACTGCCTGCATTTCCTCTGAGCAGTCTGTTGAGTATCCTGTTTTTATACCCCATGGTAGAACTTACAATATACCTGGATCATATTAAGGCTCAGACTGCACTGAAAATCTAACTCAGACTATCTGTTGGAGAAGGAGATGGGGAAGAATCCTGAGTCTTATTCTTGTGCTATCATCCTTTTCATTTAGTAGATCTTACAATAATAACGCTTGAAGAAGTACACTGGTAAAAAAAAAAAAAAAAAACACCATTTTTTTGATCTTCAATATTTCTACTGAAATGAAAAACTCTATTAGACAGTCAGAAAATGACACTTAGGATTCTACCTTGCTCATGTCTTCTTCCATATTAGGTAAAAGGAAAGTGATGCTTAAATCTTTCAGTGGCCATCTGTCAATTGGTCAGGCTAATTACCGAGAAATTTTCACATTGTTATCTTATCTGTTTCCCCATAAACTCAAGTATCACACATGGCTTCACATTGGTACCCCATCAAAAGCCTTGGAGGCAAGATTGTTTCAGTACTGCTGTGATAATGAAAGTCATCTGTGGTCCGTAATTGTGATAGAGCTCCAGGTTGAGAGGATGGTGAAAAGCATTTAGCTGTTCTGCTATAAAGGAAATAAGACAAAAATAAGATGAAAGGGATTAATTTTCAGTCAAAGTTATCTTTATCAGTAATTCCTTCCCAATAAGAGTTGGGTTTGTTTATTTTTACTGATTAAAACTGAGATCTGTACTCTATTTTATATTTTGAGACATGGTTCCTGAATTCACCATCATTCTGGATTTTCTGTCTGAGCTGTTTAACAAATGTTTTAGCACAAAATTTATAATATTCATATCAAAAATGCATTTATAAAGCCCAAAGTTGAAGTTTCTTATAATGACTTTATTCCTGAGTTATTTCTATTCTGTTATCTCTCCAAATATTCATTTCTACTTATTATTTCTGGAAAATACAATCTAAAGATTATACAATTCTAAAAAGTCCTATATCCAATGGCTGTGTCTTTCTTCTTATGCCTTTAACAACCTAAACTAGCTACTACACTAAAGAAATTTTCTCTGTCTTTAACTCTCCTTTCTACAGCTTGGTGTGCTCAGTCACTCAGTTGTATCTGACTTTGAGACCTCATGGAATGTATCCAACCAGGGTCCTCTGTCCATGAAATTTTCCAGGCAAGAATACTGGAGTGGGCTGCCATTTCCTTCCCCATGGGCCACAATTTGGTAGGAATGGCCTTGAATCTCAGCTCAAGTGTTACCATTTTGGGTGGCCATTCCAGTCTAAGCAATGTAATTTCTTCTCCTATTATGTCATTATCAACTGTATTGTCCAGTTTTCCTTTATTTACAAAGTTTAATGTAATATTTAAATAATGTGATTCTCCTATCTAAAATAATAAAACCTTAAGCATGATATTCATTTGACATATTTATCATTTATTATATGAAATCCAATAATATTAAAACTTGGGATCCTTATTACTCTGAAATAAAAAAGAATAAACTTGTGCAATTTGCAGAGACATGGATGTACCTAGAAACTGTCATATACAGTGAATTAAGTCAGAGAAAAGCAAAAAATGTATAATATTTCTTATATATTAAACCTGGAAAATGATATAGATGAACACATTTGCAAAGCAGAAATAGAGACACAGAGAGAGAATGGAAATATGGATAGCTGGGTAGGGGGAGAGGACTGGGATGGGATAAACTGGGAGATTGTTATAATAAAATATGTATAAAAAGAAGGCTAAGCACCGAAGAATTGATGCTTTGGAATTGCCATGCTGAAACAGATTATTGAAAGTCCCTTGGGTTGTAAAGAGGTCAAATCAGTCAGTCCTAAAGGAAATCAACCCTGCATTTATTGGAAGGACTCATGCTGAAACGGAAGCTTTGATACTTTGGCTACCTGATGCAAAGAGTCGATTTATTGGAAAGTACACTGATTCTGGGAAAGACTGAAAGCATAAAAGGAAGGGGTGACTGAGGATTAGATGATTAGATAACATCACTTATTTAATAGACATGAATTTCACTAAAATCTAGGAGATAATGAAGGACAGGGAAGCCTGGAATCTAGAGTCTTTCTTCTTATGCCTTTAACAACCTAAACTAGCTACTACACTAAAGAAATTTTCTCTGTCTTTAACTCTCCTTTCTACAGCTTGGTGTGCTCAGTCACTCAGTTGTATCTGACTTTGAGACCTCATGGAATGTATCCAACCAGGGTCCTCTGTCCATGAAATTTTCCAGGCAAGAATACTGGAGTGGGCTGCCATTTCCTTCCCCATGGGCCACAATTTGGTAGGAATGGCCTTGAATCTCAGCTCAAGTGTTACCATTTTGGGTGGCCATTCCAGTCTAAGCAATGTAATTTCTTCTCCTATTATGTCATTATCAACTGTATTGTCCAGTTTTCCTTTATTTACAAAGTTTAATGTAATATTTAAATAATGTGATTCTCCTATCTAAAATAATAAAACCTTAAGCATGATATTCATTTGACATATTTATCATTTATTATATGAAATCCAATAATATTAAAACTTGGGATCCTTATTACTCTGAAATAAAAAAGAATAAACTTGTGCAATTTGCAGAGACATGGATGTACCTAGAAACTGTCATATACAGTGAATTAAGTCAGAGAAAAGCAAAAAATGTATAATATTTCTTATATATTAAACCTGGAAAATGATATAGATGAACACATTTGCAAAGCAGAAATAGAGACACAGAGAGAGAATGGAAATATGGATAGCTGGGTAGGGGGAGAGGACTGGGATGGGATAAACTGGGAGATTGTTATAATAAAATATGTATAAAAAGAAGGCTAAGCACCGAAGAATTGATGCTTTGGAATTGCCATGCTGAAACAGATTATTGAAAGTCCCTTGGGTTGTAAAGAGGTCAAATCAGTCAGTCCTAAAGGAAATCAACCCTGCATTTATTGGAAGGACTCATGCTGAAACGGAAGCTTTGATACTTTGGCTACCTGATGCAAAGAGTCGATTTATTGGAAAGTACACTGATTCTGGGAAAGACTGAAAGCATAAAAGGAAGGGGTGACTGAGGATTAGATGATTAGATAACATCACTTATTTAATAGACATGAATTTCACTAAAATCTAGGAGATAATGAAGGACAGGGAAGCCTGGCATGCTGCAGTTCATGGAGTTGCAGAGGTGATCGTGACTTAGTGGCTGAACAACAAATGCATAAAATAGATAACTAATAAGAAATTGCTGTATAGCACAGGGAATTACTCAATGCTCTCTGGCGACCTAAATGGCAAGGAAGGCCAACAAAGACAGGATGCATGTTTATGTATAGATGATTTCCTTTGCTGTACAGAAGAAATTAATACAGCATTGTAAAGCATCTCCTTTATCCATCTATTGATGGATTTATTGATGGACATTTAGGATGCTAACATGCCTTCAATATTGTATACAGTGCTGCTATGTATACTGGAATGCATATATCATTTCTAGTTTTGTTGTTTACTTTTCAAAATATATGCCCAGGAGTAAAATCAATGAATCACATGGTAATTCTATTTTTAATATTTTAAGAGTATCTTTACTGTTCTCCATAGTGGCTGCAACAATTTGCATGCCCACCAACAATGTAAAAGGGTTGCTTTTTCTCCACATAGTCCACAGTACAAAACAATTATACTCCAATAAAAATTAATAATAAATAAAACTATGCAAAAGGACTAAAACTTAAAATAAAATTTGGGATTCTATGTCTCCCCCCAAATAACTTACTTTTCCAGAGTTCTAAAATTTTCTTCTGAGATCCAGTTTCTCATGTTCCATGCTATGTCTTCCATCTGCATTTACTAGAAGCACTGCATTGCTGAATGTATGACAAATTCTCCTTTGGAGAAGTTTTCCAGTATTGACAAATTCAAAAGACAGGCATGTATGGGGGACAGTCGGCACAGCATCAGAATCTCCTCTCCAGACTGGCTCTAATAAACTCATTGCATTAAGATCAAAATGACTGACCAGCTGTTCCCCTTCCATGAAATATTTGTACTTTGAAAGGTAGAAAAGCCTAAAACTGACACACTAAATTTCTTTTTGTTAGACCCAGACATGAAGAAAAAAAAAAGTAACCTAAAAAGACTCTATTATTGGTTCTGAGAATCATTAAAATTGGCAAGACAGACCACCAAACCTGCTCTCTAAAATTCTCAAATCTTTTGAAAGGCTATCTAGGAATCAACTGGTCCCCAAATTCTGCCTTGGTTTTTATATTTGGCAGAACCTTAAGGTTCATTAAAATATCATGAGTCACTAGAGAGCCTCAAGTGTACTGGCCTCATTTGGGGCCAATTCTGTCATCATGTTGGGTACAGGCTGACTCCTAGCAGGGGTCACAGCTGGCCTAGGAGAGTTAATTATCCTCAGAATGTAACCACAAAGCCATAAGGCTGTCACTCAGACATTTGCTCCTGCTTTCCAGTAGCTTTTATAATCAAGAAAGGCAAAGAGGAGCTCCTATTATCAATATGATGAAATATATATCTTATTCTAGGCAATGATGGAGTAAACTAGGAAAATGTAAGATGCATGCAACTGTGTTATTTATTCAAGCACAATGGTTCTTCTTCTTCTTTTTAAATTTATTTATTTTAAAAACCTTTATTTTACTTTTAATTTTTACAGAGTTTTGTTGTTTACAGATATGCATGTTCCCAGATTAGTCATATGTATATCCCCCCCTTCCAACCCCTCCTGATCATCACACAGCACCCCTGAAGGGTCCCCTTTTCTCACAGAGCAATGACTATAGCTATTTTCTTCACTTATGATAGTACAGGCTTTCATGCTACTTCCTTTACGCCTCCCATCCTCTGTTCTTTCCCCACAACGTCCATATGTCCACTGTCCATGTCTGTCTTTCCGTCGTCATCACCATCCTACTAGATTCCATATACATGTGTCAATATATTAAATTTGCGCTTTTCTTTCTGACTGACTTCACGTTTTATGATACGTTCTAGAGTCAGCCACCTCATTAGGGCTGATTCTTCTGCATTTCTCTTTACAGCTATGTAGTATTCCATTGTATATACGGACCAGAGGTTTTGTATCCATTCGTTCATCAATGGGCGTCTAGGTTGCTTCCATGTTCTAGCTATTGTACAGAGAGCTGCAATGAACATTGGGGTACAGGTGCTTCTTTCAGTTTTGATTTCATCAGGATATAAGCCTAAGAGTGGGATTGCTGGGTCATAGGGTGCTTCTATTTTTAGTTTTATAAGAAATCTCCAGACTGTCTTCCATAGAGGCTGTATCAAGCTACATTCCCACCAGCAATGCAGGAGTGTTCCCTTTTCTCTGCACCCTCTCCAGCATTTGTTGTCTGCTGATTTATGGATGATGGCCACTCTGATGGGTGTGAGGTGATATCTCATCGTAGTTGTGATTTGCATTTCTCTAATTATAAGTGAAGTTGAGCATCATTTCATGTGCTTTTGGGCCATCTGTGTGTCGTCTTTGGAGAAGTGTCTGTTTAGGTCCTTTTCCCATTTTTTGATTGGGTTGTTCATTTTTCCAGTGCTGACTAGTCTGAGTTGCTTGTAGATTTTGGAGATTAATTCTTTGTCTGTTGTTTCATTTGCTATGATTTTCTCCCAGTCTGTGGGGTGTCTGTTCAGCTTTTTTGTAATTTCTGTTGCTGTACAAAAGCTTTTAAGTTTCATGAGGTCCCACATGTTCATTTGTCTTTTTAGTTCCACTATTCTAGTAGGTGGGTCAGAGAAGATCTTGCTTTGATTGATGTCCTTGAGGGTTTTGCCTATATTCTCCTCTAAGAGTTTGATGGTTTCTGGTCTTACATTTCGGTCTTTAATCCATTTTGGGTTGATCTTCGTGTATGGTGTCAGGGAATGTTCCAACTTCATTTTTTTGCATGTAGCTGTCCAATATTCCCAGCACCATTTGTTGAAGAGGCTGTCTTTGTCCCATTTTATAGTTTTGCTTCCTTTGTCAAAAATAAGGTACCCATAGGTGCGTGGGCCTATCTCTGGGTTCTCTATCTTGTTCCATTGGTCGAGATTTGTGGTTTTGTGCCAGTACCATACTGTCTTATTAACTGTTGCTTTGTAGTAGAGTCTGAAGTTGGGAGGCTGATCCCTCCAGCTCCATTCTTCTTCTTGAGGATTGCTTTGGCTATTTGAGGTCTTTTGTGTTTCCATATGAACTTTGTGATTCTTTGGTCTAGTTCTGTGAAGAATGTAAATTGTAGTTTGATAGGGATCGCATTGAATCCATAGATGACATTTGGTAGTATGGTCATTTTCACAATATTGATTCTTCCGACCAGGAACATGGAATATCTCTCCATCTGTTTAAGTCTTCTTTAATTTCTCTCATGAGTGTTTTTAATTTTCTGTGTACAGTTCTTTGGTTTCTTTGGTAGGTTTATTCCTAGTTATTGATTCTTTTGTTTGCAAAGGTGAAGGGGATTGCCTCTTTGATCTCATTTTTTTGATTTTTCATTGTTTGTGTATAGGACTGCCAGTGATTTCTCTGTGTTGACTTTGTATCCTGCAACTTTGCTGAATTTGCTGATTAACTCTAGTAGTTTTGTAATAGTGTCTTTGGGATTTTCTATGTATAATATCATGTCGTCTGTGAATAGAGAGAGTTTGACTTCTTCCTTTCCAATCTGGATTCCTTTTATTTCTTTCTCTTCTCTTATTGCTGTTGCTAGAACTTCCAGGACTATGTTGAATAAGAGTGGTGAAAGTGGACACCCTTGTCTTGTTCCTGATCTTAGAGGAAACACTTCAAGTTTTTCACCATTGAGGATAATGTTAGCTGTGGCCTTCTCATATATGGCTTTCACTGTGTTGAGATAGGTTCCTTCTATGCCCATTTTTTGAAGAGTTTTTGTCATAAATGGATGTCGTACTTTGTCGAAGGGTTTTTCTGCATCTCTTGAGATGATCATGTGATTTTTGTCTCTCAATTTGTTGATATTATGGTGTATCATATTGATTGATTTGTGGATATTGAAGAATCGTTGCATGCCTGGGATGAACCCAACTTGATCATGATGTATGAGCTTTTTGAGGTGTTGTTGAATTCTGTTTGCTAGGATTTTGTTGAGGATTTTGGCGTCTAGATTCATCAGTGAAATTGGCCTATAATTTTCTTTTTTTGTGATGTCTTTGCCTGGCTTTGGTATCAGGATGATGGTGGCCTCGTAGAATGTGTTTGAAAGTTTTCCTTCCTGTGCAATTTTTTGAAAGAGTTTTAGAAGGATAGGCATTAGCTCTTCTTTAAATGTTTGGTAGAATTCACTTGTGAAATCATCTGGCCCTGGGCTTTTATTTTTGGGTAGATTTTTGATCGCAAGATCGATTTCTGAGCTTGTGAGTGGCTTGTTCATAGCCTCTATTTCTTCCTGGTTGAGTCTTGGGAGATTAATCTTCTCTAAGAAACTGTCCATTTCTTCCAGGTTGTCCAGTTTGTTGCCATATAGTTGTTCATAATAGTCTCTTATAATCCTTTGAATTTCTGCATAATCTATTGTAGTCTCTCCTTTTTCATTTTTGATTTTGGTGATCAGGTTCTTCTCTCTCTTTTTCTTGATGAGTCTGGCCAGTGGTCCGTCGATTTTATCTACCTTTTCAAAGAACCAGCTTTTTGTTTTATTTATCTTTACTATTGTTTCTTTCGTTTCTTTATCATTTATTTCTGTTCTGATCTTATGATTTCCCTTCCTCTGCTGGCTTTGGGGTGTTTTTGTTCTTCTTTCTCCAGTTGTTTTAAGCAGAGGGTTAGGTCATCTGTTTGAGATTTTCCCAGTTTCTTGAGGTAGGATTGAATTGCTATAAATTTCCCTCTTAGAACTGCTTTTCCAGTGTCCCATAGGTTTTGCACTGTCAGGTGTTCATTGTCATTTTCTTCTAGGAATTTTCAAATTTCTCCTTTGATTTGCTCATTAATCAGTTGGTTTTTTAGGTATGTGTTGTTTAATCTCCATGTGTTTGTGCTTTTAGCGGTTTTTTTTTCCTGTAGTTGATCTCTAGTCTCATTGCATTGTGGTATGAGAAAATGGTTGATAGTATTTCAGTTTTCTTGAATTGACTGATTTGAAGCCCAAAATGTGATCTATCCTGGAGAATGTTCCGTGAGCACTTGAGAAGAAAGTGTATTCTGCTTTTGGATGGAAAGTCCTAAATTTGTCAATGAGATCCATTTCTTTTAGTGTGGCATTTAAGGTTTGTGTTTCTTTATTAATTTTCTGTTTGTATGATGTGTCCATTGGTGTGAGAGGAGTGTTAAAGTTTCCTACTATGATTGTGCTAGTGTCGATGTCTTCTTTTATGTCTGAAAGTGTTTGTCTTATGTATTGGGGTGCTCCTGTGTTGAGTGCATAGATATTTTTGATTGTTATGTCTTCTTGGATTGATCCCTTAATCATGATGTAGTGTCATGCCTTGTCTCTTCTAATCTTCTTTACTTTTAGGTCTATTTTTTTCTTTTTTTGAGGATTACTACTCCAGCTTTCTTTTGCTTTTCGTTTACATGGAATATCTATTTCCAGCCTCTCACTTTCAGTCTATGAGTGTCTCTATGTCTGAAGTGAGTTTCCTAGAGGCAGCATATGTATGGGTCGTGTTTTTGAATTCATGCAGCCACTCTGTGTCTTTTGGTTGTAGCATTTAGTCCATTTACATTTAAAGCAATTATTGATACAAATGATCCTATTGTCATCTTCTTAGATGTTATGATGGGTTTGTTTTGTGGATGTTCTCCTTCTTCTATATTGTTGTCTATATAAGTCCCTTTAACACTTGTTGTAAGGCTGGTTTAGTGTTACTAAATTCTTTTAATTTTTGCTTGTCTGTAAAGCTTTTGATTTCTCCATCAATTTTGAAGGAAATCCTTGCAGGGTAGAGGATTCTTGGTTGCAGATTATTCTCTTTTAGCAGTTTAAATGTGTCCTGCCATTCCCTTCTGGCCTGCAGAGTTTCTGCTGAAAGATCAGGTGTTAAATGTATGGGCTTTCCCTTGTATGTCACTAGTTGCTTTTCCATGCTCTTTTGAGAATTCTGTCTTTGTGTTTCATTTGTGTTAGCTTCATTAATATGTGTCTTGGTGTGCTTCTTCTTGGATTGATTCTGTATGGTACTCTTTGCACTTCTTGGACTTGATTGACTATTTCTTTTCCCATGTTGGGGAAATTTTCAACTATAATCTTTTCAAAAATTTTCTCATAGACTTTCTTTTCTTCTTCTTCTTCTGGAACCCCTATAATTCGAATATTGGTACGTTTGATATTATCCCAGAGGTCTCTGAGGCTATCCTCTGCTCTTTTCATTCTTTGAGCTAGATTCTGTTTTTCAACATTTACTTCCACCGTTCTATCTTCCAGCTCACTTATCCGGTCTTCTGTCTCAGATACTCTGCTCTCGATTCCCTCTACAGTGTTTTTCAGTTCAGCAATTGAGTTGTTTGTCTCTGTTACTTTTTCTGTAAGTTCCTGTATTTCTTTATTCAATGTGTTAGTTGTGTCTTGTAATTTCTCTAACATTCTCTTTTCAGTGTCTTTGATCATCTTTACTATCATTCTTCTGAAATCCCTTTCAGAAAATTTGTCCAAATTCTCCTCATTGATTTGATCTTGTGTGTTTGTAGATTGTTCCTTCACTTGTGTGGTATTTCTCTGCCATTTCATTGTTATTATTAATTTTTTAACTGACTCTGTTTGGGATTTCCTTTTCCCAGACTTTGAGTTACGTCTGTTGGTGTTTGTTGTATGGATGGGGCTTCTTATTCTGGGTGATGCTGGTGGTTAGGTGATGTCAGGACTTGCATACAGGTGATTACCCTTGTTGGCATTCTCACTTGTATACTGCTCCCTAGTGTTAGGTGTTCTCTAGTATTTTACAGTTTTGGAGTCAGTGCTCCCTCCCTAAAGCCTCGGGGCTTGTTGCCTGACCAGAGAATGACGATTTCACTGCTGGTTTGTTATGGCATTAAATGATATTAAAACATATATATGTGAATGAGAAACAGAAGGTATACCTTTGAGAAGTGGCAATTAAAATATCATGCAAATACTATCTAGCATATTGAATTATACACACAAACATATACAACGGTAATATAACCCAAGCATTCCAACCAAACATACAGTACAATACATTAGCACAGTGAATAGAGAAAACCTAGAATGATATCCACCAGTTAATAACCAACCGAAGTAGAGCACCGATTGGAAAATAATGCTAGAGCAGGGTTCCCATTGGGCATAAGGCAATGAGGACAGAACAGACTAAGAAACATGGTGGGAAAAGGAAAAAAGAGAAAGGGAAGATAGAAGAGAAATAAAGAATATTACTGCAAAGTTAAATATAAGGAGATAAAGATTTATATGTTTGGTTAGCTTGGAAGAATCAGAGAAAGCAAAATAAAAGGGCAATGAGCTAGATTCTGTTTTTCAACATTTACTTCCACCGTTCTATCTTCCAGCTCACTTATCCGGTCTTCTGTCTCAGATACTCTGCTCTCGATTCCCTCTACAGTGTTTTTCAGTTCAGCAATTGAGTTGTTTGTCTCTGTTACTTTTTCTGTAAGTTCCTGTATTTCTTTATTCAATGTGTTAGTTGTGTCTTGTAATTTCTCTAACATTCTCTTTTCAGTGTCTTTGATCATCTTTACTATCATTCTTCTGAAATCCCTTTCAGAAAATTTGTCCAAATTCTCCTCATTGATTTGATCTTGTGTGTTTGTAGATTGTTCCTTCACTTGTGTGGTATTTCTCTGCCATTTCATTGTTATTATTAATTTTTTAACTGACTCTGTTTGGGATTTCCTTTTCCCAGACTTTGAGTTACGTCTGTTGGTGTTTGTTGTATGGATGGGGCTTCTTATTCTGGGTGATGCTGGTGGTTAGGTGATGTCAGGACTTGCATACAGGTGATTACCCTTGTTGGCATTCTCACTTGTATACTGCTCCCTAGTGTTAGGTGTTCTCTAGTATTTTACAGTTTTGGAGTCAGTGCTCCCTCCCTAAAGCCTCGGGGCTTGTTGCCTGACCAGAGAATGACGATTTCACTGCTGGTTTGTTATGGCATTAAATGATATTAAAACATATATATGTGAATGAGAAACAGAAGGTATACCTTTGAGAAGTGGCAATTAAAATATCATGCAAATACTATCTAGCATATTGAATTATACACACAAACATATACAACGGTAATATAACCCAAGCATTCCAACCAAACATACAGTACAATACATTAGCACAGTGAATAGAGAAAACCTAGAATGATATCCACCAGTTAATAACCAACCGAAGTAGAGCACCGATTGGAAAATAATGCTAGAGCAGGGTTCCCATTGGGCATAAGGCAATGAGGACAGAACAGACTAAGAAACATGGTGGGAAAAGGAAAAAAGAGAAAGGGAAGATAGAAGAGAAATAAAGAATATTACTGCAAAGTTAAATATAAGGAGATAAAGATTTATATGTATTAGAGTTTAGTGCTATAGGAAAGGAGCATCAGAGAAAGCAAAGAGTTATAGAGTAAGTAGTACAAATGAAAAATTTTAAAAATTAAAACAGAGATAAGTATATAGAAAAAATATAGAAAAACAAAGCAAAACCAATAAAAACAAACAAAACCCCCACAGAACCTTAAAAGGCCAATGGGGAACTAGAAGTTTATACCAAAATAAAATGTGTGGTTTAAAAGGAAAAAGAAGAAAAAAAAATTATGTAAACTTGAATATATTCAGTCTTAGTGATAAGATTAGTAGCTTCAATAGAATTCAATGGAGGAAAGAAAAACACCCACTCTCACACACCCAAAAAAACAAAAAAACAAAAATAAAAACAAAGACAAAAAAACGGGCGGTGCACCGAGTGGATTTGTAAAAAAGGGAAAAAAACAATAGAAACAAAACAGTACAAAACAACAAAAAAAAGCAATAAAAGAATAAGGAATAAAATGAAACTTAAAAAATCCAGCAGTAATCCAGCTTCAGACAAAACGTGAAAATAGTGTTTATGTTCTTCTGTCTCTTGCTGACTATTCAGGAATTATCAGTCTTTTTCTTGCCTCTGGCAGTGGTTGGATCTGAAGACCTCTTTGACTGCTTGTTTATTTCAGCCTATTCCAGAACTAAAAGGCCAGTTGGCCCTGGGAGTTTCTTAATCCAAATCCCTTTTCTTGCTGGGTGGAGCTAAATTCCCTCCCTGTAGCTTGACCAGCAGCCCTGCAATTTGACCAGCAGCCAAACTACAGTAGGGAAAATGACGTCTGTCTCACAAAGGATTTATTCCCGCACACACTATGGGAAGCACTTCCGCAGTGACCCCGACCCTGCTGCAGGCCACCGTCGACCACCGCCACAGCGGGAGATGTCAGATTACTCAGAGGTGAGTCTGACTCAGTCTCATGCAGGATCACTATTCCCCTCTCCCGGATCACGGTGGTCACAGAGTTTCCAGTCCTCCTAGAGGGCTCTGTGATCGGGTTAATGGTAACCTCCCCCAAAGGAAACTGAGTGTTGTCCTTCCGAGTACTGTTCAAGGGCACTTCTAGCTCCAGGGGACACTTGGACCCTCCAAAGCAGGACTGGCTCAGTCCCTTGTGAGTGTCACCGTTCCTTTCCCGGGTCTTGATCTGCAATAGGCTTTGCGCCTTTGGCCCTCCCCGCCTCTCTGGTGTGTATGAGGTTTGACTTTTTAAAAGTGCGATTGCGCCCTTCCTACTGTCTTGATGCAGCTTCTCCTTTGTTCTTCGATGTGGGATATCCTCTCGGTGATCAGATCCAACCTCCTCCTGTGGATGGCTTTTCAGTAACTCATTGCAGTTCAGGCAAATTTGCAGGAGAGATGAGTGCACAGTTTTCTACGCTGCCATTTTAGCTCCCTGGAGACAATGGTTCTTCTTATTCCTTTACTTTTCATCTTCTTCTTCTTTTTTTTTTTTTTTTTTTGATGCTTAAGCTGGATAGAGGGACACTTCTAGAAATATGTACAGACAGTAGTTACCTAGATAAAACAAGTTTCTGCTTCCATGTGTATTATACTCCAGTGGAAAAAATATAGGCACAGAATCAAACAAAAGAAAGCAAAACAAAAAAGGAAACCGGACAAGAAAGTCACTCTAGGTTGATCAGTATAAAAAAAAATATTCAACAATGCAATGGTAGAGAATTGCATCGAAAAAAAGACAAGGGCTTCCCTGGTGGTCCAGTGGGTAAGGACACCGCCTTGCACTGCAAGGGGCGCCGGTTAGATCCCTGGCCTGGGAAGATCCCGCGTGCCGCGGAGCGGCTGGACTGATGTGTCCAATTACCGAGCCGGAGCTCTGGAATGCATGCACACAGAGCTGGCGCTCTGCGACAACAGAGGCCACCGCGATGGGAGGCCTACATGGGCCAAAGAACAAAAGATGGATAAAAATGGGCAAATGAAAGACCAATAGAAGTGGCCCGCCTGCTCCCCTCCCTCCCCACCCCACAGCCCCCAGTAAATAAATAAATAAATCTTTAAAAAAAAGAAGAAAAAAGACAATTAGATTGCTTGTCTTGTACAGTCATCCAGGAAGGTAACATTTAAGCTGAGATATGAGGCCATTTCTATATGGAAAAGAGAATTTCAGGTAGAGAAAAATTCAGATTGTAATCCATGTGATAAGAAGAATTTTGCTTTACTTAAAGAATCAAAAAATAAAGAAGAAAAAAAGACTAGGAGAATTACTAATTTCAAAATATTGAATAGATGAAATAGGCACAAATTTTCATCTTATTCTGCTATGTATGAAAGACCTAAGACAGAATATCCACATGCAAGTTTGACTTTTAAAAGTGCGATTGCGCCTTCCTACTGTCTTGATGCAGCTTCTCCTTTGTTCTTCGATGTGGGATATCCTCTCGGTGATCAGATCCAACCTCCTCCTGTGGATGGCTTTTCAGTAACTCATTGCAGTTCAGGCAAATTTGCAGGAGAGATGAGTGCACAGTTTTCTACGCTGCCATTTTAGCTCCCTGGAGACAATGGTTCTTCTTATTCCTTTACTTTTCATCTTCTTCTTCTTTTTTTTTTTTTTTTTTTGATGCTTAAGCTGGATAGAGGGACACTTCTAGAAATATGTACAGACAGTAGTTACCTAGATAAAACAAGTTTCTGCTTCCATGTGTATTATACTCCAGTGGAAAAAATATAGGCACAGAATCAAACAAAAGAAAGCAAAACAAAAAAGGAAACCGGACAAGAAAGTCACTCTAGGTTGATCAGTATAAAAAAAAATATTCAACAATGCAATGGTAGAGAATTGCATCGAAAAAAAGACAAGGGCTTCCCTGGTGGTCCAGTGGGTAAGGACACCGCCTTGCACTGCAAGGGGCGCCGGTTAGATCCCTGGCCTGGGAAGATCCCGCGTGCCGCGGAGCGGCTGGACTGATGTGTCCAATTACCGAGCCGGAGCTCTGGAATGCATGCACACAGAGCTGGCGCTCTGCGACAACAGAGGCCACCGCGATGGGAGGCCTACATGGGCCAAAGAACAAAAGATGGATAAAAATGGGCAAATGAAAGACCAATAGAAGTGGCCCGCCTGCTCCCCTCCCTCCCCACCCCACAGCCCCCAGTAAATAAATAAATAAATCTTTAAAAAAAAAAAAAAGAAAAAAGACAATTAGATTGCTTGTCTTGTACAGTCATCCAGGAAGGTAACATTTAAGCTGAGATATGAGGCCATTTCTATATGGAAAAGAGAATTTCAGGTAGAGAAAAATTCAGATTGTAATCCATGTGATAAGAAGAATTTTGCTTTACTTAAAGAATCAAAAAATAAAGAAGAAAAAAAGACTAGGAGAATTACTAATTTCAAAATATTGAATAGATGAAATAGGCACAAATTTTTCATCTTATTCTGCTATGTATGAAAGACCTAAGACAGAATATCCACCATAGGCAAACTTCTTAAGATTAAATAAATAACTTAATATCATGAAATTGTATAGAGATAAATGACATCTTAACTGAAAATGGAAATGCATATGAATGTGAATTTCTCATAACACATTATAGAGACCAAAATTAAATAATGTAATATTTTTCAAGTGAGAAATAAAAGATTTATAAACCTCACATCCTATATTCATTGAAATGTATCTCAAAAATTAGGAAATATTCAAGCCATTTTCAGAGATATGAAACTTATGACAGCTGATCATAATAAGACCTTTTCTAATGGAATAAAGTAACTTATCAAAAGGGAGAGTATATAAAATCGGAGAACAGAATATCAGAAAAAAAAAAAATAGTGCAAGTAATATCATGGGTAAATACAATAGGTTTTCCAACTCCTTTGGAGTTTCCTGAACATTATCATTAAAAATAAATATTATACAATAACTGTCCAATGTTATTCTAAATGTATGTAGAGAGCATATTTACGACAATTATAAGTGAAGATGGGCTTCACTAGTAACTGAGATGGTAAAGAATCTTCCTAAAATACAGAAGACCTGGTTTTGATTCCTCTGTCAGAAAAATCCCCAAGAGAAGGAAATGGCTACCAACTCCAGTATTCTTATCTGAAGAATTCCATGGATAGAGGAGCCTGGTGGACTATAGTCTACTCAGTTGCAAAGAGACATGACTGGGCAACTAACACTTTCATAAGTGGAGGTGCACAAAAAAAAACATGAAGGGAGCTAAGATTTACATACTTCGCTCAAATTTATACAATGGCACTATTAAAATCTGAAAAGTTATATACTAATATGATACAATATATAATATGTCATACTATATAGTATAATAATAAAATCTGTCTTCCAATTTACAAACATTTCTTTCCCTGTTTATTCTTTGATTTGATTCATCTGTGTCTTATTTTTCCTTCCTTTTTTTACTAATTTATTTTTATTTTATTTTACAGAGTTTTGTTAGTTACTGCTATATATAAACCTGAATCAGGCATAGGTATACCCTTGACTCCTGCCCCCTGAACCCCTTTCCCACCTCCATCTCCTTCCCACCCCCCAGTTTGTCTTATAGCTCCCATGTAAGTTTCCTTAGCCCTACAGCATATTCATATTTGGTAATGTAAGTTTCCATGTTACTCTTCCCATACCTCTCACCCACCCCACCCTTCCCCTAATGTCCATAAGTCTATTTTTTTTTCATTTATTTTTTATCCATGTTTATTATTCTCTGGCACCTGTGGGCCTCCCTTCGCAGTGGCCTCTCCCATTGCAGACAGAGCCCTGGCTCTGGACACATGGACTCCAGAGCGCTGGTGTGTAATTGGACACACTGACCCAGTCATTACTCAGCATGTGGGATCTTCCCAGACCAGGAATTGAACTGGTGCCCCTTGCACTGAAAAGCAGACTCTTTACCCACTGTACCACCAGGGAAACCCCATACATCTATGTTCTATGTCTCTTTCTTCATTGCTGCTGTTCTTATACCTGTATCAGTATCATCTTTCTAGATTCCACATTTATGTGTAAGTATACTATATTTATACTTCTCTTTCTGACTTACTTCACTTTGCATAATAGGATCTAAATTCATCCACCTCACTAAGATTGATTCAAATGTATTTCCTTTTACAGCTGAGAAATGTTCCATTGTGTAAATGTACAGTGGCTTTATCCATTCATTTGTTAATGCGCGTCTATCTAGGCTGCTTCCATATAACAACTATTGTAAAAGTGCTGCAATAAACATTCAGGGCATGTGTTCCTTTCAGTTTTGACTTCCTCAGTGTAACTGCCTAATAATGGGATTGCTGGATCGGGAAAAAGGGAGCTAAGATTTACATACTTCGCTCAAATTTATACAATGGCACTATTAAAATCTGAAAAGTTATATACTAATATGATACAATATATAATATGTCATACTATATAGTATAATAATAAAATCTGTCTTCCAATTTACAAACATTTCTTTCCCTGTTTATTCTTTGATTTGATTCATCTGTGTCTTATTTTTCCTTCCTTTTTTTACTAATTTATTTTTATTTTATTTTACAGAGTTTTGTTAGTTACTGCTATATATAAACCTGAATCAGGCATAGGTATACCCTTGACTCCTGCCCCCTGAACCCCTTTCCCACCTCCATCTCCTTCCCACCCCCCAGTTTGTCTTATAGCTCCCATGTAAGTTTCCTTAGCCCTACAGCATATTCATATTTGGTAATGTAAGTTTCCATGTTACTCTTCCCATACCTCTCACCCACCCCACCCTTCCCCTAATGTCCATAAGTCTATTTTTTTTTCATTTATTTTTTATCCATGTTTATTATTCTCTGGCACCTGTGGGCCTCCCTTCGCAGTGGCCTCTCCCATTGCAGACAGAGCCCTGGCTCTGGACACATGGACTCCAGAGCGCTGGTGTGTAATTGGACACACTGACCCAGTCATTACTCAGCATGTGGGATCTTCCCAGACCAGGAATTGAACTGGTGCCCCTTGCACTGAAAAGCAGACTCTTTACCCACTGTACCACCAGGGAAACCCCATACATCTATGTTCTATGTCTCTTTCTTCATTGCTGCTGTTCTTATACCTGTATCAGTATCATCTTTCTAGATTCCACATTTATGTGTAAGTATACTATATTTATACTTCTCTTTCTGACTTACTTCACTTTGCATAATAGGATCTAAATTCATCCACCTCACTAAGATTGATTCAAATGTATTTCCTTTTACAGCTGAGAAATGTTCCATTGTGTAAATGTACAGTGGCTTTATCCATTCATTTGTTAATGCGCGTCTATCTAGGCTGCTTCCATATAACAACTATTGTAAAAAGTGCTGCAATAAACATTCAGGGGCATGTGTTCCTTTCAGTTTTGACTTCCTCAGTGTAACTGCCTAATAATGGGATTGCTGGATCATATGGTGGTTCTATTCCTAGTTTTTTAAGTAATCTCCATACTGTCTTCAATAGTGGCTGTATCAACTTACATTCCTACTAGCAGTGCAAGAGGGTATTCTTTACTTCACACCCTCTCTAGTATTTATTTTCTGTGGATTTTTTGATGATGGCCATTCTGACTGCTGTGAGGTGATATCTCATTGTAGTTTTGGTTTGCGTATCACTAATAAAGAGCGACATTGAGCGTTTTTCATGTGTATTTTGGGCATATATATATATATATATCTTCTTTGGAGAGATATCTGTTTAGGGTTTTTGCCCAATTTTGACTGGGTTTTTGTTTTTTTTTTGTTGAGTTCTAAGGAGCTGCTTGTATATTTTAAAAATTAATTCATTGTCTGCTGTTTCATTTGTTCTTATTTTCTCTCATTCTGAGAGCTGTCTTTTCACGTTGTTTGTGCTTTCTTTTGCTACGCAAAAGCTTTTACATTTAATTCGGTCCCACTAGTTTGTTTTGTTTTGATTTCCATTTCTCTAGAGGGTGGGTCATAGAAAATCTTGCTTTGATTTATGTCATCAAATGTTCTGCTTATATTTTCCTCTAAGAGTTTTATGGTTTCTGGTCTTAAATTAGGTCTTAAATCCATTTTGAGTTTATCTTTGTTTATTGTGTTAGAAAGTATTCCAACTTCATTTTTTTATATGTAGCTCTCACAGCACCATTTGTTGAAGAGGCTATTGTGTTAGAAAGTATCATCTTTCTAGATTCCACATTTATGTGTAAGTATACTATATTTATACTTCTCTTTCTGACTTACTTCACTTTGCATAATAGGATCTAAATTCATCCACCTCACTAAGATTGATTCAAATGTATTTCCTTTTACAGCTGAGAAATGTTCCATTGTGTAAATGTACAGTGGCTTTATCCATTCATTTGTTAATGCGCGTCTATCTAGGCTGCTTCCATATAACAACTATTGTAAAAAGTGCTGCAATAAACATTCAGGGGCATGTGTTCCTTTCAGTTTTGACTTCCTCAGTGTAACTGCCTAATAATGGGATTGCTGGATCATATGGTGGTTCTATTCCTAGTTTTTTAAGTAATCTCCATACTGTCTTCAATAGTGGCTGTATCAACTTACATTCCTACTAGCAGTGCAAGAGGGTATTCTTTACTTCACACCCTCTCTAGTATTTATTTTCTGTGGATTTTTTGATGATGGCCATTCTGACTGCTGTGAGGTGATATCTCATTGTAGTTTTGGTTTGCGTATCACTAATAAAGAGCGACATTGAGCGTTTTTCATGTGTATTTTGGGCATATATATATATATATATCTTCTTTGGAGAGATATCTGTTTAGGGTTTTTGCCCAATTTTGACTGGGTTTTTGTTTTTTTTTGTTGAGTTCTAAGGAGCTGCTTGTATATTTTAAAAATTAATTCATTGTCTGCTGTTTCATTTGTTCTTATTTTCTCTCATTCTGAGAGCTGTCTTTTCACGTTGTTTGTGCTTTCTTTTGCTACGCAAAAGCTTTTACATTTAATTCGGTCCCACTAGTTTGTTTTGTTTTGATTTCCATTTCTCTAGAGGGTGGGTCATAGAAAATCTTGCTTTGATTTATGTCATCAAATGTTCTGCTTATATTTTCCTCTAAGAGTTTTATGGTTTCTGGTCTTAAATTAGGTCTTAAATCCATTTTGAGTTTATCTTTGTTTATTGTGTTAGAAAGTATTCCAACTTCATTTTTTTATATGTAGCTCTCACAGCACCATTTGTTGAAGAGGCTATCATGGTCCCATCTTATATTTTCACTTCCTTTGCCAAGGTACCTACATGTGCATGGGTTTATCTCTGGGCTCTCTATCTTGTTTCATTGGTCTATATTTCTTTTTTTATTCCAGTACCAAACTGTCTTGATGACTGTTGCTTTGTAGTATAGTCTGAAGTTAGAGAGGTTGATCTCTCCAACTCCATTCTCTTTTCAAGACTGTTTTGGCTATCCAGGGTCTTCTGTGTTTTCATATGAACTGTAATATTTTTTAGTCTAGCATTGTGAAAAATGCCATTGGTAACTTGATAGGAATCACATTGAATCTGTATATGATAATTGGTAGCATGGTCATTTTCATGATATTGAATCTTCCAATCCAGAAACATGAAATATTTTTTCATCAGTTTATGTCATCTTTGATATCTTTCATCAGCATTTTGTAATTTACTGTGTATAATTCTTTTGTTTCTTTAGGTAGCTTTATTCCTAGATATTTTATTCTTTCAGATATAGTTGTGAATGGGATTGCACCTTTGATTTCTATTTCTGATTTTTCATTGTTTGTATATAGGAATGTCAATTTCTGTGTATTGATTTTGTATCCTGTGACTTTACTGAATTCATTGATCAGCTTTAGTAGTTTTCTTTTTTTCTTTTTTTAAGTTTCTTTATTTATCTTTTGGGGGGTGGGGTGGGGAGGGAGGGGGATGGACGGGCCACTTCTATTGGTCTTTCATTTGTCTATTTTTTTTCATCCATCTTTGTTCTTTGGCTCCTGTGGGCCTCTGTTGTCGCAGAGCGCCGGCTCTGGGTGTACACGTGCCAGAGCTCTGGCTGGATAATTGGACACATCAGTCCAGCCGCTCCACAGCACATGGGATCTTCCCAGGCCAGGGATCGAACTGGCGCCCCTTGCACTGCAAGGCGGTGTCCTTACCCACTGGACCACCAGGGGAAACCCTTTAGTAGTTTTCTGATAGTGTCTTTGGGGTTTTCTTTATGTAGTATCATGTCATCTGTGAACAGTGAGAGTTATACTTCTTCTTTTCCATTCTGGATTCCTTTTATTTATTTTTCTTTTCTAATTGCTGTAGTTAGAACTTCCAAGCCTATGTTGAATAATAGCAGTGAAAGTGGACACCTCTGTCTTGCATCTTATCTTAGAGGGAATGCTTTGTTTTTCACTATTGAGAATAATGTTCACTGTGGGCTTCTCATATATGACTTTCAGTATGTTAAGTTACGTTCTTTCTATGCACATTTTTGAAGAGTTTTTATCATAAGTTGGTGTTGGATTTTGTCTAAAGGTTTTTCTAAATCTACTGAAATTATCAAATACTTTTATCTTTCCATCTGTTGATATGGTGTATCACAATGATTGGTATGCAGATATTTAAATCTCTTGCATTCCTGGAATAAAACCATTTGACCATAGTGTATGAGTTTTTGAATGTGTTGTTGAATTCTGTTTGCTAGAACTTTGTTGAGGGTTTTTTATGCTTTTAATCAGTGATATTCACCTGCAATTTTCTTTTTTATTGTTGTCTTTGCCTGGTTTTGGTTTCAGGGTGATGGTGGCCTCGTAAAATGTGCTTGGAAGTGTTCATTATTTTGCATTGTTTGTATATAGGAATGTCAATTTCTGTGTATTGATTTTGTATCCTGTGACTTTACTGAATTCATTGATCAGCTTTAGTAGTTTTCTTTTTTTCTTTTTTTAAGTTTCTTTATTTATCTTTTGGGGGGTGGGGTGGGGAGGGAGGGGGATGGACGGGCCACTTCTATTGGTCTTTCATTTGTCTATTTTTTTTCATCCATCTTTGTTCTTTGGCTCCTGTGGGCCTCTGTTGTCGCAGAGCGCCGGCTCTGGGTGTACACGTGCCAGAGCTCTGGCTGGATAATTGGACACATCAGTCCAGCCGCTCCACAGCACATGGGATCTTCCCAGGCCAGGGATCGAACTGGCGCCCCTTGCACTGCAAGGCGGTGTCCTTACCCACTGGACCACCAGGGGAAACCCTTTAGTAGTTTTCTGATAGTGTCTTTGGGGTTTTCTTTATGTAGTATCATGTCATCTGTGAACAGTGAGAGTTATACTTCTTCTTTTCCATTCTGGATTCCTTTTATTTATTTTTCTTTTCTAATTGCTGTAGTTAGAACTTCCAAGCCTATGTTGAATAATAGCAGTGAAAGTGGACACCTCTGTCTTGCATCTTATCTTAGAGGGAATGCTTTGTTTTTCACTATTGAGAATAATGTTCACTGTGGGCTTCTCATATATGACTTTCAGTATGTTAAGTTACGTTCTTTCTATGCACATTTTTGAAGAGTTTTTATCATAAGTTGGTGTTGGATTTTGTCTAAAGGTTTTTCTAAATCTACTGAAATTATCAAATACTTTTATCTTTCCATCTGTTGATATGGTGTATCACAATGATTGGTATGCAGATATTTAAATCTCTTGCATTCCTGGAATAAAACCATTTGACCATAGTGTATGAGTTTTTGAATGTGTTGTTGAATTCTGTTTGCTAGAACTTTGTTGAGGGTTTTTTATGCTTTTAATCAGTGATATTCACCTGCAATTTTCTTTTTTATTGTTGTCTTTGCCTGGTTTTGGTTTCAGGGTGATGGTGGCCTCGTAAAATGTGCTTGGAAGTGTTCATTATTTTGCATTTTTTAGAGTTTTAGAAGTCATTAGCTCTTCTCTAAATATCTGGTAGAATTCACCTGTGAAGCCATCTGGCCCTGGGTTTTTATTTTGGGGTAGATTTTTTAATCACATGTTTGATTTCTGAACTAGTAATTGGATTGTTCATAATTTCTATTTCTTCCTGGTTCAGTCTTGGAAGATTGAACTTCTCTAAGAATCTATCCATTTCTTCCAGGTTGTCAAATTAATTGTGATATAGCTGTTCATAATAGTCTCTTATAACCCCTTGTATTTCTGTACTGTCTGTTACCTCTCATTTTTCATTTCTGATTTTGTTGATTTGATCATTCTCTTTTTTTCTTGATGAATCCAACTAGAGGCTTTCAATTTTGTTTACCTTTTAGAAGAATCAGTATTTGTTTTTATTAATGTTTGCTATTGTTTCTTTCATTTCTTTTTCATTTATTTCTGCTCTGATCTTCATGGTTTCTCTTCTGGTAACTTTAGGATTTTTTTATTCTTCTTTTTCCAGTTGATTTAAGTGCAAAGTTAGGTTTTCTTTCTGTTTCATTTATATTTTGGTCTCTTTTAGTGGTTTCTTATTTATTTATTTTCATCTATCTTTATTCTTTGGCCTCTGTGGGGCTCCCATTGCAGTGGCCTCTCTAGTTGGAGAGCACCAGCTTTGGGTGCATGTGCTCGAGTGCTATCTTGTAATTGAACACACTGGTTCAGTTGCTTCATGGCACATGGTATCTTCCTGGCCAGGGATGGAACCCATGCCCTTTGCACTGCCTTGTGAACTCTCTACCCACTGGACCACCAGGGAAGCACGCTAGTTTTCTTTTCCTTTTTGATGCTTTTCTTGATTTAAGGCAGAATTGTATTGCTATAAACTTACCTCTTAGAAGTGTTTTTGTTGCATCCCATAAGCTTTGAGCTGTTACAGTTTTTGTAGTATAGGACTTTTGTTTACTTAGGTAGGTTTGTTCCTGTTTTTTTTATATATATATACTATGCAATTATAAATGGTTTCTTGAATTTCTTTCTGATCTTTCATTGCTAGTGTATAGAAATGCAATAGAATTATGTGTACTTAGTTTATAACCTGGGAAAATTTTCTAAATTCACTGATGTGTTCTTTCAGTTTTCTGGTAGCATCTTTAGAATCTTTCTATAGTATGATGTTATCTGCATATAGGGACAGTTTAATTTTTCTTTTCCAATTTACATTCTCTCTATTAATTTTCTTCTCTGATTTCCCTAGGTAGGGCTTCCAAAGCTATGTTGAATAAAAGTAATGAAAGTGAACGTCCTTGTCTTGTTGCTGTTCTTAGAGAAAATTTTTCCAGCTTTTCAAACATTGAATATGATATTAGATGTATATTCGTTGTATGTGACATTTACGGATATATCTTCCCTCTGTGCCCACTCTCTTTTTATCATAAATGGGTATTGAATTTTGTCAACACTTTTACTGCATCTTTTGAGTTGATCATATGAATTCAGTTTTCTATTTGTTAATGTGATGTATCATATAGATTGAAATGTGGATATTGAAAACTCCTCACGTTCATGAAATGAATCCTACTTGATCATGCTGTGTAATCTTTTAAATTAATTGTTAGATTCAGATCTTTTTGAGTTGATTTAAGTGCAAAGTTAGGTTTTCTTTCTGTTTCATTTATATTTTGGTCTCTTTTAGTGGTTTCTTATTTATTTATTTTCATCTATCTTTATTCTTTGGCCTCTGTGGGGCTCCCATTGCAGTGGCCTCTCTAGTTGGAGAGCACCAGCTTTGGGTGCATGTGCTCGAGTGCTATCTTGTAATTGAACACACTGGTTCAGTTGCTTCATGGCACATGGTATCTTCCTGGCCAGGGATGGAACCCATGCCCTTTGCACTGCCTTGTGAACTCTCTACCCACTGGACCACCAGGGAAGCACGCTAGTTTTTTTTTTTTTTTTTTTTTTTGATGCTTTTCTTGATTTAAGGCAGAATTGTATTGCTATAAACTTACCTCTTAGAAGTGTTTTTGTTGCATCCCATAAGCTTTGAGCTGTTACAGTTTTTGTAGTATAGGACTTTTGTTTACTTAGGTAGGTTTGTTCCTGTTTTTTTTATATATATATACTATGCAATTATAAATGGTTTCTTGAATTTCTTTCTGATCTTTCATTGCTAGTGTATAGAAATGCAATAGAATTATGTGTACTTAGTTTATAACCTGGAAATTTACTAAATTCACTGATGTGTTCTTTCAGTTTTCTGGTAGCATCTTTAGAATCTTTCTATAGTATGATGTTATCTGCATATAGGGACAGTTTAATTTTTCTTTTCCAATTTACATTCTCTCTATTAATTTTCTTCTCTGATTTCCCTAGGTAGGGCTTCCAAAGCTATGTTGAATAAAAGTAATGAAAGTGAACGTCCTTGTCTTGTTGCTGTTCTTAGAGAAAATTTTTCCAGCTTTTCAAACATTGAATATGATATTAGATGTATATTCGTTGTATGTGACATTTACGGATATATCTTCCCTCTGTGCCCACTCTCTTTTTATCATAAATGGGTATTGAATTTTGTCAAAACTTTTTACTGCATCTTTTGAGTTGATCATATGAATTCAGTTTTCTATTTGTTAATGTGATGTATCATATAGATTGAAATGTGGATATTGAAAACTCCTCACGTTCATGAAATGAATCCTACTTGATCATGCTGTGTAATCTTTTAAATTAATTGTTAGATTCAGATTGCTAGTTATTTTTTGAGGATTTTTGCATCTATTTTTATCAGTGAAAATGGCTATAATTTTCTTTTTTGAGGTATTGTTGTCTAGTTTTGGTATCAAGTTGATAAAGGCCTCATAGAATGAGTTTGGAAGTTTTCCTTCCTCTGCAATTTTTTGGAACAATTTCAGAAGGATAGGTGCTAATTCTTCTTTAAATGTCTTTTCTATGAAGTCATTAAGTCCTGGACTTTTATTTGTTAGAAGTTTTTAAATCACAGTTAAAATTTCAGTAGATATGTTAGACCTGTTCATATTTTATATTTCTTCCTGGTTCAGTTTCCTGTACCTTTCTAAGAATTTGACTATATCAATTAAGACAATCACAGATTCAAGGCAATATTTATCAAATTACCTATGCAATTTTTCACAGAACTAAAACAAAATCTTTAATTTGTATAGAGACACAAAGCACCCTGAAGAGACAAAGAAATCCTGAGAAAGAAAAATGGAGCTGGAGGAATCAGGCTTCCTGACTTCAGATTGTACTACAAAGCTTGAGTCACCAAAACAGCATGGTATTGGCACAAACATAGAATTATAGATGAATGGAACAGGATAAAAAAGAAAAAAAAAAAAAGAAACAAACCAATGTACCTATAGTCAATTAATCTATAACAAAGGAGTAAAGACTGCACAATGTTGGAAAGAAATTCTCTCAAATAAATGATGCTTGGAATATGGACAGCTATATGTAAAAAAGTGAAATTAGATGGCTCATTTACACCATACAGAAAAATAGTTTCAAAGGGAACATCTAAGTGTGAGATAAGATACTAAAAATTACAAGAATAAAAGAAAGGCGGAATACTTTCTGAAATAAAATTTAGGAATATTTTTCTTTCAATCTTTTTCCTTGAATAATGGGAAAAAAGGGACATACTTAAATTCAAAAGGCTTGTACAACAAATAAAGTCATAAACAAAACAAAAAGACAGCCCACTGATTGGGAGAAAACATTTGAAAATGATGTGACCAAAAAGGAATTAGTCATAAAAAAATTACAAACAGCATAATTTTCATAATACTTAACAGCATCAAAACAAACAACCCGATTAAAAAAAAAATTAGCAGAAAACCTAAATATACATTTCTCCAAAGAAGACATATAAGTGTTCAAAAGGCACATGAAAAAATATTCATCATTGCTAATTAGTCAATGGTGAGAAATGCAAATGAAACCATAAGATATCATGTCACACTAGTTGTAATAGCTTTCAGCCAGGGATATACATATCACTAATCTGGGATTATATATATCTGTAAACAACAAAACTCTGTGAAAGTAAAAAGTAAAATTAAAAAAAAAAAAAAAAAGAAACCACAAGTTGGAAATACAAGCCTTACATGGCACATTAGAAGAAATGGATCTCATTGATATCTTTAGGACATTTCACCCAAATGCAGAAGAATACACTTTCTCACAAGTGCACATGGAACATTCTTCAGGATAGACCACATCTTGGTTCATAAATCAAATCTTGGTAAATTCAAGAAAATTGAAATTATATTAGCCACATCCTCTGACCACAATGTTATGAGACTAGATATCAACTACAAGAAAAATAAACACTGAAAACACAAACATATGGAGATTAAACAGCACATACCTGTAAATTAAACAGATTACCAAACAAATCAAAAAAGAAATTAAAAAATTCCCAGAAGAAAATGACGACAAACGCATGACAATGCAAAATCCATGGGATACTACAAAAACAGTTCTAAGAGTGAGCAATACTATCTTACCTCAAGAAACAAGAAAAACATCAAAAAGACAACCTAATTCTACACTGAAAACAACAGGAAAAAGAAGAACAAAAATATCCTAAGGTTAGCTGAAAAGCATAAAGCATAAAAATTACAGCAGAAATAAATGAAAAAGACACGAAGGAACAACAGTAAAGATAAATAAAACAAATATATGGTTCTTTGAAAAAATTAAGAAAAATCGATAAACCACTAGCCAGACTCATCAAGAAAACAAGATAGAAGAACCACATCAACAAAATCAGAAATAAAAAAGGATAGGTTACAACAGACAACATAGAAATACAAAGGATTATAAGAGACCACATGAACAACTACATGAAAACAAATTGGACTATGTGGAAGAAATGGACAGTTTCTTAGAGAAGTTTGATCTTCTAAGACTGAACAAAGAAGAAACAGAAATTATGAACAATCCAATTGCAAGCTAAGAAATCAAATTTGTGATCAAATGTTTACCCCTGTCCCCCCCAAAAAATCGAGAGCTAGATAGCTTCACAGGTGAATTCTACCAAACATTTGAAAAAGAGCTAATGCCTATTCTTCTAAAACTCTTTCAAACAATTGCCAAAGAAGTAACATTTCCAAACACATTCTGCGAGGTCACCATCACGCTGACACCAAAACCAGGGCAAAAACAGTACAAAAAAAGAAAATTATAGGCCAATATCACTGATGAATTTAGACGCAAAAATCCTCAACAAAATTCTAGCAAACAGAATTTAACAATACATCAAAAAACTCATAAATCATGCTCAAATATCGTTTATTCCAAGCATGCAAGGATTCTTCAAAATCCGCAAATCAATCAATGTGATACACCATATCAACAAATTGAAAGACAAAAGTCACATGATAATCTCAATAGAGGCAGAAAAAGTCCTCGACAAAATCCAACACCCTTTTATGATAAAAACTCTTCAAAAATGGGCATAGAAGGAGCACACCTCAACATACTGAAAGCCATGTATGAGAAACCCACAGCAAATATTTTTCTCAATAGTGAAAAATTGAAAAAATTCTCTCTAATATCAGGAAGAAGACAAAGATGTCCATATTCACCACTATTGTTCAACATAGTCTTGGAAGTTCTAGCTACAGCAATAAGAGAAGAAAAAGAAATAAAATGAATCTAGATTGGAAAAGAAGAAGTGTAACTCTATTTGCAGATGACATGATACTATACATAGAAACTCTAAAGTCATTATTAGGAAACTAATAATGACTAATTAGGAAACTAATAATAATTAGGAAGCTAATCAAAGAAATCAGTAATGTTACAGGATACAAAATCAATCAATATATACAGAAATCAGGGCTTCCCTGGTGGTCCAGTGGGTAAAGACACCGCCTGACAGTGCAAGGGGCACTGGTTTGATCCCTGGCCTGGGAAGATCCCACGTGCTGTGGAGCAGCTGGACTGATGTGTCCAATTACCGAGCCGGAGCTCTGGAGCGCATGCACCCAGAGCCGGGGCTCTGAGTCAACAGAGGCCACCACGATGGGAGGCCCACACAGGCCAAAGAACAAAGATGGATAAAAATAGAGAAATGAAAGATCAATAGATGTGACCACCCACCCCCTCCCTCCCCAACCCACCCCCCTAAAGATAAATAAATAAATAAATGTTTAAATATACATATATATACAGAAATCGCTCACATTCCCATATACAAACAATGTAAAATCAGAAAGAGAAATCAAGGGTACAATTCCATTTACCATTGCAACAAAAAGAATTAAATATCTAGGAATAAAGCTACCTAAAGAGACAAAAGAACTGCACTCAGAAAATTATAAAACCCTAATGGAAGATATCAAAGACGACATAAATAGAGAGATGTTCCATGTTTCTGGGTTGGAAGACCCAATATCATGAAAATGGCCACACTACCAAATGTCATCTACAGATTCATGCAATCCATATCAAATTGCCAATGATATTTTTCACAGAACTAGACAAAAAGTTTATATAGAAACATAAAAAACCCTGGATAGCCAAAGCAATCCTTAGAAAGAAAAACGAAGCTAGATGGATCAGCCTCCCTAGCTTCAGAATATGCCACAAAGCAACAGTCATCAAGACAGTGTGGTACTGGCATAAAAAAAGAAATATAGATCAATGGAACAAGATAGAGAACCCAGAGATAAACTCATGCATATTTGAGTACCTTATTTTTGGCAAAGGAAGTGAAAATATAAGATGGGACAAAGACAGTTTCTTCAACAAATGCTACTTGGAAATCTGGACAGCTACACACAAAAGAGTGAAGTTTGAACATTCCCTGACACCATACACAAAAATAAACTCAAAGTGGATTAAAGACCTAAATGTAAGAAGAGAGACCATAATACTCTTGGAGGAGAATATAGGCAAAACACTCAGTGACACAGATCAAAGCAAGGTCTTTCATGACCTGCCCTCTAGAATAACAGAAATAAAAACAAAAATAAGCACGTGGGACCGAATGAAACTTAAAGCTCCTGAACAGCAAAAGAAGCTACAATGTGGACAGACAACCCACAGAATGGGAGAAAATCATAACAAATGATGCAACTGGCAAAACTAACCTCAAAAATAGACAAGCAGCTCAGACAAATCAATACCAACAACCAAACAACCCAATCAAAAAATAGGAAAAAGACCTAAAGATACATCTATTCAAGGAAGACATATAGATGGCCAAAAACCACATGAAAACATGTTCAACATCACTTATTATTAGAGAAATGCAAATAAAAACTACAATGAGATATCACCTCCCACCAGTCAGAATGACCATCATCAAAAAATCCTCAGATAATACATGCCAGAGAGGGTGTGGAGAAAAGGGAACACTCTTGCATTACTGGTGGGGATGTAAATTGATACAACTACTATCAAAGACAGTATGTAAATTCCTCAAAAAATATGAACAGAAGCACCATATGACCCAAGTAATCCCACTATCAGTCATATACCCTGATGAAATCAAAATAGAAAGAGACACCTGTACCCCAGTGTTCGCTGTAGTACATTTTATAATAGCTAGAGCATGGAAGCAAGCTAGATGTCCATCAACAAGTGAATGGATAAAGAAGCTATGGTATATATATACAATGAAATACTTCTCAACCATAAATAAAAATGCAGAAGAATCAGTCCTAATGAGATGGGTGAATCTAGAACCTACTATGTGAAGTGGAGTAAGTCAAAAAGAAAAGGACAAATACAACATAATAACACATATATATGGAATCTAGTAAGTCTGACCTGATAAAGACACACTCAGCGCAATGATGGAAAAACAGTCATAGAGAACAGACTTATGGATATAGGGCAGAGGGAATAGTGGGTGAGAGATATGGAAAGAGCAACATAGAACAGTATACTATCTTATGTAAAAGAGGTAACTTGTCAATGTGTTGTGGGACTAAGAGATATTACATGGGGGCTATACAACAGCTGGGAGGGATGAGATTGGAGGGACGAGAGGATATACATATGGCTAATCTGGAATTATGCATATCTGCAAACAACAAACTCTGTAAAAGCAATAAAGAAAAATAAAATTAAAAAAATTCACAAGTGATAAATGCCAGAAAGGGTGTGGACACAAAGGAACCTTCCTACAATGTTGTTGAGAATATTAAGTTGTATATCTACTGTAGAAGACAGTATGAAGGTTTCCTAAAACAAGAAAACAAATAAAATTGAAAATAGAGCTACATTATGACTCTGCAAACCCACTCCTTGTCATATGTCAAAAGGAAAACATGATCTGAAAGTATACATGTACCCCAATACACTTCACAAAACTGTTTATAATAGCCAAGCCATGGAATAAACCTAGAGAAATGGATAAAGAAGATGTGAATATGTATACAATGTAATATTGCTCAGCCACTAAAAAGAAGCAAATAATGCCATTTTCAGCAGTACATATGGACCTAGAGACAATCTTAGTGAATGAAGTAAGACAGAGAAGGACAAATATCATGTGATATCCCTTATATGAGAAATCTAAATATAAATGAGAGAAATGAACTTACTTACAAAACAGAGAGACTCACAGGTAGAGAATTAACTTATGGTTCCTGGGTGGAAGGGATAGTTAGGGAGTTTGAGATCTACATATACACACTGCAATATTTAAAACAGATAATCAACAAGGACTCATGTATAGGACAGGGAACTCTGCTCAATGTTATGTGGAAATCTGAATGGGAGGAGGGTTGGGGAGAGATTGAACACATGCATACACATGGTTGAGCCTCTTTTCTATTCGCCTAAAACTGTTACAACATTGCTAATTGGCTATATCCCAAGAGATAACAAAAGGGTTAAGCATATATGTGTGTGTGTGTGTGTGTACATACATATATATACAGTAACTATTAAGAGGTTGTATAGGCTCCCAGGTTTTGATTCCACATGTACAAAACTTGAAAGTTGTTATTTCAACTCGCACAAGAAGAAAAGCTGAGGAAACTGAAAAATAAAGACAAAGATTTTTCAGAGAATTTAAATCATAGAACAAATAGACACTCTTAACAGTGAAGAGACAGACAAATACAGAGATGTAGATCACTGTCATTTCCTTCTGCAAGGGATCTTCCTGATCCAGAGATCAAACCAGTCTCCTGCACTGGAAGGTGGATTATTTTTGTTAATTTTTTATTTATTGGGGTATAGTTGATTTACAATGTTGCATTAATTTCAGGTCTACAGAGAAGTTATTGTTACATGTCTTTTACAAAGTTTTGTTGTTTACAGCTATATATATAATCCCAAATCAGTCATAGGTATATCCCTGACCCTTCCCACCTGAGCCTCCCTCTCTCCCCTCTTACCCCACCCACTTCTCCAGGTTCTTGCGCAGCCACCATGCAAATTTCCTTAGTCTTATAAGTCTATTCACAATGGCTATCTCTTTTACATATGATAGTGTAGGTTTCCATGTTACTTTTTTCATACCTCTCACACAGTCTTCCCTCTTCAGTGTCCATAGGTCTAATTCTTTATGTCTGTTTCTCTATTGCTGTTCTGTATGTGTATATAGCAATACCATTTTTCTAGATTCCATAGACATGTGTTAGTGTATTTGTCTTTCTCTTTTTGATTTCTTCACTTTGTATAATAGGTTCTAAATTCATCCACATCATTAGGATTGATTCTTCTGCATTTCTTTTTATGGCTGAGAAATATTCCATTTGTATATATGTACCATAGCTTGTTTATCCATTCATTTGTTGATGGACATCTGGGTTACTTCCATGTTCTAGTTATTGTAAAAAGTCCTACAATGAACATGGGAGTACAGGTGCCTCTTTCAATTTTTATTGCATTGAGGTATATATCTAATAGTGAGATTACTGGGTCATATGGTGCTTCTATTCCTAGTTCTTTAAGAAATCTCCATACTGTCTTTCATAGTGGCTGTATCAATGGATTTTTCACTTCTAAACCACAAGTGAAACCTGCCTGCTTTCCTAGGAGAAGGGAAAAAATTGAAATATACCCAAGAAACAATCATTTTTTAATTAAGCCCAGATAAATCTCTACAGCAAAGGCCTACATAGCAAGGGAAAACACTTCATCAACCTTAAATGGAATGAAGGAAGGGAAATTACACAGTTCTAGGCACTTTTAGACTTTCTATCTTACTTAAGGAGGAAAACAATAGGTGCAAATATCACAGTCCAGAGGCATAAATTCACTAAAGGATCTAATCCTATCACTATAGAATGCTTCCTTTCCCTTCACTCTTTTACTCCCCACCTCCCTCCATCAATAGGGCCTCTCTACAACAGTGGATTAAACTACAGGAAGGAGCAGTTGCTCAGGAAATTCTAAAACTAGGGGAACACAACAGGAACACGTGAGGAAGTCTCTTAACACATACAGCTATAACAAAAAATAAACACAGGATAACTCCTACATAGATTAACAAAACACGTCAAACTGAAGTTTATGTATTTAAGTTCTTCTCATACGATATATCTTTTTCAGCTTTGAAGAATAATAAAAGTTATACTGCATGCTAAAAGACAAGAAACACACACATATACAATGTTAAGAGCTAAAGAAGTCATCAGAAGCAGGCTCATGTATAATAGGGATATTGGAATTATCAGACTGAGAATTCAAAACAACTATGATTAATGGGTCAAAGAATATGATGAAAGAGGTAGAAAATAAAGAAGAGTAAATGACAATACAAGTATAGAGACAGAAATTAAGAAATAATTAAAATGAAATGCTATATATTAAAACAATATTTAACAGAAGCAAAAACTGTATTTTGTCAGCCTCTTGGTGAACTGGATATAGTCAGACAAATGATTAGGAAAAGAGAAAATATGTGAACAGAAAGTATATAGGTTTTCCAAACTAAAAATACATAGGAAAATAAATGAATATGGTATAGAATATCCAAGAACTATAGGGCTTGCAAAAGGGGAAACATATCTATAACATGAACATCAAAGTGGAAGGGATAGCCTTATTTTTTATCACTGCTATTTTGAGGGAAATCTATCTTTTCCTCCACCCTTGCTGCTTTTGAGATTCTCTTCTTGTGCTTGGATTTAAGCCACTTTATGATGATGTATCTAATTAAGATTGTATTTATTGCCGCTTAGTGTTGCACTTTTTGAATATATGGGATGCTTTATTTTTCATTGATTTGGAACATTATCTACTAACTTATTTTTGTTTTAAATTTCTGTTCCTTTTGCTCTATCCCAATTTTGCTTTTGGTAGACTAGTTTACTGTTTAACATATATTTTTAATGTCTTTTGCTTTTTTTGAAAACACTTCACACTGTTGTGTCTCATTACTCTTTTTGTATCTTTTCCTGTGCTCTATCTTCCATCTATAGAGTTCTTAATTTTGTTTTTATTTATTTTAAATAAAATGCTTGTTTCATTTATGGTTCCTTATTATCTATCTAAATTTTTCATCTTTTGCTTTACTTCTCTGAACCTACTATCTTTAACTAGTCTAAGACTTGTGTGGTCTAACTATATTGTATCAGATGTTTATGGTTCTTCTATTGTATACTATATATCTTATTTTTTGAAAACATTTTTTGCACTCTTTCACACTTAGTTATTTTCCACTGACTGTTGGGTGCTATGCTTATAAAGTTGAAAGATAACTGAAAACATGAATTATGTTTTCTTCTTCCATGAGATGTTATATTTGTTTGTGACTGTTGGTGGTAGAACAATGCTAGAGTACCTTAATATAACCAGGCATAAAGAGATCTAATACTCACAAATATGATTCTATTTGTTTCTAATCCTAGGTGCTATGTAGAGAACACAGGTTAACGCTTGGTCCCTGAAATTTACCAATAGCTCCAATGGCAGGCTTTGAATTTTGATTTATTTTAGCTCTGTGCATCTGTCATAAACCAATCTCAACTTTCAATCTTCTCAGTCTCCCTGCTTCTCCTCTAGATTTTTCAGTTATGCTGAGGGGGAAAATGAAATCAAATGTCAGTTTCACCTTTCTTGAGCTTTTCTTTTCTTTCAGATCTTGTCCGCATAGCTCTAACTTTCTTATAAATAGTTAGATGATTTCAAGCATTGCATTTAAAATATTTCATCGAGCTTTATGTCTTTTGGGTTCACATTACCTAGAATTCCACTCCTAGAGTATCTGTATTTTCCACAGCCCTTGGTTTGTCTTTTGTGTTTGTTAAAAATGCACATCTCATATTAACCCTCCTTCATCTCCTCCTACTCTACTCCTCTTCATTATCATTTTAGAGAAGGTTTTGACATGAAAACATTTTAATTAACCCCTCTGTTATGGTTTGAAATGTGTCCCTCAAAAATACATTAAAATCTTAATTCCTGATACTTGAAATATTACTTTATTTGGAAATGCCATCTTTGCAACTGTAGCAAAAAGAAAATAAAGCTATTAGGATGGTTCCTAATCCAATAAAACAAATGAATGCCTTTAAAAAAGGGAGAATAGACACAGACAAAGGAAAACACAGGGAGTGATACATCCATAAGTCAACAGTTATCAGGAATACCAGAAGATAAGAGAAAGGCATGGTATAGATTCTCTGCTGTCAACTTCAGAATGAGCATAATCTTGCTGACACCTTATTATTTTACTTCTCCAAAACTTTGAAAGAATAAATTTCTGCTGTTTTATGCCACCCAACTTGTTAGTTTTCCACTGACTGTTTTGGGTGGCTATGCTTATAAAGTTGAAAGATAACTGAAAACATGAATTATGTTTTCTTCTTCCATGAGATGTTATATTTGTTTGTGACTGTTGGTGGTAGAACAATGCTAGAGTACCTTAATATAACCAGGCATAAAGAGATCTAATACTCACAAATATGATTCTATTTGTTTCTAATCCTAGGTGCTATGTAGAGAACACAGGTTAACGCTTGGTCCCTGAAATTTACCAATAGCTCCAATGGCAGGCTTTGAATTTTGATTTATTTTAGCTCTGTGCATCTGTCATAAACCAATCTCAACTTTCAATCTTCTCAGTCTCCCTGCTTCTCCTCTAGATTTTTCAGTTATGCTGAGGGGGAAAATGAAATCAAATGTCAGTTTCACCTTTCTTGAGCTTTTCTTTTCTTTCAGATCTTGTCCGCATAGCTCTAACTTTCTTATAAATAGTTAGATGATTTCAAGCATTGCATTTAAAATATTTCATCGAGCTTTATGTCTTTTGGGTTCACATTACCTAGAATTCCACTCCTAGAGTATCTGTATTTTCCACAGCCCTTGGTTTGTCTTTTGTGTTTGTTAAAAATGCACATCTCATATTAACCCTCCTTCATCTCCTCCTACTCTACTCCTCTTCATTATCATTTTAGAGAAGGTTTTGACATGAAAACATTTTAATTAACCCCTCTGTTATGGTTTGAAATGTGTCCCTCAAAAATACATTAAAATCTTAATTCCTGATACTTGAAATATTACTTTATTTGGAAATGCCATCTTTGCAACTGTAGCAAAAAGAAAATAAAGCTATTAGGATGGTTCCTAATCCAATAAAACAAATGAATGCCTTTAAAAAAGGGAGAATAGACACAGACAAAGGAAAACACAGGGAGTGATACATCCATAAGTCAACAGTTATCAGGAATACCAGAAGATAAGAGAAAGGCATGGTATAGATTCTCTGCTGTCAACTTCAGAATGAGCATAATCTTGCTGACACCTTATTATTTTACTTCTCCAAAACTTTGAAAGAATAAATTTCTGCTGTTTTATGCCACCCAACTTGTGATATTTTGTTATGACAGCACTAGGAAATTAATATACGACACCCTTCACCCCAAATAATTTCTCAAAATCCTAAGTTTCTAAATTGACTGTGGCCTCTTTTCAGTCTTTCTGTTCTCACAGTCTTCTCATAGACATTAACAGATTTCTTGTCTGCCACTATTGACATTTGTGATTTTCTATTCTTTTATGTTACCTTCCCTTGCTTGTGTGTCGCCATGCTAACATTCTTCACTTATTCTTTTCTTTTTCTGTTTAATACAGCTGTAATTCTTCTTTTGTATATGCAAGACTACTTCATCTCTTTCCTAAAATATCAAGAGGTGTTTAGTTTTTCCAGGGGCTTCTAATGTCAAGAGAAGTATTTTATAACCTCATGTTTAACTTTCAGGGGTAGACTCCGTCTCAGATGTATTTGCATTTTCAACACAGTGCAATGCTAAATTTTGAGACATAGTAGGATGTGAACAGATCAGGTATACTCTTAAACACTGACATTTATAAAAATTTTTGTCTGCTGACCAAGAGTTTGAAGTTTTTTAAAAGTTTAAAGTCACATATACATTCTCACACAGTTATAATTTAAAAAGTAGCTGCCTGCAAAAATGCTAAGCTTACAGAGATAAAAATCTCCTGTTTTTTGATCACTTTTGTGCTTTTATAGTTAAGAAAATACAATTCATGGACAACTGAAAATGAATTCAAAGTAACAAATCATGATCCAGAGTTTGAATACCATGGTAAGGTGACTTCTTTTTGCCTGACTGTAATTTATGATGGCCGGGATGTGGAATCCCATATTACTGAAACTAAAGAAGAATCAGGCAGAATGCGTGATTTTCTCATTAGATATTTCATCTTCATGTAATGCTCTGAAATGTATTTGTTTATTTCAGATTTCTGATATACAGGAAGAAGACATATTTTTGAGATTTTATTGAAGGCATTTTTGGTTGAAGGTGGGAGAGAATAGAGACTCCTCAAAGTATGTTCTATCAGAGGAATCTGTTATTCTCGCATCTGGTTTATTTGAAACCCAATCTTTTCCTATTTGCTCTCCCTTTGTTGAGGCAGAATGAAATTGCATAAAGGGACACATTTTATTTCCACCAGGTGGTTCTTTGGTGCTGTATTTTATTTTTCTTCTATGTTTGATAAAACACATTTGTGAACTTATTGTTGGTTTCTACCATAGAATAAAATATAAAGACAAATTCTAATTCAAATATAAGCTACATCCTCATAGAACTACTTGACACCAAGCGTGAAATCCAACAATAGCATGTTCTGCTAAAGAGGGCAGAGTGTTCGCCGTGCTGAAGCTTTTCTGGATTCCTGATATCTTCCAGTTTGTTTCTACACAGGTGCTCCCCTCCATCATTTGGGGCATGACAGAGAAAGCTCAGAGAAAATATTGTTGGAAAGACTTAATGGCAGGTGCCTTGCTTGCTTATTGCTTTCTCATGGCTTTTAGTAGTTGATGTTTCACCATTAAATATTTTCATATACAGTTTTCTACTTGCCTTGAATTACTGAAATATACTAAGCATATCTCTCAAGGACCAGAGTCAAAGCATAATAGGCTCTTGCTAATAGCTTGAAACTGTACAGCAATCTAGCCTCTTTAAATGATGCCGTTTGAATTTTAAAAGTTCACATATACATTCTCACACAGTTATAATTTAAAAGTAGCTGCCTGCAAAAATGCTAAGCTTACAGAGATAAAAATCTCCTGTTTTTTGATCACTTTTGTGCTTTTATAGTTAAGAAAATACAATTCATGGACAACTGAAAATGAATTCAAAGTAACAAATCATGATCCAGAGTTTGAATACCATGGTAAGGTGACTTCTTTTTGCCTGACTGTAATTTATGATGGCCGGGATGTGGAATCCCATATTACTGAAACTAAAGAAGAATCAGGCAGAATGCGTGATTTTCTCATTAGATATTTCATCTTCATGTAATGCTCTGAAATGTATTTGTTTATTTCAGATTTCTGATATACAGGAAGAAGACATATTTTTGAGATTTTATTGAAGGCATTTTTGGTTGAAGGTGGGAGAGAATAGAGACTCCTCAAAGTATGTTCTATCAGAGGAATCTGTTATTCTCGCATCTGGTTTATTTGAAACCCAATCTTTTCCTATTTGCTCTCCCTTTGTTGAGGCAGAATGAAATTGCATAAAGGGACACATTTTATTTCCACCAGGTGGTTCTTTGGTGCTGTATTTTATTTTTCTTCTATGTTTGATAAAACACATTTGTGAACTTATTGTTGGTTTCTACCATAGAATAAAATATAAAGACAAATTCTAATTCAAATATAAGCTACATCCTCATAGAACTACTTGACACCAAGCGTGAAATCCAACAATAGCATGTTCTGCTAAAGAGGGCAGAGTGTTCGCCGTGCTGAAGCTTTTCTGGATTCCTGATATCTTCCAGTTTGTTTCTACACAGGTGCTCCCCTCCATCATTTGGGGCATGACAGAGAAAGCTCAGAGAAAATATTGTTGGAAAGACTTAATGGCAGGTGCCTTGCTTGCTTATTGCTTTCTCATGGCTTTTAGTAGTTGATGTTTCACCATTAAATATTTTCATATACAGTTTTCTACTTGCCTTGAATTACTGAAATATACTAAGCATATCTCTCCAAGGACCAGAGTCAAAGCATAATAGGCTCTTGCTAATAGCTTGAAACTGTACAGCAATCTAGTTTTAAAATACAACACAAATCTTTATCTAAATGCACTAACACCTCACTCCTGTGTTCATAGACTATGTTTTCACATTTCCTCTTGCGATGCATAGGAAGGGGGGAAAAGCTACAAGAGAAATGATGCATTCCGGGCAAGGAGCCAATTTAAAAAGTCTGTTCTTTCCAGTTTGCTGTCACTTGTCATGGTTAAACAAAACACGGAGGAGAAAAAGAGAAATTGGCTTCAGTGTAAATGTCAACATTCTGATTAAAGCAAACACAAAGCATTCAGAACTCTTGACAAAAAAAAATTAAATTGAATTATGAAGGGTATGCAAATGAAGCCCTTCCTCTGAATGATTACCAAGACTTATGCATTTTGTATTTTCTGTCTACACTGAAGTAGTCTGTGCTGCAGGACAAGGTGTTCAGGAACAGGAAAGAGAAGGTGAACAACACATTTCCCAGTTGATGACAGCCTGGACCCACTAGAATATCGGTTTAGGAATCACACAACAAACAGTAGGGAAGATTGGAAAGCTGACAGTAAGGCCTGGGGCTTTCAGTATATTGTCTTTCTAGTTACCCAGGATTTCCTCTGCAATGCAAACCCCAAAAGAATTTATTTAAAGGCTTCAAAAGATATCATTTGTTAGAGCAAACAGCTTTAAGAAAACTCATAATAAAATTCAGTGATGTCAACTCTATTGTGTTGCTTTCTTTGTACCTCCTTGAAGGCCTTACAAATTGAGTTGTTTGAAATACAGTTTGAAAGGGCTCTCAGAATGCATTAATGATATACAATTTTCAAGGTAGCATAATATACTCCATTTCTATAATTAAAATTAATGCGAAAATAAAGCAAAATAAATGGTGTGCATTGGTCTTCTTTCCTTGCAAAAGAATATATTTGCCTTACAGAGAAAGCTCAGAGAAAATATTGTTGGAAAGACTTAATGGCAGGTGCCTTGCTTGCTTATTGCTTTCTCATGGCTTTTAGTAGTTGATGTTTCACCATTAAATATTTTCATATACAGTTTTCTACTTGCCTTGAATTACTGAAATATACTAAGCATATCTCTCCAAGGACCAGAGTCAAAGCATAATAGGCTCTTGCTAATAGCTTGAAACTGTACAGCAATCTAGTTTTAAAATACAACACAAATCTTTATCTAAATGCACTAACACCTCACTCCTGTGTTCATAGACTATGTTTTCACATTTCCTCTTGCGATGCATAGGAAGGGGGGAAAAGCTACAAGAGAAATGATGCATTCCGGGCAAGGAGCCAATTTAAAAAGTCTGTTCTTTCCAGTTTGCTGTCACTTGTCATGGTTAAACAAAACACGGAGGAGAAAAAGAGAAATTGGCTTCAGTGTAAATGTCAACATTCTGATTAAAGCAAACACAAAGCATTCAGAACTCTTGACAAAAAAAAATTAAATTGAATTATGAAGGGTATGCAAATGAAGCCCTTCCTCTGAATGATTACCAAGACTTATGCATTTTGTATTTTCTGTCTACACTGAAGTAGTCTGTGCTGCAGGACAAGGTGTTCAGGAACAGGAAAGAGAAGGTGAACAACACATTTCCCAGTTGATGACAGCCTGGACCCACTAGAATATCGGTTTAGGAATCACACAACAAACAGTAGGGAAGATTGGAAAGCTGACAGTAAGGCCTGGGGCTTTCAGTATATTGTCTTTCTAGTTACCCAGGATTTCCTCTGCAATGCAAACCCCAAAAGAATTTATTTAAAGGCTTCAAAAGATATCATTTGTTAGAGCAAACAGCTTTAAGAAAACTCATAATAAAATTCAGTGATGTCAACTCTATTGTGTTGCTTTCTTTGTACCTCCTTGAAGGCCTTACAAATTGAGTTGTTTGAAATACAGTTTGAAAGGGCTCTCAGAATGCATTAATGATATACAATTTTCAAGGTAGCATAATATACTCCATTTCTATAATTAAAATTAATGCGAAAATAAAGCAAAATAAATGGTGTGCATTGGTCTTCTTTCCTTGCAAAAGAATATATTTGCCTTTTGGGGTGGATATATACAATTTGATGAAAGAGGGTACAGATGAGGTGTATCTGTGTTTGTCTCTATATGAAGAAGCTTATATATTAAGTGTGAGAACAATCTTTCATCACTTTCTGTTCTTTCTTCCTCAGAATCTATGGTATCATTGTGTTTCTGAACCTTACCTTTGCCTGTACTATAGCAGTTGCTTTCTGATTTATCGTTGCTTTTGTCTCTCTGCTTCAGGGGATATTGTGAAACTTTTTTCAAAGCTGTAGTGTGTGCTCAGCCTGTTATTCCTGACCCAACATCTGAAATTGTTGCCTAGTGTCTATCAGGAAAGTCTGAACCCTGACTTGATATTCAAGGTTTTCTTAACTGGCCTTAAACTAACTCTGCATTCCTTTCATAAAAATTTATCAGGTGTCTGCTAAATGTCAGTAGCCTTGTTGCTTATTCATTTTCTACTCTGAGTTTATTTCATTTATTTCCCATCATTTTCTGTGGTTTTTCATTTACATCACCTTATTCTTGCTGTGCCCTTTCCTTATATGGACCTTCCTGCATCTTTACCTACAAGATTCTCATATTTTTCAAGGATAAATTTAAAAGGTTCCTCTTGAAATCTTTCCTATTACTATAAAAATGACCTCTTCCTTTCCAGAATTTTTATAGCTTTCTATTTGTAACCCTCAGAACTTATTAATATTCCTTTGAATTACTTATAGGTGTAAACCTTGAATCTGACCTAAAAGAATCTTAAAAGTTGAAGTCTTAGTTTATGTATCCTCAAGTCCTGCCTGAAATCAGCACATTCTAAGTGGTGAGATGTACATCTAGATAATGTTAGAAGACTTATGTTATCTATCAATGTTACTGTTTCCATGTTCATAAAATGAGTATGGCAGTTCCTCTCTCTATCCCAGTGCATTATGGAAATAATGTTTGTAAAATTATGTAGCTAAGTTTGAACTATAACTTATAGGACTTTAATTTGTGGTATTTTGATAATGCATCAATTATTTAAGTACTTGAATGAATGAAGTTCATGGAGGCAGACACTAAAGGAGGTAGTTCATGGAGTTGACACTGAAGCGTCAACTATCTCTCAGACATTTTTCATAGATTATTTAACAGAATTCTCACTATAACATTGTAAGGCTTATAGTAGAATACTGAATGTGTACATGAGGTTGGACAGGCTACATACATGTTACCAGTCTGACTCAAAGATTGTGATTTTTCTTATTCAGAAATGTATTCCTTGGACTGTCCTAAAGATTAGGGAATTCATTAACTGGACCCATTTCCCCATTTCTTTAGTGTATGACAATAAATTACCTACACCTTAGTGAACCAGACATTTTTATTTTAAACCCCTAAATCACTCTGTCTTGTGCTGCCATTTTCCCTCCAGATTCAGTCCTGCTTAGGATTTCTCTAAATATGTACTTTGATGCATTCATTGACCATTTTGCTTAACAATCTTCCAGGCTTCCAGATGCATCCTGTCCTCACTGTAACACGTGTTCCAGGTGATATTGATAAAACCTGTCCATGGAGCATGTTTTGGGAAATAAAGAACAATCAAGTTTAAATATATTAAGGATTACTCTACTCCAATCATATAGAAGCCTCAAATGTTTCCATGAAGCAAGACTTGTCGCTTTCTACAGAGAAGCTAGAGATGGTCAAATATCACTTCCAATTTTATTCAGGAAAATGAGACCTAGAGAGAGTTTGACGAGAATTTACCAACACAAGTCATTAGGACCAATAAGAATTATTGGGATGGTTTTCAATGGAATTTCCATTCATTCATTCATTTAATACTATTTCTTGGATCTCAACATCATAGTGTCATTCACTGAAGAGAGCCAGTCATGAATAGATTCATCTCTCTAGGAGTTTACAATCTGGTACTACATTATCTTATAAACAAAACTATAAAAGTTGAACAAGAATTCCAAAGAGATTATCACAGATGTATTTCAAATAGGTGAGTTAAAAACATACATGCACACATTTTTAACCAGTTATATGTAATGTAGGGCTGGTGAGAAACCAAGGCAGGTGTATGCAGAGAGGGTGAAGGTGTACCTGTAAAATTATGTAGCTAAGTTTGAACTATAACTTATAGGACTTTAATTTGTGGTATTTTGATAATGCATCAATTATTTAAGTACTTGAATGAATGAAGTTCATGGAGGCAGACACTAAAGGAGGTAGTTCATGGAGTTGACACTGAAGCGTCAACTATCTCTCAGACATTTTCATAGATTATTTAACAGAATTCTCACTATAACATTGTAAGGCTTATAGTAGAATACTGAATGTGTACATGAGGTTGGACAGGCTACATACATGTTACCAGTCTGACTCAAAGATTGTGATTTTTCTTATTCAGAAATGTATTCCTTGGACTGTCCTAAAGATTAGGGAATTCATTAACTGGACCCATTTCCCCATTTCTTTAGTGTATGACAATAAATTACCTACACCTTAGTGAACCAGACATTTTTATTTTAAACCCCTAAATCACTCTGTCTTGTGCTGCCATTTTCCCTCCAGATTCAGTCCTGCTTAGGATTTCTCTAAATATGTACTTTGATGCATTCATTGACCATTTTGCTTAACAATCTTCCAGGCTTCCAGATGCATCCTGTCCTCACTGTAACACGTGTTCCAGGTGATATTGATAAAACCTGTCCATGGAGCATGTTTTGGGAAATAAAGAACAATCAAGTTTAAATATATTAAGGATTACTCTACTCCAATCATATAGAAGCCTCAAATGTTTCCATGAAGCAAGACTTGTCGCTTTCTACAGAGAAGCTAGAGATGGTCAAATATCACTTCCAATTTTATTCAGGAAAATGAGACCTAGAGAGAGTTTGACGAGAATTTACCAACACAAGTCATTAGGACCAATAAGAATTATTGGGATGGTTTTCAATGGAATTTCCATTCATTCATTCATTTAATACTATTTCTTGGATCTCAACATCATAGTGTCATTCACTGAAGAGAGCCAGTCATGAATAGATTCATCTCTCTAGGAGTTTACAATCTGGTACTACATTATCTTATAAACAAAACTATAAAAGTTGAACAAGAATTCCAAAGAGATTATCACAGATGTATTTCAAATAGGTGAGTTAAAAACATACATGCACACATTTTTAACCAGTTATATGTAATGTAGGGCTGGTGAGAAACCAAGGCAGGTGTATGCAGAGAGGGTGAAGGTGTACCTGTTTCACCACCAGCACAGCCCTCCCAAGGAGGGTGGCTGAGTATCGAGACCTCCCAAGCCCACTTCTCACACTGTCTCATCTGTGCACTCAGATTCAGGAATGAAGGCTCTTTTTGTTGTTGTTTTCATGTGGAGAAAGACATACATTTCTTGCTTCAAAGTAAACATTCTGGAAGCTGTTGTGATTGTTCAGATTTCTTTAAAGACCTTGACGCCACTTACCATTGCTTTTTAGTCTGCAGGGAACATAATGAAACTGAAGTCTCTCATGGAGCTTTTATTCCTCTTCTTTCAGACTTAATAGAAAGCAGTAGGGGACACTTGGGCCACCAAAGTCAGTGCCACTTCAGGGTCTGCTTTGGTTTTGTTCTCAAGAAAAATGGCATTGGATTAATACTTTTTTCTTTTTCTTTTTTTTGTAAACAGGATGTTTTGCACAGAAGAAGCTCTAACATTTATCGTTCATCTTTTTCTCTCTTCTCTTCTCTACCATGCCCCTCGCCTGCCTTTTCTTCTCTGGGCAGTACAAAGGCCTCAGATTGAATGAGGTCTTCTTTGATAGTACTTTTGCAATGACTTAGGATTCTGTTTGGCCATGGCTGTGAAATAAGTTTTACATGAGACTCAGCATGTAAACATAAAAAAAACACACTTAAACTCTTCTTTTGACAAAACTTTGCACTTTTACTGAATTATTTATACTTTTTTTCTTTTAAACAACTCCCACTTGAAAAATATTAACTCTGAAACTATCACCTGTTATTTGGCCTTTAGCAGTCAAATGTAATCTTTTCTTGCATAGACTCATTCTGTATATACACCTTTTTAAATAACATTCACTCTTCCTCATTTTTCAACTGTTTCTAATCAACTCAGAACAGCGTTTTCACCTATGATTTCTCAAATGCTATAGGCGGCCATCACAAAAACAATAATAACAATAAGAAAAATAAAACAAAACTAAACACTCCTTGTTCTTGTTAGAGTCAAATTCTGTTATTTTTTAATTCATTTAAGAGATCTAGAATGATTTCCACCACTAATGGCTTACAACAGGCTAACTGAAAACCCTGTTTTGTAGCATAGAAGCTGAGATTATTACTGGCTTCAACGATGAATATAGAGAATTGCAAGACTGATATCCAGTGGAAAGCATGCAGGAGTTGATTACTCAGGTCTGCCAAGGGAGTAACTAGTGAGCCTACTGGAAGGAGTGATAGCCACTGTCCTTCAGCTAGCCCTGAAATCCTCTGGAAGCGCTGTTTTATTCAGATGGTGAATCATGCAGAGCTGCATTTTGTTATTGAGGCACATAGACACTTTTCTTCATAGGCCCCTCTGTCAATAAAATAAACTATTTTATGACTGCATTGGTATAAAGACAAATAGAATCAGGGATGAATTTATAAAGGAATATTATTCACCATTATTATATTCATTTTTTTCTTCTGATTTTAAAACAAGTCGCAGTAGAAGCATTTTCATGTTTGTACAAAATTTGGCACCAGACTTGAAGGGCCAGAAGAAAATGAAGAAGGAGGCAGCCATTCCATGTTGGTGTTGATAATAAGCAAGAAAACTTATACCAGAGGCTTGTCTTGGGATCTCAGCATTCACTATGAGAACCTGAAAAGTTTATAGAGAAGCCTTAAAAGGGTTCAGTCAGGTTTTCAATCCAGATGAGTTCAGCAAAGCCTTACACTTTCAAGGCTGTGTCTTTGAAACAGCTGCTAATCTGGGAATGATGGAACATTCATTCCAAAGATAGTGGAACAGGTGAGGAACTTTTACAGTCCTGTCCAAATCATGAGTCAACTGGTGGTCACATCTTCTCTATGACCTCCTCCAACATTTTGTGAGCTTCTATATGTATTATGAAACCTAGGTATTGTGCCTATCATCTGGTACTATGCCTATAATCATTTGTCTAGAATCCCTTAATTATAACACAAATTATTTGTAATTTAAAAATAAACAACTGAGATTTTTCTCTAATGAGTAAAGACCATGTTCTAAATAATTTCTAGAATGATAAAGATTAGCTTGCATGGCTACATTTACTTTTTCTTAGCTAATATCATACATTTTGAAGGCTATATTTTAAAGATACCGTAGCAGTTGTGGGTCACAGAAACATTTGAAACTGGACTGGGGACCAGTATATGTGTAGACTTGGGATTAAGCCTTAGGGATCTTACAAGGAATTAGACTGGATGAGGAAAGTGGTGATTTACAGATGGTATCCAGAAATTGTAACAAGAAATAGAATATGCTTTTCTCTCAACACTTTGTCCAGGACTAGTTTTATAAAGGAGAAATGACTATATTTTATACAAATAATACATGATTTCAAACACTATAAGTTAAACCATAGAGATCTGGCCACTGTTAATGTTATTAACAAAAATCTTTAAGAAACAGATGTATATATACAACATACATTATTACACAGATAATATATATAATCTATATTATACAAGTTGTTCTGGTACCTTAATTTCACTCAAAAATACATTATTGACAGCTTCCACATGACAAATTTTTAATCTAAAATATGTTTATTGATCCATGACAGGATGACTCTTTGTTTAATGTGCTCCTGCCTATAGAAGTCATGCATTTTTTTTTGTTTTTTGCTAACATTGATACAGACTATGCTGTCCTAAATTTATATTGCCTGTGAGCACAGCTTAATACATCTGTATTGGCTCAGAAAGAATTTATACAAGTGGAAGCTCTGAGATAAATTCCTATACATTTCAGATAGTCAAGTTTTAAAAAAAAATCTTTAATGAACTATCTATTCAAACTCATATCACTATTTTTTTTTTAATTTGGCCACTTTTTAAAAATTGTTTTTTAATTTATTTATTTTCATCCATCTTCATTCTTTGACCTGTATTGGCCTCCCATCACACAGGCCCCTCTTATTGCAAAGCACTGGTTCTGGGAGCACGCTCTCCAGAATGCTGGCTCGTAATTGGACACACTCCAGGCCTGCTGCTCCAAGGAACGTGGGATCCTCCCAGGCCAGGGATGGAACCGGTGCCTCTTGCACTGCAAGGCAGACTCCTTACCCACTGGACCACCAGGGAAGCCCCCATATCCCATTTTTCTCTTGCTTAGAAAACATGCTTTATATAAGAAAAACACAGATTCTGTGATCTGTGATCATTGTACATATTGAAAATATTTGTACTGCTTTGTTTATATTCTCCTGAAGTTGTTTTCTTTTTCTCTGCAGATGCAAAGGTTTTATTTGTTGAAAATCTATCAATATTGCCTACTTAATTTCCTTCTTTTATTTTAATGTCATATTAAAAGCATTTCCAAACCTTAGTTATATGAATATTCACTAATATTTTTTCTATTATTTGAAGTTTTAAAAATCTGTATTTATATTGCTTTATTATTTCAATAAGATTTCTGAATTATAATTCAATATTTTGTACTTTTTATCTGTATTTTAAAGACAGCTTCTACATCTTATTATAAATCTGATATGAAGTGTCTAGTTTCTAGACTTTCTGTTTTTCACTGATATATCTGTTTCTTTCTGTACCAAAACAACATTATTTTAATTTTTAACCTGTAAAATAGAAGACAAAGAACACCTGATGGAGCCCTTCTTCTATTTCAGAAATGAGCTACTCAATCATTTAATTTGTTTAGAAAAAATATAATATAGCTCTTTTTAAATTAAATATACCAACAATTTATTGATTGTACTAAAGCTAAATTCCCAAAAAAAAATTCACAGTATTTTATCTTTCTGTCCAGGGTCATAGGATATTGCCCTATTATCTATTTATTCATTTGTATGTACATATTCCCCCAGACATACACTTACATACAAATACACATATGCATGCAGATGTGAAAATAAATATGTCTAAGTAGGGTTTTACAGATCTCTTCTACTAATACATTTTTGCTTACTTCTTGATATATATTTTTATAACTTTGGCTGCTATGGGAAATACATAATCTTCTTTTCCTTTGCATGTTCTAAGTGATTATTATTGCTCTACTATTGTCGCTGTTGTTTAGCCACTCAGTTCACTAAATGGTGTCTGACTTTTCTGTGACCCCATGGAATGTAGCCTTCCAGGTTTCTCTGCCCATGCGATTTCCCAGGCAAGAATATTAGATGGTATTGCCATTTCCTTCTCCATGGGGTCTTCCCATCCCAAGGATAGAATCCACATCTTCTACATGGTGGTCCACATAGTAAGAAAACACAGATTCTGTGATCTGTGATCATTGTACATATTGAAAATATTTGTACTGCTTTGTTTATATTCTCCTGAAGTTGTTTTCTTTTCTCTGCAGATGCAAAGGTTTTATTTGTTGAAAATCTATCAATATTGCCTACTTAATTTCCTTCTTTTATTTTAATGTCATATTAAAAGCATTTCCAAACCTTAGTTATATGAATATTCACTAATATTTTTTCTATTATTTGAATTTTTAAAAAATCTGTATTTATATTGCTTTATTATTTCAATAAGATTTCTGAATTATAATTCAATATTTTGTACTTTTTATCTGTATTTTAAAGACAGCTTCTACATCTTATTATAAATCTGATATGAAGTGTCTAGTTTCTAGACTTTCTGTTTTTCACTGATATATCTGTTTCTTTCTGTACCAAAACAACATTATTTTAATTTTTAACCTGTAAAATAGAAGACAAAGAACACCTGATGGAGCCCTTCTTCTATTTCAGAAATGAGCTACTCAATCATTTAATTTGTTTAGAAAAAATATAATATAGCTCTTTTTAAATTAAATATACCAACAATTTATTGATTGTACTAAAGCTAAATTCCAAAAAATAATTCACAGTATTTTATCTTTCTGTCCAGGGTCATAGGATATTGCCCTATTATCTATTTATTCATTTGTATGTACATATTCCCCCAGACATACACTTACATACAAATACACATATGCATGCAGATGTGAAAATAAATATGTCTAAGTAGGGTTTTACAGATCTCTTCTACTAATACATTTTTGCTTACTTCTTGATATATATTTTTATAACTTTGGCTGCTATGGGAAATACATAATCTTCTTTTCCTTTGCATGTTCTAAGTGATTATTATTGCTCTACTATTGTCGCTGTTGTTTAGCCACTCAGTTCACTAAATGGTGTCTGACTTTTCTGTGACCCCATGGAATGTAGCCTTCCAGGTTTCTCTGCCCATGCGATTTCCCAGGCAAGAATATTAGATGGTATTGCCATTTCCTTCTCCATGGGGTCTTCCCATCCCAAGGATAGAATCCACATCTTCTACATTGCCACGCAGTTTCTTTACTAATGAGCCACCTGAAAAGTCACTGATAGTCTACGAGAAAGCTTCACAGTTCTCTACTTATTTTATAGCTATATGCCTTAACATATTTCATTATTGATTTAAATTATTTTTTCTTCTGATTCAATGAGGTTTTGGATTAAATTTTATAATCTGTAAGCAATAGCACATTTTGCCACTGTTTCATAATATTTATATATCTAAGCTTTTATTATTCTGTTTTATCTTTTAGAACTTCAGAGACATGCTGAATAATAGCAGTGATAACAGGCATCTCTGTTTTCTCCAAGGATCTATTAGGAATGCCTCTGGAGTTGTGTAGTTAAACAAGGTAGCATAGTAACCATGGAAAAACAGGTTTCTATCTATATTCCTAATTCCTTACAAAATTTATTTTCACTTTAATCTGTTTATTTCTAAAATAAAAAGATGAAAAGTTTATGAAATGCCTACTAGCATCTAATAAATGTCCTTTTTTTAATCTTTTGATGGAACATACCATATGCATTGCTTTCCTAATGGTGAGCCCTTTTTACACACCTGAAGTAAGCTTTATTTGGCCATGATGTATCATTGTTTTTATACTACAGAATTTAATTTGTTTAAGTTTTGCTTAGCATTTTTGCAGCTGTATTTGTAAGTGTGGTAATTCTGTAATGTGTGTGCAGTCATATGCATGTTTGCATCATGCATACTCTTTACTGATCACAGTGTCAAGTTCATGCTGCTCACAAAAAAAAAATGTGCTAAAAAGCATTGTCTTCTTCAGTGATCTGGAACAACTTAGATTGCATGGAAATGCAGCATCTTCAGAAGATTTGATAAATCAACCCACAGTCACCCAGATTGCATTATATTTTGCTCAGTTTATCCAGCATTATTGCCTACTCTGTGAGCCTTCACTAAATGGTGTCTGACTTTTCTGTGACCCCATGGAATGTAGCCTTCCAGGTTTCTCTGCCCATGCGATTTCCCAGGCAAGAATATTAGATGGTATTGCCATTTCCTTCTCCATGGGGTCTTCCCATCCCAAGGATAGAATCCACATCTTCTACATTGCCACGCAGTTTCTTTACTAATGAGCCACCTGAAAAGTCACTGATAGTCTACGAGAAAGCTTCACAGTTCTCTACTTATTTTATAGCTATATGCCTTAACATATTTCATTATTGATTTAAATTATTTTTTCTTCTGATTCAATGAGGTTTTGGATTAAATTTTATAATCTGTAAGCAATAGCACATTTTGCCACTGTTTCATAATATTTATATATCTAAGCTTTTATTATTCTGTTTTATCTTTTAGAACTTCAGAGACATGCTGAATAATAGCAGTGATAACAGGCATCTCTGTTTTCTCCAAGGATCTATTAGGAATGCCTCTGGAGTTGTGTAGTTAAACAAGGTAGCATAGTAACCATGGAAAAACAGGTTTCTATCTATATTCCTAATTCCTTACAAAATTTATTTTCACTTTAATCTGTTTATTTCTAAAATAAAAAGATGAAAAGTTTATGAAATGCCTACTAGCATCTAATAAATGTCCTTTTTTTAATCTTTTGATGGAACATACCATATGCATTGCTTTCCTAATGGTGAGCCCTTTTTACACACCTGAAGTAAGCTTTATTTGGCCATGATGTATCATTGTTTTTATATACTACAGAATTTAATTTGTTTAAGTTTTGCTTAGCATTTTTGCAGCTGTATTTGTAAGTGTGGTAATTCTGTAATGTGTGTGTGCAGTCATATGCATGTTTGCATCATGCATACTCTTTACTGATCACAGTGTCAAGTTCATGCTGCTCACAAAAAAAAAAAAAATGTGCTAAAAAGCATTGTCTTCTTCAGTGATCTGGAACAACTTAGATTGCATGGAAATGCAGCATCTTCAGAAGATTTGATAAATCAACCCACAGTCACCCAGATTGCATTATATTTTGCTCAGTTTATCCAGCATTAACTATAACTTTATCCCTTTGATCTTCAAAGAATTTATCAACCTTCCACTACATTGGATGAAAAAGGGAGACACAAGAAGTCATCAGAGTAGGTCCACAGCAAAAAGATGGTTCACAATACAAAACAATTTCTTCAGTATCTGAAAGAGTGGAACATATTGTGCACTTTACTGAAATTCAAAAGAAAGAATAGTCTTGACATACTTGACTTGGAAAGTTTTCTGTTGTTGTTCCTTGTATAGATTTTTTTTTTTTAGCTTTGTTTTTCTCTGAATAAGGAGGGATTTGATCTTAACCTTGGGATAGCCTAGCTGAGAAGCTTTGAGAGCACCTTAGCTATAAGTATGAACCACTCTTTGAAATATTTACTTGTGTATTAGAAGCATAGATGAGCATGCGGGCAGAACTGAGAAAGTGCATCAGAAACATAATGTTAGAAGAAAAGACTAATCATGCCCAGGGAAATTGCAATATGGGCAATTTTTCCCTTCCCAACAGTGTAATTATTTCCATCCATAGTTTCTATTTTTTAATGAAAGCTGCCAGTCTGCTAACATCTAATGTCAAAGATTCAAATAGATCACCCTCAGTCTTCCTTTCAATTTTTGACCCTATGAGCCTTTGATGCTCCGTAATGTCTAAAGTCCCATAATGTCCCTTGGCCTCCGGAGTTAAGCTTGATTTGACCCAGGACTTCAGTAAAGAAATGATTTTCAGATTAGTATATCTAGTTCATTTTGTCACTTGAACATGAATTTCCCACTTCTTAGGAGACAACAACAATAGTGGTTTGTATAAGTCACATTAAAGAAAGGCACGTCTATATCTTATGAGTCTATTAAAAATCACCTAAGTTAAGACAGTGAAAGTGTCATGAAGTGATTTTTCTACCTTCAGAACCTTGTAAGGAATTGTTCCCCATGGTGCATTTTTGTGCTTCTCTTGCAGCCAGGTTTTAAACATCTTAAGCTATAACACTACCTTCCCTTCACCTGAGCAGTGACTATACTGCTTCATAAATCTCTTAGGTTGGAATTCTTTCCAATGTAACTCCAGGTCTTTTGTGATTGATTTTTCCTGCCCCTGGAAGTCCCTGTAGTTGTGTCATGTGCTAAAGGAAAGAAAACAGGAATTGAATTTGTACAAACATCAGAAATTACGTCTGTTCCTATCATTTGTTTAATTTCTTAACTCTAAACTGAAAACTTTATATTTTATGGAATATATCACTGATCTATCCTGCCAGAAATGTCATCTATCAGATAGTCAAACATTTCTGTTAAGCTTCATGAGAGTGGGAAAGTTTGGACATTTTAATCAACCCTGTAAACCAAGCATCTAAAAGAGTCCCTGACAAATAGTAGATGCCTGCTAGGTTTGTGTTCGCTTGGATATATGAATGCATTGTCATGTGTCTGGCACTATACAATACCCAGTGGGGATGCTAACCCACAGATAGCTCCTGACCCACAGAAAACTATCTCTCATGAGAGAGGCAAGATTTTTCTTAAAGACCAAGCAGTCTGTAAGTGATCAGTGTTATACCACTGACTGGAAAGTTCTGGAAATGAGGTGTGATCTCAGTGGAGGTGAGTCATAACTGATCTATTTTAAATCACTAGAAGGGAAGGGCCATCCTTGGATCTTTCTCTTTCCACTTGTCCCCTTACTTTTGAGCATACCTCCAACATCTGTGAATGTGCCTACCTCCATTAATTCACAGTTCCTGAGAACTCGGTTTTATAATCGATAATTGAAAAGACACTGGTCTTTACTGAAACAAAATCATAATGAGAAACCTTGATAGTGGGTCAATGGAAACACTGCTGCTCTGACTGAAGCCAGAGGGCCTCTGCGGGGCAACCTAAGCAGATGTCTGGAATTTCGAGGACTTCTCAACAGAGGTCCACAGGCCACTACCACCAACGCACAATAGGTGGTTTGTATAAGTCACATTAAAGAAAGGCACGTCTATATCTTATGAGTCTATTAAAAATCACCTAAGTTAAGACAGTGAAAGTGTCATGAAGTGATTTTTCTACCTTCAGAACCTTGTAAGGAATTGTTCCCCATGGTGCATTTTTGTGCTTCTCTTGCAGCCAGGTTTTAAACATCTTAAGCTATAACACTACCTTCCCTTCACCTGAGCAGTGACTATACTGCTTCATAAATCTCTTAGGTTGGAATTCTTTCCAATGTAACTCCAGGTCTTTTGTGATTGATTTTTCCTGCCCCTGGAAGTCCCTGTAGTTGTGTCATGTGCTAAAGGAAAGAAAACAGGAATTGAATTTGTACAAACATCAGAAATTACGTCTGTTCCTATCATTTGTTTAATTTCTTAACTCTAAACTGAAAACTTTATATTTTATGGAATATATCACTGATCTATCCTGCCAGAAATGTCATCTATCAGATAGTCAAACATTTCTGTTAAGCTTCATGAGAGTGGGAAAGTTTGGACATTTTAATCAACCCTGTAAACCAAGCATCTAAAAGAGTCCCTGACAAATAGTAGATGCCTGCTAGGTTTGTGTTCGCTTGGATATATGAATGCATTGTCATGTGTCTGGCACTATACAATACCCAGTGGGGATGCTAACCCACAGATAGCTCCTGACCCACAGAAAACTATCTCTCATGAGAGAGGCAAGATTTTTCTTAAAGACCAAGCAGTCTGTAAGTGATCAGTGTTATACCACTGACTGGAAAGTTCTGGAAATGAGGTGTGATCTCAGTGGAGGTGAGTCATAACTGATCTATTTTAAATCACTAGAAGGGAAGGGCCATCCTTGGATCTTTCTCTTTCCACTTGTCCCCTTACTTTTGAGCATACCTCCAACATCTGTGAATGTGCCTACCTCCATTAATTCACAGTTCCTGAGAACTCGGTTTTATAATCGATAATTGAAAAGACACTGGTCTTTACTGAAACAAAATCATAATGAGAAACCTTGATAGTGGGTCAATGGAAACACTGCTGCTCTGACTGAAGCCAGAGGGCCTCTGCGGGGCAACCTAAGCAGATGTCTGGAATTTCGAGGACTTCTCAACAGAGGTCCACAGGCCACTACCACCCACTAACAGACAATGGACCCTGTTTCTATCTCCCCATTATACTCCTTGCACAGATCTTTCCTGCCATGCCTAAGCAGCACTCGCTCAGCTGTTTTGTCTCAGACCATTTTCTGTGAGTTTGTGATAACCCAACATCTGAAAGGAAGCACAGAGAGTCTGTCTCGACCTCTTGTTTATGTAGGTTTATATGTATTCTGCGTATGTGTTTCTCCAATTCAAAAGTGAATCAATAGTGTGCAGACAGTAATGACACCATACAACAAGGGAAGCACAGAGCCCTTACTCGGTAACTCTCCCTTTTGTTGCCCAAACAGCACGGTACTGCAGAACTGGCCCTGTGAAGAGACTGTGAAGGCTACTGCTCATAGGATGGGTACGAGTATTGTGCCATCAGAACCTATTTATGACCTTAAATTTCCTCCTGCCTCAGTTTGTCCTAAAACTGAGAACTTTATCAGTTTGTGTAGAACCCCATTATTCATAAAATATTTCCAGGAAAAGTTAGATTAAATGTTTGTTACTTTTTAACAATTTTGTCTTAAATAAGTGTATCAGTTTAGCTATCAAATCACTTAGTAAAATGGGATCTGAAAACAAAAATATTTTATTCCTTTTATTATGAACTAGATTGTGCTCCCATGAAATTCATCTACTGAATCCCTAACCATCAACGTAATTATATTTGAAAATATGGCCTTGAAAGAATCAATTAAGGTTAGTTTGGACATAAAAATTGGGCTCTAATCCAATATGACTAATATCCTTATAGAAGGAAAAGGAGACACCAGAAGTATGCAGAGAAAAGCCCATATGAGGACACAATGAGAAAGCAGTTATATGTAAGTCAAAGAAAAAAGACTTAGCAGAACCTATTAAAACTGTAGATGTCTTGATTTGGAGCTTCTGGTCTATAACTGAAATACAGTTCTATTGTTTAAGCCACCCAGTGTACGTTTTTATTGTTGTTGTTGTTGTTGTTGTTCTGGCTATCCTAACAACTGACTGTGGGTTTCCCTGGTGGCTCAACCAGTAAAAAATCTGCTTGCAAAACTGGAGACCCGGGATTGATCCCTAGGTGGGAGGAACCTCTGGAGAATTGAATAGCTACCCACTCCAGTATTCTTGCATGGAGAATTTCATGGACAAAGGAGCCTGGTGGCTGTAGTCCGTGTGGCCACCAAGAGCCTGACACAGCTATATGACTAACAGTAATGTACTTTTTAAATTTCTTTTCAATGTATTAGTGTTACCAGCCTTTATTGCAGCACTTCCCTTAATAAGTCTCCCTTTCAGAGCTCCCTTTCCTCACAAAAAAATGGAAAAAAAACAAGAATACATGGTTATTTTTGGGGTTCCCTTTACCTACTTTCATTGCAGCTCCTAATATACTGGGTTAATGATTTCCTGGTCATTAACCTGGTTTCACCAGTAAAATGAAGCTCCTTGTTGGGAAAGATTGTGCACTTGCAGAACAGTGTCAATCATGTGGTTACACACTCAATATTTAAAAATGATAAATTTAATCAACTTTAACATATGAGAAGAGAGTTTTGTAGGTTTTAGTTAAATATTCTAAAATCATGATTTACCTCTCAGGAGCCAATAGATTATTGAGATTGAGATCGATTTGTTCAGAGTATCTTATGATTTTATTTAACAGTGGATCTTAAATGCAAGTAGTTTCTATCAAGTAATTGATGGTGCTGTGTTTATAGTTGTGTCTGTCAAACAGTTGTGTCCCTATGATCATGTGTAGCTATTTCACTTTCCATACAAAATTTCTTTTCATGTCTCATCAGTGGTTAAAACCTACAGTGCCATTCTACAGCTCCCAGAGAAATATTCTAAGTTTTTGCGTTGGTTGACCTGCTAGTCATAACATTCCTTACATAGTTCTTCTTGTTTGGCCATGTCGCAGTCTTCGTGCCTCCTTAATATCACATTAAACCTGCAATAAATACACTGTTGCCTCCCTTTGGTCACTTGGAAACTCAATTCTTATTTTAAAACTCATCACAAATGTCATATTTGAGAATGATGTAGTTGGTATATCTATTATTTTTCCATAGGACTCTGAATATACATCATCCACATTGTGTTATAATTTCATAGAAACTCCAGCCCTGCAAAGCTTAAAAATGTGCCAATAACAACATGCCATTGGTGACTAAGAAATAATTGTGAAGTAACTTAGTTGAAGAAGATGATCACTCGTCCCCAAATTTCTATTGATATCATAACCTTTGTCCTCTTCTCTCTCTTTATGGCCTCCAAAGTTTTTTTTCCTTAAAACAAGTTCTCCTTTATTAGGTGTGACATCAAGGAACATTGAAACAAACCTGCCTTTCAGAGTCATAGAAAACAATTCATTGCAAGATGTTCATGTTCATAGCACATATAAGTTGAAATTTTTCCATTGCAATATCAATTCATTGTCTTCTTTCCTGTGGTTCTGTACTTCTCCAATCCATGATAAATGGAGAGAATACTATATAAATCTCACAGGCAATATGCATGCCAGAGATGATGTTCACTTCATTTAAAGATGTGTATTCTCAACCCGTCTTCAAGCTATTTTGCCTTTGTCTTATAGGTTAGTTACTTATGACATAAACAGTCTGTTCTGAAAATTTCTGAGATGTACAACATGTTAATAACACCCAGAGCCCCGAGATGTTGTTTAAATTCATGCAAGTCTTTCTAAATATCCAATATGACTATATATTAAACATAAAATTGTATAAGGCCTACATATTAAATATAGAAATATTACAGGAAAATGTCTCAAGAAATTAGAGAATATGACACAATTCAACGGAGCTACCTGGAGAAAGAAATGGCAATGTATTCCAGTATTCTTGCCTGAAGAATCTCATGGAGAGAGGAGCCAAGCCAGCTCCAGTCTATAGGTTCACACAGAGTTTGACATGAGTGAAGTGACAGCATGCACCCTAAACTCAAGTAAGCTAACTCAGCTTTTACAATCATCATCCAAATTTCAACCTCTTGCTCTAATAAGTCATCTTATCCCAATTCACTTTTTATTGCTACTATATGAGGACCCTCAGTCAGATATATAAATGAACATGAGATATGCCTACTTCCACACATTTTTTTTTAAAACTCCATCTGCCGAATGAGGCCCAATACCCTTAGAAATCCATTGTCTTCACATTGTGCCTTAAACTCAACTTACAAGATTGGAACTCCCTAACTCAACCCAATTCTACTTGTATACACATTTTACTTTAGCTGGATTACTTAAAATTATTGAAACATACATATCTTCATGTCTCTGCATTTCATTTTATTTCAGCTGTTTCTGCTGTCTGAAATACCCTTCTAGACCCAGATCATATCTATTCATTCTTAGGACCCAATCCAAATTCCATCCTCATGAATTATTTACTCCTTTCACAGGCAAAATAACCTAACTCTTTGCACATATTATACTGTTCAGTCACAGCACTACAAATAGATATTTGTTCCTTATTTTATCAAGTGATTTACTACCTGATATTTTCAGAGTCTTCATCCTCTTCTCTCTGTTTACAGACCACAGTCTCAAGGTGGTAACTGCTAAATTTCTTTTTTCTAATCTCCACATAATATTTTCTGCCCCTGCAAAATAAAGGTTTACTCAATTTCATGTGACTTATCAATATTGAATATAAACATTGAGATTTGCTGATCATTGTCCAAATATTTCACATACTGAAACTTAGAAATATTTAAAGGATTGATAAATTTTACATTTAAATATGTTTTCAGTTGACAATGAGAGAAAAGTTAAGTACTCATATACTTTCAAGAGGAATAACAGAGTGAACTTTAAAGGAACATTTTGAAAAGCAAAAGCAAAGTGAATTTTTTTAATATTAAGGATGAGATAGACAGAAATGAGATCAACACTGTGATTCTTCCAAATTGAAGTTTTCAAAAACTTAGGTAGTATAAACTTGCACTTGAGTCCACCTGATACAACTGAGAAAACTGTGGTAAGTAAGCAATGAGTTCATAAGGAGAGAAAAATAAAAAAGAAATATTTTTATCCCTGACTCCTGAGAAAAGTGATATGGGGAGAAATTTTCCCATAAAGTAGTTAAGGTCAACGTTTGTCTTGTCTAAAATGTATAAGTAAAATTACTTAAGGGAACCTAAGAAGTGACAACCTGGGGACCACAATGACCAAGAGAAAACATACATTGAAGATCACTTTTCAAAGACTCTGAGGAGTCGCTTGGAAAAGAAAATATTAATCTTTGTTTAACCAGCTTTATAAACTTACTTAAACATAGAACACTGTTATTGTCTAAGCTAACAGCTACCTTCGAAGTTCTACTTGTATACACATTTTACTTTAGCTGGATTACTTAAAATTATTGAAACATACATATCTTCATGTCTCTGCATTTCATTTTATTTCAGCTGTTTCTGCTGTCTGAAATACCCTTCTAGACCCAGATCATATCTATTCATTCTTAGGACCCAATCCAAATTCCATCCTCATGAATTATTTACTCCTTTCACAGGCAAAATAACCTAACTCTTTGCACATATTATACTGTTCAGTCACAGCACTACAAATAGATATTTGTTCCTTATTTTATCAAGTGATTTACTACCTGATATTTTCAGAGTCTTCATCCTCTTCTCTCTGTTTACAGACCACAGTCTCAAGGTGGTAACTGCTAAATTTCTTTTTTCTAATCTCCACATAATATTTTCTGCCCCTGCAAAATAAAGGTTTACTCAATTTCATGTGACTTATCAATATTGAATATAAACATTGAGATTTGCTGATCATTGTCCAAATATTTCACATACTGAAACTTAGAAATATTTAAAGGATTGATAAATTTTACATTTAAATATGTTTTCAGTTGACAATGAGAGAAAAGTTAAGTACTCATATACTTTCAAGAGGAATAACAGAGTGAACTTTAAAGGAACATTTTGAAAAGCAAAAGCAAAGTGAATTTTTTTAATATTAAGGATGAGATAGACAGAAATGAGATCAACACTGTGATTCTTCCAAATTGAAGTTTTCAAAAACTTAGGTAGTATAAACTTGCACTTGAGTCCACCTGATACAACTGAGAAAACTGTGGTAAGTAAGCAATGAGTTCATAAGGAGAGAAAAATAAAAAAGAAATATTTTTATCCCTGACTCCTGAGAAAAGTGATATGGGGAGAAATTTTCCCATAAAGTAGTTAAGGTCAACGTTTGTCTTGTCTAAAATGTATAAGTAAAATTACTTAAGGGAACCTAAGAAGTGACAACCTGGGGACCACAATGACCAAGAGAAAACATACATTGAAGATCACTTTTCAAAGACTCTGAGGAGTCGCTTGGAAAAGAAAATATTAATCTTTGTTTAACCAGCTTTTTATAAACTTACTTAAACATAGAACACTGTTATTGTCTGTAAAGTAACCTATACAGCTACCTTCGAAGTTCTACCTGCCAGGGCTAACATGATGTTTACTTTAACCTGATTGTATATATGTCTCTGTGTGTGTGTGTGTGTATGTGTGTGTGTGTGTGTATAGAGGGGCATATGCTGTTATAGTGTGTAAGGTATTTGAGTGTCTTAGGCATTTTATTCCTGAGGAAGTCTGATAAAAGTAGCTTGAGTTTTTTTACTCAATCCCTGTTCTTTCTATTTAACTATTTCCATTAGCTCTTAATCATGTCAAAGGTTAAAAACAAGGAAAAAGAGATAAGAAAAATTCAACATCAGAGAAAAGAGAGAAATAAAAATGGAGTATAAAGGTGAAGAAATGTCTAAAAATCCAGACACCAACAGCAGAGGGAAAAGGAAAATATCCTGCCAGATGTGGCCAACTGAAGTCTAGCTGAAGTTTCGGCAGCAGGCATTTCATCTGTCATATCAAAACATTTTCAATAACATCTACCAATACAGCACTAAATTCTGGACTGCCATTAATGTCAACTCATTTATAATTTTGGCCTGCAGCACTACAAAAAGGCAGATGACAGCATACTATTTCACACCTGCTGTTGAAATGAATAAAAATGACTGAAAGCCTTAAAAACAGAAAAAAAGAGAAAGGGGAAAAATAAAACTAGCAACACTTCACAATAAGGCTCCAGAGAATTCTCTGCTGGCTTTGTGTTTTGAAGACCAGGTTTTGGCGGATGTCTCCTTCACAGATCTAATAGCACTAAGGGCAGCTGGGACCAAGTGGAGAAACCAACATGCTTAGGGATGATTTCCTCTCTCTTTGTTTAGTAGTTTCACCAACTCATTGGACTTTGAAGACTTATACCTGTTCACACTCTCTTTCGTTAGCGTAAATGAGTATGATACACACATGCTGTTAACATTCCTTTTTTGGATTTTGTCATATGTGGTATTTGGAACATAGGCCTCTGCCCTCTAATATGTTAAAACAATTTATTTCTCTTGAATGTCCTTTACTGGTCTCTCCCTAGGAGTCTCTAACATAGAACACTGTTATTGTCTGTAAAGTAACCTATACAGCTACCTTCGAAGTTCTACCTGCCAGGGCTAACATGATGTTTACTTTAACCTGATTGTATATATGTCTCTGTGTGTGTGTGTGTGTATGTGTGTGTGTGTGTATAGAGGGGCATATGCTGTTATAGTGTGTAAGGTATTTGAGTGTCTTAGGCATTTTATTCCTGAGGAAGTCTGATAAAAGTAGCTTGAGTTTTTTTACTCAATCCCTGTTCTTTCTATTTAACTATTTCCATTAGCTCTTAATCATGTCAAAGGTTAAAAACAAGGAAAAAGAGATAAGAAAAATTCAACATCAGAGAAAAGAGAGAAATAAAAATGGAGTATAAAGGTGAAGAAATGTCTAAAAATCCAGACACCAACAGCAGAGGGAAAAGGAAAATATCCTGCCAGATGTGGCCAACTGAAGTCTAGCTGAAGTTTCGGCAGCAGGCATTTCATCTGTCATATCAAAACATTTTCAATAACATCTACCAATACAGCACTAAATTCTGGACTGCCATTAATGTCAACTCATTTATAATTTTGGCCTGCAGCACTACAAAAAGGCAGATGACAGCATACTATTTCACACCTGCTGTTGAAATGAATAAAAATGACTGAAAGCCTTAAAAACAGAAAAAAAGAGAAAGGGGAAAAATAAAACTAGCAACACTTCACAATAAGGCTCCAGAGAATTCTCTGCTGGCTTTGTGTTTTGAAGACCAGGTTTTGGCGGATGTCTCCTTCACAGATCTAATAGCACTAAGGGCAGCTGGGACCAAGTGGAGAAACCAACATGCTTAGGGATGATTTCCTCTCTCTTTGTTTAGTAGTTTCACCAACTCATTGGACTTTGAAGACTTATACCTGTTCACACTCTCTTTCGTTAGCGTAAATGAGTATGATACACACATGCTGTTAACATTCCTTTTTTGGATTTTGTCATATGTGGTATTTGGAACATAGGCCTCTGCCCTCTAATATGTTAAAACAATTTATTTCTCTTGAATGTCCTTTACTGGTCTCTCCCTAGGAATCTCTAACATATCATGGGCACCACAGAGTGCTGTACACTGGTTTAACTTCTGATCTTGCTTTCTTTAACCAATCCACCATGAGTAGAACGTTAAATATAATTTTGAGTATTTATATGCTCTGCTTTCTAATATTTAGATTTGCCTGACCTGGCCTATTGTAGTCAGGGCAATGTCGGCAGTCTGAAAAGTATGAATGGGAGACACCTATTTTTATTATAATATTAAGCTATCATTTGCTTTTTTTCTCAGTCTTGACATTTGCATTAATCCAAAGTAATAGTATAATAGCAAATAATAGGCATCATCTTAATCTTATTAAATTGTTCAAATATCATATTATTCATTGGTTTGGCCATATCAAGAACACATTTTTAATAGATTCAAATTATCTTGAGGAGCACAAATCCAGATTATATAGAATTATACTGAATGAAAATCTCCATTTATGTTAGATTAAAGTCAAAGTCACAAAGCTGAAAACAAATTCCAAGTACATACGAGTCTTAAGTATAAGTCACATGTAATGCATATTTTTTGAAGGATCCAATTTTTTCTTTAGAACTTTAGCTTATCTAAAGGAAAAATGAGGAATTCAGTGAAATTTACCTACCTGTGATATGTCAATCTTGGGAGTTAATGGTACTACTTTTTATTGTATTTCTCTGTTGAGTAGGGAGTTCTTCACTATATAATTATCTGTAGACCTTAGTGATGTTTATCATTCTTACTGATCTGACCTTAGGCCTTTTGAGCAAGAGAAAAGAAATTAGAAGCTGTGGAAAAAGAGAGAGGGAAATTCATGCATTCATACCATTGCAGTAGTAAAGATATAAAAAATGAACTGCTCCTAAGAAAACTAAATGAGATACATGGGAAAAATAAACATGGTAACTTACATTACCATATGTAAAAGTGACAACCAAGGTGAATGTGCTGTAAAACTAAGGGAACTTACACAGGGGCTATGCAACAGCCTGGAGGGGTGGGATGGGGAAGGAGTTGGGAAGGAAGTTCGAGTGGGAGGAGTGATGTGTATAATAATAATAAACAGGCAGACTTGAAATGATTTGCATATATCTCACCCCAAAAAGATGTCTCTGGTACTAGAAGATTCACCAGTGGTAAAATATCTTGTATGAAAAGTGAAAGTCGCTCAGTCCTGTCAGACTCTTTGCGACTCAACTGACGTAGTCTGCCAGGTTCCACTGTCCATGGAATTCTCTAGTCAAGAATACTGGATTGAGTTGCCATTCCCTTTTCCAGGGGACCTTCCCAACCCAAGGGTCAAGCCCAGGTCTCCCTCATTGCAGGTGAATTCTTTATCATCTGAGCATACTACCAAGGATTCAGACTGAGAAAATGATGTGAAGCTCAATCATAGAAGACATTCTCCACATGAGAAAACTTATCTCTTGTAGGATGTACTGTGCATTCCTCCAAGCCACAATTTGAATGGACATCACATAAAGGATCTCTATAGTTTTACAGTTAAGTTAGAAATTAATCTCTTCTACCACTTTCTCAAGAAACAGCTCACGAGAGGAGAGAGATAGGAGTCAGAAGTGGTGTTGAACAGCAAAACCCTTTTCAACATCACAGATGTTGCTAAAGATGAAGGTTGACTTTTATTTACCAAAAAGTGGCCTGTTAGCTCCAGGATCTGCCTCTAGTCTTCGTTACACTGCACAGCTGCAAGTAATGATTAGATTAAAAAATAAACAAAACTATTTAAATTTGCTGTTACCCTCAGTTCTGACTTCAATCTGTCTTAAGTAAAGTTGGCTTAGCAATTAAACATAGCAATGATTACAGTGTGTCACAAATCCTCAACTCATATAACTTGTTTTAAATATTATTATACCAGGTTTCCAAATATTCTAAATAAATGACAATTTCTCCGTGTATATGTTAAGTGAGAAATGCATACAAAGCAGCATTTTGATACTTATTCTTTTTCATACAACCAATAATATATTCCATTGAGTCTCACTAATTTCAGTTGTACTTTTTTTTCTTGTCAATGAGGTTACTGTGGATACTTGTACCTGCAAATAGCCAATGTGCCATATTTAACTGTATGCTGTCAGTGTCAAGGAACTTACACAGGGCTATGCAACAGCCTGGAGGGTGGGATGGGGAAGGAGTTGGGAAGGAAGTTCGAGTGGAGGAGTGATGTGTATAATAATAATAAACAGTTTCTTCACCCCAAAAGATGACTCTGGTACTAGAAGATTCACCAGTGGTAAAATATCTTGTATGAAAAGTGAAAGTCGCTCAGTCCTGTCAGACTCTTTGCGACTCAACTGACGTAGTCTGCCAGGTTCCACTGTCCATGGAATTCTCTAGTCAAGAATACTGGATTGAGTTGCCATTCCCTTTTCCAGGGGACCTTCCCAACCCAAGGGTCAAGCCCAGGTCTCCCTCATTGCAGGTGAATTCTTTATCATCTGAGCATACTACCAAGGATTCAGACTGAGAAAATGATGTGAAGCTCAATCATAGAAGACATTCTCCACATGAGAAAACTTATCTCTTGTAGGATGTACTGTGCATTCCTCCAAGCCACAATTTGAATGGACATCACATAAAGGATCTCTATAGTTTTACAGTTAAGTTAGAAATTAATCTCTTCTACCACTTTCTCAAGAAACAGCTCACGAGAGGAGAGAGATAGGAGTCAGAAGTGGTGTTGAACAGCAAAACCCTTTTCAACATCACAGATGTTGCTAAAGATGAAGGTTGACTTTTATTTACCAAAAAGTGGCCTGTTAGCTCCAGGATCTGCCTCTAGTCTTCGTTACACTGCACAGCTGCAAGTAATGATTAGATTAAAAAATAAACAAAACTATTTAAATTTGCTGTTACCCTCAGTTCTGACTTCAATCTGTCTTAAGTAAAGTTGGCTTAGCAATTAAACATAGCAATGATTACAGTGTGTCACAAATCCTCAACTCATATAACTTGTTTTAAATATTATTATACCAGGTTTCCAAATATTCTAAATAAATGACAATTTCTCCGTGTATATGTTAAGTGAGAAATGCATACAAAGCAGCATTTTGATACTTATTCTTTTTCATACAACCAATAATATATTCCATTGAGTCTCACTAATTTCAGTTGTACTTTTTTTTCTTGTCAATGAGGTTACTGTGGATACTTGTACCTGCAAATAGCCAATGTGCCATATTTAACTGTATGCTGTCAGTGTCCTCTAATTAAAAAGAATTGGTTTCAAAAATGCTCATCCTCAGCACAAATAGAAAAATCTGTCAAAAAAGAATACAATTTGTAGAATACAGGAAAAAAAAGAATAATGGTATCATCATTTCATCATTACTTGGAGAACATCTAGAAGGCATTTTGGCAACATTTGTTCAGTGAGTGAACAGCAAGATACCTCAGCCTCTCTGAATCATCTACCTATTTTAGGTGGTTTTTCTGAAAAAGATTTCTGTTGCCTTTTAAGATTCTGTTTTAGAGCACTGAAGACTGAGAAGTGAGAACCACGAAATTATAAGGAATTGTAGAAGATAACCTCAAAGCTGTCTAATCTTCATAATCTATAGGTGGACAAATTCTAGCCAGAGAACTTGAATGACATGCATAACATCCAGAAGGTTGTTATTCAAATCTTCTAATTGCAGTACAGTTTTTTTTTTATCTTTTTCTGTAAGATTCCTATTCATAAAAGCATCTGTTAATCTTCTTCAGAAACACTTTCAATTATGAGAACTCAGGTGAAAACTGAGGCTAGGAAGATCCTAGTTTATTACATAGAGGAAGAACACCAACCAAATCAGTAAAGTTTCTCTCAGTCTGGGAAGAAATTAGAGTTTTGTAGGGAACAAAAGATAAAATCAGCATCTGTCAAATAAATGGACATCTAGGGTAAAATTGAGACACAAGTCAGTATTTCTCTTAATTATATATAATTATATGATATATATACATATATCATATAATTTTTACATATATTTTCACTTTCTGGGAGCAACTGAAAATTTCCAATAATCATGGTCTCTGTGAGTCAGGTTATGGTCCATAGGTACGGAGTAATCCCCAAATGAAAGGGCAATGATCATCAATGGCAACAGATTATTCTATCTTCTCATCTTCACACTGAGATCCAATAGTTCAGAATGTGTAGCAACTACTGATTCCTAGTGGATATTTCTAATACCGAGTATAGTTAGATGGTTTATAATATTGTACTCATAGACGCTGGACAGCAAATAGGCTGTTGGGAATGCACGGATTTCAGTTGTACTTTTTTTTCTTGTCAATGAGGTTACTGTGGATACTTGTACCTGCAAATAGCCAATGTGCCATATTTAACTGTATGCTGTCAGTGTCCTCTAATTAAAAAGAATTGGTTTCAAAAATGCTCATCCTCAGCACAAATAGAAAAATCTGTCAAAAAAGAATACAATTTGTAGAATACAGGAAAAAAAAGAATAATGGTATCATCATTTCATCATTACTTGGAGAACATCTAGAAGGCATTTTGGCAACATTTGTTCAGTGAGTGAACAGCAAGATACCTCAGCCTCTCTGAATCATCTACCTATTTTAGGTGGTTTTTCTGAAAAAGATTTCTGTTGCCTTTTAAGATTCTGTTTTAGAGCACTGAAGACTGAGAAGTGAGAACCACGAAATTATAAGGAATTGTAGAAGATAACCTCAAAGCTGTCTAATCTTCATAATCTATAGGTGGACAAATTCTAGCCAGAGAACTTGAATGACATGCATAACATCCAGAAGGTTGTTATTCAAATCTTCTAATTGCAGTACAGTTTTTTTTTTATCTTTTTCTGTAAGATTCCTATTCATAAAAGCATCTGTTAATCTTCTTCAGAAACACTTTCAATTATGAGAACTCAGGTGAAAACTGAGGCTAGGAAGATCCTAGTTTATTACATAGAGGAAGAACACCAACCAAATCAGTAAAGTTTCTCTCAGTCTGGGAAGAAATTAGAGTTTTGTAGGGAACAAAAGATAAAATCAGCATCTGTCAAATAAATGGACATCTAGGGTAAAATTGAGACACAAGTCAGTATTTCTCTTAATTATATATAATTATATGATATATATACATATATCATATAATTTTTACATATATTTTCACTTTCTGGGAGCAACTGAAAATTTCCAATAATCATGGTCTCTGTGAGTCAGGTTATGGTCCATAGGTACGGAGTAATCCCCAAATGAAAGGGCAATGATCATCAATGGCAACAGATTATTCTATCTTCTCATCTTCACACTGAGATCCAATAGTTCAGAATGTGTAGCAACTACTGATTCCTAGTGGATATTTCTAATACCGAGTATAGTTAGATGGTTTATAATATTGTACTCATAGACGCTGGACAGCAAATAGGCTGTTGGGAATGCACGGATTGCTATTTTCAGAGGTGACTTGTTTGGCAAACTTAAGGAAATACTGAGTGTCTGTTGATGAAAGAGTAAATATAGCCATGAATTGTTAGTGAAAAGGTGCATATCAGCTGCAGTGACACTAAGGTGAATAGAAAAGTGGAACCAGAATGAACAAAGGCAGCCATGTTGTTGGGTAAGAGTGGGTTTATCAAATATTGACAAACATAAAATGATTGTAATCAGTCACTGTCAAAGGAGAGAAGGTCCCCTCCTCTCTTTTACAAATGATCCAATTAAAGGAAACATGTTGGCTATAAAAGTCAAAATCAACAATACACTATGCACTGACAACCCATCCAACATATAAAATCAATAGTGCATTCTGCTGTCATGCAGCACAAAGCAACAGTCGCAACTTCCCCACCTCTTTAGTCAAATATGACACTGTATCAATCGATCAAAATTCAGTACTTATTGAGCAGTGCTTCTGAAGAATGCAAATCCCCGCTCATTTTATTTCAATAATTTTTAACTTTAAGGCATAATACCTGAGAATGTTCTTTTGACACATAGAGCATTTGTTTGTATAATCACCATACAATTTGACATTGACTTTATTTACAACAAGATTATAAAACACTGTAGGGCTAGAAATGCAAATACCATTGAATCAAGAACTGTAATTTTAGCTCTGTCTCCACACCATTGCTTTGTCCAAGTCCCCCATTCAGAGTGACCAACAAGACATAGATGGCTGCAATTAGTCATCAAGCTTGCACTAAAAGTAAAAACAATCTGAAAGGGAAGCAAGTGAGGGCTGGATATGGAACAAATTGTGAGTTTGACAGAGTAAAAAAAATCCATAACTTAATATCTGGTGTTGTGTGAAAAGGGCAGCAGGGAGGAATCAGATTCTGAACTTCATGTGTCCTTGAACAAATCACATTTCTATTCTGGACCTTAAGCTTCTATAAAACTAAGTAATAGGCTTAAATGGAATCTGTGAGTCAGGTTATGGTCCATAGGTACGGAGTAATCCCCAAATGAAAGGGCAATGATCATCAATGGCAACAGATTATTCTATCTTCTCATCTTCACACTGAGATCCAATAGTTCAGAATGTGTAGCAACTACTGATTCCTAGTGGATATTTCTAATACCGAGTATAGTTAGATGGTTTATAATATTGTACTCATAGACGCTGGACAGCAAATAGGCTGTTGGGAATGCACGGATTGCTATTTTCAGAGGTGACTTGTTTGGCAAACTTAAGGAAATACTGAGTGTCTGTTGATGAAAGAGTAAATATAGCCATGAATTGTTAGTGAAAAGGTGCATATCAGCTGCAGTGACACTAAGGTGAATAGAAAAGTGGAACCAGAATGAACAAAGGCAGCCATGTTGTTGGGTAAGAGTGGGTTTATCAAATATTGACAAACATAAAATGATTGTAATCAGTCACTGTCAAAGGAGAGAAGGTCCCCTCCTCTCTTTTACAAATGATCCAATTAAAGGAAACATGTTGGCTATAAAAGTCAAAATCAACAATACACTATGCACTGACAACCCATCCAACATATAAAATCAATAGTGCATTCTGCTGTCATGCAGCACAAAGCAACAGTCGCAACTTCCCCACCTCTTTAGTCAAATATGACACTGTATCAATCGATCAAAATTCAGTACTTATTGAGCAGTGCTTCTGAAGAATGCAAATCCCCGCTCATTTTATTTCAATAATTTTTAACTTTAAGGCATAATACCTGAGAATGTTCTTTTGACACATAGAGCATTTGTTTGTATAATCACCATACAATTTGACATTGACTTTATTTACAACAAGATTATAAAACACTGTAGGGCTAGAAATGCAAATACCATTGAATCAAGAACTGTAATTTTAGCTCTGTCTCCACACCATTGCTTTGTCCAAGTCCCCCATTCAGAGTGACCAACAAGACATAGATGGCTGCAATTAGTCATCAAGCTTGCACTAAAAGTAAAAACAATCTGAAAGGGAAGCAAGTGAGGGCTGGATATGGAACAAATTGTGAGTTTGACAGAGTAAAAAAAATCCATAACTTAATATCTGGTGTTGTGTGAAAAGGGCAGCAGGGAGGAATCAGATTCTGAACTTCATGTGTCCTTGAACAAATCACATTTCTATTCTGGACCTTAAGCTTCTATAAAACTAAGTAATAGGCTTAGTGGACTAAAGTATACTATGACTAAAGTTTTAGTAGTCTAATGCAGTGTTTTTTCAATATATTTAGCCCAAGATCCATAGTCAGAATACATATTCTATTATGGCATATTAAATCAAATTTTATAAACAATATTTACCAGAACTAAGTGCAATGCTTTTTAATGTTTTATTTTCTATCCCTTTTAATTGTATTTATAAAGGTTGATCATGAATGCCAGTGGACTGCAACCCATAGTTTGAAAATCATTGTTTATAGCCCTCAGTTTTCCTTCTCCCTCCCTTCCCTTCTTCCCTTGTGTATCTCATCTTTTCTCCTTTCTTCCTTTTATTTAAGCATCTCAACCATAAAAGTTGAGCTCTGATTTTTTGTATTTAGCCTAATTTTTATTTACTCCAAATGTTTCTCCTATATTTTTCCACCCCCATAATGAAAGGGTGGCATAAGGACCTTTATCTGGTGCTCAACTAGTTTTTATTTGGTTAACTTCCCAATGCCTTAAACTCTTGGAGAACAAATGTCATGTAAAATAGACATCTATTACCTGGATTCTTGAAATTTGCAAGTAACAAGGCAGGGGGTTAGTTATTTAATATTTTCAAAATTTTCATACACTGTGCTCATAATATATATATATATATATATATATATATATATATATTAGTTTTGGTGTCCTTCATTTTAGTATTGGTCCTTCGTTTATTTATTTTCATCCATCTTAATTCTTTGGCTTGTGTGGGCCTACCATCTTGGTGGCCTCTCTTGTTGTAGAGCACCAGCTCTGGGCACATGCACTCCAGAGCGCTGGCTAGTAATTAGACACACTGGTTCAGCCACTCCATGGCATATGGGATCTTCCTGTGCCAGAGATCGAACTGGTGCCCCTTGCACTGCAAGGTGAACTCTTTACCCACTGGACCACCAGGGATGCTTCCATAATACAGTTTTAAGTGAAGGTAGGAATATAACATTTCATAGCAAGTATGAATTCAACTAATGAAACTATAAAAAAAGACTGAAAAGTAATGTGCTAATATAATTACAGTCTTTTAAACTCTTCATAGGACGTTTCTATGCAATTTTCAAATTCACCTCTTATACTTTATTCTGTTCTTTAAATTATCTTAACTTGTGCTACTTTATTAGAGTAATTTTTTTTAATAATGAGAAAAGAAAGCAAAATATGCTTGGAAATTTTGTAAAATTGTTTGGAACTGTCTGAAAATGCTATATGAGCAATTATCAATCAATTAATCAATGACTGATCTATCCATCTATCTAAATGTATTTCTTTTCTTACAAAGAATTGGTGATATGCTTTTTATTTTTTTAAACCTTTATTTTACTTTTAACTTTTACAGAGTTTTGTTGTTTACAGATATGTATGTTCTCAGATTAGTCATATGTATATCCCCCTTCCCTCCTTGTCCCTAGTTTTTTTTATGTACTCCAAATGTTTCTCCTATATTTTTCCACCCCCATAATGAAAGGGTGGCATAAGGACCTTTATCTGGTGCTCAACTAGTTTTTATTTGGTTAACTTCCCAATGCCTTAAACTCTTGGAGAACAAATGTCATGTAAAATAGACATCTATTACCTGGATTCTTGAAATTTGCAAGTAACAAGGCAGGGGGTTAGTTATTTAATATTTTCAAAATTTTCATACACTGTGCTCATAATATATATATATATATATATATATATATATATATATATATTAGTTTTGGTGTCCTTCATTTTAGTATTGGTCCTTCGTTTATTTATTTTCATCCATCTTAATTCTTTGGCTTGTGTGGGCCTACCATCTTGGTGGCCTCTCTTGTTGTAGAGCACCAGCTCTGGGCACATGCACTCCAGAGCGCTGGCTAGTAATTAGACACACTGGTTCAGCCACTCCATGGCATATGGGATCTTCCTGTGCCAGAGATCGAACTGGTGCCCCTTGCACTGCAAGGTGAACTCTTTACCCACTGGACCACCAGGGATGCTTCCATAATACAGTTTTAAGTGAAGGTAGGAATATAACATTTCATAGCAAGTATGAATTCAACTAATGAAACTATAAAAAAAGACTGAAAAGTAATGTGCTAATATAATTACAGTCTTTTAAACTCTTCATAGGACGTTTCTATGCAATTTTCAAATTCACCTCTTATACTTTATTCTGTTCTTTAAATTATCTTAACTTGTGCTACTTTATTAGAGTAATTTTTTTTCAATAATGAGAAAAGAAAGCAAAATATGCTTGGAAATTTTGTAAAATTGTTTGGAACTGTCTGAAAATGCTATATGAGCAATTATCAATCAATTAATCAATGACTGATCTATCCATCTATCTAAATGTATTTCTTTTCTTACAAAGAATTGGTGATATGCTTTTTATTTTTTTAAACCTTTATTTTACTTTTAACTTTTACAGAGTTTTGTTGTTTACAGATATGTATGTTCTCAGATTAGTCATATGTATATCCCCCCCTTCCCTCCCCTCCCAACCATCACACAGCATCCCTGAAGGATCCCCTTTTCTCACAGAGCAATGACTAGAGCTATTTTCTTCACTTATGATAGTACAGGCCTTCATGCTACTTCCTTTATGCCTCTCACCCACTGTTCCTTCCCCACAATGTCCATATGTCCACTGTCCATGTCTATCTTTCTGTCACTTCACTGCATGTGCCATCATCACCATCCTACTAGATTCCATATATATGTGTTAATATACTGTATTTGTCCTTCTCTTTCTGACTGACTTCACTTTTGATGATACGTTCTAGATCCAGCCACCTCACTAGGGCTGATACTTCTGCACTTCTCTTTACAGCTGTGTAGTATTCCATTGTATATATGTACCAGTGCTTTTGGATCCATTCGTTCGTCGATGGGCATCTAGGCTCCTTCCATGTTCTAGCTATTGTATAGAGAGCTGCAATGAACATTGGGGTACAGGTGCTTTCTTTCAGTTTTGATTTCATCAGGGTATAAGCCTAAGAGTGGGATTGCTGGGTCATATGGTGCTTCTATTTTTTGTTTTTTAAGAAATCTCCAGACTGTCTTCCATAGAGGCTGTATCAATTTACACTCCCACCAGCAATGCAGGAGTGTTCCCTTTTCTCCGCAGCCTCTCCAGCATTTATTGTCTGTCGATTTGTGGATGATGGCCATTCTGACGGGTGTGAGGTGATACCTCATTGTAGTTTTGATTTGCATTTCTCTAATTATTAGTGAAGTTGAGCATCGTTTCATGTGCTTTTGGGCCATCTGTACGTCATCGTTGGAGAGGTATCTGTTTAGGTCCTTTTCCCATTTTTTGATTGGGTTGTTCGTTTTTCCAGTACTGAGTTGTCTGAGTTGCTTGTAGATTTCGGAGATTAATTCTTTGTCTGTTGTTTCATTTGCTATGATTTTCTCCCAGTCTGTGGGCTGTCTGTTCAGCTTTTTTGTAATTTCTTTAGCTGTACCAAAACTTTGAAGTTTCATTAGGTCCCACATGTTCATTTGTCTGTTTAGTTCTGCTATTTTAGTAGGTGGGTCAGAGAAGATCTTGCTTTGATTGATGTCCTTGAGGGTTCTGCCTATATTCTCCTCTAAGAGTTTGATGGTTTCTGGTCTTCCATTTAGGTCTTTAATCCATTTTGAGTTGATCATTTGTATATCCCCCTTCCCTCCCCTCCCAACCATCACACAGCATCCCTGAAGGATCCCCTTTTCTCACAGAGCAATGACTAGAGCTATTTTCTTCACTTATGATAGTACAGGCCTTCATGCTACTTCCTTTATGCCTCTCACCCACTGTTCCTTCCCCACAATGTCCATATGTCCACTGTCCATGTCTATCTTTCTGTCACTTCACTGCATGTGCCATCATCACCATCCTACTAGATTCCATATATATGTGTTAATATACTGTATTTGTCCTTCTCTTTCTGACTGACTTCACTTTTGATGATACGTTCTAGATCCAGCCACCTCACTAGGGCTGATACTTCTGCACTTCTCTTTACAGCTGTGTAGTATTCCATTGTATATATGTACCAGTGCTTTTGGATCCATTCGTTCGTCGATGGGCATCTAGGCTCCTTCCATGTTCTAGCTATTGTATAGAGAGCTGCAATGAACATTGGGGTACAGGTGCTTTCTTTCAGTTTTGATTTCATCAGGGTATAAGCCTAAGAGTGGGATTGCTGGGTCATATGGTGCTTCTATTTTTAGTTTTTTAAGAAATCTCCAGACTGTCTTCCATAGAGGCTGTATCAATTTACACTCCCACCAGCAATGCAGGAGTGTTCCCTTTTCTCCGCAGCCTCTCCAGCATTTATTGTCTGTCGATTTGTGGATGATGGCCATTCTGACGGGTGTGAGGTGATACCTCATTGTAGTTTTGATTTGCATTTCTCTAATTATTAGTGAAGTTGAGCATCGTTTCATGTGCTTTTGGGCCATCTGTACGTCATCGTTGGAGAGGTATCTGTTTAGGTCCTTTTCCCATTTTTTGATTGGGTTGTTCGTTTTTCCAGTACTGAGTTGTCTGAGTTGCTTGTAGATTTCGGAGATTAATTCTTTGTCTGTTGTTTCATTTGCTATGATTTTCTCCCAGTCTGTGGGCTGTCTGTTCAGCTTTTTTGTAATTTCTTTAGCTGTACCAAAACTTTGAAGTTTCATTAGGTCCCACATGTTCATTTGTCTGTTTAGTTCTGCTATTTTAGTAGGTGGGTCAGAGAAGATCTTGCTTTGATTGATGTCCTTGAGGGTTCTGCCTATATTCTCCTCTAAGAGTTTGATGGTTTCTGGCCTTACATTTAAGTCTTTAATCCATTTTGAGTTGATCTTTGTGTATGGTGAAAGGATCTTTCTAACATCTACTGCCTCTATACATCTTAAACAATTCACCACTGAAGTCATTTTGTTGTCATTAATAGTATTTCATTTTGTACAACCCAAAGTAATGTAAAATGAATCAAAGTTTGACTGTTACCTGTTCCTTGTGTTAGTCACTCAGTTACTCAGTTATATCTGACTCCTAGTGACATTATGGACAGTAGCTTGCCAGGCTTCTCTGTTCATGGGATTTTTCCAGGCAAAAACACTGGAGTGGGTTGCCATTTCCTTCTCCAGGAGATTTTCCTGACCCAGGGATTGAACCTGGGTCTCCTGCATTGCAGGCAAATTTCCTACTGTCTGAGTCACTGGGGAACCATCATAAATTTTAATGTGTATAAGTTATAAATACTGCCAAGTGCTATGAGTTATGGAAGGTGCTAACAGGGTATCAGCATTGTTTCTTTTTTATGCTTATATCATTTTTGTTAGTCCTCACAACTATCCAAAGAAGTTGTTATTGGTGTATTTTTATAGAAGAGGAAACTGAGGCTTGAATAATAAATAGGTAACAGTATTAAGCAGTGAAACCCTAGGACACATTTGAGCAATCAAGACTTTAGAAAATATTTGTTCTCTTATATTCAGTTTGTCCTGATTGATTTTCAATGCTGATGTTATTTAATCTTCATGAATCAATGAAATCAGTAATACTATTATTATTGAAACTTTAAATGTAAGAAAAGGAGGAAAATAAATGGCAAGGGAGTAGGTAATAAAAAGTAAAACTGTAATCTGTATTTAGAAGTCCTCAATAAAAATTCACTCCTATTCATAAAAATTCTAACCAAAATATTTAATTTTATCTTTCAAGCTTTATTGATTCCCACAGAGGCTAACAGAATTTTGTCTTTAAGTGTTCCCTTTTCCTTTATGGAAACAAGACATTGTCTTATCTTGGAATACATTTAAGAAATAAATATTTTAAATATATATATAGGAAACAAAAATATGCCTCTTTCTCAGTATTTTCTGCTTTAAAATATGCATTGTCAAATAGTAATCCTGAATGCTTCAATATTAAGATCTGATCAAATCAATCTTGTGAAACAGTGCAAAGGTGTAATGTAATAGGTTACTACAACTTTTCTTCACAAATTTGCTCAGTTTTTCAGTCTACCATGAAGAGTTCCCTGGTTAGTACCATAGTATCCATTTTTGATGTTGGGAAAAATAGAAGGCCAAAGGAGAAGGGGACGATAGAGGGTGAGCTCATTGGATGACATCACTGAGTCAATGGACATGAGTTTGAGCAAACTTCAGAAGATGATGAAGGACAGGGGAGCCTGGCATGCAACAGTCCATGAGCTCACAAGGAGTTGGACATGACTGAGTAACTGAAATGATTGATCCATATTGTATTAGTCAGTCTCACTTGACATTTCACCTTATTCCATCTAAACTTTTTATCAGTAGTAGTATTTTTTTTCAAAAGTATTCATGGACTCTCCATTGGTAACAGGTAAAGTGAAAATGTCCTCAATCAGTATTCAAGACCTTCTACAAGGGAGCCCTAATTAGCTTTTTCAACCCAATGTACCACAACTCTCGGGTGCAGAACTGTGTTCTAAGTTACTGTTTATATACTTCTTTGCTTAGCCTAGTGAAGAAAATAATAACATTTTAGAGCCAGAAAAAGACCTTAAGATTTGTCCCTCCAATCAGTTCATTTAAAATAAAATACTGGTGCAAGAGAGTGTTCCAGATACTAGAGAAGGTAAAAGGTCAAAATATTAACAAAGCCATTTATTTTGGATCTTAAACAGTCAGGTTGCTCAGGAAATGTTTGCTGAATTAATTGTGTTATTTACCATATGTTTGGATGCATTTTGTGACCTGATAGGAATTGCATTTTTTGGTGGAATGAGCCAAGATAGGAAATTTGTATGGACATTGAGTCATTCTGTATCAGAAAAATGCACAGTTGGATTTTTGTTTTGAGAACTTTTAGAGGTATTCAGATTCCTGAATCCCAGTTTCCACAGCATGTTCCCATCAGCACATTCCCAATGAAATAAAAGTTCATTACTAAAAATCTCACTTCACTTTCTATTTGGGATCAATGGTGAAATCTGGCATCTACCTTCACAGAATCAGAAAAGATCTTAAGAGATAAGTCTTTTGGTGTTCCTCCTTCATTTTTACTTCATTTTTATTATTTTATTAATTATTTTTATTTTACTTTTGGCTTTTATAGAATTTTGTTTTTTTGGGAAAAATAGAAGGCCAAAGGAGAAGGGACGATAGAGGGTGAGCTCATTGGATGACATCACTGAGTCAATGGACATGAGTTTGAGCAAACTTCAGAAGATGATGAAGGACAGGGGAGCCTGGCATGCAACAGTCCATGAGCTCACAAGGAGTTGGACATGACTGAGTAACTGAAATGATTGATCCATATTGTATTAGTCAGTCTCACTTGACATTTCACCTTATTCCATCTAAACTTTTTATCAGTAGTAGTATTTTTTTTCAAAAGTATTCATGGACTCTCCATTGGTAACAGGTAAAGTGAAAATGTCCTCAATCAGTATTCAAGACCTTCTACAAGGGAGCCCTAATTAGCTTTTTCAACCCAATGTACCACAACTCTCGGGTGCAGAACTGTGTTCTAAGTTACTGTTTATATACTTCTTTGCTTAGCCTAGTGAAGAAAATAATAACATTTTAGAGCCAGAAAAAGACCTTAAGATTTGTCCCTCCAATCAGTTCATTTAAAATAAAATACTGGTGCAAGAGAGTGTTCCAGATACTAGAGAAGGTAAAAGGTCAAAATATTAACAAAGCCATTTATTTTGGATCTTAAACAGTCAGGTTGCTCAGGAAATGTTTGCTGAATTAATTGTGTTATTTACCATATGTTTGGATGCATTTTGTGACCTGATAGGAATTGCATTTTTTGGTGGAATGAGCCAAGATAGGAAATTTGTATGGACATTGAGTCATTCTGTATCAGAAAAATGCACAGTTGGATTTTTGTTTTGAGAACTTTTAGAGGTATTCAGATTCCTGAATCCCAGTTTCCACAGCATGTTCCCATCAGCACATTCCCAATGAAATAAAAGTTCATTACTAAAAATCTCACTTCACTTTCTATTTGGGATCAATGGTGAAATCTGGCATCTACCTTCACAGAATCAGAAAAGATCTTAAGAGATAAGTCTTTTGGTGTTCCTCCTTCATTTTTACTTCATTTTTATTATTTTATTAATTATTTTTATTTTACTTTTGGCTTTTATAGAATTTTGTTGTTTAATTGAAAAAAACTGAAGCCTAACAAATTTGGATAATGTAATGTAAGCTCTCACATCTTTTGTTCTGCTGCTGTTGTTTTTCTGTTTTCATAATGAAAGTTCCTGACATAAGATTTGTTGGTCAAGGAGGCTGGCATTCCACTTCCAAGAGAATTATATCAGTTGCCAGCTATTGGAGGAGACAGAGTGAAACACCTCCAATTGAGGTTCCTTTATTGTAAAGCTCTTTGTAGATTTCAGTAACTGCATCTCAGTCATTTTCTTCCTTTGCTTTAAATTTCAGCTCTTGTGTTTTAAACCCAGCAATAAAGAGTAAATCCACAAAATCCTAGGCCCCAACCTTGGACCTCAGGGAAAAAAAAGAACCCCAATCTATGTACTCTTCCTCTTTCCCCTGGTGACTTCACCATGTGGCCCCAGATGTGTACTATGTAATCCCAAGCATTGTAAGTAATAAAAATATACATATTTTTTGTTTTCTTTTTCAAATGGTTATCATGAGAGTTTGCCTTGTCATCAGCATGAGAACCACAAAGTCCAATCCAGCTAGAACACTGGTGATTGAAAGGTTAAGACTATTCCCAAACAACACAGTATATTTCAACAGAGTTTCACAATTTTCTACACAAAGCATTTTGCCTACTATGAGTATTCTCTTTGTTCTGCTTCTCAATTGGAAGAATACTAATATGTCAAGCTCTGAGTTACACATCAACATATACAGCAATAGATTTATCTGTTGTAAACACAGTGGTTCTGGATTAGATCCCCTAGAAGGAAAACAGACTGATGATTGCTTCATTGCTACATTTCTTCCTAGGTCAGTAACTCAGAAAAGTAACATAAGAAATGGAACAGGCTCCATGTGTTCTTCACTTCTCTTTTGGGGTTTCTGTTTTACCGATACAGAGTTCCTACACTTTAGCTCTGCTGTGGATCATTAGGAGTGGGATGGGCAGGACTTTGATGAGGTATTGAGGCTAATTTTTTTTTTAATATGTAAAACTTTGCAAATTTGTATGTCATCCTTGCCCAAGGGTCATGCTAATCTTTTCTGTATTGTTCCATTTTCCTATGTTTGCTGCCAAAGTGAGCATGGGGCTAATTTTTTTAAAATTCACTTTTATAAAGAGCTTTTCATAGTCTGAACAGCCAACGTAGTAGGTGGTACAAACATTTTAGTCATCTGAGCAATTTCTGGAACTGCTTTTGGAAATTGCCTTGAAAACCCAGAACATATTGTTTCAGTTACTCTCAGTCATGGCAAAAATATGTCCTTTGAGCAAGACTTTGGTTCTTTACAATTAAAACAATAGTTGGAATCCAGTCTGGTGGATAAGTGTGAAATCAAAAGTTAGTAAAAGGGAATGAGAGGTGTGTTTCTAAGGGCTACGTTTCTGAAGAGAAATACCAAGAAGGATTTAAACTCTTACTGACGGAAATTAATAGCTATTGTCTCTTGATGGTATCAAATTGAAAACCTAGCAGCAATTTGTGTACAAGAAATACCTTGGTTTAGGGGAGATTCCAATTAAAGAAAAAAGACATGGGTTGAAATTCCATTTACACTTTTCTTATTTGTGGGACCTTGATCTTAACCAACCTGCAATCAATTTTATTATCCAAATGCAGGTTTCTTGGGGAGAAAAGAAATGCTTTGTATGAGGAAGCAACTCAGTTTTGTTAATGATACACAGGCATAAATGGTAGACATTATCACTATCTTTGATATTAAGAAATATTTGTCCAGACTATTTAGGGTCATAGTCACATTGTTATGTTTTTCTCCATGAAAAAATGTGCATATATGCATATATTCCTTTTTTAAAACCCATGATATAAAAGCCTGGTATTCACAAAACTTCAAATAGATTTTGAAAGATACCTCTTCCTTTCCCAGGAACTCTTAATTTCAGTGCTGCCTCCCTCACAGCTTTAAGAATCACGTACCTTCTTGAAGACATTCACATGCTCTGTTTAAAATGAATCTGCTCCTTTTTTAGCCAGGAGACTGAGGCACAGAGAGGCTCCCTGATTTCTGTAAGGCCACACCCAAGTCAGCTGCTGTCTGTAACATCAAGGTTTTCTGACACCAATTCAAAAGATTTTGCCACTCTACCATCTGTTTTTTATCCTACTGCAGTATTAAAAGGAAAGAATTAACATACACTAAATGCCAGCTTTATCTACTTAACTAAACCTATTTCCTTTTTACACCCACAGCCCTAATATTAAGTAATATAATAGTCACACTTAACATAAAAGTTCAGAAAGTATAAAAAACTGGTCCAAAGTCTTTCAAAGGGGAAGCAGCAAAATTAGATTTAAACCCAGGTATTCTTGAAAGAAAGCAAAAATTCCAAGTTCGTTCACCATAGAAATAACAAAACATGGCAGGCTAGTCTTTCGGATGTTCTAGAAGACACTTGGCCAAAATTCTATGAAGTGTGTGCTCATGTGAATTAAGCTTTGGTAGTGGGAGAGCATCCTTTCTCCATCTTCACTGCTCATATCCCACTCCTAAGTATAAGAGATGTGCAGTCATTTGGGACCATGTCCTTTTCCTAAAAAGCAATACTTCTTCGTGATCATTGCAGAACTAGTTCTCTCACCATGACTGACAGAGTAGAAAGACCACTGCATTTTGTAGTGGCTCTGAATTGAATGAGATCATCAGCCATGCAATTGTATACATGAATGTATATATTAATTTCTTTTTACCTTTCAGGCTAGACTCTGCTTCCATTTTTTGAAGTTTTGAACCACTTACCTGAACACTCTCCCAAGATGTCATTCAGTCCTTCTCAATTCTCTGTGCTCATATACAATACTTAGTCTTCACCAGGGGCTCAGCAACAAAGAATCTGCTTGCAATGCAGGAGATATAGTTTTGATCCCTGGAGTGGAGTATGGAAAAGATGTAGCATATATGCATATATTCCTTTTTTAAAACCCATGATATAAAAGCCTGGTATTCACAAAACTTCAAATAGATTTTGAAAGATACCTCTTCCTTTCCCAGGAACTCTTAATTTCAGTGCTGCCTCCCTCACAGCTTTAAGAATCACGTACCTTCTTGAAGACATTCACATGCTCTGTTTAAAATGAATCTGCTCCTTTTTTAGCCAGGAGACTGAGGCACAGAGAGGCTCCCTGATTTCTGTAAGGCCACACCCAAGTCAGCTGCTGTCTGTAACATCAAGGTTTTCTGACACCAATTCAAAAGATTTTGCCACTCTACCATCTGTTTTTTATCCTACTGCAGTATTAAAAGGAAAGAATTAACATACACTAAATGCCAGCTTTATCTACTTAACTAAACCTATTTCCTTTTTACACCCACAGCCCTAATATTAAGTAATATAATAGTCACACTTAACATAAAAGTTCAGAAAGTATAAAAAACTGGTCCAAAGTCTTTCAAAGGGGAAGCAGCAAAATTAGATTTAAACCCAGGTATTCTTGAAAGAAAGCAAAAATTCCAAGTTCGTTCACCATAGAAATAACAAAACATGGCAGGCTAGTCTTTCGGATGTTCTAGAAGACACTTGGCCAAAATTCTATGAAGTGTGTGCTCATGTGAATTAAGCTTTGGTAGTGGGAGAGCATCCTTTCTCCATCTTCACTGCTCATATCCCACTCCTAAGTATAAGAGATGTGCAGTCATTTGGGACCATGTCCTTTTCCTAAAAAGCAATACTTCTTCGTGATCATTGCAGAACTAGTTCTCTCACCATGACTGACAGAGTAGAAAGACCACTGCATTTTGTAGTGGCTCTGAATTGAATGAGATCATCAGCCATGCAATTGTATACATGAATGTATATATTAATTTCTTTTTACCTTTCAGGCTAGACTCTGCTTCCATTTTTTGAAGTTTTGAACCACTTACCTGAACACTCTCCCAAGATGTCATTCAGTCCTTCTCAATTCTCTGTGCTCATATACAATACTTAGTCTTCACCAGGGGCTCAGCAACAAAGAATCTGCTTGCAATGCAGGAGATATAGTTTTGATCCCTGGGTAGGGAAGATCCCCTGGCAGATGGTATGGAAACCCACTCCAGAATTTTTGTTGGGAAAATCCCATGGACATAAGAATCTAGCAAGCAGTCCATGGAGTCAGAGAGAGTAGGACACAACTGAAGCAATGGACCATACACATACAATACTTAGTCCCAACCTCATTGCACATTAGGGTACTCCCTTAGTCAAAGTCATTGCCAAATGAGAAGTCCAAGTATTTCAGGGCAGTGTTTCCCTAATGCTCAAAATTGGCTATGTGAAGACTTGGAAACACTGATATGTAAAGACCTTTGAAGCTGATAATCAGATGTATGCTCCATAACATTATTTTTGCAAGTCATCTCTAAGTACAGTATCATCTTCCCAAGTGCATCTGTGAATCTCTCTCTCACTCACTGAAAAGGGGGGATATTATGCCAATATCCTTTGTGGAATATAGGAGTGCTGGGGCTGAGCTTTCTGTGTGACAAAATAAAATATTGAAAAGATTTTTTATACTTAAGTAAGCATTTGTTCCCAAGATGGTGCATCTCAGGATGTTTCCATGAACCTAATTTGGGATCCTCCATGAACAATGAACCTGGTCATGACGTTCTGAAACAGCCTCTGTCCTGTGAGAGGCATGGCTCAGTGGCCAGAATGTCATGCCAACTCTGCTCAACCTTTTCCTCTAGGAGTGGTTTAACATTTTTGCTTTTCATCTTCAGCAAGAAGTTGGCATAGATGACGTGCAGTCATTTGGGACCATGTCCTTTCCTAAAAGCAATACTTCTTCGTGATCATTGCAGAACTAGTTCTCTCACCATGACTGACAGAGTAGAAAGACCACTGCATTTTGTAGTGGCTCTGAATTGAATGAGATCATCAGCCATGCAATTGTATACATGAATGTATATATTAATTTCTTTTTACCTTTCAGGCTAGACTCTGCTTCCATTTTTTGAAGTTTTGAACCACTTACCTGAACACTCTCCCAAGATGTCATTCAGTCCTTCTCAATTCTCTGTGCTCATATACAATACTTAGTCTTCACCAGGGGCTCAGCAACAAAGAATCTGCTTGCAATGCAGGAGATATAGTTTTGATCCCTGGGTAGGGAAGATCCCCTGGCAGATGGTATGGAAACCCACTCCAGAATTTTTGTTGGGAAAATCCCATGGACATAAGAATCTAGCAAGCAGTCCATGGAGTCAGAGAGAGTAGGACACAACTGAAGCAATGGACCATACACATACAATACTTAGTCCCAACCTCATTGCACATTAGGGTACTCCCTTAGTCAAAGTCATTGCCAAATGAGAAGTCCAAGTATTTCAGGGCAGTGTTTCCCTAATGCTCAAAATTGGCTATGTGAAGACTTGGAAACACTGATATGTAAAGACCTTTGAAGCTGATAATCAGATGTATGCTCCATAACATTATTTTTGCAAGTCATCTCTAAGTACAGTATCATCTTCCCAAGTGCATCTGTGAATCTCTCTCTCACTCACTGAAAAGGGGGGATATTATGCCAATATCCTTTGTGGAATATAGGAGTGCTGGGGCTGAGCTTTCTGTGTGACAAAATAAAATATTGAAAAGATTTTTTATACTTAAGTAAGCATTTGTTCCCAAGATGGTGCATCTCAGGATGTTTCCATGAACCTAATTTGGGATCCTCCATGAACAATGAACCTGGTCATGACGTTCTGAAACAGCCTCTGTCCTGTGAGAGGCATGGCTCAGTGGCCAGAATGTCATGCCAACTCTGCTCAACCTTTTCCTCTAGGAGTGGTTTAACATTTTTGCTTTTCATCTTCAGCAGAAGTTGCATAGATGGAGAAGCCAAGGAGCCTAAGAGGCCATGGATGTAGAGCCATATGGAAGTACACAAGAATCAAATTTATCCAGCCTCTCACACTGTGAAACCTGTACTGGCTTCAGGTGGGCAGGAATTTGGGGATTTGAGAATCTGTTCCAATACCTTTTCCATCTCTACACAGCTCATATTTGTTTAAAATAGATTTGAACCTCCTTCATAATCTCTATTAATTAATAATCTTTATAAATTCGGGAGATTTACATTAGTAGTAATTATAAATGGTAATTTCCATAAATCTCTTTAATAAATAACACACAGGTCAGACACTATTCCATAAGGGGAACATTGACCAACAATCTTACAGAGTCTAGAGCATAAGCCAGCTAACAAAGGGCTGGCATTTCAAAGCACTTTTTTATATTCCAGCACAATGCTAGGCACTCTGAAATGCAATGGAAACACATGAACAATCCAGTTAGGGAGCTTACAATTAGCCAAAATAATCAGTATTTGGTTTATTTTTCCTTGGGAAAAAAGTCCTAACTTCAGCTATTAAATAAAAGGAGAGAATTCATTTCAGCTTCATTTTCTCTCAGCCTGTATATTAATATCTTGATTTCTCTGATAGTATCTAGGCATAAAAGTTATGTTTCCAATTTTTCATTTAGATGAAAGATATTCCCCATTGCCTGCTACACACTAAGGGCTAAGTAAATGCTCTTCAGATTCCCTTAAAAAAAAAAAAAAAAAAAAAAACTCATGCTTATTTGAATGATTTTCTCTACTGTGGCTCAGGAGAAAGCAGTACTGGATCTGTGGCAACATTGTTAACCACACAAATGACCTTCTAATTGCAAAGGCTTCACAGATCAACTGGGATATCGCATATAAAATCATATCCCAGTAATTTATTCTCTCCATTCCCTTTAAAGCTGGTTTGAGGGCAACGTCACCATCTGAGAGACAGCTTCTCTCTTGCCACAGCTACAGTAAACTGTTTTCTTTTATGCCCTCACTTCCCCTCCCCTTCATTTACTAATCATTTCTTAAAGGCATTTCACATCAGACATGGTCAAATGTTGATGATTTTATCTCCTGCAAATGACTCTCCCTAGAGACAATTAACCAACAACTATAGGGTGAGTTCCCACAAGGTCACAGAAATGGCCTCTTAGTTCAGGTCCAACCACCACAAACTCAGACCTGCCAGAAAAATAGCTACCAAGAAATTGCAAAAGAGAAAATGATGGCAAATTGGGTTGCCTTTCCTCTTCTCTAGGTTACTGTTTTCTTATCATTAAATTGAGAGTGTGGAATAGAAGTCACAGGTCCCTCCAGTTCTAGCAAAGAAGGAATATGTGCTCATGGATAGGCTACCAAGGCAACATAGTGGTTCAGAGATTTGATCGATCTAGGTGGAAGCTTCCAATACTATGGCCTGTGACTTTGGGGCATTTGAGAAGATCCTTTAGTTTCTAAGTATTGCTTTTCTCTTGTAAGAATAAAAAAATGTTGTAAGAACAAATGCAGAAGAAAAATCATAACTCACTGTAAATACTTAATTCTCTTAAAAACTAAGAGAGAGGACAACCATACTGTGTCCTGTCATGTAGCAGAGGCTTTCCTTTTTGTCTGATTTCCTGTTCTCCCTGGCTATCCAAGTACACTAGTGTTGCATTAGGGAGACTCAGAAAAGATGTTGAGCTTACCTGGAAAATCCCACCTAGCTTGCAGTAATCACCATTTTGAGCCATCAGAGTAGTTTTTAGCTCCATATCCCACTTCTTGTCTCAGGCATAACTTTTAAACATGACTTTGTTCATGCCATTCTCATACTCCAAATCCTAACACAGCTTTGATTTCTCACCTGTATAGTTGATATATTTCTTCCTGTCTCAGGGTTCTCCATGGTCTGGTTTCATAACATTTGTCTACCGTTCTTTCTCTCTTGTTCAATAGAAATTTGTCTTTCCCCTCCAGAAATCTCCACCCCATACCTATTTTTCATCCAATGCCTTTATTCACATTATTCTTTCTTTAGGCATGCTCTCTCTTTCTTCCTTTTTCCTCTCCATCCTGCCAATCTCTAAAAACCTATTTTCGTTGTCATCTCTTCTTTAAGGCAAGCCTTTACAGAAATTATTCTGTAAATTGGAGTTACAAACTTTTTCTATAAAGGGTAAATAGCAAATACTTTTAGAGTGTAGGGAAAATATCATCTCTGTGGCAGTTACTCAAGTCTGTTTTAAGTACAAAAGCAAGCACAGACAAGCATGTATGAATACATGAATGTGTTTGTGTTTCAGCAAAATTTTATTTGCAAAAGAATGTAAGTGTAATCATATAGTATTTATATTTTTGTGATTGGCTTATTTAACTTAGTATAATGTCCTCAAGTTACATGCGTGTAGTAGCAGGTGTCAAAATACCCTTCCTTTTCAAGACTGAATAACATTTGTTGCCTGTATATACTACTCATTGTGTATATTCATTCATTCATCTGTCAATGGGGATTTAAGGTGCTTCCATGATTTATCTGTTGTAAATAATACTACTTTAAACATTGGTGCAAAATATGTCTTCCAAATCCTACCTTCAATTGTTTGGGGCATGTTATCAGAAATGTAATTGTTGTATCATATGATAATTTTATTTTACTTTTTGAGAAACCATCATACTGTTAATGACAATGTCTGTACCATTTTTTATTTCCATCAATGTTAGACAAAGACGTCAGTTTCTCTACATTCTCACCATCACCTCTTATTTAATTTCTTAAACAGTAGCCATCTTAATGGGTATGAAGTGGGATCTAATTGTCGCTTTCATTTGCACTTCCATAATGATCAGTGATGGCATCTTATTTGGAGAAATGTCTACTTCAGACTTTTCCCATTTTCTAACTACATATTGTGTTTTTTTGTTGTTTTTATTTAGTTTTAGCAGTTCTGTATATATTCTGTACATTTGTTAGCTATATGATTTGTGAATGCTTTCTCCTTTACATGGGTTTCCTCTTCAACACAATGATACTGGGTTTTTCATTTTTACATAAAACTTTTAATGTTCGTGAAGTTCACTTTGTCTGTTTTATTATTGTTGTCTGTGATTTTTTGGTTTTATATCCAAGAAATCATTGTAAAATCCTTTATCACAAAGCCTTTGCAGTATGTAATTTTGTAAAAGCTTTACATAATCCATAAAATATCATATTGTATATTCTGAAAAATGTCTCATATTATCTTAAAAAGAATGTACATTCAGTTGTTGGGTAAAGTGAGCTGTATATATTTGTACTAGTTCAAGTTAATGTTTGATTAATATATTGATTGAGACCTTTGTTTCCTTATTTATCTTTTGATTGTTAAATCTGTCATTGAGAAGGTGGTATTGAATGGAGAGGAGGGATTCTTGCCTGGAAAAGGGGCTAGTATTCTTCCCTAGAAAATGGACTCATGATGGATGAGGAGTCTGCCTGCAATGCCTGGGTTCCCTCCAAATGAGTAGCAGGTGTCAAAATACCCTTCCTTTTCAAGACTGAATAACATTTGTTGCCTGTATATACTACTCATTGTGTATATTCATTCATTCATCTGTCAATGGGGATTTAAGGTGCTTCCATGATTTATCTGTTGTAAATAATACTACTTTAAACATTGGTGCAAAATATGTCTTCCAAATCCTACCTTCAATTGTTTGGGGCATGTTATCAGAAATGTAATTGTTGTATCATATGATAATTTTATTTTACTTTTTGAGAAACCATCATACTGTTAATGACAATGTCTGTACCATTTTTATTTCCATCAATGTTAGACAAAGACGTCAGTTTCTCTACATTCTCACCATCACCTCTTATTTAATTTCTTAAACAGTAGCCATCTTAATGGGTATGAAGTGGGATCTAATTGTCGCTTTCATTTGCACTTCCATAATGATCAGTGATGGCATCTTATTTGGAGAAATGTCTACTTCAGACTTTTCCCATTTTCTAACTACATATTGTGTTTTTGTTGTTTTTATTTAGTTTTAGCAGTTCTGTATATATTCTGTACATTTGTTAGCTATATGATTTGTGAATGCTTTCTCCTTTACATGGGTTTCCTCTTCAACACAATGATACTGGGTTTTTCATTTTTACATAAAACTTTTAATGTTCGTGAAGTTCACTTTGTCTGTTTTATTATTGTTGTCTGTGATTTTTTGGTTTTATATCCAAGAAATCATTGTAAAATCCTTTATCACAAAGCCTTTGCAGTATGTAATTTTGTAAAAGCTTTACATAATCCATAAAATATCATATTGTATATTCTGAAAAATGTCTCATATTATCTTAAAAAGAATGTACATTCAGTTGTTGGGTAAAGTGAGCTGTATATATTTGTACTAGTTCAAGTTAATGTTTGATTAATATATTGATTGAGACCTTTGTTTCCTTATTTATCTTTTGATTGTTAAATCTGTCATTGAGAAGGTGGTATTGAATGGAGAGGAGGGATTCTTGCCTGGAAAAGGGGCTAGTATTCTTACCTAGAAAATGGACTTCCTTGATGACTCAGAGATGAGGAGTCTGCCTGCAATACAGGACACCTGGGTTCCCTCCCTGAGTGGGGAAGGTACCCATGGAGGAAGGCATGATAACCCATTCCAATATTGACTGGAGAATCCCCATAAACAGACGAGCCTGACGGACTGCAGTCCATGGAGTCACACAGAGTCGAACATGACTGAAGTGACTACACAGCAGTATTGAATTCCCCAAGAATTACTGTGGAACTATGCTTCTCCTTAAATTATGTCAATATTTGTTTTATATATTTTGATGGCCTTATGTCTTGGTGCTTCATGTATTTTGAGTTTAGGTGCATCAATATTTACAATTGTTGTATACTCTATGTATTAAACATTTTATTAATATATAAGGTTATTTTTTTACAATCTTTTTAAGATTTTATTTATTTCTTTATTTATTTTGGTTTATTTTTGCTTGCACTGGTTCTTCATTGCTTCATGCACATACTCTCCCCTGCAGTGAGTTGATTTCTAACTGCAGTGTTTTTAACGCTGCAGAGCACAGGTTCTAGGTGTACAGGCTTTAATAGCTGTGACTTTCACGCTCTAGAGCATAACCTTGGTAGTTATGGCACTCAGGCTTAGTTGCTCCATGGCATGTGGAGTTTTCCTGGACCAGGGATCAAACCCATTTCCCCTGTATTGGCAGGTGGACTCCTACCCACTCTTTCACCAGGGAAGTCCTTATAATTTCTTTTGACTTAAAGTCTATGGTTAGCTTGTTAAAGTCAGCCCCAACTCTCTTTTGGCTACTATTTGTTTAAAGTTACTTTTTCCATCCTTTAGTCTTCAACTGAATTGTACCTTTCAATCTAATTTATTTGTCCCCATACTCTCTTTCTTTTTTTGGCCTTACTTAAAAATCATTGTAAAATCCTTTATCACAAAGCCTTTGCATAAGTCAAAAAAAGTTTCTGAAAATGTCTCATATTATCTTAAAAAGAATGTACATTCAGTTGTTGGGTAAAGTGAGCTGTATATATTTGTACTAGTTCAAGTTAATGTTTGATTAATATATTGATTGAGACCTTTGTTTCCTTATTTATCTTTTGATTGTTAAATCTGTCATTGAGAAGGTGGTATTGAATGGAGAGGAGGGATTCTTGCCTGGAAAAGGGGCTAGTATTCTTACCTAGAAAATGGACTTCCTTGATGACTCAGAGATGAGGAGTCTGCCTGCAATACAGGACACCTGGGTTCCCTCCCTGAGTGGGGAAGGTACCCATGGAGGAAGGCATGATAACCCATTCCAATATTGACTGGAGAATCCCCATAAACAGACGAGCCTGACGGACTGCAGTCCATGGAGTCACACAGAGTCGAACATGACTGAAGTGACTACACAGCAGTATTGAATTCCCCAAGAATTACTGTGGAACTATGCTTCTCCTTAAATTATGTCAATATTTGTTTTATATATTTTGATGGCCTTATGTCTTGGTGCTTCATGTATTTTGAGTTTAGGTGCATCAATATTTACAATTGTTGTATACTCTATGTATTAAACATTTTATTAATATATAAGGTTATTTTTTTACAATCTTTTTAAGATTTTATTTATTTCTTTATTTATTTTGGTTTATTTTTGCTTGCACTGGTTCTTCATTGCTTCATGCACATACTCTCCCCTGCAGTGAGTTGATTTCTAACTGCAGTGTTTTTAACGCTGCAGAGCACAGGTTCTAGGTGTACAGGCTTTAATAGCTGTGACTTTCACGCTCTAGAGCATAACCTTGGTAGTTATGGCACTCAGGCTTAGTTGCTCCATGGCATGTGGAGTTTTCCTGGACCAGGGATCAAACCCATTTCCCCTGTATTGGCAGGTGGACTCCTACCCACTCTTTCACCAGGGAAGTCCTTATAATTTCTTTTGACTTAAAGTCTATGGTTAGCTTGTTAAAGTCAGCCCCAACTCTCTTTTGGCTACTATTTGTTTAAAGTTACTTTTTCCATCCTTTAGTCTTCAACTGAATTGTACCTTTCAATCTAATTTATGTCCCTTGTAAACAACATAGAGTTCAATCTTTATTATTATTTTTTCAGTCTCTTCTGGCAATATTTTTCAGATTTAGTAATTAACCCATTTACATTTAAAATAATTACTAATAAGAAGAAACTTACATATGCTACTTTATTGTTTTCTATATGCCTTGTGTAGCTTTTAGTCTATCATTTTCAGCACTACTATTTCTTTCTGTGTTTGGATGATTTTTTTTTTTATAGTGGCATGATTTAATTCCCTTTTCTTTTACTTTGTGTATAGTCTATGCTTTCTTTGTTTTGATTTTATACTGGTTTAATACAACACAAAAACTACATGCCTTTACAACTTCACCTGCAACCATTTTATTTATTGAAATCACACAACGACATTTTTGTGCACCGTGTGTCCAAAAACCATTATCTAGAAATTAAAGTTTAATTTATTAGTCTTTCAAGTTATGTAGAAAAACAAAATGTGAATTTACAGACCCAGTTACTATAATATTAACTTTTAGTCTAACAATTGCATTTTTAAAAGAATATGTTAGTCTCTTAGATCATGTAGAAAACAAAAAGGGGACTTACAAACCATTATTACAATAGCTGCTTTTATAATTGTCCATCTATTTACCAAGATTTTTTTTTTTTAATTTTCTCATATGACAGAGTTGTTAATGTCCTTTCATCTTAACCTCCTAGATTTCCTTAAGCTTTTCTTATAGGACATGCCTAATGATAAAAAACTCTTTTAGCATTTGTTTATCTGGAAATGTCTTAATTTATCCCTCACTTCTGAAGTACATTTTTGCTAGACATAGCGTTGACAATTTCTTTCTTTTAGCATATTAAATGTATAGCAGTCTATTTTCTTCTGACCTCCGGTATTTCTGACAAGAAATCTGCTGATAATTTTAATGAGAATCCCTTGCATGTGATGAGTCACTACTGCCTGGCTGATTTCAAAATTGTCTGTTGGTCTTTGGCTTTCCAAATTTTGATTATAATATGCTTCAGTGTGGATCTCTTTGAGTTCATCCTATTTGGAGCTCACTGAACTACTTAGATGTCTGTAGCAGTCATTTCAACTTGGGAAACATTAAGTAATCATTTCTTCAAGAAAATCTCTCCTGATTTCTCTCTTTAATCTCATGAACTACTATTAGTATATTGGCCCATTTATTGGAATCTCACAAGTCTATTTTTCTCTGTTCTTTTGTGGTGATTTTTGGAAAGTTTTTTTCTTTTTTTTTCTGTTCCTCAGGCTCAATCATTTCAAATATCTTTAAGTTCACTGATATCTTTGTCTGTCTACTCAAATCTACCTTTGTCTCCTTCCCTCTAGTGATTTGTTTTTCATTTTATTGATTGTGTCTTTAGCGCTAGAAATTTTTTAGTTTCTTGTAATGTATTCTGTCTGTTAATATTTATATTTTGTTTATACATTGTTTTTCTTGACTTTTCCACATTTTAGTTTAGTTCTTTGAACATCTTTAAGACAGATATTGTAAAGATGAAAGGTCCACATTTGATCTTTATTTGGGACAGGGTTTTCTTTTTGGACTGGGTCATATTTTTTTGTTGTTGAAAACTGAGCAATGTATGTGTGTGTCTTTATAATCTAAATAAAATGGAGGAATTAATTCTAATAATATGGCAAATCTGATAATGAGATGATGCCCCTTCACCAGTTTATGTGTTGTTTTGTTTGATTTGCTTTCTTTGTTTTTATCATTGTAGGCTGTCTCTAAACAGTGGGTCAACATGGGGTATAAATTCAAGATCTTCTCAGGTCCTTTCTGAGCCTATACATTCCCATTCATACGTGAAATATTTTCTAATTTTCTTCATATATGTGGCTGTTTTTGAATGTTTCTTTCTTTAATGCCTAGCTCCCAAAAAGGGAAAAAAAAAGAAAAATGAAGGAGGAGGAAGAAAGGTGCTATGTGTTTAAATTCCCATGAATTTGCTTCAGACCAAGAAGAAAGATATTGCAACAATGGGCATGAGTGCAACATTAGTTGCTGTTTTCAGTGCCTGTACCTCTGAGGTCAGAAGCAGTACTCTGTGGTTAGAACACAGGTCCCTGACATTTGTCAGACATTGTTCTTATTGACCATCCTGGCTCCTATAAGCTGTGGCAAGCTGCTCCAGAAACATACATACCTGCCTGCCATGGAGTTGGGGATGGGAAAAGGGTAGTTGCTTCTGAGCTAACAGCTGAAATTGATTGAAAATAGCCACAGTTAACTACTGGATGTTTTGTCCAGAAGTTATTTCAGATTTCTGATGCTTCCTACTGGACTGTATTCCCAGAATCTTCTTAAAGCCTTAGGTTTTTATCAGAAGAATTGTTACACTTCAGACATTGACTTGAATTGGAGCAATTGAATGTCTTCGTGTCCTCTGTAAGAACTTCACAAAATTAAAGACTCTTGCCTTTTTACCCTCAAATATTAAGATTGAGGCTAAGAAAATTACATAATTATGTTGAGGAGGCAATTTCAAGAAATTCGTTTTTTTTCTTGTTTTAAACATTGTTTTTCTTGACTTTTCCACATTTTAGTTTAGTTCTTTGAACATCTTTAAGACAGATATTGTAAAGATGAAAGGTCCACATTTGATCTTTATTTGGGACAGGGTTTTCTTTTTGGACTGGGTCATATTTTTTTGTTGTTGAAAACTGAGCAATGTATGTGTGTGTCTTTATAATCTAAATAAAATGGAGGAATTAATTCTAATAATATGGCAAATCTGATAATGAGATGATGCCCCTTCACCAGTTTATGTGTTGTTTTGTTTGATTTGCTTTCTTTGTTTTTATCATTGTAGGCTGTCTCTAAACAGTGGGTCAACATGGGGTATAAATTCAAGATCTTCTCAGGTCCTTTCTGAGCCTATACATTCCCATTCATACGTGAAATATTTTCTAATTTTCTTCATATATGTGGCTGTTTTTGAATGTTTCTTTCTTTAATGCCTAGCTCCCAAAAAGGGAAAAAAAAAGAAAAATGAAGGAGGAGGAAGAAAGGTGCTATGTGTTTAAATTCCCATGAATTTGCTTCAGACCAAGAAGAAAGATATTGCAACAATGGGCATGAGTGCAACATTAGTTGCTGTTTTCAGTGCCTGTACCTCTGAGGTCAGAAGCAGTACTCTGTGGTTAGAACACAGGTCCCTGACATTTGTCAGACATTGTTCTTATTGACCATCCTGGCTCCTATAAGCTGTGGCAAGCTGCTCCAGAAACATACATACCTGCCTGCCATGGAGTTGGGGATGGGAAAAGGGTAGTTGCTTCTGAGCTAACAGCTGAAATTGATTGAAAATAGCCACAGTTAACTACTGGATGTTTTGTCCAGAAGTTATTTCAGATTTCTGATGCTTCCTACTGGACTGTATTCCCAGAATCTTCTTAAAGCCTTAGGTTTTTATCAGAAGAATTGTTACACTTCAGACATTGACTTGAATTGGAGCAATTGAATGTCTTCGTGTCCTCTGTAAGAACTTCACAAAATTAAAGACTCTTGCCTTTTTACCCTCAAATATTAAGATTGAGGCTAAGAAAATTACATAATTATGTTGAGGAGGCAATTTCAAGAAATTCCAAGGGAATCTAATGCAAACATTACATGTTTAATATCTTGTCAGGAGGGCATCATTATGTTTAATATGCATGCATGCATGCCTATTTGCTTCCGCCATATCCGGATCTTTGTGACCCCATGGACTATAGCTGGGCAGGCTCCTCTGTTCATGGAATTTCCCAGGCAAGAATACTGGAGTGGGTTTCCATTAATAGTTATAAAATGATGAACATTAATATACATTCATTTGAACTATGTGCACAAACTTTTTCAAAATAAGGAATGTGATGTTTCTTTGGGCTTCCCAGTTGGTACTAGTAGTAAAGAACCTCCCTGCCAATGCTAGAGATATAAGGGATGTGGATTCAATCCCTGGGTCGAGAAGATCCCCTGGAGGAGGACACAGCAACCTACCCCAGTATTCTTGCCTCAATAAACCCACAGACAAAGGATCCTGGATAGGTTTGCATAGAGTCACTGGGGGTCTTTCAGTAAGAGAATGGAAATCTCTTTCAGAAATCAGAGATTCTTGTTTTGTTTTTAATTTTTAGGAGATTTTATAAACCGGTATTCACAAATTCCTACCACCTGCTTTGGGAAAACAAAGACTATTGACATAATCAATAGTGATTGGGATTCAAGCTTAGGACCAGATAAGGTCAAAGGACACCAAAAGAAGAGGTAAAAGGTCTAAGAAAATTAACTATGTTCTTTCTTAAATTTAACCAATAAAGAGGTTTAAGTAACGTTGTTCCCAATATGCAAGAGACAAAGCCTCTCACCAGATACCCTCTTTTCCAGTCTTCTGATTTCTCTCAGGGCTCAACAGGGTTTTGTGTAACAGTATCTGGAAGCTCAGCAATCTGAAAATAAAATGATCATTTTTAAAATTAATACTCTGGTGCCTTTAAATACTCCAACTTTTTTTCTTTTCTTAGTCTTATTTTTTTAAGCCCAAACAGCACTGTTTTACTTTTGGAGATGCATGCTTGATGTTACAAACATGGGTTTTTGTGTAATGATAAAAATATCTCAGGGTTTGTTATTGATGAAGGGCTGGCTATCTCCCCATATTCCAGGAGATTAAGAGTTTTACTTTAGGATAATTTAGTCCTGCATTGTATTCCTTTGCAAGTGTTAGACTTCCCACTACTGATTTATGTATTTATTTTTTCCATTCTGGCTAACAGTTTATACCATCCTGTACCTCCTCAGCCTTCTGACTAAACATTGATGTCTAATAGACTTTGATAAGCAAATGAGTTACCTGAGAGTGTTGCCTTATTGGTTTAATAAAATTAAATAGGCATAAGTGAAACTTTGATTTTTAATATAGTAGTTAGGATTATTAGCACAATTTCTAAATATTTGATTTTCTTCAGTAACACATTTTCAAAAAATTATTCCTGTGAGAAATCCCTTTAAAAGGAATGTGATGTTTCTTTGGGCTTCCCAGTTGGTACTAGTAGTAAAGAACCTCCCTGCCAATGCTAGAGATATAAGGGATGTGGATTCAATCCCTGGGTCGAGAAGATCCCCTGGAGGAGGACACAGCAACCTACCCCAGTATTCTTGCCTCAATAAACCCACAGACAAAGGATCCTGGATAGGTTTGCATAGAGTCACTGGGGGTCTTTCAGTAAGAGAATGGAAATCTCTTTCAGAAATCAGAGATTCTTGTTTTGTTTTTAATTTTTAGGAGATTTTATAAACCGGTATTCACAAATTCCTACCACCTGCTTTGGGAAAACAAAGACTATTGACATAATCAATAGTGATTGGGATTCAAGCTTAGGACCAGATAAGGTCAAAGGACACCAAAAGAAGAGGTAAAAGGTCTAAGAAAATTAACTATGTTCTTTCTTAAATTTAACCAATAAAGAGGTTTAAGTAACGTTGTTCCCAATATGCAAGAGACAAAGCCTCTCACCAGATACCCTCTTTTCCAGTCTTCTGATTTCTCTCAGGGCTCAACAGGGTTTTGTGTAACAGTATCTGGAAGCTCAGCAATCTGAAAATAAAATGATCATTTTTAAAATTAATACTCTGGTGCCTTTAAATACTCCAACTTTTTTTCTTTTCTTAGTCTTATTTTTTTAAGCCCAAACAGCACTGTTTTACTTTTGGAGATGCATGCTTGATGTTACAAACATGGGTTTTTGTGTAATGATAAAAATATCTCAGGGTTTGTTATTGATGAAGGGCTGGCTATCTCCCATATTCCAGGAGATTAAGAGTTTTACTTTAGGATAATTTAGTCCTGCATTGTATTCCTTTGCAAGTGTTAGACTTCCCACTACTGATTTATGTATTTATTTTTTCCATTCTGGCTAACAGTTTATACCATCCTGTACCTCCTCAGCCTTCTGACTAAACATTGATGTCTAATAGACTTTGATAAGCAAATGAGTTACCTGAGAGTGTTGCCTTATTGGTTTAATAAAATTAAATAGGCATAAGTGAAACTTTGATTTTTAATATAGTAGTTAGGATTATTAGCACAATTTCTAAATATTTGATCATGTTTTACTTCAGAGTAACACATTTTCAAATAATCAAAATTATTCCTGTGAGAAAGTTGAGGGAAAATATTGTATTTGACTACATTTCCCTGTGCATGCCCTCTTGTTCCCATTTGTCCCCTTTTCTGCCTCAGTTCCCTCCTACAATACATTAGCATTCACATGCTATGTCATATTATGCATTGAACAGAGAAGTAGATATTTGGCTTATACAAATGATCTTATTTGTCAAACAAAGATAAGTACAAATAATATTGTGAAAAGGAGGATGACCAATGCTTAAACTTTGAGCCTTCACTTAAATCTGATTAAAATTGCCTTTGGGACTTCAAACAAGATACTTCACTTCTTTGAGATTCCTTCTGTCTGCATCTAGAGTGAAAGACAATCATCTCTAAGGTTCCTTCAAGCACTAATGTTAAAGGATTCTACTCTTTGAGATATAATCTTCCTTTTTATGTGAAATCCTCCAAACCCATCAAAGAATAATTAAGATCACAGAATGATGCACATTCCAGCTTTATCAGTCACATCAGATAATTTTTGAGATTCATCCCCCAGATTTTGCCAAGCTGGAATGCTTTAAGGATGGGAAACAGTATCAGCAAGGGGTTGACAGCACAGATTTCTTTTTCTGCACTAAACAACTGTGCTCACTGGGAAACCTTACTCTTGTCAAAGCAAATATCAGCCACTAACCTGCCAGAGCACATCCACAGAGAAGGTGAGCTGACACAGATTAGATGAGCACCGGAATAAAAACTTGCCAAGCCATAGACCTTTGGAAATGCAGAGGAAATTCCACTGACCTCTTTTTCTTCCATCTATAGAAATGTTGCCTTGCTCCATCGTGATTCTGTGTGTAACCTGGGGCCAGACAAAGAAATATAGCAATACCTCCAGGAAAGCTTCTTTCACCACATGTCCAACTTGATTAAAACTGAGGCTCAGTGCCTGGACTCTCCCTCTGAGAGTCAAGCCTTCAGGGATCTCCAGACAAGCAAGGATCAGCCAGACTGTGGCAGAGGAACTTCCTGCAGCTCAGAGTGCTTGCTACCCCAGGTGAACCAAGCAAGTGGGGTTTTCTCCGAGACGTGGAATTGTAAGGGTTAGGAAAGAAAGGGGCAGGGCACAATTTTTTTTCTTGGTATATCAGGGTTGTGATATTTCTTCTGTCAAGTCTAGAACTTGGTTCTCTCTCCCCTCCAGAAACAGAGTGGCCCTTAACTTAGATAACAAATCCCTTCCCATTAAAGGGATTGGGCAATCAGGCACAAACAGAAATGTAAAAACACTGTCCATTAGCACTGCACAAAATAGCCTTCAGTAAAGTGTGCCCCTGCTTCTTTCCTGACAACCCCATTGTAGATTCTTTATAACTGTTAAGGTTTTTAATTCTTTTGGTTAAGACTGAGAAAGTTGCACCAATGCCTACAAGAAATTCTACCAAATGGCCAGCCACATCAATGACCACCTGAGGTTGGACATTAGTTATGTAGATAGTATTTTTAGGCAGAGACACTTTTGGCTTTGGGCCCTGTTGGTCTTCAGATTGCAAAACCACCAACGGCTGAGGGGCCCCTGTCACTCTCTGGCATCTGGGGAATTCCCTCTGCCAATGCTCTGGCTGTTTGCAAAAGACACATTAACAGCAGTCTTTTTTACAGTGCCACTTTTTCTCCACACAGGGTACACCAGCCTTGTATACCGGGCCTCATGGTCTGCTGGGACCAGATTGGTCCATTAAGGCAGCCTCCGAGTTTTTGGGTTCTTGAGTGGACAAAGCCATTGTAATCATTTGGGTCCTTTGCATATTTCTCTGGGTGCACTCAGCTTTTCAGCCATATCCTTATTATCAAAAACCTAATAAGCCAATTGGAGCAAATCATTCATTGGAATCTGAGGAAATTCCACTGACCTCTTTTTCTTCCATCTATAGAAATGTTGCCTTGCTCCATCGTGATTCTGTGTGTAACCTGGGGCCAGACAAAGAAATATAGCAATACCTCCAGGAAAGCTTCTTTCACCACATGTCCAACTTGATTAAAACTGAGGCTCAGTGCCTGGACTCTCCCTCTGAGAGTCAAGCCTTCAGGGATCTCCAGACAAGCAAGGATCAGCCAGACTGTGGCAGAGGAACTTCCTGCAGCTCAGAGTGCTTGCTACCCCAGGTGAACCAAGCAAGTGGGGTTTTCTCCGAGACGTGGAATTGTAAGGGTTAGGAAAGAAAGGGGCAGGGCACAATTTTTTTTCTTGGTATATCAGGGTTGTGATATTTCTTCTGTCAAGTCTAGAACTTGGTTCTCTCTCCCCTCCAGAAACAGAGTGGCCCTTAACTTAGATAACAAATCCCTTCCCATTAAAGGGATTGGGCAATCAGGCACAAACAGAAATGTAAAAACACTGTCCATTAGCACTGCACAAAATAGCCTTCAGTAAAGTGTGCCCTGCTTCTTTCCTGACAACCCCATTGTAGATTCTTTATAACTGTTAAGGTTTTTAATTCTTTTGGTTAAGACTGAGAAAGTTGCACCAATGCCTACAAGAAATTCTACCAAATGGCCAGCCACATCAATGACCACCTGAGGTTGGACATTAGTTATGTAGATAGTATTTTTAGGCAGAGACACTTTTGGCTTTGGGCCCTGTTGGTCTTCAGATTGCAAAACCACCAACGGCTGAGGGGCCCCTGTCACTCTCTGGCATCTGGGGAATTCCCTCTGCCAATGCTCTGGCTGTTTGCAAAAGACACATTAACAGCAGTCTTTTTTACAGTGCCACTTTTTCTCCACACAGGGTACACCAGCCTTGTATACCCGCGGGCCTCATGGTCTGCTGGGACCAGATTGGTCCATAAAGGCAGCCTCCTAGTTTTTGGGTTCTTGAGTGGACAAAGCCATTGTAATCATTTGGGTCCTTTGCATATTTCTCTGGGTGCACTCAGCTTTTCAGCCATATCCTTATTATCAAAAACCTAATAAGCCAATTGGAGCAAATCATTCATTGGAATCTGAGGACCAGCACTTGCTTTCTGAATTTTGCGCCTGATGTCTGGGGCAGACTGGGCTATAAAATGCATAGCCAAAAGGGCCTGTCTCTCTGGGGAGGAGGGATCCACATTTATATATTCCTTAAAAGCCTCCACTAATCTACTTTGGATGCCTGCAGGATTTTCATCCTGTGCCTGCTGAATCTCTTTCACCTCTTTATAATTAACAGGTTTTACTCTTAAGTTTTTTTCATATCATCTGTTCAACAGCTAATCATATGGTACCATCTATCTCTATCAGTAGAGTTCAACTGGTAATTCCATTTCGGGTTTGTCTCAGTGAAAGTGTTCAATCTCAATTTGAGACTTAAGCCCAGGGCCCAGACTTAATCAAACCTGCTTGGGACTTGAACTCACATGGCCAGGACTAGAACCCAGCCTAAACCCTGTTTGGCACTTGAACCCACGTGGCTAGGACTTGAACCCAGCCTAAACCCTGTTTGGGACTTGAACCCACCTGGCCAGGACTCGAACCCATGCAGCCGGGACTCGAACCCAGCCTAAATCCTAGTAATTAAAATCACTCACCCAATGTCTGGACCCACTGAGATTCAGGTTCTTCATGTCTCTTTGCAGAGAAGAACTCAGTGAGAGACAAAGTGATAGGTAAGAAATGGATTTATTCAGATTCAGAGAAAGCACATTCCACAGACAGAGTGTGGGCCATGGCAGAGCAAATCCAGTGGCCCCCAAAACATGGCACTCTTAGCTTTTATAGGCTGGATAATTCCGTATACTAATGAGTGGGAGGATTATTCCAACTCTCTTAGGGAAGGTGTGGAACTGTCATGGAACCTCTGGGTGTGTCATTTAGCTTGCTGACTGAGGATCAAGGTCTGGTCTGCCATCTTGGACCCATTTGATTCTAAAAGGTTTATGCTGTGTCCTTGGGCTGTCATTCTTTTCAAAAATTGTGCCTTGCCCCTTTCCCTCCTCACCCTTACAGAATCCAGACAGCCAAAGTCCATGTTTGTAAGATTCCCATACTTCTTGTTTCATATGGATGGAAACTTGAAGCAATCATGGAGGACATAGAGATTAGGCTGAATATAACTCTCACATTAACTAGTTATATTTATCCTGCAAGTTACTAAGATTGGTGTTTCATCTGAAAAATACTAAAAACATTTTATTTCATTGACATTAGACTGGAGAAAATTCACTATGATGCCTGACAGACTCTAGGTCAGTTTTCAGAATTTAGCTTTTCTGGATACCAATGAACGTAGGAATTAATTTTGTTGTGATTCATCATATTTATTAAAGGAAATCATACCTTAATATTCATTGGAAGGACAGATGCTGAAGCTGAAGCTCCAATACTTTGGCCATCTGATGCAAAGAGATAGCTCATTGGAAAAGAGTCTGATGATGAGAAAAATAGAATGCAAAAGGAGAAGGGAAGACAAAGGATGAAATGGTTGGATGATGTCACTGAGTCAATGGACATGAATTTGAGCAAGCTCCAGGAGATGGTGAAGGATGGGGAGGCCTGACATGCTTCAGTCCATGGGATCACAAAGAGTCGGGCACAACTGAGTGACTGAACTGAAATGATTATATTTATTGATATTTCTAAAAGAGACAATAATAGGAAATACCTTCAAAGGTTTGGGAAAAGGCTAAGTCAACCCTTATAGACTGGTTAGATCAATGTCTGGCACATTGTAAAATCTCTGTAATGTCAACTATCATCATTACTGACATCTTTGTCAGAGACAGTCTATACATCCAACCTGAGATCATGAGTTTTGACACAACTGGGTTTATAGTTGGTAGATGAAAGTTAAACCTCCACTTTCTCATCTGGGGTTTATGTGGAGGATTATTCCAACTCTCTTAGGGAAGGTGTGGAACTGTCATGGAACCTCTGGGTGTGTCATTTAGCTTGCTGACTGAGGATCAAGGTCTGGTCTGCCATCTTGGACCCATTTGATTCTAAAAGGTTTATGCTGTGTCCTTGGGCTGTCATTCTTTTCAAAAATTGTGCCTTGCCCCTTTCCCTCCTCACCCTTACAGAATCCAGACAGCCAAAGTCCATGTTTGTAAGATTCCCATACTTCTTGTTTCATATGGATGGAAACTTGAAGCAATCATGGAGGACATAGAGATTAGGCTGAATATAACTCTCACATTAACTAGTTATATTTATCCTGCAAGTTACTAAGATTGGTGTTTCATCTGAAAAATACTAAAAACATTTTATTTCATTGACATTAGACTGGAGAAAATTCACTATGATGCCTGACAGACTCTAGGTCAGTTTTCAGAATTTAGCTTTTCTGGATACCAATGAACGTAGGAATTAATTTTGTTGTGATTCATCATATTTATTAAAGGAAATCATACCTTAATATTCATTGGAAGGACAGATGCTGAAGCTGAAGCTCCAATACTTTGGCCATCTGATGCAAAGAGATAGCTCATTGGAAAAGAGTCTGATGATGAGAAAAATAGAATGCAAAAGGAGAAGGGAAGACAAAGGATGAAATGGTTGGATGATGTCACTGAGTCAATGGACATGAATTTGAGCAAGCTCCAGGAGATGGTGAAGGATGGGGAGGCCTGACATGCTTCAGTCCATGGGATCACAAAGAGTCGGGCACAACTGAGTGACTGAACTGAAATGATTATATTTATTGATATTTCTAAAAGAGACAATAATAGGAAATACCTTCAAAGGTTTGGGAAAAGGCTAAGTCAACCCTTATAGACTGGTTAGATCAATGTCTGGCACATTGTAAAATCTCTGTAATGTCAACTATCATCATTACTGACATCTTTGTCAGAGACAGTCTATACATCCAACCTGAGATCATGAGTTTTGACACAACTGGGTTTATAGTTGGTAGATGAAAGTTAAACCTCCACTTTCTCATCTCTGGGAGCATATTATATGCATAATGCCTGAGACAGGAAAACACAGGGAGTAAAGTCTGTCCTCTGGATTTACATGTTCATGATTAAAACCTTGGCTCCAACATTTATTGGGTATATGCCTTAGGTCAGTTTTTCATTCTCTTTGTGCCTCAGTTTCTTCATAGGTAAAGTCAGGGATTATATTAGCATGTGTTTCGTGGTGTTGCCATGAGAATTAAATTATATATTAGGATGTTATTAGCTCTGACTTCAGGCATCTTGATCCAATAGTCTTAAATCATGAAAAACATTGGTCCCTAAATGATAATTGAATGTATGTTGCATGCCCACTGTAACTATAGCTCACTTCCCCTTTTTGGTTCTGCTGTGTCTCACTGATATTTTTGGGCTTTAACCACACACTGGTTTCCTGTCTCATCTCAAAACGCTCTTTGCATCGCCCAAACAGGGTACATTCTCATTCACGTCCTCAAGAAAAGAAAAGCAAGCCTCTCATGTTTTTCCCTGACAACAAACACTTTATTGCTGGAAGCTTCAAAATGCAACCTCCTTCTTATTACTGGTTCAAATTAACTTAGGCCTTTGCATTGTCAAACCAATTACAGAGAATGGTGAAAAAAAGGAGTACAGGCTTCCCTTGCTTGATGAAAGTAGTGTGTTCCTATGAAACCTTTCATAAGCTGAAATGGAGTAAAGCAAACAAGCAATTACTTTAGGACACATCTTGCTAATGGAGGCACAATATAAATCGAGCACAGATGTTCACAGATGTAGTTCAAAGTTATGGCAGGTTGATGCTGAGATGCTGGGTCTAGTTCCAGTAAGTGGCTTGGTGGTACCACTGTCTCTGCTAGGGCTGCCTCCTGCCTCTATAATGATGGCTCACTACAATCCAAAGCTGAACGCTATTATTACTTTCTGCTTTGTTTTTTTTTTTTTCATAAACATGAAAATCCAATTTGGATTTCTATCAGTTAATGAAAACAAGTGCTTATAAAACTCTTTTGCAAAAATGAAATGGTGAACGTTCAAAAATTAGAGGATGTGTATATTCTAATCAGTTTAGGCTACTCATCTGAGCAGGAGTCTACATCCATTACTAAGAAGGGACCACATAGGATTGGAACCAAAGCATCTAAAGATATGATGAGCGTTGACATTGTTATTTACTAATTACTATATTTGTTGGAAAATTTAATTGACAATGTATTAAAAAAATAAAGCATAGGGACTGGCAATAATAAGTACTTCAAACATGGAAACTAGTATCATGTGATTAGTCCCAATCCTAATCAGTGTACTCACCCACTCTACCTGGATCAGCATACTCACTGTTCATTCCCACCACATCTCTTCATAACTGCTGTGTCTGATACCTGGAATCTAGCCTGCTAAACTTACCCGATAACACAGCATTTAGTATTCATCTTCAAAATCATCTTTATGATTATATTTCTGGCCTCCCCAAATGGAAAGTAGTCTTTCCTTTCTATGGGCTCTGACAATACTTTCTCTAATATATACTTTTCAAATAATGCCACAAATTTTATAATATAAACTGATTCTCTTAGCTTTACAAGAATTAGTAAAGTGCTGGAAGGTAGAGATAGACTTTGTATATGTTCTCACTAAGTGCTGACCTGATGTAGTGCAGCTAATGGCTACTTACTGAACAATAGCTAGCTGATTGCTATAGATGACCTTGTGAACTCTGGACAGGAAAACCTTCTACCTTGCATCACTTTTTAAAGAATGAAAAGATAGCAACACAAAAACAAATGCACAAGAGGGGATTTTTCACTGCATTATTTTTTTCTCACACACAGAAAAATGTCATTGGCAACTCCTCATCAAAGATAAATTTTGCTCTTAAGAAAATCTATGAACAGAAAAAAGTTAAGTTTACTGAGTCAACAGAGTATCACTGAAAATCAAAAAAAAAAAAAAAAAAGGTCATAAAAAGTGTGTCCCCAGGCAACCCAAAACTAGTGTGAATGTTCTCTCTATCCATATCCACCCAATATAAAGACTCTCTATCCTCTCATAAAAGTCGGCATGCTCACTCTGCATTCATTTTGTCACCTGACACTCTCAGTCCTTCCAACTCCCATCATCCATGGGTCCATGAACTTCAAGTCAAAAGAAGAGAGAAGTACAGGTTGAGCTATGGGTACAGTAACCACAGTTTTTTGCCAGGAATCTTCTCCTGAAGCATCTACAAACTAAAATCCAGACTTTTTCATGTCATTTAAATGCTCTTCATCAGATGGCTCCCTACTTCCTATTGCTTTTATTTCTTCTTTTATGTCTTCTCCAAGTTTTTCTTCTATTCTATGCATAAGTTTTTGTTTCTAGACCTCTCTCTCTAGAATGCTTCTCATCTACTCTTCCATCTACAAGACCCAGCTACAATCATTCTTTCTCTCACAAGTCATTATTTTCTTACTCTTCTTGACATTCCCCACTCAACTGACTCTCCCCCCATCATCTCTCCTTTTGGAGAACACCATTCTTTCAGCATTCGGTTATACAAACTGGTGTGATTTTTCCTAAAATTTCATATGTTTTTCAATTTTCATCATTTTTATCTGTGAATTGTGGGTTGTGATATTTTAGCTCCTCTTTAAGTCTTTCCACATTATTCAGCACCCGCTTCCCCAATCCACACACTAGCACCGAGAATTTGACTATGAATATTCATGAGTGTTTGGTGAACTTTAAATTAAAGCAGTGAATTATAATCCACTCTGACCATGTCTGAGCATAAAACTCTTTTTCAGAGCTTCTCTCTTTTGTTTGGTGTCAAGTTATAGCAGCTACAGTAATCCCTCTACTCTATGTGCAACACTATACCAGAGACAAAAAGAGTAGTCTCTCTTTAACTGAGAAACAATAAAGTGGATCACATAAGGGAGTGCCATTAGAGGGAGAGGGGTGTGGAATTTAAAACTCTGCTTGAATAGACCATCTTCATCCAAGACCTCTGAACAATGAATTCCAGTGGTCCTGGACCATTCCCAGTTCTTGATGAAATAGATCAGCCAGCTCTGCTTTGTTCTGCTTAACAGAGAGAGATACAGTGGAACCATATAAAATTGATTATTAGGCTAAGGGCATTGTTTGCATACATTTACATTTTATAATATCTGTTAAAGATCTATATATTTTATAGGTCATATAAATATATGATAACACAAGCTAGTGCTCCTAGAAAGATGTGGTTTATATAGACATATTAAAAAATATTCAGAAAATAAGAACAGATTATAAAGATACTCTCTCAAATACATCTTGATCCTCATTATAACATAACTAAAGGCTTCCTGACTATGTTATTTCCTTCTAGTTCAGACATCAGCATCAAAAAGGAGAAGGGGCTCAAATGTAGCTGCAAAAATATAGAAAACTAAGAAAATGAAAATAAATACATAAATAAATTATAGGGTAACAGCGTTAGAAAAAAAAGATAAACAAGATAGACTATGATATACTACCTGGTTCAGTGCTACTTAATAATGATAATAATAATAAAAATAAGAATGATGAAAATTTATATAATTTCTCCTGAGAAAGAGAAGAGGTGAATAAAGATTTTTAGGAGGGATGAAATATCTGTTTTCCATAAAGAAAATGTGAAAGTGTTAATCATTTAGTCATGTCTGACTTCAAAATCCCATGAACTGTAGCCTGGCAAGGTTCCTCTTGTCCACAGGATTAACCAGGCCAGAATACTTGAGTGGGTAGTCATCCCCTCTCCAAGGATTCAGGGGTAAAATTCATGTCCTCTGCATTGTAGATGGATTCTTTACAGTGTGAGCTACCAGAGAAACCCATGAAGGAAATATAAGTACATATAAAATTGGCAAGTCAAAACGTTTCAAAATGAGTATTTAAAAACATGGAAGTAATTACCAGAAGAAAATTGTTATAAATTGAAAGTAGATGCCTCTGGAGAATGAAATTAGTGGTTTGGGAGACAAGGAGAAGAAATGCTACATTCAGTTGTGGATTATTTTATTTCTTTTTTTCAGTACAGTCTGAGTTCATGTTTCACTAGAAATAAAAATTAAAATTTTAAAAAGAGAAGAGGGTGTGGAATGTATGCCTGAAGCACTTCAGCAGTTAGAGGTCAGGTGAAAAATGATGACCCAAAGAATGGGAGCTAAAAGTGGTTCCAGTGGAGTAGAAAAATGTTCAGGAAAATATGATGCTGTAAGACTAAGAAAAATATTTTTTTTTCTAAGAAGAAAGAGGTGAAAACCCATATAAAAGACTGCTAATATTTTAAACAAATATGTGGTCCTTGATTTGGCATAAGGTAATGGATTACTACATTGAATAAAGTATGAGCCATGCCTTGTAGAGTCACCCAAGATGACAAATCATTGAGAAGAGTTAATGCAAAATGTAATCCACTGGAGGAGGAAATGGAAAACCACCTCACTATTCTTGCCATAAGAACCTCATGAATTGCATAAAAGGACAAGAAGATACGACACTAAAAGGTGAGTCACCCAGTTCAGAAGGTATCCAATATTCTATTAGGGAAGAGTGGAGAAGGACTACTAATAGCCCCAGAAAGAATGAAGTGATTGGGACAAAGCAGAAAGGATGCTCAGTTGTGGATGTACCTGGTAGTGAGCATAAAGTCTAATGTTGCAAAGAACAGTATTCATAGGAACCTGGAATGTTAGGTCCATGAATCAAGATAAATTGAACCTGCTCAAGCAGAAAATAATAAAAAGAAGCATTGAGGTCTTAGGAATCAGTGAATGAAAATGGACAGGAATGGGTGAATTTAATCCAGGCCGACCATTATATCTGCTCCTATGGGCAAGAATCCCATAGAAGAAATAGAATAGCCCTTATAATCAACATGAGTGTGAAATGGTGTACTTGGGTGCAACCTCAAAAATGACAGAATAATCTTAGTTCATTTACAAGGCAAACCATTCAATACCATAGTAATTCCAGTCTATCCCCCTAATACTGTGCCAAAGAAACTGAAGTTGATAATATCTAGAAACCTTATAGACCTAGAAGACCTTCTAGAACTAACACCAAAAAGAAAAAAAAAAAAAAAAGATGTTTTATTATCACAGGACATTGGAATGAAAATATATGAAGTCAAGAGATACCTGGAATAGGATATCCCTAGTGGTCCAGTAACTAAGATTCCATGCCCCCAATGCTGGGCACCCAGATGTGATCCTTGGTCAAGGCACTAGATGCCATATTCCTCAACTAACCCCCAGTACAGTCAAATAAATAATAAGTTAAAAAAAAGAAAAGATACCTGGAGTAACAGGCAATTTTGGCCTTGGAGAACAAATTGAAGCACAGCCAAGGCTAAATGATTTCTGCCAAAAGAACACACTGGTCATAACAAACACCTTTTTTTAACAAGGCAAGAGACAACTTTACACACGAACATCACCAAATGGTCAATAATGTAGTCAAATTGTTTACATTCTTTGTAGCTGAAGATGGAGAAGCTGTGTATGGTCAGCAAAAACAAGACCTGACTGTGCCTCAGAGAACTAGCTTCTCATAGCAAAATTCAGACTTAAACTAAGGAAAGCAGGGAAAGCCAAGAGGTCAGCCAGGCACAATTTAAATCATAACCTCTAAGACTATGCAGTGGAGGTAACAAATAGATTCAAGGGGTTAGATCTAGTAAACACTGTGCCTGAAGAAGTACAGATGGGGGCACATAAGTACAGGAGGCAGCAAACAAAACTATCCCAAAGAAAAGCAAGAAGGCAAAGTAGTCATTTGAAAATAGCTGAAGAATGAAGAGAAGTCAAAAAAGAAGGAAAAAGGGAAAGATGCACCCAACTAAGTATAGAGTTCCAAAGAATAACAAAGAGAGAAAAGAAGGTCTTCTTCAATAACAGTGCATAAAATTAGAAGAAAACAAAAGAAATGGAAAAACCAGAGATATTTTCAGTAAAAGTAGAAATATCCAGGGAACATTTCGCCCAAATATGGACACAGTAAAATACAGAAACAGTGGAGACAGTAGACACTGAAGAGATCAAGAAAAGCCAGAAAAAGATACATAAAAGAACTGTGTAAAGAAGACCCTAATGAACTGGATTATTATGATGATATGATCAGTCACCTAGAGTCAGACATTCTGGAGTGTTAAATCAAGTGGACATTAGGAAGCACTGCTGTTAATAAAGCTAGTAGATACCATGGAATTCCAGTAGACTATTCAAATGTCTAAAGGATGGTATCATCAAGGTGTTGCATTCAATATGTAAGCAAATCTGGAAGAACCAGCATTGGCTACAGGGTTGGAAAAGGAAAATCCTCATCTCAATTCCCTAGAGGGATAATACTAAAGAATGTTCTAACCATCGGACATTCCAATCATCTCCCATGCTTAGTAAGGCCATGCTTAAAATCTTGCACACTAAGCTTTAGCATTACGAGAATCAAAAACTTCCAGATATCCAGGCTGGGTTTACAAATGGCAGAGGAACCAGAGATCAAGTTGCCAGAATTTTCTGGATCTTTAGAGAGAGCAAAGGATTCCAGAAAAACATCTACCTCTGTTCCATCAACTATGCTAAAGCCTTTGACTGTATGGATCATAACAAAATGTGAAAAGCCAAAGAATGGGAATCCGGCTTCATGAGAAAATGACTCAGACTTCTCATAGCAAAATTCAGACTTAAACTAAGGAAAGCAGGGAAAGCCAAGAGGTCAGCCAGGCACAATTTAAATCATAACCTCTAAGACTATGCAGTGGAGGTAACAAATAGATTCAAGGGGTTAGATCTAGTAAACACTGTGCCTGAAGAAGTACAGATGGGGGCACATAAGTACAGGAGGCAGCAAACAAAACTATCCCAAAGAAAAGCAAGAAGGCAAAGTAGTCATTTGAAAATAGCTGAAGAATGAAGAGAAGTCAAAAAAGAAGGAAAAAGGGAAAGATGCACCCAACTAAGTATAGAGTTCCAAAGAATAACAAAGAGAGAAAAGAAGGTCTTCTTCAATAACAGTGCATAAAATTAGAAGAAAACAAAAGAAATGGAAAAACCAGAGATATTTTCAGTAAAAGTAGAAATATCCAGGGAACATTTCGCCCAAATATGGACACAGTAAAATACAGAAACAGTGGAGACAGTAGACACTGAAGAGATCAAGAAAAGCCAGAAAAAGATACATAAAAGAACTGTGTAAAGAAGACCCTAATGAACTGGATTATTATGATGATATGATCAGTCACCTAGAGTCAGACATTCTGGAGTGTTAAATCAAGTGGACATTAGGAAGCACTGCTGTTAATAAAGCTAGTAGATACCATGGAATTCCAGTAGACTATTCAAATGTCTAAAGGATGGTATCATCAAGGTGTTGCATTCAATATGTAAGCAAATCTGGAAGAACCAGCATTGGCTACAGGGTTGGAAAAGGAAAATCCTCATCTCAATTCCCTAGAGGGATAATACTAAAGAATGTTCTAACCATCGGACATTCCAATCATCTCCCATGCTTAGTAAGGCCATGCTTAAAATCTTGCACACTAAGCTTTAGCATTACGAGAATCAAAAACTTCCAGATATCCAGGCTGGGTTTACAAATGGCAGAGGAACCAGAGATCAAGTTGCCAGAATTTTCTGGATCTTTAGAGAGAGCAAAGGGATTCCAGAAAAACATCTACCTCTGTTCCATCAACTATGCTAAAGCCTTTGACTGTATGGATCATAACAAAATGTGAAAAGCTCTCAAAGAATGGGAATATCCGGCCATCTTACATGTTTCCTGAAAAAACTGTATGCAGTTCATGAAGCAACAGTTATAACCATGTATGGAACAACTGACTGGGTCAAGATTGAGAAAGGAGTATTTCAGGGTTGTCTGCTGTCAGTCCTGTTTGTTTAACCTATAGACTGAGCATATCACCAGAAATGCTGGGTTGGATGAGTTACAAGCTAGAATCAAGATAGATAGGAGAAGCATCAACAACCTCAAATATGTGGATGTTACCACTCTTATGGCAGAAGGGAAAGAAAATTAAAGAGCTTCTTGATGACAGTGAAAGAGGAGAGTGAAAGTGCCAGCTTTAAACTAAATATATATATTAAACAAACAAACAAACAAAAATCCAGTCCCATTATTTCATTTCAAATATAAGGGGAAAACGTAGACTGACAGATTTCCTTTTCTTGGGCTCTAAAATCACTGCAGATGGTGACTGCAGCCAAAAAATCAGAAGACAATTACTTCTTGGCAGGAAAGCTATGGCAAATTGACATACTGTGTTGAAACACAGAGACATTACTCTGTAGACAAAGGTCCATAAAGGCAAGGCTATGGTCTTCCTAGTGGCCATGTACAGTTGTGAGAGCTGGGTCATAAAGGAGACAGAGAACCAAACAATTTATGCCTTTGCACTGTGGTGCTGAAGAAGACTCCTGAGAGTCACTTGAACTGAAGGAGATCAAGCCAGTCAATCTAAAAGAAATAAATTCTGAATAATCGTTGGAAGAACCGATGCTAAAGCTGAATCTCCAGTATTTTGGTCATCTGATGCCAATAGTCAACTCATCTGAAAAGTCCCTAATGCTGGGAAGATTGAGGACAAATGGAGAAGAGGGTGTCAGGGGATGAGATGGTTGGATAGCATCACCAATGCAATGGAAATAAACTTGGACAAATTTTGGTGTATGCTGTTGGACAGGGAGGCCAGGACTGGGTGAGTGAGCAACAAATTGAATTACTGATGCTGACTAGTTGCATTTGTGAAGGGAAAAATGGTGTTCAGTTAGAGTGATTGAAAACAGATTGAAAAGTGAGGGATCTGTTTCAATGGATATAGAAAATTTGAGTAGTTTTACTTTAAGGGGGGCAGAAAAATGAGGCAATATGTGGATTAAGTCATGCGTTCAAGGGAGCACCACTCACCTACCATAGCAGTCAACAGCATGAGCTTACTTAATTGCACATGAGAGGTTACTTTGACAGCTGAAGATTTCTGCCTGAAAAATGTCTTATTTCTTTATGAAACACAAGGCAATATCATAAGGTAAAAATGGATTGCAATAGAAGGTGCTAAGGTGAAAAATAAAAAGAAATATCTCTCTAAATGGAAGAATTAAGAAAAATAGGAAAAATCATGACAAGAGAAAATTTGGGCTTAGTTTCAGGACAAAGCAATCACCTAAAAAAATGATCTTGGTGGTTGTGTAACCTCGGACAAGTCAGTGGAGCTCTGTTCTTCCTCACATTGCACACTGTGTACCAATACAGTGATTGTACAGCTTAAACAACTCATTGTATCCAAGCCCATGTCACAGTGTGGGTTCATAGCAAGTTCTACCAACATCTATTTTTTCCTGCCTGGAACAGGTGGATTCCATCTGAGCTGAGACTGGGCTGCAAACCATCAGGTATGCTGACAAAAGATCTCAAAGGTTAGAATAGGTAGTTAAAATGAGTGCCCATAAATTCTGGCATCCTACTACCCGAGTGTTGACAAAAAACCTTTATGCCTTTGCACTGTGGTGCTGAAGAAGACTCCTGAGAGTCACTTGAACTGAAGGAGATCAAGCCAGTCAATCTAAAAGAAATAAATTCTGAATAATCGTTGGAAGAACCGATGCTAAAGCTGAATCTCCAGTATTTTGGTCATCTGATGCCAATAGTCAACTCATCTGAAAAGTCCCTAATGCTGGGAAGATTGAGGACAAATGGAGAAGAGGGTGTCAGGGGATGAGATGGTTGGATAGCATCACCAATGCAATGGAAATAAACTTGGACAAATTTTGGTGTATGCTGTTGGACAGGGAGGCCAGGACTGGGTGAGTGAGCAACAAATTGAATTACTGATGCTGACTAGTTGCATTTGTGAAGGGAAAAATGGTGTTCAGTTAGAGTGATTGAAAACAGATTGAAAAGTGAGGGATCTGTTTCAATGGATATAGAAAATTTGAGTAGTTTTACTTTAAGGGGGGCAGAAAAATGAGGCAATATGTGGATTAAGTCATGCGTTCAAGGGAGCACCACTCACCTACCATAGCAGTCAACAGCATGAGCTTACTTAATTGCACATGAGAGGTTACTTTGACAGCTGAAGATTTCTGCCTGAAAAATGTCTTATTTCTTTATGAAACACAAGGCAATATCATAAGGTAAAAATGGATTGCAATAGAAGGTGCTAAGGTGAAAAATAAAAAGAAATATCTCTCTAAATGGAAGAATTAAGAAAAATAGGAAAAATCATGACAAGAGAAAATTTGGGCTTAGTTTCAGGACAAAGCAATCACCTAAAAAAATGATCTTGGTGGTTGTGTAACCTCGGACAAGTCAGTGGAGCTCTGTTCTTCCTCACATTGCACACTGTGTACCAATACAGTGATTGTACAGCTTAAACAACTCATTGTATCCAAGCCCATGTCACAGTGTGGGTTCATAGCAAGTTCTACCAACATCTATTTTTTCCTGCCTGGAACAGGTGGATTCCATCTGAGCTGAGACTGGGCTGCAAACCATCAGGTATGCTGACAAAAGATCTCAAAGGTTAGAATAGGTAGTTAAAATGAGTGCCCATAAATTCTGGCATCCTACTACTCTGAGTGTTGAACAAAGTGCTATCATTTCTGTGATAAAATGACCCAAGCTAGTGATTCAAAGTAAACCCTAGAACTATTTTTGTAGGGAGAGGACAACCTGCTGCTTCCACATGTTTTAGAAATTTGTGGATAAAATAGTTTTGAATCAGAAATTAACACTATTGACTATTTTTACATGAACACTCAGAAGAATTTAATTAAGGAGCAAGTCAAATCCTTACATGATCAGAGATTGCTTTCTCAAAAGCAGAGTATCACAGAAAGAAAAGATAACAACATGGTCATTGTTTTAAAGAAGAATTAGGAACTGGTTTCTATTTTGTTTTCTACACAAAATAAACATATAGGCATAGCCTATGCTTTCAAGTGCACAAACAATTATTACAAGAAGGCCACAAGCCAATTTTTTTTTTCATTTCCACAGAGGAAAGAAAGAATAACAAGGAAAGACCTTTTAAAAACTGGTTAAATACAGCATGTTCATGGAGAGTAGGCTCTGTAGTACTGTAAAAATGAGACATGCATTCTGGTGGATATCAGGCCTATAAGTTGGTCACTAAATACATTTTTTCCAGATTCCTTCCTATACTCTTGTTGGAAAAGCCCATGGTATGTCCCCACTACTGGCAGGGAGACAATTTGAGAGAAAATTTTTTTAAAGAAAGGATGTGTCAGTTCATTAGGAAAGTTTAGATCACAGTTCACCCAGACAGGTTATTTGGTTTCATGAAGCCAAACTATTATGCTACTTGATTGAAATGTGTGAGGTCTTTTCCCTCATTTTCTTATGTTTTTCTGCTTATAGAGACATTATTTGGAAGAATATATACACACACACACACAGACACACACACACAAAGTCAGTATACTTTTAGAACTTTCTTTTATTTTTCCACTCTATTCTCTACAAATTTTCTAGCCTTTTTAATGTTTATCACACAGGCATTGGATATTTGTTATATGTCAGTACTCAATCACATCCTTTTTAAGTTTAAACCAAACATTAAAAGAAGGGTATGTTGTTTTAGTTTCTGATTAAAATCCTCTTGATGATATTATATATGAGCTACTAAAAAACCTGCCTAACTGAACTTAGAAAGCAAACATATTTGAAAACATTTCTAATAAAATTCATTATCCGAATGAGACTTAAATACTTCCAATGATTGGGGGTTTACTACTACAACACACCACATAGTCCATTGGGGAGCAATCTTTCTGAAACCATTCTCTGAAATTCAGTCCAATTCTTCTCCCTATTAATTCTATCCTTTGTTTCTTTGAATAACACTTAGTACAATAACCCTACCTATTTGAATATATCACTTTTGTTTCAAGGACGTATAGCCTTTTTTTAAAAAACAAAAGGAGACGTATACTTTGGAAAAATTCTAACAAAAATTTTATGATAACTTCTTTTTGGTTTCTATTTTGTTTTCTACACAAAATAAACATATAGGCATAGCCTATGCTTTCAAGTGCACAAACAATTATTACAAGAAGGCCACAAGCCAATTTTTTTTTTCATTTCCACAGAGGAAAGAAAGAATAACAAGGAAAGACCTTTTAAAAACTGGTTAAATACAGCATGTTCATGGAGAGTAGGCTCTGTAGTACTGTAAAAATGAGACATGCATTCTGGTGGATATCAGGCCTATAAGTTGGTCACTAAATACATTTTTTCCAGATTCCTTCCTATACTCTTGTTGGAAAAGCCCATGGTATGTCCCCACTACTGGCAGGGAGACAATTTGAGAGAAAATTTTTTTAAAGAAAGGATGTGTCAGTTCATTAGGAAAGTTTAGATCACAGTTCACCCAGACAGGTTATTTGGTTTCATGAAGCCAAACTATTATGCTACTTGATTGAAATGTGTGAGGTCTTTTCCCTCATTTTCTTATGTTTTTCTGCTTATAGAGACATTATTTGGAAGAATATATACACACACACACACAGACACACACACACACACAGACACACACACACAAAGTCAGTATACTTTTAGAACTTTCTTTTATTTTTCCACTCTATTCTCTACAAATTTTCTAGCCTTTTTAATGTTTATCACACAGGCATTGGATATTTGTTATATGTCAGTACTCAATCACATCCTTTTTAAGTTTAAACCAAACATTAAAAAGAAGGGTATGTTGTTTTAGTTTCTGATTAAAATCCTCTTGATGATATTATATATGAGCTACTAAAAAACCTGCCTAACTGAACTTAGAAAGCAAACATATTTGAAAACATTTCTAATAAAATTCATTATCCGAATGAGACTTAAATACTTCCAATGATTGGGGGTTTACTACTACAACACACCACATAGTCCATTGGGGAGCAATCTTTCTGAAACCATTCTCTGAAATTCAGTCCAATTCTTCTCCCTATTAATTCTATCCTTTGTTTCTTTGAATAACACTTAGTACAATAACCCTACCTATTTGAATATATCACTTGTTTCCAGCTTAATCAAGGGAGACGTATACTTGAAAAAATTCTAACATTGAAAGTAGTAGTTTTTATTGATCAGAAACAAATTCAGAAAGAAATAGGACCCCAAGACTCTTCTTTGTCATTTATATCATTTAATTACCAGAAAAAACAAAACAAGAATGTCCCAGGTAAATCTTCTTTTAGCATAATTGCAGCTTTAGTCAATACTTTGGTATGCAAGAATGATGTATTCTCTATAATATCCATCATTCTAGGTTGTTTGTAGTATCTTCTCAGATTTATATCTTATACATTTTTATAAGCTTTCCTATTGCAATTATATTTTAATGCTCATCTTTTGTATTACCTACTGAAATTTGTCCTTACTTGAAACTGATAAACTCAAATGAACACTTGAGCCTGAGCTTGTAAATTGTTATAATAATGGACTGTGATAGAAATGGCAATTCTTTGAGGTCCCATGGACTGGAGCATGCCATGCTTCTGGGTCCTTCACTATCTCCTGGAGCTTGTCCTAACTCATGTCCATTGGTCAGTCATTTAACCATCTCATCCTTTGTTCTACTCTTCTTCTCTCACACTCAATCTTTACCAGCATCAGGTTTGTTTTTGTTTTGTTTTGTTTTGTTTTCCCATTGAGTCAGCTCTTTGCATCAGGTGGTCAAAGTCTTAGAGGTTCAGCTTAAACATCAGTCGGTCCAATAAATATGCAGAGGCAATTTCACTTAGGAATAATTGGTTTGATCTCCTTGCTGTCCAAGAAACACTCAGTAGTCTTCTTCAGCACCACAATTTGAAAGCATCAATTCTTCAGCACTCAGCCAACTTTATTGTCCAGTTCTTTTTGTCCATAGATGACTACTGGGAAAACCATAGGTTTGAGCATACAGATTTTTATTGGTAAATCAATGTCTTTGCTTTTTAATATGCTATCTAGGTTTGTCATAACTTTTCTTTCAAGGAGAAAACACCTTTTAATGGCTACAGTCACCATCTACAGTAATTTGGGGGCCCAAGAAAACAAACTCTGCCAGTGCTTCCATTTTTTTCCACCTCTATTTGCCATGAAGTGATGGTGTTACTGAGTCCAAGTTCAATCTGCTCACCACATGGTAGGCCAATGAATCCGAGGGATGAGGTGTTGAGGCAAGGAAAACAACTTTATCCGGAAGGCAACTGACCATGAAGATGGTAGGTTAGCCCGTTGGAAAAAAGCCATCTTACCTGGGGTTTGGATGCCAGGTTATTTTATAGATCAGACAAAGGAGGAGGTGAGGAAGCAAAATAAAAAGGCCATGAATCTTGCAAACATCTCTTAGAATGGCAAGCCTCAGGCAAGGGAAGTGTTAACTTCTCTCTTCCTGCAATCTACAGGTATACAGGATTCTTGAACAAAGGTATTTTACTTCATAATCAGGGAGAGAGACAGGGTCCTTGAGGCAAACCCTTAAGTATGATTATAATAACAATAATGATGGAAAGCAAGTCGAAGAAACAGTTTGCAACATGGGAATAGAATTTTCTCCCTCCAACAATAGAACATTGTGCTAGACTAAGGTTTAAACCTAAAAAGGTATAGAAGTGCCTGCTTTAGTGCTCTTGGTAACCCATGCTCAGGCTAATAGAAGCCAAAGGTAAATGAGGCATTCATTAAGAGGGCCAAGTTTTTCCATGCTTAGACAAGTCATGGTGGAGAAACCTAGCAGGATATACACCATGGAGTTGCAAAGAGTCAGACATGACCTAACAACAATAACAAACCCAACTTATACCAATTATCATTCATGTATCATATAGCGTCCTTACTTGTAAGTCCTGGTACAGTTGAACCCCCGGATGACAAGTACATCATGAAGTTCAGAGAAATTGCTCAAGCATGTCCAGTTAAGCAACACAATCACAAGATGTAAGAAAATGCTTCTTGTTTTAAGCTGTTAGGTTTTGGAGTTGATTTTTATGTAATAGTTAACCTAATCATTATATCCAAGGAGATGTATTTAGCAAACTCTACCCCTCATCCATCATGTTAGGTATAATAAACTTAAATATGTGATTACATGTAAATTCTTCTTCAGCAAGATTCTTATGAAGTAAAATTAGATCAAATTTTTGATAAATATGAGAGCACATATACAGTACTTAGAAGACTCTAAAATAGATGGTGCTCCCAAAGTCACAGTCTCCATCCACGATACACACTCTGAGGCCACCCTGTGTGCAAAAGAGTAGCTTTCTGGAATGTTTCCCATACCAAAACCACATGGGAAAATACCTTTCTTTTATGTTCCTATGTGTATTCCAGAGCACATTCCTGATCACAGTAAAAGCAGTAACCAATAAAGTGGCAAACAAGAAACCCGAGATATCTCATCTGAGTGTCATTGCACCAGTAAATGTAATAGCAGGAACCTTTCACATTCTTGAGATATTAGGATCAGTCCTTCTAATTCATTTCCATAGATTCCACAAAAAGAATATCTAAGGAGTTAGAACAGAAGCCATTGGAGGGTTTTCTCTGGTCTGCTGAGAGCTAGCACTACCAAAGGGAGAAACTTGTTATACTTTCAATCTTACCAAATCTTAGGATTCCAAACCTGGATTCTCAGAAATCTCATGCTTGCTAACAATGCTTCTATCCATAGAGATTGGGGGCATAGCCATGACAAGGACTTACATCTATGTCACTGGGCACTCATTCAGATTGCCAAGTTTTTCCATGCTTAGACAAGTCATGGTGGAGAAACCTAGCAGGATATACACCATGGAGTTGCAAAGAGTCAGACATGACCTAACAACAATAACAAACCCAACTTATACCAATTATCATTCATGTATCATATAGCGTCCTTACTTGTAAGTCCTGGTACAGTTGAACCCCCGGATGACAAGTACATCATGAAGTTCAGAGAAATTGCTCAAGCATGTCCAGTTAAGCAACACAATCACAAGATGTAAGAAAATGCTTCTTGTTTTAAGCTGTTAGGTTTTGGAGTTGATTTTTATGTAATAGTTAACCTAATCATTATATCCAAGGAGATGTATTTAGCAAACTCTACCCCTCATCCATCATGTTAGGTATAATAAACTTAAATATGTGATTACATGTAAATTCTTCTTCAGCAAGATTCTTATGAAGTAAAATTAGATCAAATTTTTGATAAATATGAGAGCACATATACAGTACTTAGAAGACTCTAAAATAGATGGTGCTCCCAAAGTCACAGTCTCCATCCACGATACACACTCTGAGGCCACCCTGTGTGCAAAAGAGTAGCTTTCTGGAATGTTTCCCATACCAAAACCACATGGGAAAATACCTTTCTTTTATGTTCCTATGTGTATTCCAGAGCACATTCCTGATCACAGTAAAAGCAGTAACCAATAAAGTGGCAAACAAGAAACCCGAGATATCTCATCTGAGTGTCATTGCACCAGTAAATGTAATAGCAGGAACCTTTCACATTCTTGAGATATTAGGATCAGTCCTTCTAATTCATTTCCATAGATTCCACAAAAAGAATATCTAAGGAGTTAGAACAGAAGCCATTGGAGGGTTTTCTCTGGTCTGCTGAGAGCTAGCACTACCAAAGGGAGAAACTTGTTATACTTTCAATCTTACCAAATCTTAGGATTCCAAACCTGGATTCTCAGAAATCTCATGCTTGCTAACAATGCTTCTATCCATAGAGATTGGGGGCATAGCCATGACAAGGACTTACATCTATGTCACTGGGCACTCATTCAGATTGCCAGGAGAGAGATTTCTACCTTAAAAGATGTTCCTACAGCTAGAGATCCACCAACTAAGAACAGCAATACACCATAATTCATGGAATTAAAAAACAAAACAAAACAAAACACTATCAGTCTGTCAAACCAAGCTTGAGGTCTGAACAAAAGTACATAAAAACAGCACAAATTATAAGTCCCTTGAAAATATACAATCTGACAGATTAGGTTAGAAGTGCCAATTTTCCAGACAAACATGAAATGGTCAATGAGACCTAGAAAAGTTGACCAAGAAAGAAGAATTCAATCCAGATGCTTTGTCCATTTTTTGGCCAGTCTCCTCTGGAGAAGGAGGACACCTCTTGACATTGGTGGGACTATATAAACCCCACATCAGGGTTCCCTTTCAGGGCCTCCTTAAGCTATATAATGTGTGTCCACAGAACCACAAAGCTGGACTACGTACTCACTTTGTACATGTTTTCATATGTTTCAAACACATTGCACTCACACACTAGCATACTGTAAGGTTAGTAAAGTAAAGCAAAAAATGTGGGTTGAGAGGGCAGAAGAACTTGAGTTGTGAATTTCCTTATGTTGTCTTGAAGATCCTGGATGAGTCCCCTGATTATGGATGACAGTAGGTAGATTACCATGAATTGTGTCAGATTCTTGATCTCCAAAGCAGAAGATTTCACAATTGTATCAAAAAGGCTTGACTTTGGTCACTCAGAGCTTCTTGCAGGAAAAGTTTTTTTTAAAGAACAAAGGGATAGAGGGAGCTTCCAGCTAATGGAACTGGAAGGGGGATAGAAGAGCATCACTGTGTCCTTTTTTTTTTACTTAAACTTCTCCAAATTATTTGTGGCAATAGGGCATAGAATACCATTAAGTAAATACAAAGACTCATGTATGTCTTACAGGTATGCTAAGGAACCTACAAGTTCATTGAAAACACAATGTGTATTCATGAAATCTTTTTTAAAAATAGAACATTTACACCAAATCAGTGGTGTTATACAGGGTGTCAATATGAATAAGTCAATTAAGATGCTAACAAACATCCTTAAAAGACTTGGTTTTAATATGCAAATCAAACTGGAAGCCAGGCATCTGGTCTGTGAATAAGGCTATGATTTCACCACTGATTGCTCTGGGTCTATGATTGGGTCATTTAACCTTGACTGTCTTCAGATTTCCTATCAACAAAAAGGAAATTAAAAAGGAATTCATTCTCCTGGGTGGCAGTCTAAGAGACAGAGAGCATCTTATCCTCCTATTTATAATTGTAGACTCACGGAATTTTAGATTTGGATGGGTCTTCAGCCACCAGCATGTTAATCCCCTTCTTGTACAGATGTTGATGCTGGAACTCAGCAAGGTGAAGTACCCCACTCAAGGTTAAGCCAGCTGGTCAAGCCTTTTAGCTTGAAAGTCCATCATGACATAACATAGACCTATGCCTCTGGAAAACATCATTTTCAGTTTTCCTCTTTATGTCCATCAAAACATCTGTGGTCACTTAAAAATATATATTTGAAAGCACAGGATCATCTTGAGATATATACCAATTGTGTACTAATGATCAACTCACAAATGCTTTAACTCTTTATTTATTTATTTATTTTACAAATTTTTATTCTGTACTCACAATTTTTTGGGTTGGGGCTGGTTGGGGAGGAAAGGGGGTGGGCAGGCCACTTCTATTGGTCTTTCATTTATCTAGTTTCATCCATCTTTGTTCTTTGGCCCGTGTGGGCCTCCCATCGTGGCGGCCTCTGTTGTCACAGAGCACTGGCTCCGGGCGCATGCACTCCAGAGCTCTGGCTCAGTAATTGAACACATTGGTCCAGCCACTCCGCGGCACGTGGGATGTTCCCAGGCCAGGGACTGAACTAGCACCCCTTACACTGTAAGGCAATGTCCTTACCCACTGGACCACCAGGGAAGCTCTGCTTTAACTCTTAATGTCAGGTTTGATATTTACCCAAAGATGGAAGATCAGAGTTATAACTGCACTTCTGTTGGCCTTATTTGCGAAGGAATAGGAAATTCTTTTCTTAGTAAATTATATTTGAAGTTATTTCAAATGTGAATATATTTTGTCTGATTGATTCTCCTGGGACCAAATCAGTGGTGTTAAAATAAAAAAAAAGGGTTTTTCAAATATGAATAAGTCAATTAAGATGCTAACAAACATCCTTAAAAGACTTGGTTTTAATATGCAAATCAAACTGGAAGCCAGGCATCTGGTCTGTGAATAAGGCTATGATTTCACCACTGATTGCTCTGGGTCTATGATTGGGTCATTTAACCTTGACTGTCTTCAGATTTCCTATCAACAAAAAGGAAATTAAAAAGGAATTCATTCTCCTGGGTGGCAGTCTAAGAGACAGAGAGCATCTTATCCTCCTATTTATAATTGTAGACTCACGGAATTTTAGATTTGGATGGGTCTTCAGCCACCAGCATGTTAATCCCCTTCTTGTACAGATGTTGATGCTGGAACTCAGCAAGGTGAAGTACCCCACTCAAGGTTAAGCCAGCTGGTCAAGCCTTTTAGCTTGAAAGTCCATCATGACATAACATAGACCTATGCCTCTGGAAAACATCATTTTCAGTTTTCCTCTTTATGTCCATCAAAACATCTGTGGTCACTTAAAAATATATATTTGAAAGCACAGGATCATCTTGAGATATATACCAATTGTGTACTAATGATCAACTCACAAATGCTTTAACTCTTTATTTATTTATTTATTTTACAAATTTTTATTCTGTACTCACAATTTTTTGGGTTGGGGCTGGTTGGGGAGGAAAGGGGGTGGGCAGGCCACTTCTATTGGTCTTTCATTTATCTAGTTTCATCCATCTTTGTTCTTTGGCCCGTGTGGGCCTCCCATCGTGGCGGCCTCTGTTGTCACAGAGCACTGGCTCCGGGCGCATGCACTCCAGAGCTCTGGCTCAGTAATTGAACACATTGGTCCAGCCACTCCGCGGCACGTGGGATGTTCCCAGGCCAGGGACTGAACTAGCACCCCTTACACTGTAAGGCAATGTCCTTACCCACTGGACCACCAGGGAAGCTCTGCTTTAACTCTTAATGTCAGGTTTGATATTTACCCAAAGATGGAAGATCAGAGTTATAACTGCACTTCTGTTGGCCTTATTTGAGAAGGAATAGGAAATTCTTTTCTTAGTAAATTATATTTGAAGTTATTTCGAAATGTGAATATATTTTGGCTTCTGATTGATTCTCCTGGGACCTTTCTACCCTCTATAGAGGTTGCCCCTCTTAAAAAGGCAGAAGAGGCTATTATAACTCAGGCTTAAGAGCAAATAAAACCAAAGAGAGCATGTATTTTTTTCTCAAGTCCATGAAATCCGCACAATAGTAGCATGCAAAACTAGAGACATTCTCATTGGATTTCTTTTGGTCACATCCTGACATCTATTTAACCTCATGCAATTCTTTTCTCAAGACTTGAACAGGTACAAAGGGGTGTGTTTTTACAGTGAGTATTTTACCTGCATTTTGGAAACCTAGCACAAATCATTTGGCCTAAAGTCTCAAGAATGTTTCCCTTCTATTTCCTGTGAAAGAAAGATGTTGCCAACTCCTTTTCAGTAATGCTTTAAGGAAGATTGAAATCTATACTGCTCTGTGAGCTACGGGCATTGTGCTTCATGGTTTACAAAGACATTTCTATAATGTATGGAAAGGATTGTTTCAAGTTTTTTTTCCCTTGCTGCTATAATTTTTATATCTCATTTTACCTCTGTAATTAAGACAGGTCTGGTAGGTATTTAAATTAGCCCAGCTTTCATCTCTATCACACATTCATTTCAAAACTTTTATGAATATTTAATAGAGGTTTTATAATTCATGGTGATATGATGAACAGCCTTTTGGCCGTTAAGTCAATTGACAAAAAAAAAATCTCTCTCTTCAGGCAGAAATAATAACGATTCTATTTCTGTTCCTAGATTGGTGATTACACAGTCACCTGTTTTCACATTAAACTTTGATGATAAATTACTCAGCAACCATGATAATATCAGAAGTTTTACTGGCCAGAACAAATTGTCAGTAATTGCTCACAAGATAAAGAGAAAGCACTGCCTCTCTTTCCCCCTGTTCTTCCCCTGGGGGTTGTGGCTGTGACCCCACAGTCCAACTGACTCCAATTTCTTTCATTTGTTCTTTTCTTTTTATTTTGTTTCCTTTCAAGCCTCAATCTGTCTGCTTAGTAAGAATATATTAATATTCCATTAGCATGGCTGCCTATTTGGCACACACACACAGAACATAGGGTGCATAAAAACAGCTAACTTTGAGATGAATTGCAGTTCAAACAGGTTCATTTTCTACCCAACACCCCACAGGACATACATGCACATTTTAAACAATATTTGGGGAAATGCCTCTAGATTAAAGAATTCATCAAATGATGCTGTTTCCAAAGCAACCTGGAGGTTTTATTTCATTTAAACATATCAAAGGTTTAGGAAAAGAGAATCTGATGATAATACCTAAATATGTATCAGAGAATTATAAAATATAAACTTAGCGTCAGCTTCAGGTAGCTGGTACATCATGCCTTCAGTTTTCATATCAGCACCAAGCTGGAACCATTAGTGATAAGAAATGGAAGAATCACACTTTATCCTCCAGCCCCTTTGAGTCTCTGCGGGGTGGGGATTTTGCAAAGGGGCCCTCACGACAGCATATTGGGAAACTGGCCCATCATCCAAGCTCTTATGTCTCCTGTAGCGGGGTCACAGGCTCCACTGTCTCCCTGGGGAGGTAGTTCTGCTGCCTAATAGCATCTACCCCAACTTACTTTCTTCTGTGATATGCAGACAACTCCTCTCTGCTCATTTCCATCTCAGTAATGCCCTTTTACTAGCCTGCAAATTCCTCTTTCAGGGCTTACAGCTCTGAGGCAGAGGCTGTGACATCAGAGCTCCCTGGCAGCAGCTTCATGAAGCAACACACACTACGTTTGCTTAATCTCACCTCGTATGCTAGGGCTTTTGTCTCCTCGATCATTTTTGTGACTCTTCTCTGTACTTTGTTCAATTTGTATGAATATATTATTGTGTAAATGATGAATTTGACTCTGCAACACATCAATGACTACATGACAGTAAATATTCAAACACTCACCATAACAACAGTTTGCACACCCACCATGTACACACACAGGACCTTAAAATAGTCAATGTCTGAAATTATAAAGAAATTCCAGTACCTTCTGTTTTACCCAAAGAGATATGCAGAGAAATCGGAATAGCACTTCTTCAGCCCCAGTCCTTCCACATATTTTTCCTTGGTGTTATTTTGGAAATCTGTCATTGGATGAGAGAGAATAGCATGGCACAACAGATCTATATTCTAGTTATTACCAATGCAAATTTGTTTCCATAAAAAGACATTAAACATAAGCATGCTCAGGTTGAGTATATTCAGAGACTCATGCAAGAAATAAAACAAGAGATTCTGTGATTATTCCCCTATGACTGGACAGAGGCTTCACAAGTGGATGAGAAGAGTCAAATGTTATCTAAATTTCAGATGAGGTCATTTTTGAAATTATACCTTTCAGCACTGCTGATGAGAAAGTGTGGGATTCGCTATGAACATTTCTATACATACCATTCCCTTTCTCTTCAAAGCAAACCTCAGAACTGAGCTACCAAAGTGGTATCATGCAAACAGGATCCCATAAACATCAACTGCCTTTCTTTTTGAAGGGATGTAGTAGCTGAAGGTGGGGATTTTGCAAAGGGCCCTCACGACAGCATATTGGGAAACTGGCCCATCATCCAAGCTCTTATGTCTCCTGTAGCGGGGTCACAGGCTCCACTGTCTCCTGGGAGGTAGTTCTGCTGCCTAATAGCATCTACCCCAACTTACTTTCTTCTGTGATATGCAGACAACTCCTCTCTGCTCATTTCCATCTCAGTAATGCCCTTTTACTAGCCTGCAAATTCCTCTTTCAGGGCTTACAGCTCTGAGGCAGAGGCTGTGACATCAGAGCTCCCTGGCAGCAGCTTCATGAAGCAACACACACTACGTTTGCTTAATCTCACCTCGTATGCTAGGGCTTTTGTCTCCTCGATCATTTTTGTGACTCTTCTCTGTACTTTGTTCAATTTGTATGAATATATTATTGTGTAAATGATGAATTTGACTCTGCAACACATCAATGACTACATGACAGTAAATATTCAAACACTCACCATAACAACAGTTTGCACACCCACCATGTACACACACAGGACCTTAAAATAGTCAATGTCTGAAATTATAAAGAAATTCCAGTACCTTCTGTTTTACCCAAAGAGATATGCAGAGAAATCGGAATAGCACTTCTTCAGCCCCAGTCCTTCCACATATTTTTCCTTGGTGTTATTTTGGAAATCTGTCATTGGATGAGAGAGAATAGCATGGCACAACAGATCTATATTCTAGTTATTACCAATGCAAATTTGTTTCCATAAAAAGACATTAAACATAAGCATGCTCAGGTTGAGTATATTCAGAGACTCATGCAAGAAATAAAACAAGAGATTCTGTGATTATTCCCCTATGACTGGACAGAGGCTTCACAAGTGGATGAGAAGAGTCAAATGTTATCTAAATTTCAGATGAGGTCATTTTTGAAATTATACCTTTCAGCACTGCTGATGAGAAAGTGTGGGATTCGCTATGAACATTTCTATACATACCATTCCCTTTCTCTTCAAAGCAAACCTCAGAACTGAGCTACCAAAGTGGTATCATGCAAACAGGATCCCATAAACATCAACTGCCTCTGTTGTATAGCATTTGATCTTGAAGGGAGTGTCATTGTGATGCTGGAAGAAGTCCAGCTCCCTCCTTCTTTATTGTGGGCTTCAGGGCCTAATACGCGTAAAAGAGCTGCCAACTGGACCCATGTGCATTTTAGTGCTTTTAGATGCTGAATAATTTAAGTAATTCTATTCCACGGAGGTGGGTGAACTTAAAAAACAAATGTTTACAGGATGGTACTTGTGAATATGTCACTACTGTGGCACATACACATACATACACATATGTTTGGACACACACACACAGAGGTTTGCAGATAGACATAGAACTAGAAAAGTGAAAGAGCACCCTCAATAAATATGCAATTTGCAATTGGTAATTCAGCCAGTCCTTTTTATCTCTTAATCTTTTTCACTCATGAATACTGTAAAAATACACCCTTATGTATATAAAATCGAAACAAAAGCCTCATGATGACTTTTTTATTTCCACTTAATTTTATATATAGAAAAGTAGTGTTGATGATAGTTTATTCTAAGCCATTTCAAGGAATCTTCTGGCCTAAGAGGAAAGTCCTTGGCTGTTGTCTAGCATTGTGATTATTGGTGTTTCTTGTACCTCAGTGAGTACAATTTCTGTACTTCCAGTTTGGCTTTTAAGCTACCTTTCTGAGATGGTACTCATAGAGCTGAGTTTCTATATATCTTTGTATAAAGACACACAGAAACATGGATGCCTCCTAATCCATTCCTCTATCATGTTCATTTCAGAGGAGATTGGTCTGCTTTGCTTAGAGCCAGGGAGGCAGACCAAATGAACTTAGGGGTTCTTAGCAGACATTAAAGATTTATACATATACAGCTGTGAAAGCACTAGTAAACGTTTATACTGGTTGCTTCATACATGTAAGTATCTGAATATTTGCCTTTCTTTTGGGCAACCCAGAAATTGATCACAGCTGTACATGAATTACTGGTTACTAGAAAATCTGTGACATGTGGAATTCATCATATATTTCAGTCACTCATAATAGCTTTATTTTACATACCCTACCTGCCCCATCAATTACTTTTCCATGCTTAAAATTAAAAACTGCCTTTTTGAAATTATACCTTTCAGCACTGCTGATGGGGGGTTCATTCCCCCCGCAAACCTCAGAACTGAGCTACCAAAGTGGTATCATGCAAACAGGATCCCATAAACATCAACTGCCTCTGTTGTATAGCATTTGATCTTGAAGGAGTGTCATTGTGATGCTGGAAGAAGTCCAGCTCCCTCCTTCTTTATTGTGGGCTTCAGGGCCTAATACGCGTAAAAGAGCTGCCAACTGGACCCATGTGCATTTTAGTGCTTTTAGATGCTGAATAATTTAAGTAATTCTATTCCACGGAGGTGGGTGAACTTAAAAAACAAATGTTTACAGGATGGTACTTGTGAATATGTCACTACTGTGGCACATACACATACATACACATATGTTTGGACACACACACACAGAGGTTTGCAGATAGACATAGAACTAGAAAAGTGAAAGAGCACCCTCAATAAATATGCAATTTGCAATTGGTAATTCAGCCAGTCCTTTTTATCTCTTAATCTTTTTCACTCATGAATACTGTAAAAATACACCCTTATGTATATAAAATCGAAACAAAAGCCTCATGATGACTTTTTTATTTCCACTTAATTTTATATATAGAAAAGTAGTGTTGATGATAGTTTATTCTAAGCCATTTCAAGGAATCTTCTGGCCTAAGAGGAAAGTCCTTGGCTGTTGTCTAGCATTGTGATTATTGGTGTTTCTTGTACCTCAGTGAGTACAATTTCTGTACTTCCAGTTTGGCTTTTAAGCTACCTTTCTGAGATGGTACTCATAGAGCTGAGTTTCTATATATCTTTGTATAAAGACACACAGAAACATGGATGCCTCCTAATCCATTCCTCTATCATGTTCATTTCAGAGGAGATTGGTCTGCTTTGCTTAGAGCCAGGGAGGCAGACCAAATGAACTTAGGGATTCTTAGCAGACATTAAAGTTTTATACATATACAGCTGTGAAAGCACTAGTAAACGTTTATACTGGTTGCTTCATACATGTAAGTATCTGAATATTTGCCTTTCTTTTGGGCAACCCAGAAATTGATCACAGCTGTACATGAATTACTGGTTACTAGAAAATCTGTGACATGTGGAATTCATCATATATTTCAGTCACTCATAATAGCTTTATTTTACATACCCTACCTCCCCCATCAATTACTTTTCCATGCTTCAGAGACTAAGAATTGGAAAAAGAGGTAGAATGGCACATGCAAAGCTCCCAGATTTTGATTTAGAAAGAAGTCGAGTGGAAAGGATTCTTAATATGGTCATATGATTTGGGCACTATGTTAGACTTGGAATTTCACACATATACATATTTCATTCTTATAACAACCCAGAGAAACAGACTTCGTTGTCCACACTACAGAAAAGGGTGCCAGCGCTTCCAGTAGCTTAACAAGGTCTTCCAGCAAACAGTGGGCCAAAATGAAAATCCTAAGTCCATATCTCACTATACAGCCTCAGACACTGTGTATTTATGTTATCTACTGTGAAGGATGGAGCCTTGGAGTTTTCATTGGATTCTAAATTCAGACTCTGTGGGTTGCCAACATTAACAGCTGGAGGAAAGAACTGAGTCATTATTCAGATGTACAGTTGTTTTATATAGAGGCTGCGGTTCTATGGCAGCATTTAAAGGGCTCCGGGGAGGACCCCCACAATTCCCTCAACGAGTTCCACCACCTGCTTATTAGTGCCTGCATTCCTTAACAGGAACAACACCTTCTATCTCAGAAATGTGAAGAAGACTTAAAATAAAACCTCCCAGAGAATTGTAGTACACAGTCTGAAATGCATACCTCAATTAGGCGAGATCCCTTCCTGTGAGTACATTTGAGCACAGAAGAGAAAATACAGGAAAATGTGGACTGTCTGTAAGTATCCCTGGAAAGAAATGACTAGAGCATTTTATATATATATATACACACACACATATGTGTGTGTGCCTCTGTGTGTGTGTGTGTGTGTGTGTATGCGTGTGTACACATTGTATTTTCTTAGGCTAGGCATGTTCTGAATATTTGATGATTGAATATGGGCATCTAAGTGCTATGTGATATGGCAGTTAAGGACCTTTCTTTGCTCCAGGTCTCATTCAGAACATGGGGACAGAATTTCTGTACACTAAGTATTTCGCAACTTCACTGGAAATGCTTCGTGTTCGTGTGTTTCATGGAACAAACATTCACATCAATTTCTCTGAGAGAACACTCAAAATTAGAAATAAAAAGTTTTGAAAAATAACAATAAGAAGTTGCTATTTTTTCCTCCTGTATATAGCAGTGAGTATTCAATGCATATTTAGAAAACACATGAAAGTATTAAGAAAACATGCTAGCATATTCTTCAAAATGAGTCATGGAAACAAAGGGAAATAATTATAGTTCCAGCATAGCAAGAACATATGAGATAAAACTGATAAGCCACTCCCCACTGAGGGAATAACTACATTTGGTAGTGCAAAAAAAGAATCTGAGTATACACAGTAAAAGCAAAAAGCTTAAATAAATTGAAGGGATCATGGTCAGATAGGAGAAATAATTTATTGATAAATATGGATCAAATATTGATGTAGAGAAGTGTATATCTCTGTTTAATTCTCTAATTGCACAATGAAATGATTATTTTCTTCCTCAGAAATGTATAAAAGGGGAAAAAAAGTCTTATATTAATCCAACATTTTCTTTCAACTGTTTTACATATAATTAGTGTTATTTTCCTAATGTGGTACTAGCTAATTTACAGCAATATATACTGGTATTTTTAGATTATCTCTTAGTATCATGTATTTCTCATACATTAGTGGTCACAATGTAGAAATTAACTATTGCCAACCATATGGTCAATAAATAGCATTGCAGAATATTTGCTAATGATGAATCTCAGATACTTCTACAATATTAAATTGATTAAACTATCAAGGCTTGTGTTTCCAACTTGAATTTTCTCAAATAGAAAATCCTGGAAGATTGAAGCTATGTGCTTCTTGCACCTGAAAGTCTTTTGCATCTCATCATCCAGTGGATCACTTGGATTCTTCTCCTTCCTTAACATGGGCTGGATGAAACACCTTCTTCCAACCCTCAGTACCTCTATCTTCATAGAGACCATATTGCAGTATCTTTCATGTGGAGTGCTAAAAGGATGAACTAATTCTGTTTTTTTTTTCCTTTTTGGTCTTGCTGTTCTTTTTGTACCAGAACATGGGGACAGAATTTCTGTACACTAAGTATTTAACTTCACTGGAAATGCTTCGTGTTCGTGTGTTTCATGGAACAAACATTCACATCAATTTCTCTGAGAGAACACTCAAAATTAGAAATAAAAGTTTTGAAAATAACAATAAGAAGTTGCTATTTTTTCCTCCTGTATATAGCAGTGAGTATTCAATGCATATTTAGAAAACACATGAAAGTATTAAGAAAACATGCTAGCATATTCTTCAAAATGAGTCATGGAAACAAAGGGAAATAATTATAGTTCCAGCATAGCAAGAACATATGAGATAAAACTGATAAGCCACTCCCCACTGAGGGAATAACTACATTTGGTAGTGCAAAAAAAGAATCTGAGTATACACAGTAGAAGTAAAAATCTTAAATAAATTGAAGGGATCATGGTCAGATAGGAGAAATAATTTATTGATAAATATGGATCAAATATTGATGTAGAGAAGTGTATATCTCTGTTTAATTCTCTAATTGCACAATGAAATGATTATTTTCTTCCTCAGAAATGTATAAAAGGGGAAAAAAAGTCTTATATTAATCCAACATTTTCTTTCAACTGTTTTACATATAATTAGTGTTATTTTCCTAATGTGGTACTAGCTAATTTACAGCAATATATACTGGTATTTTTAGATTATCTCTTAGTATCATGTATTTCTCATACATTAGTGGTCACAATGTAGAAATTAACTATTGCCAACCATATGGTCAATAAATAGCATTGCAGAATATTTGCTAATGATGAATCTCAGATACTTCTACAATATTAAATTGATTAAACTATCAAGGCTTGTGTTTCCAACTTGAATTTTCTCAAATAGAAAATCCTGGAAGATTGAAGCTATGTGCTTCTTGCACCTGAAAGTCTTTTGCATCTCATCATCCAGTGGATCACTTGGATTCTTCTCCTTCCTTAACATGGGCTGGATGAAACACCTTCTTCCAACCCTCAGTACCTCTATCTTCATAGAGACCATATTGCAGTATCTTTCATGTGGAGTGCTAAAAGGATGAACTAATTCTGTTTTTTTTTTCCTTTTTGGTCTTGCTGTTCTTTTTTTTTTTTCCCCTCAGATCTATGTAACATTCAGTTTTGATGACCCTCTTGAGAAGCCCTCCCTTTTTTTTCTCCCATGCCTTTTTTTCTGAGAATATGTTTATCCTTTTTAGAGCACTTGAAGCACAGTGTTGTCTGTTACCTGCTTACTTATCTTTTACCTGACAAGACCATGAGTTTTGCAGAGATGAGTTTGAGCTATTCATAAATGATATTATACCAGTTCTTCCAGTTCTCAACAAATATGTATTGAATAACAAATCCATGGTAAGAATCTGGGCTCCAAATCGGAGCCTAATTAATGCTGATTATCTAAATTCATGTATTTATTAAATTTGTGTGATCTGATGTATATTAATTAGACTTAGACAAAATACATTTTTCTCCTTTTGAGGCTATAAATGTCATGTCAAACATCAAATCAAAAGAGCTAGTTCAACAAACAAAGAAGAGAATGAAGAAACTGCTGTTTTGTGAACAGGAGAAAAGAACGCTCAATGTCCACCAGTTAATTCTTCTCTGTTGTATTTTCTCAGGGGTGTATACATAAAACTATTTTTCTTGTAACAATACTGAATTTTTGTCTAGGAACCATTAACACATGTATTAAGTCCTTGTGACAACTGATTAATTTTAGTTTAAGGTTATGAATACAAAACAATGACTGTTGGTATGTAACATGCATTTTAACGATGTCACAGCAAAAATAAAGGATGAGAAAGATAATTCAATTTGCTTTCTCTAAAAGGTCAGTTCTCCTGAGATAAAAATTGTCCCTGAGGGTACCAATGCCTTTCTCGGCATGCTTCCCCGTCTGCTGCCTCTCTGCTTCCTCCTGTTCCTTAGGGATGCAAGCATTTATATTTAAGTACAATCAGGCTATGTTGGTTTGTAATGAAAGTCGGTTGGTGGAGCAGAGCATAGGGACACCTTGGTTTTTAAAATGAAACTTTATGTGGTTGTGTCCTTGATTTTATCATTTTCCAGCACAGTCTAATTTACTTTAAATGCATTTAAGAAAATAAATGAAAATAGATTTTGCCATTTAAGTATTCCATTTCCCAGTCTTTTACATATGAAAACTATATGTAGATTTTGATGAGAAAGGTTATACATCATTTGGTGAAAATGTTTGTTTGTCTGTAAAACTTCAGTTTTGATGACCCTCTTGAGAAGCCCTCCTTTTTTCTCCCATGCCTTTTTTTCTGAGAATATGTTTATCCTTTTTAGAGCACTTGAAGCACAGTGTTGTCTGTTACCTGCTTACTTATCTTTTACCTGACAAGACCATGAGTTTTGCAGAGATGAGTTTGAGCTATTCATAAATGATATTATACCAGTTCTTCCAGTTCTCAACAAATATGTATTGAATAACAAATCCATGGTAAGAATCTGGGCTCCAAATCGGAGCCTAATTAATGCTGATTATCTAAATTCATGTATTTATTAAATTTGTGTGATCTGATGTATATTAATTAGACTTAGACAAAATACATTTTTCTCCTTTTGAGGCTATAAATGTCATGTCAAACATCAAATCAAAAGAGCTAGTTCAACAAACAAAGAAGAGAATGAAGAAACTGCTGTTTTGTGAACAGGAGAAAAGAACGCTCAATGTCCACCAGTTAATTCTTCTCTGTTGTATTTTCTCGGGGGTGTATACATAAAACTATTTTTCTTGTAACAATACTGAATTTTTGTCTAGGAACCATTAACACATGTATTAAGTCCTTGTGACAACTGATTAATTTTAGTTTAAGGTTATGAATACAAAACAATGACTGTTGGTATGTAACATGCATTTTAACGATGTCACAGCAAAAATAAAGGATGAGAAAGATAATTCAATTTGCTTTCTCTAAAAGGTCAGTTCTCCTGAGATAAAAATTGTCCCTGAGGGTACCAATGCCTTTCTCGGCATGCTTCCCCGTCTGCTGCCTCTCTGCTTCCTCCTGTTCCTTAGGGATGCAAGCATTTATATTTAAGTACAATCAGGCTATGTTGGTTTGTAATGAAAGTCGGTTGGTGGAGCAGAGCATAGGGACACCCCTTGGTTTTTAAAATGAAACTTTATGTGGTTGTGTCCTTGATTTTATCATTTTCCAGCACAGTCTAATTTACTTTAAATGCATTTAAGAAAATAAATGAAAATAGATTTTGCCATTTAAGTATTCCATTTCCCAGTCTTTTACATATGAAAACTATATGTAGATTTTGATGAGAAAGGTTATACATCATTTGGTGAAAATTTATCACACGTGTTTTTAGGCCAGACCTGTTTTTTGGATTGAATCTTTCATAACAGCAGGGATCAGCACAGGGTCTTCACAAACTTGGAGGTCAATATGGATTTGTGGAATCAATGGATTAGCATCTGACTCTAGATATGTTGGAAAACATTCAGTACATGGTCCTTATGGCTTATCCAATGGGATTCAGTAGGTTTTATGAACAAGAAAATAGATATTTAAGACACAGTTGTTTTTAAGTTGAGCAGAAATTTCTTTAAAAATAAATATTTACCTTTAAGTTACACAGAATATTACAAAAGGGAATCTAAGTCAGATATAATCAATCAGGTTATGAAAAAAGTATTCGAGGACATTGTAATTTTGTATAAAGAGCATAAAAATATATAACCCTTGATAGTAACGAGAACACAAATTTGTCATTAGATAAATAGCAAACAGTGAGTGACTGAAAGATAAATGTAATGTCAAAAAGAAATCAGGATACAGTAATCTGCTTTCATTAAAGACAATTTATCAGAGAAAGATGTTTTTGTTAACAGGGAACACGAGCATTTGTGTAGAATGGAAGACTTTCAGAAAACAGTCTTAAAGGAGAAAAAATCATAAAGATAAGTAAGGACATTATCGAGCGAAAGTTTGATTTGAAGAAGCTGAGAAAGAGATAAGAGAAAGTGCAGGAGAAATTGATAAAGAGTGTGTGGAGAGGGGCTCCCCTGGTGGTCCAGTGGGTAAGAACAATGCCTTGCAGTCAGTGCAAGGGGTGTCGGTTTGATCCCTGGCCTGGGAGGATCCCATGTGCTGCAGAGGAGCTGGACTGATGTGTCCAACTACCGGGCCAGAGCTCTGGAGCGAGAGAGGCCACTGTGATGGGAGGCCCATGCAGGCCAAAGAACAAAGATAAATAAATGAAAGATCAATAGAAGTGGCCAAAAAGAAAAAAAAAGAAGAAGAAGAAGAAGAAGAAAAGACTGCGTGGTGAGATTTGTATTCACACATCCTTTGTGTGGAGATGCTCATATTCATAATCAGATGCCCTTCCTTGGGGCCATGCCATCACTTCATATTCAGATCAAACTGTAAGTTAGCAGGAAGCGAATTTTGTAAGCTCTTGCAAACATAAAGTTCCACTTATAATAGAAAAAGATGCACTGCTATCCTCAAGTGCCTTTGTATGTGTTTGGTTGCTCAGTAGGAACTGATTCCTTGTGACTCCGTGGACTGTAGCCAGCCAGGCTTCTCTGTACATGGAACTCCCCAGGGAAAAAGACTGGAGGTGGTTGCTATTCCCTTTTTCAGGGAATTTTCCTGAACCAGAGATCAAAATCAAATCTCCTAACACTGTAGGCAGATTATAAGACACCAGGGAAGTCCCAAGTGCTTCAGATTAAATCAAATTAAGGGAGAGCATGCATGAGGTTATATAATATATTAGAAAGAACAGTCAAATCAGCAATCTGGGCTTGAGTTACTAACTTTGAGATACTCGTAACTGTGTGCAGTTAAACAAGCTTTTTAAATATTAGAGTTGTATTTCCTCATCTGAAAAGCAAAGCTAATCAATTTACGATAAAATGGTAGAAGTCATTCTTCCAACTAGAAGGTGCTTCCCAAATATAAGCCATCTTCTCTTCTTTGAAGAATTGTTTGGAAAATCTTATCAGAGAAGACTTATTTGTAGAAAGCAGATTGAAAGTGAACCTAAAAATATTATGGGTTCAAGTTCATGGGCTTCCCTGGTGACTCAGATGGTGAATCTGCATGCAATGGAGAAGACCCAGTTTCAGTCCCAGGTTTGGGGAGAGGCCCTAGAGAAGGAAATAGCAATCCACTCCAGTATTCTTGTCTGAAGAATTCCATGGGCAGAGGAGCCTGGCAGGCTACATACAGTCCATGGACTGTATAGAGTGGGACACAACTGTGTAACCAACACTTAACACTTCGAGTTCATAGTTAGGAATATGGAAAATTATATTATTTCTGTCACTGTATCAACAATTGCTTTCAGAAAAATGTATTTACTGGAGATAAAGTATAAATACACAGATGAACAAAGCTAGTAAATTGATCTGTGACAATTGAACCCAGATCTTAAGAGAACCCAGATCTTAGTAAATAGTAGATCTTTTAATAACATTTATTGAAAATATATAATGTACTGATTTGAACTACAGTAAAATCCACTCACTTTAGTGTGTGATTGTACCAATCTTACTTGTTTTAAATGCAGACATAAAATAAGACAACTGTGCTGATACATCTGTCCTTGTTTGCTCATCCCCATTGTGACCATAGGGACATAATTTGTAAATAGTTTGGGTAGGAAAGTAGAAAAATCTATGATATCTATACAGAACAAAAAAAAAAAAAGACACATCTGTCTCATTGTCCCTATAAAGGAATGAGAATAGAAATGGTGATGAAGACAATAAAGGTGGTCTATAGGTTACTATTTCAGACAGTGAAGAAAGTGGCTCATAGGTTCCTATTTTAATATCCTCTATGAAGGATGGCCATGGAGAAGGAAATGGAAACCCACTCCAGTATTCTTACCTGGGAAATTCCACAGAAGGAGAAGTCTTGTGAGTTACAGTCCATGGGGTCTCAAATATATACATATGGGGCTGACCTGATGGTTCAGTAGTGAGGAATCTGCCTGCAATTCAGGAGACCTGGGTTCCATCCCTGGTTTGGGAAGATGCTGCTGGAGGAGGGCATGGCAACCCACTCCAGTATTCTTGCCTGGAGAACCCCATGGGCACAGGAGCTGGACAGGCTGCAGTCTATGGGGTCACACAGAGTTCAACAAGACTGAAGTGCCTAAGCAACAGCATTAAGGATGGCCATAACTGTATCATCAATATACTGAGGACTTGGCAGATAATCTCAAATGGGGATGAAAAGAGAGGCAAAAAAGCAGGGAGAAGACTGAGTTTTCTAAGCAGAGTTAGTGTGTGTGTTAACTGTTCAGTTATGTCCAACTCTTTGTGACCCAATGGACTGCAGACCATCAGGCTCCGCTGTCCATGGCATTCTCCAGGCAAGAATACTGAATTTCCGTGCCCTTATCGAGGGGATCTTCCTGATCCAGGAATTGAACCCGCATCTCTTAAATGTCTTGCATTGGTAGGTGGATTATTTATCATTCAGGCCACCTGGGAAGCCCAGACAGAATCTGTAGTTTCCTCAAAGTTGTGAAGTAAATTTCTATAGAGTCTGCTCGGTTGGCACCCAGTTATATAACTAAGTTGCTGATTCTACACAATCTTTTAAAAAAATATTCAGTTGAACATCCCTTCAACCAAGCTATTTGTTACAGAAAAATGTACAAATATGTTCAAAATGGCATCTCAAGTAAAGTAATCCTTTAATAAACTATTATGACCAATAATCAGCTAAACTCTCAACAGATGATTCATGCTGATTTTTTTCCTACTTTATATCATAAATTTTGTAATGAAAGGCAAAAATGTGGCTCAAGTGAACAGAGCATTTACCTGAGAACAACTCAAATTCTCAGTGGTGCACAGAGAAAGAAAACTTGATTGTTTTCCTATAGCCCATGGTAGCCCATGGTAGTCTTACATGGACAGAAAAAGGTTTCACAAGTTAACAGGGTGATACAAGCTGAGGAACAGAGAAGTTTCAAAACTAAGAGAGAAAATAGGAACTTCAGATATGTGCAAAGATCAAGCAGTAGAATATAACAATGATTAGATAACACAAAAAATAAAATCTTTGGGAAATGAGATTTTTTTATTAAAATATATGGTCAAGAAGTTTCAAAGATATTGTTAGTACTTTATGTATCACAATTTAAACTCACTTTATTTCATTTTATTTTATTTTTTGCTAACTACAGGGAAACATCATTCTCTGGAGACACATTTTGTAGAGAAAATTAAAGGTCACCATTACTGCTGCTTCTCAAAGCTCCAGTCAAACTTAAGGGACAATATGGCTATGCTTTCTCCCTGCAAATAAATGACTGGCAATGACCAGAGAAGTGAGGGTGGAGCACAGGTGGAAATTATCAAATAGCATTCAGCCATTCTCTTCTCAACTGTGGAGGCTTGGAGACCCCCTGATTAGGTGTGTGTGTTAACCCCGCCAATGGACTGCAGACCATCAGGCTCCGCTGTCCATGGCATTCTCCAGGCAAGAATACTGAATTTCCGTGCCCTTATCGAGGGGATCTTCCTGATCCAGGAATTGAACCCGCATCTCTTAAATGTCTTGCATTGGTAGGTGGATTATTTATCATTCAGGCCACCTGGGAAGCCCAGACAGAATCTGTAGTTTCCTCAAAGTTGTGAAGTAAATTTCTATAGAGTCTGCTCGGTTGGCACCCAGTTATATAACTAAGTTGCTGATTCTACACAATCTTTTAAAAAAATATTCAGTTGAACATCCCTTCAACCAAGCTATTTGTTACAGAAAAATGTACAAATATGTTCAAAATGGCATCTCAAGTAAAGTAATCCTTTAATAAACTATTATGACCAATAATCAGCTAAACTCTCAACAGATGATTCATGCTGATTTTTTTCCTACTTTATATCATAAATTTTGTAATGAAAGGCAAAAATGTGGCTCAAGTGAACAGAGCATTTACCTGAGAACAACTCAAATTCTCAGTGGTGCACAGAGAAAGAAAACTTGATTGTTTTCCTATAGCCCATGGTAGCCCATGGTAGTCTTACATGGACAGAAAAAGGTTTCACAAGTTAACAGGGTGATACAAGCTGAGGAACAGAGAAGTTTCAAAACTAAGAGAGAAAATAGGAACTTCAGATATGTGCAAAGATCAAGCAGTAGAATATAACAATGATTAGATAACACAAAAAATAAAATCTTTGGGAAATGAGATTTTTTTATTAAAATATATGGTCAAGAAGTTTCAAAGATATTGTTAGTACTTTATGTATCACAATTTAAACTCACTTTATTTCATTTTATTTTATTTTTTGCTAACTACAGGGAAACATCATTCTCTGGAGACACATTTTGTAGAGAAAATTAAAGGTCACCATTACTGCTGCTTCTCAAAGCTCCAGTCAAACTTAAGGGACAATATGGCTATGCTTTCTCCCTGCAAATAAATGACTGGCAATGACCAGAGAAGTGAGGGTGGGAGCACAGGTGGAAATTATCAAATAGCATTCAGCCATTCTCTTCTCAACTGTGGAGGCTTGGAGACACTTAAGTCAGAGAGGGATTGAGATGGAGAGAACTCTCAACCTGTAAACACTTCCTAATAAAGGCTCCATTAAGAATACACATAGGAGTATTTTTTTTACTTTACTTATTTTCTTAAAATATATTCAATTTACAATGCTGCATTAATTTCAGGAATAGAGCAAAGATTCAGTGATTTTGTTATACATCACTGTTATTAGGTACTACATTTTGCCTGACTCTCTGCCACCCCACAGATTGCTGTATGCCATGCTTCCCTGTCCTACACTATCTCCTGACATTTGCTGAAACACATGTGCATTGAGTCAGTGATATCATCCAAATAGCTTATCCTCTGTCCTCTCCTTCTCCTCCTGCCTTCAATCTTTTCCAGCATCAGGATCTTTTCCAATGAATTAAATCTTCATGTCAGGTGGCCAAAGTATTGGAGCTTCAGCATCAGTCCTTCCATAGAATATTCATGATTGATTTCCTTTAGAATAAACTAGCGTGATATCCTTACAGTCCAAGGGACTCTCAAGAGTCTCCACCAACAGTGATGTCACAGTATAAAGGTATCAATTCATTGGCACTCAGTGTTTTTTATTTTCCAGCTTTCACATCACTACATGACTACTGGAAAAATCATAACTTTGTCTATAGAAACATTTGTAAGCAAAGTAATGTCTCTGCTTTTTAAAATGTTGTCTAGGTTTGTCATAGCTTTTCTCCCAAGGGTCAAACATCTTTTAATTTCATGGCTGTAACCACCATCCACAGTGATTTTTGAGCCTCTCAAGATAAATTCAGTCACTGTTTGTCCGCCTATCTACCATGAAGTGACGGGACTAGATGCCATGATCTTCATTTTTTGAATGTTGAGTTTAAAGCACTTTTTTCTCTCTCCTTTTTCACCTTCATCAAGAGAGTCTTTAATCGGGTGGTATCATCTGTATATCTGAGCCTATTGATATCTCTCTCCACAAGTTTGATTCCAGCTTGTGCTTCATTCAGACCACCATTTTGCATGAAAAAAGTAAATGACTGGCAATGACCAGAGAAGTGAGGGTGGGAGCACAGGTGGAAATTATCAAATAGCATTCAGCCATTCTCTTCTCAACTGTGGAGGCTTGGAGACACTTAAGTCAGAGAGGGATTGAGATGGAGAGAACTCTCAACCTGTAAACACTTCCTAATAACGGCTCCATTAAGAATACACATAGGAGTTTTCCTTTTACTTTACTTATTTTCTTAAAATATATTCAATTTACAATGCTGCATTAATTTCAGGAATAGAGCAAAGATTCAGTGATTTTGTTATACATCACTGTTATTAGGTACTACATTTTGCCTGACTCTCTGCCACCCCACAGATTGCTGTATGCCATGCTTCCCTGTCCTACACTATCTCCTGACATTTGCTGAAACACATGTGCATTGAGTCAGTGATATCATCCAAATAGCTTATCCTCTGTCCTCTCCTTCTCCTCCTGCCTTCAATCTTTTCCAGCATCAGGATCTTTTCCAATGAATTAAATCTTCATGTCAGGTGGCCAAAGTATTGGAGCTTCAGCATCAGTCCTTCCATAGAATATTCATGATTGATTTCCTTTAGAATAAACTAGCGTGATATCCTTACAGTCCAAGGGACTCTCAAGAGTCTCCACCAACAGTGATGTCACAGTATAAAGGTATCAATTCATTGGCACTCAGTGTTTTTTATTTTCCAGCTTTCACATCACTACATGACTACTGGAAAAATCATAACTTTGTCTATAGAAACATTTGTAAGCAAAGTAATGTCTCTGCTTTTTAAAATGTTGTCTAGGTTTGTCATAGCTTTTCTCCCAAGGGTCAAACATCTTTTAATTTCATGGCTGTAACCACCATCCACAGTGATTTTTGAGCCTCTCAAGATAAATTCAGTCACTGTTTGTCCGCCTATCTACCATGAAGTGACGGGACTAGATGCCATGATCTTCATTTTTTGAATGTTGAGTTTAAAGCACTTTTTTCTCTCTCCTTTTTCACCTTCATCAAGAGAGTCTTTAATCGGGGTGGTATCATCTGTATATCTGAGCCTATTGATATCTCTCTCCACAAGTTTGATTCCAGCTTGTGCTTCATTCAGACCACCATTTTGCATGATGTACTATGCATGTAAGTTAAATAAACAAGGATATAAAACAGCCTTGGGGTACACCTTTGCCAATTTGGAATCAGTCCATTGTTCTGTGCATGGTTATAACTGTTGCTTCTTGACCAACACACAGATTTTGCAGGAGATGGGTAAAGTGGTCTATTATTCCCACCTTTTTATGGAACATCCACAGTTTGCAGTGATCGACACAAAGTTTTTAGCATAGGCAGTGGAGATGTTTTTTTCTGGAATTGTCCTCTTTTTTCTAGAATCCAATAGATGTTGGTAATTTCATCTCCAGTTCCTATGCCTTTTGTAAATTCAGCTTGTACATCTGGAAATTCTTGGTTCAGAACTGTTAAATCCAATTTTGAAGGATTTTGCACATGACCTTACTAGCATGTTAAAGGAGTGCAACTGTGTAATTGTGTGTTATTTTAAACTTTGTTTGGCATTGCCCTTCTTTGAGACTGGAATGAAATCCCAATAACATTTCCAGTCTTGTGGCCACTGCTTAATTTTCCAGTTAGTTATATTCTGATTTTTATATTCTCTTCCATTAAAGGTTATTATAAGATACTGCATATAGTTCTCTGTGATTTACAGTAGGGTTTTCCTTATTGTTAATTTTATATATAGCAGTGTGTATATTTTAATTCCACACTTTCCATATTTTAATCCTAATCTATGTCCCCATCCATTTCCCTTTTGGCAACCATAGTATTTTAAATAAATAAATAAATAAATAAATATATATATATATAGGTTGCATTTGGGAATCACTTCATTCCCTAAGAAAAAATGGGTGTAATGTGAAACTGTACCATTAGCCTTCAGTTTGGAATCATAATATCCTTGTCATCAGTTCATAACTACTGATAGCAGTGAGAGTCAGCACATTGAAAGAAAATGAAATACTTTCATTCTCTTGGAATCTTTTATTTTAATTTTGGCCTATTTTATTGGTTTTTTATTTATTTATTTTTCATCCATCTTTATTCTTCAGCCTGTGTGGGCCTCCCCTTGCAGTGGCCTCTCTCATTCCAGAGCACTGGCTCATAATTGGACACATAGGTCCAGCCATTCCATCGCATGTGGGATCTTCCCAAGTCAGGGATCTAACTGGCACCCTTGCACTGCAAGGTGGACTCCTTACCCACTGTACCACCAGCAAAGCCCTCTTGGAAGCTTTTTCTAAAGCTGAAAATTAGAAGTGGTTTTTTTTTACGTAGGGTATTGCCAATTTTCAGTCCATTGTTCTGTGCATGGTTATAACCAACACACAGATTTTGCAGGAGATGGGTAAAGTGGTCTATTATTCCCACCTTTTTATGGAACATCCACAGTTTGCAGTGATCGACACAAAGTTTTTAGCATAGGCAGTGGAGATGTTTTTTTCTGGAATTGTCCTCTTTTTTCTAGAATCCAATAGATGTTGGTAATTTCATCTCCAGTTCCTATGCCTTTTGTAAATTCAGCTTGTACATCTGGAAATTCTTGGTTCAGAACTGTTAAATCCAATTTTGAAGGATTTTGCACATGACCTTACTAGCATGTTAAAGGAGTGCAACTGTGTAATTGTGTGTTATTTTAAACTTTGTTTGGCATTGCCCTTCTTTGAGACTGGAATGAAATCCCAATAACATTTCCAGTCTTGTGGCCACTGCTTAATTTTCCAGTTAGTTATATTCTGATTTTTATATTCTCTTCCATTAAAGGTTATTATAAGATACTGCATATAGTTCTCTGTGATTTACAGTAGGGTTTTCCTTATTGTTAATTTTATATATAGCAGTGTGTATATTTTAATTCCACACTTTCCATATTTTAATCCTAATCTATGTCCCCATCCATTTCCCTTTTGGCAACCATAGTATTTTAAATAAATAAATAAATAAATAAATATATATATATATAGGTTGCATTTGGGAATCACTTCATTCCCTAAGAAAAAATGGGTGTAATGTGAAACTGTACCATTAGCCTTCAGTTTGGAATCATAATATCCTTGTCATCAGTTCATAACTACTGATAGCAGTGAGAGTCAGCACATTGAAAGAAAATGAAATACTTTCATTCTCTTGGAATCTTTTATTTTAATTTTGGCATCTTTTTTTTGTTTGATTTTAATTTATTTATTTTTCATCCATCTTTATTCTTCAGCCTGTGTGGGCCTCCCCTTGCAGTGGCCTCTCTCATTCCAGAGCACTGGCTCATAATTGGACACATAGGTCCAGCCATTCCATCGCATGTGGGATCTTCCCAAGTCAGGGATCTAACTGGCACCCTTGCACTGCAAGGTGGACTCCTTACCCACTGTACCACCAGCAAAGCCCTCTTGGAAGCTTTTTCTAAAGCTGAAAATTAGAAGTGGTTTTCTTTTTTACTGTCAGACCACTCTTTGGGAAGGGGAGGTGTCAATGTATAGTGTGTAAGCTATTTCCTCAAATCAACCCCTCACCTACTTGCCATATGCTTAAATTTCTGCACAATAGAGTCACTTTTTCCAACCCCACATTAGAGAGACAGGCACAGGAAGAAAGAAATTCCACATGAGGATGAAAGTAGCTCTCCTCTGAAGCAAGAAGATTTGTAGTAAACTACTTTTCACATTGGGATTCCCAAGTGGTGCTAGTGGTAAAGAATCTGCCTGCCAATGCAGGAGACAACAGATGAGAGTTCACTCCTTGGGTTGGGAAGATCCTCTGGAGGATCACATGGCAACTCACTCTAGTAATCTTGCCTGGGGAATCCCATGGACAGAGGAGCCTGACAGAGGCAGAGGGCTGCAAAGAGTCAGTCATAATTGAAGTTCCTTAGCATACAACACACTTTTCACATTTGTTGGAAGTGGAATAAATAAAAAATGATTTGACCTATGAGAAACTGATTTTCAATACTACTTGAGTTAAAAACAGCCTAAAAAATCTTTAAAAAACCTTCTTCTAATGTTATTCCCAGAATTAGGGTCTCTGTATCATACAGCTCTAGGAGATGCCATTCTCTTGGCCATCTGGGTGAATCTGGCAGCAAAGTTGTTTAAGCCTATGCAGCTGTACATCATAGCCACATCCATATCTCTCTGAGCATGAATGAAACCTCTTAGCAGTTTTGAAAATGGCTTTAACCAGTGCAGATTGCTAGTTAAGTAGGCTAAGATCTTAAATAACCAGTGAACAATGGGCATATCAACAGGACCTCTCCAACTTTCCATGATTTTAACCTGATTTATAATAAGTATGGAAGTTTTCAAGTCATCCTTCCAAGAACAGAGTCAGCTTTCTGTCTGTGAGGACTGTGTTCTTATTATCATTACTGACTTTCTTCAGTGTTCTTGATTGATTTCTTCTCTTGAACACTATAGACCAGCAAAAAAATGAATAGAAATATTTTAATCACAGATGATTCATTTACATGTAATACTTGTAATTTCTTAATCAACTCAATGTACATTATTCTTTGAACCTTCCCAAATGGGTGAATGTTGTTCACAAGACAAATCATAGGACTGACAGTCCAGAAAATTAGGAAATTGTCTGTTTACATGAGTATTACCAGGGCTGTGAAGCTGTCCTACATTTTCTCTCCCCATCGCCCCCATTCCCCTCACATATCTGACCTAATCCACTATGTTTTCCAATCACCATCCTTTGGCCCTGACAAAACCATGCATTCCCTTCATCAGTCAAGTAGAAACAGGCATATTAACATTTTTTGTTTAATTATTTATTCCTTTGTTAAAACATAAAGCCAAATGCTAGACGAATTCACTTCCCCAGGAAAGAAGGGAGACAAGGTCTATATTTTGCTTTATTTTGGGTGAGGTCACTTTCATGAAACGGGCAACCTGTGCAGGGCCTAATTCAGCTATCTCCTTTATCCTCATCAATCTAACCCAGGTTCATGTGATAGAACTCTGCACATATATTTCCCCCCTACTATGGCTCCTGTCACTCTTGTTTCCTGACCTACACACAAAACCTCCGCAGACTTCCAAGAAGGCACCTCCTTGCAGCCAGTTAATCAGCATCTTGTTCCCTTGTTGCAGTCTGGCTAGGCTAAGTAGACAGTGTCACTATTAAGCTACTGCGAATCAGATGCCATGTCACACATGCGGTTTCAGTCTCCTGCCTGGTGACACTGTGATGGCCGGCCCTCTGGACAAGCAGCCTGGAATCTCATTAGCCTCTTTCCCGACTGTAGCATTGCATGTTAAGCATCTGTCTCTTCTGATTGCAGCCCTTAGCTTGAGGCCTTTGGGGAGCATGCTTCTAGTCTAAATGCTTTGTTACCACTCTAGTTTTGGACTTTTCAAACCATTCTGGCTGGCTGTCCAGCTAGATATCACCAATCAGTTTCTCCTCATCTACAACTACATTAATATTGTTCTCCAGTGCAATGCCCTTTCTGTTTACATTAATCTAACAGATCACTGAGGTTTTGATTTTTATCCTGGTCAAGATCTTGTACAGATATTTTTTCTGGTTTATTTCACAATCCTTGGTTATTCTACTTCCTGTGTCAGGATTCTTATTTAAACTGAGGTTCCCAATCAGTTTTCCACTGATTTGATTAACATAGGGCAAGGTAACCTGAATCTCCAGTTTGTTAAACAAGTCTTGCAAATATCAACATTTAACACTTGGTTCAGTTGGTATAACTACATTACATCTCAGGTTCTACTAAAATAGCCAATTAATGCTTTTGGGGAGAATCTGATAACTATTCTCAGATAGAAAGGAAAACAAACTAGGCAATCCTAAAGGAGATAAACCCTGAATATTTATTTCTCTCCTTTGTTTTAAAACATAACAGCCATTATACTGACCTAATCCACTATGTTTTCCAATCACCATCCTTTGGCCCTGACAAAACCATGCATTCCCTTCATCAGTCAAGTAGAAACAGGCATATTAACATTTTTTGTTTAATTATTTATTCCTTTGTTAAAACATAAAGCCAAATGCTAGACGAATTCACTTCCCCAGGAAAGAAGGGAGACAAGGTCTATATTTTGCTTTATTTTGGGTGAGGTCACTTTCATGAAACGGGCAACCTGTGCAGGGCCTAATTCAGCTATCTCCTTTATCCTCATCAATCTAACCCAGGTTCATGTGATAGAACTCTGCACATATATTTCCCCCCTACTATGGCTCCTGTCACTCTTGTTTCCTGACCTACACACAAAACCTCCGCAGACTTCCAAGAAGGCACCTCCTTGCAGCCAGTTAATCAGCATCTTGTTCCCTTGTTGCAGTCTGGCTAGGCTAAGTAGACAGTGTCACTATTAAGCTACTGCGAATCAGATGCCATGTCACACATGCGGTTTCAGTCTCCCTGCCTGGTGACACTGTGATGGCCGGCCCTCTGGACAAGCAGCCTGGAATCTCATTAGCCTCTTTCCCGACTGTAGCATTGCATGTTAAGCATCTGTCTCTTCTGATTGCAGCCCTTAGCTTGAGGCCTTTGGGGAGCATGCTTCTAGTCTAAATGCTTTGTTACCACTCTAGTTTTTGGACTTTTCAAACCATTCTGGCTGGCTGTCCAGCTAGATATCACCAATCAGTTTCTCCTCATCTACAACTACATTAATATTGTTCTCCAGTGCAATGCCCTTTCTGTTTACATTAATCTAACAGATCACTGAGGTTTTGATTTTTATCCTGGTCAAGATCTTGTACAGATATTTTTTCTGGTTTATTTCACAATCCTTGGTTATTCTACTTCCTGTGTCAGGATTCTTATTTAAACTGAGGTTCCCAATCAGTTTTCCACTGATTTGATTAACATAGGGCAAGGTAACCTGAATCTCCAGTTTGTTAAACAAGTCTTGCAAATATCAACATTTAACACTTGGTTCAGTTGGTATAACTACATTACATCTCAGGTTCTACTAAAATAGCCAATTAATGCTTTTGGGGAGAATCTGATAACTATTCTCAGATAGAAAGGAAAACAAACTAGGCAATCCTAAAGGAGATTAACCCTGAATATTTATTGGAAGGTCTGATACTAAACCTGAAGCTTCAATACTTTGGACACCAGATGCAAAGGCCTGACTCATTGGGAAAGACCCTAATGCTGGAAAGATTGAGGACAGAAGAAGAGCTGACAGAGTATGAAATGGTTGGATGGCATCTCCAACTCAATGAACATGAATTTGGGCAAATTTTGAAAGATAGTTAGGACAGGGAATTCTGGCATGTTGCAGTCCAAGGGATCACAAAAAGTAGGACCTGACTTAGTGACTGAACAGCAACAAATTCCATGATTATCAGTCAGTTCAGTTGCTCAGTCTCGATAATAGGACCATGCTTCATTCATGGTCCTGGCATCATGTTTGGCACTCTGTAGGGACTCACTAATGTTTACTTATTTTTATTGAATAGTATCGAGAGTTCACTAACGACAAGTATGATGTGGTAGATATGTCATGGACTTAGAATGAGGCTCCAGACCTCAGAATGCCAGCCTTTGCTTGTGTGACTGAGGGCTTTTCAGTCTCCTGAGACTGGGCTTCATATTCTGTGACTTCTTACCACATATTGTTTTTATAATGACTGAATCAAGTAAGAAGATGAGAAAAATGCCCAATGTATAGCACATGCTAACACAAAACAGAATCTGGCTTTCTTTTCTCTCGCCTTCCCTTTTGATACTGATTTTGAAGGTGACTTTGAGAGACATGTATCCTTTAACACCTGAAGCCTCTGATACTCCAGAGACCTCATTGTGTCTCAAGTATTTTTGGTTGCATGTTAAGTGACCTGAAGCCATTAATGATTTACCTATTGGTTTTAAGCTAATATGTCCCTAAAGGTGCTTTTGTAACACAAGCAGAGGCAAGCAAAGGGTTGAACCATTTATTCTGTGGATTTGATTGATGTCAACAGGCAATGTGGACAGCTGAGGTCCAAATGCACACTTTTTTCTTTTTATTTAATGGCAAGATTGATTTTGGCCTGAATCATCTGAATAATTGCCTTAATTCCCCAAAGATATGACTTTTCCTTTGTGGCTGTAGACAGCTATAGGAAGCAAGTATTATTTTAACCTTCTGAAAACATGGAAACTCTTAAACACAGAGAGGTTAATTGGTTTGACAAATGTCACACAGCTCTCAGTCTTGAAGCTGAGAGACTGCTCCAGGTCTCCAGGCTACTCCTTCTCTCAATCCATTACAGAAAACTATTAAAACTTCTTAAACACAGTGATGCTTTAAATAGAAATAACAGCCTTTATAATCACAGATTTCTTTCCTTTTGGGTATGGAAAATCATAGTCTGAAGCTAGTATAGTAATGAAGTAATCACCTGTGAAGAATTTTTATTTTGTCCATTACCTAAATGTCACATATTCTCCTGTCTAAAACTAATTCTTTATACTCAGGTAAACCAGACAATAGATGGTTGAGAAATAAACAAATAAGGAAGGTTATAGCTTTTTTTTTTAATCAAATGATCAGTAATGCTACTGGGAGTCATGAATTCATCCATTCAATTAAGTGATTTATAGCTCCTTCTATGAGCATAGTTATGTGCTGTGGAAAGATAAAGCACATCTCAAGTTTCCATTGAAATTCACTTCTCATAATAATGAGTGAGGTGCAGCCCTGGGGAAAGATCTATACCAAGGGTGTAAAACATTACGATTCCCACCCTGGTTTTACCCCTGTGGGATGAATCATCAATGCCCATGAGGAGTGGAAACTATGGTACCAAGTTGCACTAACACTTATCAATTTTATTTAGAAGCCAGTGAGATCATGTAAATGAAATGACAGAAAATGTTGAAGAAATATATGAATGAATTAATGATTTACCTTAACACCTGAAGCCTCTGATACTCCAGAGACCTCATTGTGTCTCAAGTATTTTTGGTTGCATGTTAAGTGACCTGAAGCCATTAATGATTTACCTATTGGTTTTAAGCTAATATGTCCCTAAAGGTGCTTTTGTAACACAAGCAGAGGCAAGCAAAGGGTTGAACCATTTATTCTGTGGATTTGATTGATGTCAACAGGCAATGTGGACAGCTGAGGTCCAAATGCACACTTTTTTCTTTTTATTTAATGGCAAGATTGATTTTGGCCTGAATCATCTGAATAATTGCCTTAATTCCCCAAAGATATGACTTTTCCTTTGTGGCTGTAGACAGCTATAGGAAGCAAGTATTATTTTAACCTTCTGAAAACATGGAAACTCTTAAACACAGAGAGGTTAATTGGTTTGACAAATGTCACACAGCTCTCAGTCTTGAAGCTGAGAGACTGCTCCAGGTCTCCAGGCTACTCCTTCTCTCAATCCATTACAGAAAACTATTAAAACTTCTTAAACACAGTGATGCTTTAAATAGAAATAACAGCCTTTATAATCACAGATTTCTTTCCTTTTGGGTATGGAAAATCATAGTCTGAAGCTAGTATAGTAATGAAGTAATCACCTGTGAAGAATTTTTATTTTGTCCATTACCTAAATGTCACATATTCTCCTGTCTAAAACTAATTCTTTATACTCAGGTAAACCAGACAATAGATGGTTGAGAAATAAACAAATAAGGAAGGTTATAGCTTTTTTTTTTAATCAAATGATCAGTAATGCTACTGGGAGTCATGAATTCATCCATTCAATTAAGTGATTTATAGCTCCTTCTATGAGCATAGTTATGTGCTGTGGAAAGATAAAGCACATCTCAAGTTTCCATTGAAATTCACTTCTCATAATAATGAGTGAGGTGCAGCCCTGGGGAAAGATCTATACCAAGGGTGTAAAACATTACGATTCCCACCCTGGTTTTACCCCTGTGGGATGAATCATCAATGCCCATGAGGAGTGGAAACTATGGTACCAAGTTGCACTAACACTTATCAATTTTATTTAGAAGCCAGTGAGATCATGTAAATGAAATGACAGAAAATGTTGAAGAAATATATGAATGAATTACTATAATCTTTCTCTTAAGGGAAGAAAACAAGACTATGATTAGTACAAGACTGTATTTAAGCACCAATTCCATGGAATGAATGTTATGAACCCGTGAATCTTGAGAAAGAAAAATTCATATCTGCACTCATAGTCAAAAATAACCCTATTTTTAAAACTGGTTCTTGGACTGGAATTTTCATTTATAGACTGCCTTTAACTTTATGTTAACAAATGCAATGCTGTGCACTCTCAGTTTAACCTCTTATTACACGAGCCATTGGGGAACAGGTCATTAGTCCTATTTTTCCCTTAGGTAATTTGAAGTCCATATAGGTAAGTTCAACACCATGCTCAAGATCACATAACAAGCTACTCTTTAAAGATAGAATCTGTAACTATGGGAAGTAGAATTAGAATTGCCCTCTTCAAATATAAGCATAATATCATAAAGAAAATGAAGGAGTATGTTAAATTAAGTTACTTGCTTCCATTTTGTGGAGGAGGATGCTGAACTAATCCAAGTATTTAAATTACCTGTAAAGTTCAGTCATAGTTGTATGTCAGCTCCTTTCCCCCAAAGTAATTGAAAGCCCCGGACACCACATTTGGCTCTGCCTCAAGTGTCACTGCACTTCATGGCCTGTTGTTTCATAACACTGGAACCCTTTGAAATGTGAAAGAAACTAGGCACAAAATGAAATTTAAGATGCTTCAAATCTACTCTTAATAGTTTAAGGACTAATTTGCTCTGTGACTTTGAACAAATCACCAAATTTCCTTTAACTTTCCTTCATTTAAAAAACTGGAATAATACCTCTTTTCCTACTTCCCTTTTATGTGAAAAGACTATGTGAGCATGTACTATAATAACAAAAAATAATAATATGAAGGTTAAAATGCCTTACAAAGCAAGATTTTTCTTAAGAGGTTTCTCTAATGATATTATAGGAAAAGATAGCATATATGATCTTCAATCCAAGGGTTCTGAGCATCTACCTAACAAGTTCTATAGAAAGGGTAAAGAAATATGGCAGAATCATGAGAATTAAAGCAGGATCCTCAAACTAAGTAGATGTGATAACTAAATACAGGTTAGCTCACAGTGAGAGTGCTACTCATTGAAGACTGAACATATGATGCACATTTAAAAAATGCAAAACTTCACATAGAAGAAATTTAACTTTCATAGAAGAATAGCGATCTATGTTGATATGACAGGTTGGTAGGACAAAGGAGGGCAAGAAGAAGGAGTCATCATTTCTGTGAAGCATGTAACCTCCATAAGAACAGGGCTTCTGATCTGTATTGTTCATTGAGCATGCCAGGGCCAGCTACCTTGTAAAGTCACCATGCATATGTGTGAATGGACCAATGAAGGTCTGCAGGTGAAAATTAGCCATCGTATTAGAGAAAACTAGGTTATCTTTCCGACAAGAGTAAATTCACCATGAAGCTCAGGAGATGATAACTTTGAAAAAGTAAGTTGCAGCCAAAGCTGAGAATAATATGAAATAGAAGAACCAAAGCCTCCTATTATTTGGAGCCATGAAGAATCCTAGCAATGTTAAATATGTTAATTTAGGTTCAACAGACACTCAGGCAGAGGAAGGTTTATAGATGTCATCTAGGGAATCCATTACGCTCTTCCCTAATATGAATTGTGTTGTTATATATGCAAGTGTGGTTCTCACAGGTGGGCTTAGCTTTCTGTTAGAATGCCTAAGGCAGTATGTACCATGAGATAGTCAAAGAGATACTGATCAATGTCCTGAAAGGCGATGTATGTATGTTCTAGGCACAAAATGAAATTTAAGATGCTTCAAATCTACTCTTAATAGTTTAAGGACTAATTTGCTCTGTGACTTTGAACAAATCACCAAATTTCCTTTAACTTTCCTTCATTTAAAAAACTGGAATAATACCTCTTTTCCTACTTCCCTTTTATGTGAAAAGACTATGTGAGCATGTACTATAATAACAAAAAATAATAATATGAAGGTTAAAATGCCTTACAAAGCAAGATTTTTCTTAAGAGGTTTCTCTAATGATATTATAGGAAAAGATAGCATATATGATCTTCAATCCAAGGGTTCTGAGCATCTACCTAACAAGTTCTATAGAAAGGGTAAAGAAATATGGCAGAATCATGAGAATTAAAGCAGGATCCTCAAACTAAGTAGATGTGATAACTAAATACAGGTTAGCTCACAGTGAGAGTGCTACTCATTGAAGACTGAACATATGATGCACATTTAAAAAATGCAAAACTTCACATAGAAGAAATTTAACTTTCATAGAAGAATAGCGATCTATGTTGATATGACAGGTTGGTAGGACAAAGGAGGGCAAGAAGAAGGAGTCATCATTTCTGTGAAGCATGTAACCTCCATAAGAACAGGGCTTCTGATCTGTATTGTTCATTGAGCATGCCAGGGCCAGCTACCTTGTAAAGTCACCATGCATATGTGTGAATGGACCAATGAAGGTCTGCAGGTGAAAATTAGCCATCGTATTAGAGAAAACTAGGTTATCTTTCCGACAAGAGTAAATTCACCATGAAGCTCAGGAGATGATAACTTTGAAAAAGTAAGTTGCAGCCAAAGCTGAGAATAATATGAAATAGAAGAACCAAAGCCTCCTATTATTTGGAGCCATGAAGAATCCTAGCAATGTTAAATATGTTAATTTAGGTTCAACAGACACTCAGGCAGAGGAAGGTTTATAGATGTCATCTAGGGAATCCATTACGCTCTTCCCTAATATGAATTGTGTTGTTATATATGCAAGTGTGGTTCTCACAGGTGGGCTTAGCTTTCTGTTAGAATGCCTAAGGCAGTATGTACCATGAGATAGTCAAAGAGATACTGATCAATGTCCTGAAAGGCGATGTATGTATGTTCTATAAAGAATCATTTAATCACATATTTGGGGGAACTTCATAATTAATTATATCTAGCTTTGTATCATAATGTTTCAAGTTTTGTGTGTGTGTTCACCACATTCTAAAAATATCAACTGTTTCTCTGCCTTTCCTATGTGTGTGGCCCAGGTTCAGTCAGGTTGTAGGCACTTAAGAGTGACTGTGCAAATAAAAATACATATGAATTCATCAAGTAATCTATTCAGCTGAAATAGCTTTTTTTTTCTAACATGTGAAAACATTATGCTTATTATTTAATTGAGATTAATCTCTTCGGTTATATGGTTGAACGTCTTTAATGTTCAAATACATCTTCCAGTGCTTCTGAGATGTTTCAATGTGCTGAATTCAGTTTCAATATCCTTTCTTAAGGACTTCCCAAATAGTTGAAGCTACTAACATAAGAGACCTAAAAAATATCCCTATATCTGTCTTTTATCTAGTAAAAAGCATCTTGAGCATCCATTCCTTATAACTGGAATTTATGAAAATAAAATATGTGATGTGAATTTTTCAAATAAGTAAGCCTCCATTTACATCAAAATTGAAGGAGGAAAGGGAAAGGTAATATCCTCTGAAAACTGTAATTGGTGGCCCCCCATGAGGAGGAAATGAACTTCCATCAAGAATGATAAAACCATGGCATAAACATCTCAATCTATAAAAATTAACCCCAAAATAACAAGTAGAATTTGATTCTGAAATTTAGTTTTTATTCTAGCAATACATATTCTAGCAATTCTATGGATTTTATATAAATGCATCTCAGCAAGATGTAAACAGTATTATTAGAGACTTCTAATGAACTTTCAACTCTTTTGAGAAATGAGAATTGTCTTACCAGTAATTTTACCAATGGAGTTTACTAAAGGTGTACTAATAAAAGGAAGCATGCACAAGCTTTCTCTTTGTACCAGAAACATAGGTCTTCCTAACATTCTTACTGTGGTCTTCTTGTTTTATTGTAGGAATGATAATCTCTATGGCATCATGATCAAACAAATGACGCCAATCACAGTGGTGGAAATATACACACAAGACAGCAGGAAACGTTTGATATGTTGGACTTACTAGTTAAGCCAGTAGAAGGACAGGAGTTACTGCACTTCCATTAAAGTAGGTTCAGGATTTCAACTTCTTTGTGCATTGTCTGGCAGTACTTAAGAATAAAAGACTGGATCTGATTAGAGCAGATAATCACGTGGCTGCTAATAGTTCTAATTAGGCTAGATATATAGATTTGGAACTCAACTTTGAAGGTGTGTGCAGGGCATCTCTGATCTTGAATTTTGAAACAGCCTATATGCAGCCAGGTAGGATTTAGAGTTGTGAAATTGGCTTCTATTGCTTAGAACGTGATGTCAGGCTTTACGTGGACCATAATGCATTTTTACCTTGGCAGTATGTCCCAAGTAAGTGGCTGTTGCTATAGTTGAAACTGAAAGAAAACTGCTTGTGAGCACTCTAGCCTTCAGCAAAGCCTCGCAGGCTGAGACAAAGGCAGATGAGGGCCTCTGCACACAGGATTGGTCCACAAACTCTTACAAACAGCCACAGCTAAGGTTTTAAAAAAGCATATTTGTGAATAGAGACCCTTTAGGTATCTGTTTACTTTTGAACGTTGTTTCATCAGGATGGTGTAGTGTCACCAAAAGTAGTAAGGTCTCATTGATCCTTGGTTGATTATATAAGTATTATCAGCTCTATAAATTAAATGTACTAGATTTCAGAAGAGATGGGTGACATCTCAATTGGAGTTTTTCTCTAAGCTTTCTCTTTTACTTTTATCATGTATAAACCTGTGTCCTCTCCTGGGTGCATTGCCAAATGGCTTCATTAACATCACTCAGGAGAAACATCCACATCATGGAAGTCACTAAAAGTCAAAGCTGTTTAGAGACAATTACAAAATACATAGGATAGTTGGTATTATTTTCTGCTCCTAAAGGTTAATAACAGTGTTGGAAGTGAGTAGACAGAGACACATGACTCAGTGTTTTGAAGAGAAACAAGGCCTTAAATGAAACAATGCCTCTAGTGAAACTAGAGTTCAGAGTTCTATCATCATTTACCAGTTTGAAGACTTCTGATTTGCTCCTACATATGACCCAAACTCATTAATTCAGGAATAAAAATACACAAAAAATGTCCAGTAATTATTATGATTATATATTACACTTTACCCAGGTTTACTACTTTTAATATTTCGCACTGTAAATCTTTGAAGAAGATAAGACTGGACCTAAACTATTAATGCTTAGAATCAACACTTACCTCAACACATACAACCCTACCCTGTGATTCCTAGAACACAGACCTCTGCTCTTTGAAATCTCCCTTTGACTGGCATCTAAAGACTGACCTCATATCAATAGGTCTTAGAATACATCATCTAATCAGATACTAATTCTTACATCACAAATTCTTATAAACTATATCTGGTGCTTTCTAGCCTACCATTTGTCTACACTGAATTATTATAGCATTCTCCCAGTTAAACTTGTTGTCTCCATTGCTTGTCCTCTATCACAGTCTTGGCAATAACTGAGATGCTAAGCTCAAGGGATTTTACAAAAGGGACTGTCCTCAGAGGTGAGATGTTGAGTAACAAAGCCAAAAGGACTTGGTGAAGGACTTGCAGAAGCAAAATCAGGAAGTCTAGATCACCCCTGATGGTCTCTTGCCCAAAGGCTGTACCCCAAAATAGGGCCGGGCTGATAGTTGTCACGGCCACAGAGGAGTACAAACACTGATAGGTACATAGGCAGCATAAACATAACTATCAGAAAACACGGAAACTTTGTATGTGTAGAAAGGAACAAATGGAGGATGACCAGCCCCTGTGAACCCATCCTCCACAGATAAGCCAGAATCACATCTCCAACATGCTCTATTTAGCTGATCCCTCCAGTTACTGTAATGCTCCTTTACGTTTCTTTCTCACCTACAGAATCTAGCCCAAACCTGACACTCAAAATCCTTATTCTTGTCCTGTTGACCTCTCTGACATCACTCCAACACTCTTTACCTCCTGGAATAATTTTAAACCATTACACTGGATTTTTGTAGTTCTCCTCACCAAATAGGTCACTTCTTACTTTTAGGCTTTTGTTTATGGAATTTTCTCTGGAAAATCCTTTCCTCTCTATATACCAATCAACTTCAAATGTTATCTCCTTTCAAAAGTCTTGGCGAAAGCTATATAATCCTATGCATACAGGTGACTCTTGAGTAGTGTGATGGTGAAGAAAACCAGCCCCCACACAGTCTAGAAAGTGAGTATAACTTTAGAGTCCACCCTATGTATCCGTAATTCCTCAATGTCAGGAGTTCAATAGCCCCTAAGTCAACTAGCTGTGGATGGTGCAGTACTGCACTGTAGTATTTACCACTGGACAAAAAGTCCAGGCATAAGTTCACCTGCACAGATCAAAGTTGGGTCATTCAAGAGACAGCTGTATTATTTTTTAGAATTTACCTTATAATTAGATTGGACCATGTGAAATTTTTGCTAATCTGTTATCTTTGACTAAAAAAAAAATGTGGAAGTTTTATGCAGAATCCTTCTCACATTATTTAAGGAGTTCTCATGACAAGGTGAGATGCCATTTCCTCCTCCAGTTGACCATGTTTTGTCAGAACATTTCACTATAACCTTTCATTTCAGTTGGGTCTGCACGACATGTCTCATAGTTTCATGGACTTACACAAGCCCACATGAAGTGATCCCAGTGTTTTCGGATTGCGGTGCTGGAGAAGATTCTTGGGAGTTCCTTGGATTGGAAAGAGGTCAAGAAAGTCAATCCAAAAAGAAATCAACCCACAATATTCATTGAAATGACTGATGCTGAACATTTTGTGAAGAGCTGACTCTTCGGGATAGAGACTGATGTTGGGCAAGTTTGAAGGCAAAGGGAGAATAGGATGGCAGAGAGTGAGATGGTTGGATGGCATCACTGACTTAATGGACATGAATTTGAGCAAACTCTGGGTGATAGTGGAGGACAGGTGAGCCTGACATGCTCCAGTCAATGGGCTCACAAAGAGTTGGACATGATTTAGCAACTGAACAACAAAATGTAGAACCTTATCTCTCTTGACCATAGGAATGTCTAAATTTTAAAAAACCATTACACTGGATTTTTGTAGTTCTCCTCACCAAATAGGTCACTTCTTACTTTTAGGCTTTTGTTTATGGAATTTTCTCTGGAAAATCCTTTCCTCTCTATATACCAATCAACTTCAAATGTTATCTCCTTTCAAAAGTCTTGGCGAAAGCTATATAATCCTATGCATACAGGTGACTCTTGAGTAGTGTGATGGTGAAGAAAACCAGCCCCCACACAGTCTAGAAAGTGAGTATAACTTTAGAGTCCACCCTATGTATCCGTAATTCCTCAATGTCAGGAGTTCAATAGCCCCTAAGTCAACTAGCTGTGGATGGTGCAGTACTGCACTGTAGTATTTACCACTGGACAAAAAGTCCAGGCATAAGTTCACCTGCACAGATCAAAGTTGGGTCATTCAAGAGACAGCTGTATTATTTTTTAGAATTTACCTTATAATTAGATTGGACCATGTGAAATTTTTGCTAATCTGTTATCTTTGACTAAAAAAAAAATGTGGAAGTTTTATGCAGAATCCTTCTCACATTATTTAAGGAGTTCTCATGACAAGGTGAGATGCCATTTCCTCCTCCAGTTGACCATGTTTTGTCAGAACATTTCACTATAACCTTTCATTTCAGTTGGGTCTGCACGACATGTCTCATAGTTTCATGGACTTACACAAGCCCACATGAAGTGATCCCAGTGTTTTCGGATTGCGGTGCTGGAGAAGATTCTTGGGAGTTCCTTGGATTGGAAAGAGGTCAAGAAAGTCAATCCAAAAAGAAATCAACCCACAATATTCATTGAAATGACTGATGCTGAACATTTTGTGAAGAGCTGACTCTTCGGGATAGAGACTGATGTTGGGCAAGTTTGAAGGCAAAGGGAGAATAGGATGGCAGAGAGTGAGATGGTTGGATGGCATCACTGACTTAATGGACATGAATTTGAGCAAACTCTGGGTGATAGTGGAGGACAGGTGAGCCTGACATGCTCCAGTCAATGGGCTCACAAAGAGTTGGACATGATTTAGCAACTGAACAACAAAATGTAGAACCTTATCTCTCTTGACCATAGGAATGTCTCCCAGAGACAGGACAATCTCCTAAAAGTGTTTATTCCTTGTCAGGTAGTTCAATACCTGCAAATGGTGGGTGATACGCATCTCTAGGAAATGGGAGTAAATGGAAGTCCATATTTTATATTTTGTAAGCCATATGGAGCAGGGACTATATAAAGCTTTAATTCTTAATATTTGTTGAGAAATCAACAAACCATATCATGAAAGATTGCAAATCCTTATTCATCAGTTCTCATAAGCAAAATAAATGGTTGAAAATGATATTATTTTATATTTTTTGGAAAATTTGACCTAGGTTTGTAAAGATCTAACCATTCACCACCACATATTTTTCCAGTTTTTATTATTATTATTATTTTGCTTTTGCAGAGTTTTGTTGTTTACAGCTCAATATAATCCCAAATCCATCATAGATATATCACTGATCCCTCCCTCCTGACCTGCCTCCCACTTCCACTCATCTCTTCCCTGCAGGTTGCTGCATAGCCCCCATGTAAGATCCTTTAGTTTCACAGTGCATTCACAATGGTTATCTCTTTTACATATGATAATGTAGACTTCCATGTTGCTCTTTCCAAACTCCTCAGCCCAGCCACTCATCCCTCCCTGCGATGTCCATAAGTCTGTTCTCTCTGTTTCTCCATTGCTGCTCTGTATGTGTATTTATCAGTACCATCTTACTAGATTCCATATATATGTGCTAATATATTGTACTTGTCCTTCTCTTTTTGACTTACTTCACTTTGTATAATAGTTTCTAGATCCATCCACCTCATTAGGACTGATTCTTCTGCATTTCTTTTTACAGCTGAGAAGTACCCCATTGCATATATGTACCAGGGCTTTTTTATACAATCATTCCTTGATGGACATCTAGCTTGCCTCCATGTTCTAATTATTGTATAGAGTGCTATAATCAACATTGGGATACAGGTGCTTCTTTCAGTTTTGATTTCATCAGGGTATAAGCCTAAGAGTGGGATTCCTGGGTCAAATGATGCTTCTATCCTTAGGTTTTAATGGACATGAATTTGAGCTCTGGGTGATAGTGGAGGACAGGTGAGCCTGACATGCTCCAGTCAATGGGCTCACAAAGAGTTGGACATGATTTAGCAACTGAACAACAAAATGTAGAACCTTATCTCTCTTGACCATAGGAATGTCTCCCAGAGACAGGACAATCTCCTAAAAGTGTTTATTCCTTGTCAGGTAGTTCAATACCTGCAAATGGTGGGTGATACGCATCTCTAGGAAATGGGAGTAAATGGAAGTCCATATTTTATATTTTGTAAGCCATATGGAGCAGGGACTATATAAAGCTTTAATTCTTAATATTTGTTGAGAAATCAACAAACCATATCATGAAAGATTGCAAATCCTTATTCATCAGTTCTCATAAGCAAAATAAATGGTTGAAAATGATATTATTTTATATTTTTTGGAAAATTTGACCTAGGTTTGTAAAGATCTAACCATTCACCACCACATATTTTTCCAGTTTTTATTATTATTATTATTTTGCTTTTGCAGAGTTTTGTTGTTTACAGCTCAATATAATCCCAAATCCATCATAGATATATCACTGATCCCTCCCTCCTGACCTGCCTCCCACTTCCACTCATCTCTTCCCTGCAGGTTGCTGCATAGCCCCCATGTAAGATCCTTTAGTTTCACAGTGCATTCACAATGGTTATCTCTTTTACATATGATAATGTAGACTTCCATGTTGCTCTTTCCAAACTCCTCAGCCCAGCCACTCATCCCTCCCTGCGATGTCCATAAGTCTGTTCTCTCTGTTTCTCCATTGCTGCTCTGTATGTGTATTTATCAGTACCATCTTACTAGATTCCATATATATGTGCTAATATATTGTACTTGTCCTTCTCTTTTTGACTTACTTCACTTTGTATAATAGTTTCTAGATCCATCCACCTCATTAGGACTGATTCTTCTGCATTTCTTTTTACAGCTGAGAAGTACCCCATTGCATATATGTACCAGGGCTTTTTTATACAATCATTCCTTGATGGACATCTAGCTTGCCTCCATGTTCTAATTATTGTATAGAGTGCTATAATCAACATTGGGATACAGGTGCTTCTTTCAGTTTTGATTTCATCAGGGTATAAGCCTAAGAGTGGGATTCCTGGGTCAAATGATGCTTCTATCCTTAGGTTTTTAAGGAATCTCCATACCGTCTTCCATAGTGACTGTATCAATTTACAGTCCCATCAGCAATGCAAGAGTGTTCCCTTTTCTCTGCACCCTCTTCAGCATGTATCATCTGAAGATTTGTTGATGATGGTCCTTCTGACTGGTGTGAGGTGATATCTCATTGTAGTTTTGATTTGCATTTCTCTAATAATAAGTGAGGTTGAGCATCTTTTCATGTGTCTTTTGGCCACCTATATGTCTTCTTTGCGTAGATGTCTCTTTAGGTCTTTTTCCTGTTTTTTGATTGGGTTGTTTTGTTTTTTTGTATTGAGTTGTCTGAGCTGCTTGTCTATTTTGAAAATTAATTCTTTGAAGGTTCTTTCATTTGCTAGGGCTTTTGCCCATTCTGTGGGCTGTCTGTTCACCTTGTTTGTTTCTGTTGCTGTGCAAATGCTTTTTTCTAATAATATTTTTATTTTCTTATATTTTTACAGAGTTTTGTTGTTTGCAGATATGCATGTTCCCAGATCAGTCATATACCTGGCCCCCTTCCTCCTCCAACCGCCTCCCAATCCCCCCATTCCACCCCTCCAACCATTGAACCATGCCCCTGCAGGATCCACTATTCCCACAGAGCAATGTCAATAGCTATCTTCTTCACATATGTAAAGGTTTCCATGTTACTCTGTCTATGCCTCCCACACACTGTTCATTCCCAACAATGTCCATATGTCTTTTCTCTATGTCTGTTTTTCCATCACTTCACTGCATGTGTTATCATTACCATCCTACTAGATTCCATATATATGTGTTAGAGTGCTGTACTTGTCTTTCTCTTTTTGACTTGCTTCACTTTTTATAGTAGGTTCTATATTCATCCACCTCATTAGGACTGATTCTTCTGCATTTCTTTTTACAGCTGAGAAGTACTCTATTGTATATATGTACCAGAGTTTTTTTATCCATTCATTCGTCGATGGGCATCTAGGTTACTTCCATGTTCTAGCTATTGTATAGAGAGCTGCAATGAACATTGGGTACAGGTGCTTCTTTCAGTCTTGATTTCATCAGGGTATAACCCTAGTAGTGGGGTTGTTGAGTCATATGGTGCTTCTATTTTTAGTTTTTGAAAGAGTCTCCATGCTATCTTCTACAGTGTCTGTATCAATTTACATTACCACCAGCAATGCAAGAGTGTTCCCTTTTCTCTGCACCCTCTCCAGCATTTATAGTCTGTCGATTTGTTGATGATGGCCATTCTGATTGGTGTGAGGTGATATCTCATTGTAGTTTTGATTTGCATTTCTCTAATAATAAGCGAGGTTGAGCATCGTTTCATGTGCTTTTTGGTCATCTGTACATCCTCTTGGTGAGATGTCTCTTTAGGTCTTTTTCCCATTTTTTGATTGGGTTGTTTGTTCTTCCTGTGCTGAGTTTTCTGAGTTGCTTGTACATTTTGGAGATTAATTCTTTGTCTGTTATTTTATTTGCTATTATATTCTCCCATTCTGTGGGCTGTCTGTTCAGCTTTTTTGTAATTTCTTTTGCTGTACAAAAGCTTTTAAGTTTCATTAGGTCCCACATGTTAATTTTTGTTTTTGTTTTGCTCTTCTAGTAGGCAGGTCATGGAAGATATTGCTTTGATTTATGTCCTTGAGGATTTTGCCTATATTCTCCTCTAAGAGTTTTGTGGTTTCTGGTCTTACATTTAGGTCTTTAATCCATTTTGAGTTGATCTTTGTGTGTGGTATCAGGGAATGTTCCAACTTCATTGTTTTGCATGTAGCTGTTCAGTTTTCCCAGCACCATTTGTTCATCTACACATTTCTTTAAAGAATTCCTTAACTGACTTAATAAAATGAGAGAGTCCTTATAATGGATCAAATACACTCAATAGCTAAAGGCCAGAGTTCAGACAGTAGCTTTTATACAAAGCATATTAATACATAAAATTAACCAGTGAGTGGATGAGGTATCTTGTAGTTTCCTTAACATCCTTGGGCAGTGAAAGCCCCAGCTAATATTATTTGATGTAATTTAAAGTACAAGGGCCTGTGGAAGCCGAGGTCCAAATGGGGATGACAATCAGACGTGATGTTTGAGGGGCTATAGATTTATAGCCTATTTCCAATCACTTTGCCTGCTCTATTCATAAAAAGAAAATTGCTCTCTTTCCATGTTCTAGCTATTGTATAGAGAGCTGCAATGAACATTGGGTACAGGTGCTATTAACCCTAGTAGTGGGGTTGTTGAGTCATATGGTGCTTCTATTTTTAGTTTTTGAAAGAGTCTCCATGCTATCTTCTACAGTGTCTGTATCAATTTACATTACCACCAGCAATGCAAGAGTGTTCCCTTTTCTCTGCACCCTCTCCAGCATTTATAGTCTGTCGATTTGTTGATGATGGCCATTCTGATTGGTGTGAGGTGATATCTCATTGTAGTTTTGATTTGCATTTCTCTAATAATAAGCGAGGTTGAGCATCGTTTCATGTGCTTTTTGGTCATCTGTACATCCTCTTGGTGAGATGTCTCTTTAGGTCTTTTTCCCATTTTTTGATTGGGTTGTTTGTTCTTCCTGTGCTGAGTTTTCTGAGTTGCTTGTACATTTTGGAGATTAATTCTTTGTCTGTTATTTTATTTGCTATTATATTCTCCCATTCTGTGGGCTGTCTGTTCAGCTTTTTTGTAATTTCTTTTGCTGTACAAAAGCTTTTAAGTTTCATTAGGTCCCACATGTTAATTTTTGTTTTTGTTTTGCTCTTCTAGTAGGCAGGTCATGGAAGATATTGCTTTGATTTATGTCCTTGAGGATTTTGCCTATATTCTCCTCTAAGAGTTTTGTGGTTTCTGGTCTTACATTTAGGTCTTTAATCCATTTTGAGTTGATCTTTGTGTGTGGTATCAGGGAATGTTCCAACTTCATTGTTTTGCATGTAGCTGTTCAGTTTTCCCAGCACCATTTGTTCATCTACACATTTCTTTAAAGAATTCCTTAACTGACTTAATAAAATGAGAGAGTCCTTATAATGGATCAAATACACTCAATAGCTAAAGGCCAGAGTTCAGACAGTAGCTTTTATACAAAGCATATTAATACATAAAATTAACCAGTGAGTGGATGAGGTATCTTGTAGTTTCCTTAACATCCTTGGGCAGTGAAAGCCCCAGCTAATATTATTTGATGTAATTTAAAGTACAAGGGCCTGTGGAAGCCGAGGTCCAAATGGGGATGACAATCAGACGTGATGTTTGAGGGGCTATAGATTTATAGCCTATTTCCAATCACTTTGCCTGCTCTATTCATAAAAAAGAAAAGAGAAATGCCACCTGACCAAAAATGACCAATGAGTGTTCATAAATCTCTCTCAATTCCTATCAAAACTAATCTTTCTGTGGTAATTCTCTTATAAAAAGAAGTGTAAAATTTATGCCAAAATGGGGATGTGGAGAGAGGTAGGGCCTGGCAGCATTCAAAGAAGCTGAGGCTTTTGAGCAAAATTAGCTCATGCTTCTTCCGGCAGGAATCACATTTTGGACCCTCATTTCCTGAGAATACAATTTGTTGTGGGATATAAGGATGCAGCCTGTGTGTATGTGTGCATTTTAAATCCCCTGTCCTGTTCGCCCCCCCCACACACTGCTTAGTGATGTGGGTCCTCAGCCCTTCACGCCTCGTTAGGGCCAGGCTGGGCCAGCTGGCCGGGCTGTCCCTGTCCTCAGGCCCAGGCGCCATTGTCCCAGAGCTTCCCCGGCCCGCATCCCTTTGAAGCTGCTCCAAAGAAACTTTATCCCTCTGTTCCAGCTGGCGTTTCATTAAGCCCAGGCTTCACAGGATTTTCCACTCCCATTGACACATCAGAGCAAAGATGTAGCCATTAAAATAATGAAGAAAAAGGGAGCAGCAGAGAAAAAATGGTTCATTTTTTTTTGACACATTTCTTTAAAGAATTCCTTAAGAGTTTTGTGGTTTCTGGACTTACATCAAACGGGATGGAATGTTCCAACTTCATTGTTTTGCATGTAGCTGTTCAGTTTTCCCAGCACCATTTGTTCATCTACACATTTCTTTAAAGAATTCCTTAACTGACTTAATAAAATGAGAGAGTCCTTATAATGGATCAAATACACTCAATAGCTAAAGGCCAGAGTTCAGACAGTAGCTTTTATACAAAGCATATTAATACATAAAATTAACCAGTGAGTGGATGAGGTATCTTGTAGTTTCCTTAACATCCTTGGGCAGTGAAAGCCCCAGCTAATATTATTTGATGTAATTTAAAGTACAAGGGCCTGTGGAAGCCGAGGTCCAAATGGGGATGACAATCAGACGTGATGTTTGAGGGGCTATAGATTTATAGCCTATTTCCAATCACTTTGCCTGCTCTATTCATAAAAAAGAAAAGAGAAATGCCACCTGACCAAAAATGACCAATGAGTGTTCATAAATCTCTCTCAATTCCTATCAAAACTAATCTTTCTGTGGTAATTCTCTTATAAAAAGAAGTGTAAAATTTATGCCAAAATGGGGATGTGGAGAGGTAGGGCCTGGCAGCATTCAAAGAAGCTGAGGCTTTTGAGCAAAATTAGCTCATGCTTCTTCCGGCAGGAATCACATTTTGGACCCTCATTTCCTGAGAATACAATTTGTTGTGGGATATAAGGATGCAGCCTGTGTGTATGTGTGCATTTTAAATCCCCTGTCCTGTTCGCCCCCCCCACACACTGCTTAGTGATGTGGGTCCTCAGCCCTTCACGCCTCGTTAGGGCCAGGCTGGGCCAGCTGGCCGGGCTGTCCCTGTCCTCAGGCCCAGGCGCCATTGTCCCAGAGCTTCCCCGGCCCGCATCCCTTTGAAGCTGCTCCAAAGAAACTTTATCCCTCTGTTCCAGCTGGCGTTTCATTAAGCCCAGGCTTCACAGGATTTTCCACTCCCATTGACACATCAGAGCAAAGATGTAGCCATTAAAATAATGAAGAAAAAGGGAGCAGCAGAGAAAAAATGGTTCTGAGGGGAAATTGAAAAGGAGTACAAGGTTATTTAAAAAATAAAGGCTAACTGCAGAAAAATAAAATCTACCCACTTTCTTGTCTTTCTCTTTCTCTTTATTCCTCCCCTACTTGTGTGTGCCCTAAAGTGTCCAATTTTTTCACAAAGCTTCATAAGGAGTGACTTCAGAGAGGCCTTGGTTCTGTGAAAAGTCTGACAGTCACAGGTCTAAATTAGGAGCTGCCGATAAGAATCCCAAAGACATTCTGAGTACATACAAACACAAGGGAACTGTGCACTGAAGATCCAGTGAATCTAAAACCTCACTTTCTTCCTTGCTTGGAAATAAATCATTGCATCTCCTGCTGGTTAGATAGCAAACCCACCTGATTTATTATCCACCTCGTGTGTGACCTCCTTATGATTTTGCCCAGCCGGAAGTGTCTGTTCCAGACCATACTTACTGCTTCTTCAAAAAACATTGGTTCAATACTGATTTCATCATGATATCTTTTTTTGGTACTTACCTGCTTCATGGGCACTGTATGTGTGATTTTTTTCTCTCAAAAATTAGTTTCTAGGATTAAGAATCAAGATCTTTGTTCCTTTGTTACTGTCGCTAAACAAAGACCTTGCAAGAGACTCCACACAGAATTTATATTTGCCATAATATCTGTCCAAGGTACAGCATGCAGGCTGCTCAATCAAAGATGTGGATAAGGAGGACATCATAAAGGGTTTTAAGCTGCTAAAACAGCTGTGACAAAGCCCAGGCATTAAACCTATACATTTTATCCCCCCTTCAGGCATTGTAACAAGGTTTTTACATCCTTGTGATGTGGGTCCTCAGCCCTTCACGCCTCGTTAGGGCCAGCGGGCAGGGCCGGGCTGTCCCTGTCCTCAGGCCCAGGCGCCATTGTCCCAGAGCTTCCCCGGCCCGCATCCCTTTGAAGCTGCTCCAAAGAAACTTTATCCCTCTGTTCCAGCTGGCGTTTCATTAAGCCCAGGCTTCACAGGATTTTCCACTCCCATTGACACATCAGAGCAAAGATGTAGCCATTAAAATAATGAAGAAAAAGGGAGCAGCAGAGAAAAAATGGTTCTGAGGGGAAATTGAAAAGGAGTACAAGGTTATTTAAAAAATAAAGGCTAACTGCAGAAAAATAAAATCTACCCACTTTCTTGTCTTTCTCTTTCTCTTTATTCCTCCCCTACTTGTGTGTGCCCTAAAGTGTCCAATTTCTTCACAAAGCTTCATAAGGAGTGACTTCAGAGAGGCCTTGGTTCTGTGAAAAGTCTGACAGTCACAGGTCTAAATTAGGAGCTGCCGATAAGAATCCCAAAGACATTCTGAGTACATACAAACACAAGGGAACTGTGCACTGAAGATCCAGTGAATCTAAAACCTCACTTTCTTCCTTGCTTGGAAATAAATCATTGCATCTCCTGCTGGTTAGATAGCAAACCCACCTGATTTATTATCCACCTCGTGTGTGACCTCCTTATGATTTTGCCCAGCCGGAAGTGTCTGTTCCAGACCATACTTACTGCTTCTTCAAAAAACATTGGTTCAATACTGATTTCATCATGATATCTTTTTTTGGTACTTACCTGCTTCATGGGCACTGTATGTGTGATTTTTTTCTCTCAAAAATTAGTTTCTAGGATTAAGAATCAAGATCTTTGTTCCTTTGTTACTGTCGCTAAACAAAGACCTTGCAAGAGACTCCACACAGAATTTATATTTGCCATAATATCTGTCCAAGGTACAGCATGCAGGCTGCTCAATCAAAGATGTGGATAAGGAGGACATCATAAAAGGGTTTTAAGCTGCTAAAACAGCTGTGACAAAGCCCAGGCATTAAACCTATACATTTTATCCCCCTCGGGCCTCATTCAGGCATTGTGATTTTATTAACAAGCTTGTTTGCTAACATCCCTTCCCACAGGAATTAGAAGCAGTGACCTAGAAGTGGGCTCTTAGATATATGTTTGATGATAGAAGGGTATGTGACAGCTGACATGCAACTGAAGGAAGAAAGAAACCAAAAAAAAAAAAAAAAAGCAAAAACAATGAAAAGACATACTGCTTTGCATTTTAAAATCCAGTGTCTATAAAAATTTATTTTCAAGGGTATTCAATGATTGCTTTTAAAATACAAATTTATATATATATATAAATGATTAAAATTTGTTTTTATGAAGCAGAAGCATCAGGTATTTACAACTTTTATCTGTACAGTCTCCCCTCATTTCAAGTATTTCATATGGAACCGAGTATCATCTATATTGGGGTTTGTATGTGGTGCTTGTGTTATCTTAAAATCAGTGCCTCTGTATACACTTAAAGACCATTGAAATAAATGTTCTTTTGTTTTAATTAAGCCATGTGTGGACATTAAGAAAAGTTCACAAGGTCCAAGAAAAGCCTATTAGTGTAATGATCTAGTGGAAATATTTAGATAGCAGAGAAAGGACCACAGAGACAGATGTTTATTTCAGAGAATGACAAACTCATGTGCAGATGTTAACCTGCCCTTCTCTACACTGGCATTGTGTGACTCTGGTCATATTTTCCAATGCCTCCTAGGTCAGATCTATGAGAAGTAAGCGATATTTTGTACGTTCTAGGATTCACATCAGGCTCACATGTAGAGTACCTGTGTTCCAGGAACTGGTTGTCTAGGGAAGCACTCAACACAGAACTGGACAAGCATACGGGGTGGGGCTGAATAGAATCTTAAGGAAAAAACGTAATGATCCATTGATTTGCATAGAGGAGTTAATTTCATGGAAGATTAAAAAAGGGGAATGGAAAAATATTGCATCCCTTAAATGAATAGCTGTTTATTTAGGAAGATAAGATACACATATTAACCAACATTTTCAGAGTAATGCAAGGAGATGAAGGAGTATTGAGCTAGAACTGAAATGATTATAGTCACAACAGTTACTGAGGCTTGGACATGCCATAGAGGTGTGGTGCAACAGGGAACTGGAGGCTTTGGGAATGAGCACCAGGGAGACTGCAATGGGGAGAATTAGGGAAAATGCATGAGTGGGGAATAGCACCGTAAGCACTGGAGAAGCCGTGTGGCCTCCTGCTTGTCAGAGCCTCCTACAGTTCCTATCTGACACCTGTACATAGTTCTACAGTATTGCCAAGTTAGAGAATCTCCCAGAGGTTTAGAATCTTTACTTTTCCATTTACAAACTCTGGAACATTGGGCAACTAATATAACACCACAGTGCCTTACTATTCTCATCTGTAAAGACAGGTTAATATCTGCCATGAAGAGCTGCCATTTTCATTAGCTGCATTGTTAGCTATTGTGTATCATACCCTTCTATCTTCTATTTTTTTCATATCACTTCCCGCATACATGCTGCCTGTCTCTCACATATTCCTTGGGCTTATTTGCTTCTACCTTTATCCAGTTACAAGATTTTTAAGTTATGCTTTTAAATTGAAATACAATTAACATATTACTTTCTGGTATACAGAGTAATTATTTGACATGGTTATATATGGGAAAATAGTTTCCACATGAGTCTAGTTAACATCAGTTACCATCAACCCTTATAAATATACTTGCTTCTGATTCACTCTCTTAGCAACATTTGAACATACAATATAGTGTTAGTAACCATATAGTTATCATGTTGTACATTACAGACTCATAGCATTTATAACTTGAAATTTATATTTTTTGACTATTTTCATCATTTTATCTAACCCCCACTTTATATCTCTGACAAGCACCAACCTGTTCTGGGTAACTAGGAGCTTGTTTTTGTTTTGTTTCATTTTAAATTGCACATATAAGGGAGATTATACTCTATTTATATCTTCCTCTATCAGTTATTTAACTTAGCATAATGTCCTCAAGGTCCATCCATGTTGTCACAAATGATAAGATTTCATTCTTTTGTATGCCTGAGTAATATTTAATTGTATATGCATGCCATAAATTCTTTATTCTTTCCATTTCTTGTCTGTTGTATCTTATAGTAGTTCTCTTTTTAATTTTTTGAAGAACATTTATACTGTTTTCCAGGCTTCCTAGGAGCTCATTGGTAAATGATCCACCTGTAAATGCAAAAACCACAGGAGACATTGGTTCCAAAATTTCAGCCCACAACAGTGTTCTAACCTGGAATCTTTGGGAATGAGCACCAGGGAGACTGCAATGGGGAGAATTAGGGAAAATGCATGAGTGGGGAATAGCACCGTAAGCACTGGAGAAGCCGTGTGGCCTCCTGCTTGTCAGAGCCTCCTACAGTTCCTATCTGACACCTGTACATAGTTCTACAGTATTGCCAAGTTAGAGAATCTCCCAGAGGTTTAGAATCTTTACTTTTCCATTTACAAACTCTGGAACATTGGGCAACTAATATAACACCACAGTGCCTTACTATTCTCATCTGTAAAGACAGGTTAATATCTGCCATGAAGAGCTGCCATTTTCATTAGCTGCATTGTTAGCTATTGTGTATCATACCCTTCTATCTTCTATTTTTTTCATATCACTTCCCGCATACATGCTGCCTGTCTCTCACATATTCCTTGGGCTTATTTGCTTCTACCTTTATCCAGTTACAAGATTTTTAAGTTATGCTTTTAAATTGAAATACAATTAACATATTACTTTCTGGTATACAGAGTAATTATTTGACATGGTTATATATGGGAAAATAGTTTCCACATGAGTCTAGTTAACATCAGTTACCATCAACCCTTATAAATATACTTGCTTCTGATTCACTCTCTTAGCAACATTTGAACATACAATATAGTGTTAGTAACCATATAGTTATCATGTTGTACATTACAGACTCATAGCATTTATAACTTGAAATTTATATTTTTTGACTATTTTCATCATTTTATCTAACCCCCACTTTATATCTCTGACAAGCACCAACCTGTTCTGGGTAACTAGGAGCTTGTTTTTGTTTTGTTTCATTTTAAATTGCACATATAAGGGAGATTATACTCTATTTATATCTTCCTCTATCAGTTATTTAACTTAGCATAATGTCCTCAAGGTCCATCCATGTTGTCACAAATGATAAGATTTCATTCTTTTGTATGCCTGAGTAATATTTAATTGTATATGCATGCCATAAATTCTTTATTCTTTCCATTTCTTGTCTGTTGTATCTTATAGTAGTTCTCTTTTTAATTTTTTGAAGAACATTTATACTGTTTTCCAGGCTTCCCTAGGAGCTCATTGGTAAATGATCCACCTGTAAATGCAAAAACCACAGGAGACATTGGTTCCATTCCTGGGCTGGGAGATCCCCTGGAGGAGGAAATTGCAGCCCACAACAGTGTTCTAACCTGGATTATCCCATGGACAGAAGCTCCTTTGGGCTATAGTCCATGGAATTACAAAGAGCTGGACATAATGAACGACTATACATGAATGTACATCTTGCTTTCCATATTGGCCGTACCAATTTACATTACCAACAATAGTTCACAGGGTTCTGATTTATTGGGTTTTTTTGACAATAGCCATTTCAAGAGGTGTGAAGTGAGATCTCGTAGTTTTGATTTGCAGTTCCCTAATGATTAGCCTGCACTGATTAGACTTCTCAGGAAAAATGCCTATTCAGAACACCTTTCTTTCTTCCTTTTTCTTTTTTTTTTTTTTTAAATTTGGATTTCTTTTTGCACTTGAATTGTGTAAGTCCTTTTTATATGTTGAATATTAACTGCTTATCTGCAATATAAGATGCAAATATTTTCTCTCTTCAGTGAGTTGTCTTTTCATTTTATTTATGCTTTCCTTTGCTGCACAAAGCTTTTAAGTATGATATACTCCTAGTTGTTTATTTTTGTTTTGGTTGAATTTGCTTTGGCTGTCAAATAAAAAAAGAATAATGGTTGCTAAGACCTATGTCAAGGAGACTACCACCTGTATTTTTTTCAAGTAGTTTTCTGGCTTCAGGTTTTACACATAGAGTTTAATCCATTTTGAGATAATCATGCGTATGGTATAAATTAGTGTATAAATTTCATTACTTTGCATGAAAATTATTTACATTCTTTTGGCAGTCTAGTTTTCTCAACTCCATTTATTTGAAAGACTTTCTTTCCCTGTTGTATTTTTTTATTCATTTGTCATAGATTAATTGACCATATATATCTGAATTTGTATATTTGAGCTCTCTTCTGTTCCATCAAATGTGTCATGTGTGTGTGTGTGTGCCAAAACTGTACTATTTTGATCACTGTATGTTTGTAATATAACTTGAAATCAGGGAACATGAAACATCTAGCTTCATTATTTTTACTTAAGACTTTTCTGGCTATTTGGTTCTTTAGTAATTCCATAAGGATTTTAAGTTTATTTTTTCTATTTCTGTATTTAAAAATCATTGCATTTTGATATGAATTGCATTGAATCTGTAGACTACTTTGGGTATCAGCACTGTTTTAACAATATTAATTTGTCCAATCCATTAGTATGGACTCTCTTTCTATTAATATTTATTAGTATTTTTCTTCAATTTTGTTCATCAGTATCTCATAGTATTTAGTGTGCAGATCTTTTACCTTCTTCGTTAAATTTATTCCTAGGATTTTTGTAATACAGTTTTAGATTCGATTTTTTTAAATTTATCTTTCTGATGGTTTGCTAGTAGTGTATATAAATCTAACAAATTGCTGTATTTTTATCGTTAAAACTTTCTGAATTTATTTACTAATTCTAACAGTTTTTCATAGAGTCTGTTTTTTCTTGTACATAATGTCATGCCATCTACAAATAGTAATTGTTAAATAGTAATGGTTTTACATCTTTCTTTCCAATTTGGATGTCCTTTGTTTTTCTTGCCTAATTGTTCTAGCTAGGACTCCAAACATTATGTTAAATGAAAGTGGTGAGTGTGGGCATCTTCTTATTCCTAGTCTGAGATGGAAAACTTTCAACTTTCAACACAGATTATGGTGTACCTGTAAGCTTGTAATACATGGTTTTTATTATGTTGATATATATCTCCTTTATATTTATTCTGTTGGGAGTGTATTTATCAAAAATAAATGTTAAATATAGTCAAATGCTTTTTCTGCATCTATTTCCTTCATTGTATGATGTTTGTCATTCTTCTTGTTAAGGTAGTTTATTACATAGATTGATTTGTGAATGTTGAATCATTCTTACATCCCTGGAATAAATTCCACTTGATCACAATGTATGATCCTTTTCTTGTTGAATTATGCTTACCAATGTTTTGTAAATCATTCTTGCATCTATGTTCACCAGGGATACTGGTCTGCAATTTTTTTTTTCTTGTGATCTAGTTGTCCTGTTTTGGTATCACAGTAATACTGGCTTTATAAAATAAGTTTAGAAATATTCCCTCTTCTAATTTTTGTAAGAGTTTGAAGAGAATTGGCATTAATTCTTTGTTGAATGGCTGGTTGAATTCAACAGTGAAGCTGTGTGGTCCTGGATATTTGTTTTTTAGAAGGTTTTAAATTGTTGAGTCAATATCCTTACTGATACAGATTTTCTATTCCTTTATGATTCAATCATAGAAAGATATATGTTTCTAGAAATATATCAATTTTTAGGTTAGCCAATCAACTGAAATATATGGCTTTAAATAATATCTTATGATTGTATTTCTGTGGTATCAAAAGTAGTATCTCATTTTTCATTTCTGATTTACTTTATTAAATATAAAGAATTCTGATTGAACTCTATTTCTTGGTGAATCTACTAAAGTTTTGTAAATTTTGCTTAAGTTGTAATAATAAGATCTTAGTTTTACTGGCTTTTTATATTCTCCATTTAGTCCTAGTTTTACTTCATTCTGTTTGTTTATTTTTCATTCTGATATTTGTTATTTTTTTTCTATTATTTTTGAGTTTTGTTTCATCTACTTTTTCTAGTTCCCTAAGGTATAATGTTAGTTTATTTATTTAATAATTTTTCTTTCTTGAAATAAGCATGTATTGCTATAAACCTCACTCCTAGAATTGCTTGTGGTGCATCCCATAAATTTTAGTATATTGGATTTTTATTTTCATTTCTATCAATATATTCTTTCTAATTCTGCTTTTATTTGTTGACCTATTGGTGTTCAGTGGCATTTTTAGGGGGGTGTCTCTGGAGCATTCTCTTTTTTTAGTTACTATTTTTTTAAATTTATTATTGTTTTCTTTTTACAGAAATTTGTTGTTTACTGCTATACATAAGCCCAAATCAGTAAAAGGTATACACTTGACCCCTCTCACTTGAACTTCTCTCCCATTTCCATCCCCATCTGATCCCTCCAGGTTGTTGCATAGGCCCTGTGTAAGTGCCCTTAGTCCTACAGCAGATTCACATTGGTCATCTCTTTTATATATAGCATGATAAGTTTCCATGTTACTCTTTCCATACCTCTTGCCCACTTCTCCCTCCCTCCAATGTCCACAAGTCTGTTCTCTATGTCTGATTCTCCATCACTGCTCTGCATATATATTTATCAGTACCATCTCTAAAATCCATATACATGTCTTAGTACACTATATTTAATAGTTTAGAAATATTCCCTCTTCTAATTTTTGTAAGAGTTTGAAGAGAATTGGCATTAATTCTTTGTTGAATGGCTGGTTGAATTCAACAGTGAAGCTGTGTGGTCCTGGATATTTGTTTTTTAGAAGGTTTTAAATTGTTGAGTCAATATCCTTACTGATACAGATTTTCTATTCCTTTATGATTCAATCATAGAAAGATATATGTTTCTAGAAATATATCAATTTTTAGGTTAGCCAATCAACTGAAATATATGGCTTTAAATAATATCTTATGATTGTATTTCTGTGGTATCAAAAGTAGTATCTCATTTTTCATTTCTGATTTACTTTATTAAATATAAAGAATTCTGATTGAACTCTATTTCTTGGTGAATCTACTAAAGTTTTGTAAATTTTGCTTAAGTTGTAATAATAAGATCTTAGTTTTACTGGCTTTTTATATTCTCCATTTAGTCCTAGTTTTACTTCATTCTGTTTGTTTATTTTTCATTCTGATATTTGTTATTTTTTTTCTATTATTTTTGAGTTTTGTTTCATCTACTTTTTCTAGTTCCCTAAGGTATAATGTTAGTTTATTTATTTAATAATTTTTTCTTTCTTGAAATAAGCATGTATTGCTATAAACCTCACTCCTAGAATTGCTTGTGGTGCATCCCATAAATTTTAGTATATTGGATTTTTATTTTCATTTCTATCAATATATTCTTTCTAATTCTGCTTTTATTTGTTGACCTATTGGTGTTCAGTGGCATTTTTAGGGGGGTGTCTCTGGAGCATTCTCTTTTTTTAGTTACTATTTTTTTAAATTTATTATTGTTTTCTTTTTACAGAAATTTGTTGTTTACTGCTATACATAAGCCCAAATCAGTAAAAGGTATACACTTGACCCCTCTCACTTGAACTTCTCTCCCATTTCCATCCCCATCTGATCCCTCCAGGTTGTTGCATAGGCCCTGTGTAAGTGCCCTTAGTCCTACAGCAGATTCACATTGGTCATCTCTTTTATATATAGCATGATAAGTTTCCATGTTACTCTTTCCATACCTCTTGCCCACTTCTCCCTCCCTCCAATGTCCACAAGTCTGTTCTCTATGTCTGATTCTCCATCACTGCTCTGCATATATATTTATCAGTACCATCTCTCTAAAATCCATATACATGTCTTAGTACACTATATTTATCCCTCTCTTTATGACTTACTTCATTTTGTATAATAGGTTCTAGATTCATTCACCTCACTAAGACTGACTCAAATGCATTTCTTTTTAAGGTTGATAGATATTCCCTTGTATACATGTACCACAGCTTCTTTATCCATTCATTTGTCAATGCATATCTAGGTTGTTTCCATGTTCTAGCTATTGTATAGGGAGCTGCAATGAACAACAGGGTACATGTGTCTCTTTCAATTTTGATTTCCTCAGGATATATGCCTAATAGTAGGATTGTTGGGTCATATACTGGTTCTATTCCTAGTTTTTTAAGGAATCACCATATTGTCTTCCATAGTGGCTGTTATCAACTTACATTCCCACCCAACAGTGCAAGAGTGGCATGTTTTTTTAATCTTCACATATTTTTAAATTTTCCAGTTTTATTTTTAAAAATTGTTTCTAGTTCCATACTGTTATTGTTGAAAGATACTTAATATCATTTCAATTTTTAAAATTTATTAATACATATTCTGTGGCTTACCATATGATCTATCCTGGAGAATATTCCATGTACTCTTGAGAATAATTCTTATTTTGCTTCTTTTTAATGAAATGTTCTGTATATATTTGTTAAACTCATTTGGCTAATGTGCCATAAAAATTGTCTGAATGATATAGATATAAATGTAAATTGGATATCAAAGTGCCCTGTTATTACTGTATTTCTGTCTTTTTATCCTTTTAGATCTGTTAACTTTTTTTTTTTTTTTTAAATCTAGGCACTCCTATTTTGGGTGCAAAGGGCTTTCCAGTTGACTCAATGGTAAAGAATCTGCCTGCCAATGCAGGAGATGCCAGAGATGTGGGTTCAATCCCTAGATCAGGATGATTTCTTGAAGGAAGAAATCGCAACTTACCCTAGTGTTCTTGCCTGGATAATCCCATTGACAGAGGAGTCTCGTAGGCTACCTTCCATGGGGTCACAAAGAGGTGAACATGACTGAATTACTGAGCATACACACACATGTAGGGTACATAAACATTTACAAATGCCATATGCTTTTACTAGATGGACCCTTTCATCATAATGTAATGCCCTTCTTTGTCTTTGTTTTCAAATCTATTCTGCCTAAGTTTAGCTACTCAACTTTCTTTTGTTTTCCATTTGCACATAATAACTTTCTCAACTACCTTGCCTTCAGTCTGTGTCTTTTTTTCTTATGTCTGAAGTGTGTCTCCCATAAGTAGTAAATAAATGGGTCTTAATTTTCTTTTATCCATTACTTTTACTAAATATTTTCCATGATATTTATGCTTTCATAGGTTTTCTTGTTGCTAATTAATGCTCTGTCATTCCAGCTTAAATAAATCCCTATAACATTTCTCAGAAGACAAAACGAATGGTGATGAACCTCTTTAGCTTTTCATTATATGAGAAAATCTTTATCTAACAGACCCTTTAAACAAACTTTAAATAATGCAAATATATACAGTTTTTTGGGACTGAAAGTCAAAGTCCCACTTTTCCCTATAGTCATGGAATCTGGAAGTACCCTTTGGTTAACAATCACAGAAATTAGGACTACAGGCAAGTGGTCTAAATTACTTCCCTAGTAGTCAATGGAATCTGGAAGTACCCTTTGGTTAACTCTATCCTGGAGAATATTCCATGTACTCTTGAGAATAATTCTTATTTTGCTTCTTTTTAATGAAATGTTCTGTATATATTTGTTAAACTCATTTGGCTAATGTGCCATAAAAATTGTCTGAATGATATAGATATAAATGTAAATTGGATATCAAAGTGCCCTGTTATTACTGTATTTCTGTCTTTTTATCCTTTTAGATCTGTTAACTTTTTTTTTTTTTTTTAAATCTAGGCACTCCTATTTTGGGTGCAAAGGGCTTTCCAGTTGACTCAATGGTAAAGAATCTGCCTGCCAATGCAGGAGATGCCAGAGATGTGGGTTCAATCCCTAGATCAGGATGATTTCTTGAAGGAAGAAATCGCAACTTACCCTAGTGTTCTTGCCTGGATAATCCCATTGACAGAGGAGTCTCGTAGGCTACCTTCCATGGGGTCACAAAGAGGTGAACATGACTGAATTACTGAGCATACACACACATGTAGGGTACATAAACATTTACAAATGCCATATGCTTTTACTAGATGGACCCTTTCATCATAATGTAATGCCCTTCTTTGTCTTTGTTTTCAAATCTATTCTGCCTAAGTTTAGCTACTCAACTTTCTTTTGTTTTCCATTTGCACATAATAACTTTCTCAACTACCTTGCCTTCAGTCTGTGTCTTTTTTTCTTATGTCTGAAGTGTGTCTCCCATAAGTAGTAAATAAATGGGTCTTAATTTTCTTTTATCCATTACTTTTACTAAATATTTTCCATGATATTTATGCTTTCATAGGTTTTCTTGTTGCTAATTAATGCTCTGTCATTCCAGCTTAAATAAATCCCTATAACATTTCTCAGAAGACAAAACGAATGGTGATGAACCTCTTTAGCTTTTCATTATATGAGAAAATCTTTATCTAACAGACCCTTTAAACAAACTTTAAATAATGCAAATATATACAGTTTTTTGGGACTGAAAGTCAAAGTCCCACTTTTCCCTATAGTCATGGAATCTGGAAGTACCCTTTGGTTAACAATCACAGAAATTAGGACTACAGGCAAGTGGTCCAAATTACTTCCTGAATGATCCTAGTTAGCTGTATAGAGGCAGAGGGAGAGTGCGAAGATGGTCTCCCTGGCTTATGCTCCCTGAGAGCACCTCTCTCGCCAGTAGATACTTGCCAATCTTGATGTCTGCTCCTAAGGCCAAAATTCCAAACCTTACATGTGAGCCTTTTTTCACAGAAAGACTGGATATCTGTTTGTGCAGTGCCCTGAGGTCAGTGTCCTGGCAAGAACTGTATTTCCAATTATTACAGTCCTATAGAACCCAAGCCTCCTGGCCACTAGAGCCAGGCAATCAAGGGGTATCCTCTGGGTGGCAACATAAAAGCTATAGTAACAGACATAAAAAAAAAAAAAAACTGGAGCATTAGATATATGCGAGCTCCCCTGAAAGATATACTCATGTTATGAAGTGCAGCAAAAAGAAAGTATAGACGTGTATTTAATCAGAAACTAGCCCCTCAGGTTGCAGCAATAATTATAAACTACCTGACCTCTTTCATAGAAGAATTGAGCTTCTGGGTCTATTGCCTTTTGCTGTTACCTTCAGGGTCATTAAAAACTCTTTCTTCATGGGTTACAGTCCTATGGAACCTCTGAGCAAAAGACCCTTTAGCCATCAAAGTCAGGTGATGTAGAGGTGTCCTCTGGCAGCAGACATGGCCAACTGAGCAGCAGAGAAGTTCGTAAGCTTCTCTCTAGAAGATGCTAGGAAGATGGAAAGAGACAGTGGAAGAGTGCAAATACTGCATTCACTGTCCCCCATTCCCTGAGAATAGCCCTAACGACCCCTGCAAGTATATGCCAAGCAGAAGCTTGTCGCTAAATAAATGGGTCTTAATTTTCTTTTATCCATTACTTTTACTAAATATTTTCCATGATATTTATGCTTTCATAGTTTTTTTATTTGCTCTGTCATTCCAGCTTAAATAAATCCCTATAACATTTCTCAGAAGACAAAACGAATGGTGATGAACCTCTTTAGCTTTTCATTATATGAGAAAATCTTTATCTAACAGACCCTTTAAACAAACTTTAAATAATGCAAATATATACAGTTTTTTGGGACTGAAAGTCAAAGTCCCACTTTTCCCTATAGTCATGGAATCTGGAAGTACCCTTTGGTTAACAATCACAGAAATTAGGACTACAGGCAAGTGGTCCAAATTACTTCCTGAATGATCCTAGTTAGCTGTATAGAGGCAGAGGGAGAGTGCGAAGATGGTCTCCCTGGCTTATGCTCCCTGAGAGCACCTCTCTCGCCAGTAGATACTTGCCAATCTTGATGTCTGCTCCTAAGGCCAAAATTCCAAACCTTACATGTGAGCCTTTTTTCACAGAAAGACTGGATATCTGTTTGTGCAGTGCCCTGAGGTCAGTGTCCTGGCAAGAACTGTATTTCCAATTATTACAGTCCTATAGAACCCAAGCCTCCTGGCCACTAGAGCCAGGCAATCAAGGGGTATCCTCTGGGTGGCAACATAAAAGCTATAGTAACAGACATAAAAAAAAAAAAAAACTGGAGCATTAGATATATGCGAGCTCCCCTGAAAGATATACTCATGTTATGAAGTGCAGCAAAAAGAAAGTATAGACGTGTATTTAATCAGAAACTAGCCCCTCAGGTTGCAGCAATAATTATAAACTACCTGACCTCTTTCATAGAAGAATTGAGCTTCTGGGTCTATTGCCTTTTGCTGTTACCTTCAGGGTCATTAAAAACTCTTTCTTCATGGGTTACAGTCCTATGGAACCTCTGAGCAAAAGACCCTTTAGCCATCAAAGTCAGGTGATGTAGAGGTGTCCTCTGGCAGCAGACATGGCCAACTGAGCAGCAGAGAAGTTCGTAAGCTTCTCTCTAGAAGATGCTAGGAAGATGGAAAGAGACAGTGGAAGAGTGCAAATACTGCATTCACTGTCCCCCATTCCCTGAGAATAGCCCTAACGACCCCTGCAAGTATATGCCAAGCAGAAGCTTGTCGCTCAGGCTAAAGCTTATGGACACAGAAAGTCTGAGGTTTGTTTCAGTCTGCTATCTGTGAAGTGCCCTGGGAGTAGCAGTCTGCCAAGAACTGAATCACTGATTTCCAGTCCTATAGGACCCAAGAACACAATTCCTCAAAGCCTCCAGAGCCAGGGTGATTTAAGACTGTTCCTTTTGTGACAGTCATTAGAGAAAGAAAAAAGCAACACAGATCATGACATTGAAAAAACAGGGCACCAGATGTACATAGATACTTTCCTCCAGCAAATGCCCCAGACTGAGGCAGAGAGGTAATACATATATGTGTTCAGTCATTCAGTTGTGTATAATTCTTTGTGACCCTATGGATGGATTGTAACCCCCTGTCTGTGGGATATTCCCAGCAAGAGTACTGGAGTGGTTTGTCATCTTCTCCAGGAATACATACATATAACCATGGAAAAGAAAAAAGAAAAGGAAAAAGGAAAAGAAATGAGAAAAAGAAAGAAAATAAAGGGAAAGAGGAGAGAAAAACACATGATTTTAGTTGGCTTTAGAAAGGCAGAGGGGAAGAAGGAAGGTGGCACCCTTCAGCATCTGTCCACAAAGAATATATCTCAGTAAACCTGAGAGTAATGTTTTAAGTTAGGAAAAAAGTCTCTTTAACATAAATTTTGCGTAGTTTCCAAAGGGTTGATTTTTCACTGGGTGCTGGAGAAGGTAGGCCTCTGTACCACTCCTTTATGAGCCATTCCTCAGTTTACTATGTTCCTTCCAATCTCCAGCATGAGTCTGAGTGGTTTTCAAAGCTAGATATTTTGCAGACTTGGATGTATCTAAGGCATCAGTTTTGAAAGATGGAATATCTGGTGTCCAAACACTTCTCTCCCCTGGAAAAGCTTAAGGATTTGAGTTCCCTCTCAATTGTGGGTCACTGTGCTGGGAGGTGAAGTTTATGACAAGATCGTTTCTCAGCCTTTCCTTCATTCTTTGGTTGCCCGCTTCTCTCTAGAAGATGCTAGGAAGATGGAAAGAGACAGTGGAAGAGTGCAAATACTGCATTCACTGTCCCCCATTCCCTGAGAATAGCCCTAACGACCCCTGCAAGTATATGCCAAGCAGAAGCTTGTCGCTCAGGCTAAAGCTTATGGACACAGAAAGTCTGAGGTTTGTTTCAGTCTGCTATCTGTGAAGTGCCCTGGGAGTAGCAGTCTGCCAAGAACTGAATCACTGATTTCCAGTCCTATAGGACCCAAGAACACAATTCCTCAAAGCCTCCAGAGCCAGGGTGATTTAAGACTGTTCCTTTTGTGACAGTCATTAGAGAAAGAAAAAAGCAACACAGATCATGACATTGAAAAAACAGGGCACCAGATGTACATAGATACTTTCCTCCAGCAAATGCCCCAGACTGAGGCAGAGAGGTAATACATATATGTGTTCAGTCATTCAGTTGTGTATAATTCTTTGTGACCCTATGGATGGATTGTAACCCCCTGTCTGTGGGATATTCCCAGCAAGAGTACTGGAGTGGTTTGTCATCTTCTCCAGGAATACATACATATAACCATGGAAAAGAAAAAAGAAAAGGAAAAAGGAAAAGAAATGAGAAAAAGAAAGAAAATAAAGGGAAAGAGGAGAGAAAAACACATGATTTTAGTTGGCTTTAGAAAGGCAGAGGGGAAGAAGGAAGGTGGCACCCTTCAGCATCTGTCCACAAAGAATATATCTCAGTAAACCTGAGAGTAATGTTTTAAGTTAGGAAAAAAGTCTCTTTAACATAAATTTTGCGTAGTTTCCAAAGGGTTGATTTTTCACTGGGTGCTGGAGAAGGTAGGCCTCTGTACCACTCCTTTATGAGCCATTCCTCAGTTTACTATGTTCCTTCCAATCTCCAGCATGAGTCTGAGTGGTTTTCAAAGCTAGATATTTTGCAGACTTGGATGTATCTAAGGCATCAGTTTTGAAAGATGGAATATCTGGTGTCCAAACACTTCTCTCCCCTGGAAAAGCTTAAGGATTTGAGTTCCCTCTCAATTGTGGGTCACTGTGCTGGGAGGTGAAGTTTATGACAAGATCGTTTCTCAGCCTTTCCTTCATTCTTTGGTTGCCCTATATGAATGAGTTCCTCTAACAGGTTTTTTTTTTTTTTCTTTAACTTAGTATTGTTTATTTCCAAAAAAATATTTCTTATATAGTTGTAAGTTCAGTATATCCATGGAATGTGGCGAAGTCAAAAACTTGGTGATCAGGTGTTACCATCTTGAACCAAAAATCCTCAAAATTCACTGTTGAAATTATTCTCTAGCCTTAAGTCTCTTTGCTGTTCCTCAAGTTATACAAATTCGTAATCTTCCATCTCATCCTTCAAGGTCTACATCAAGTCATAACTCTTCTTAAAACCATCCTAAGATGCATGGGCTCATTTGTAGTGCAGATTTTAACCTCTACTATAGCTCTTGCTATAGTAGAGGTTAAAATTGTATTATAATTTCTAGTGGAGGTGAAAATTTCTCATTGACTTATAAGGCCTTATGAAGCAGAAATATTTTTGTTAAATTTAATTTTCCCCAGGGTCATTCTATACAAGCTTGATGAGATGGGCCTAAAGAACCCAATTCTCTTTGTTTTCTTCCTGAGGATAGAAGCCAAGGTTACTATTTCTGTTTTTAGTATGCACTTAATAGATTTCATTACATGAGAAGTCTTAAAAGAAAATGATTTAGTAATCAAAATAGTCTGACACTTAGACAATCTTGAGCCCATACATTATCTCGAAAAATGGACAGTTTTTTGATGTCCTAATTTATATAAGATCCTCATCTTGGCAATTTATGATTCTTAGATTATAGATATTGTGGGGTATGTGTGTGTGTGTGTGTGTGTGTGTAAATCCAAATATCATGAGATTTTGTATTGTCTGGCTTCATGCATGTTTTCTAAGGTTTCAAAATCCATTAACTAGAGCATATTTAGCTTTGCCTGATGTGATAGCATTTATTGTGTGACTATGTGGGGACTTTTTTTTTTTTTTTAACAGAAGCCAAGTGTGCCCTTTGGATGAATTGATTTCCTCAATCTCATGGTGAAATATTGCATTTCAGTTGTCAGTTTTGATTCATTGTTTCTTTAAACATTAAATCTTCCTTTGCATTTTTATTGCTTTCATTAAAAATGTTCTGTTCATCTTTTTCATGGCCATCTCTGTAAAGGCAAGGAAGGGTTCTGTGAGGGAGACTTGGGAGCCCCACAGAGTTCCCTCCCTTCTGTAAAGTCTTTCTGGTTCATGACCTTCTGTGGCTGCATATTCCAAAGATCAGCAAACAAATCCACAAAAACCAAGCCTGCTTCTGTTTTGGAATTTATAAAAATATGTGCTAAATCTAATAACTTTGGAGTGTAATGAGGCACAGAGCATATGTCAGAACTATGGTGTCATATGTCAGAAGTATGGTGTCCAAGCAGCAGTGAGCTCGAAAGGTTTATCTTGCTAGCAAATGTGTTATGAGATTTGACCCTTTAATTGAGCACTGAGAGAGATAAATAGGGTAATCAAAAGGAATCCCGGACAGTCACAGGAACCTGGAGCCATCTGGCCAGGACAAAAATAAATCAGTAATGCAACTGGAAATGGTCTCCAGAGACTTTTGAGGATTGGTTTAGCATTGTTTTCTCTCAAATTGTGGTGCAGATAAAACTAACAGCAAAGATCAGGAAACCTATCTAATTAACACACACACAGTGAAGGGATTACAAGTCCTTTCAGACTGAATTGTCTTGTACCTGAGGGACTAAAATTCAGACAATAATTCAAAAGTCCCCTAGCTTGATAAAAACATCAATAAAAACATATATTGATTGTAGGATGAGCCTATAAAGATCGGATATAGAAAAAAAAGCAAAACACAATAGAAACAGATACTTCATTTAATCAGAATTTAACAAAGCACAGTTTTTGGCTGTTCAGCATTACTTTGTTTCTTTCGATCAAAAAATCCCCACCCATCACTTTTAAAAAACTGTCTTTCCTTGACTTTTTACATGCAAGGTAAACTGAGAAGTTAACACAATCATGTGAAATGTTCAAGTAGAGACATTTTCTCTGATGTATAATCTTTTGAAAGAGTCAAAATCATCATACTTGTTGTGCCTACATGTGTGCTCAGTCACCATATCATGTCCAACCCGTGACCAACATGAACTGTAGTCCACCAGGATCCTATGTCCATGGGATTTCCCAGGCAAGTTCCTCAATCTCATGGTGAAATATTGCATTTCAGTTGCTTTGAGCCTTCCTTTGCATTTTATTGCTTTCATTAAAAATGTTCTGTTCATCTTTTTCATGGCCATCTCTGTAAAGGCAAGGAAGGGTTCTGTGAGGGAGACTTGGGAGCCCCACAGAGTTCCCTCCCTTCTGTAAAGTCTTTCTGGTTCATGACCTTCTGTGGCTGCATATTCCAAAGATCAGCAAACAAATCCACAAAAACCAAGCCTGCTTCTGTTTTGGAATTTATAAAAATATGTGCTAAATCTAATAACTTTGGAGTGTAATGAGGCACAGAGCATATGTCAGAACTATGGTGTCATATGTCAGAAGTATGGTGTCCAAGCAGCAGTGAGCTCGAAAGGTTTATCTTGCTAGCAAATGTGTTATGAGATTTGACCCTTTAATTGAGCACTGAGAGAGATAAATAGGGTAATCAAAAGGAATCCCGGACAGTCACAGGAACCTGGAGCCATCTGGCCAGGACAAAAATAAATCAGTAATGCAACTGGAAATGGTCTCCAGAGACTTTTGAGGATTGGTTTAGCATTGTTTTCTCTCAAATTGTGGTGCAGATAAAACTAACAGCAAAGATCAGGAAACCTATCTAATTAACACACACACAGTGAAGGGATTACAAGTCCTTTCAGACTGAATTGTCTTGTACCTGAGGGACTAAAATTCAGACAATAATTCAAAAGTCCCCTAGCTTGATAAAAACATCAATAAAAACATATATTGATTGTAGGATGAGCCTATAAAGATCGGATATAGAAAAACAAGCAAAACACAATAGAAACAGATACTTCATTTAATCAGAATTTAACAAAGCACAGTTTTTGGCTGTTCAGCATTACTTTGTTTCTTTCGATCAAAAAATCCCCACCCATCACTTTTAAAAAACTGTCTTTCCTTGACTTTTTACATGCAAGGTAAACTGAGAAGTTAACACAATCATGTGAAATGTTCAAGTAGAGACATTTTTCTCTGATGTATAATCTTTTGAAAGAGTCAAAATCATCATACTTGTTGTGCCTACATGTGTGCTCAGTCACCATATCATGTCCAACCCGTGACCAACATGAACTGTAGTCCACCAGGATCCTATGTCCATGGGATTTCCCAGGCAAGAATACTAGAGTGGATTGTCATTTCCTTCTCCAGAGGGATCTTCCTGACCCAAGGATGGAACTCATGTCTCCTGCATTGGTGGTCAGGTTTTTACCACTAAACCACCAGGGAAATCCCTTACTTGTTGTACCTATTATGAGAATACATACCTTTTTAAATTTTTTGGAAATATAGTTGATTTATAATGTTGTATTAGTTTCTGGTGTACAGCCAAATGATACAATTATACATGTCTATATCTATCAATTTATCTATATGTGTGTCTATATATATGTATATATACATATATATATATGCATTGCTTTTATAGTCTTTCCATTATAGATAATTACACATAGTGAATATAGTTCCCTCTGCTATATAGTAGATGATTGTTGGTTATTTCTTCCATGTATAGTAGTATGTATATTTTAGTCACAAACTCCCCAATTTTATCACTCCCCAGTCTTCCCTTTGAAGGCCATAAGTTTGTTTTCTATATCTCTGAATCTGTTTTATAAATAAGTGCTTTTGTATCATTTTCCAGTTCCTCATAAAAGCAATATAATATAATATTTGTATTTCTCTTTCTGATTCACTTCAAATAGCAGAAAGAGGAACTAAGGTATAAATCCCACTTATCACTGCATCAAAAGAATGAAATACATGTTACAACCATCCTAAGTTACAGTGATTCAAATCCCTAAAGGATAACATATTAGCAATTAATAACAAAAAAAAAGATATATTGATTGTAGGATGAGCCTATAAAGATCGGATATAGAAAAACAAGCAAAACACAATAGAAACAGATACTTCATTTAATCAGAATTTAACAAAGCACAGTTTTTGGCTGTTCAGCATTACTTTGTTTCTTTCGATCAAAAAATCCCCACCCATCACTTTTAAAAAACTGTCTTTCCTTGACTTTTTACATGCAAGGTAAACTGAGAAGTTAACACAATCATGTGAAATGTTCAAGTAGAGACATTTTCTCTGATGTATAATCTTTTGAAAGAGTCAAAATCATCATACTTGTTGTGCCTACATGTGTGCTCAGTCACCATATCATGTCCAACCCGTGACCAACATGAACTGTAGTCCACCAGGATCCTATGTCCATGGGATTTCCCAGGCAAGAATACTAGAGTGGATTGTCATTTCCTTCTCCAGAGGGATCTTCCTGACCCAAGGATGGAACTCATGTCTCCTGCATTGGTGGTCAGGTTTTTACCACTAAACCACCAGGGAAATCCCTTACTTGTTGTACCTATTATGAGAATACATACCTTTTTAAATTTTTTGGAAATATAGTTGATTTATAATGTTGTATTAGTTTCTGGTGTACAGCCAAATGATACAATTATACATGTCTATATCTATCAATTTATCTATATGTGTGTCTATATATATGTATATATACATATATATATATGCATTGCTTTTATAGTCTTTCCATTATAGATAATTACACATAGTGAATATAGTTCCCTCTGCTATATAGTAGATGATTGTTGGTTATTTCTTCCATGTATAGTAGTATGTATATTTTAGTCACAAACTCCCCAATTTTATCACTCCCCAGTCTTCCCTTTGAAGGCCATAAGTTTGTTTTCTATATCTCTGAATCTGTTTTATAAATAAGTGCTTTTGTATCATTTTCCAGTTCCTCATAAAAGCAATATAATATAATATTTGTATTTCTCTTTCTGATTCACTTCAAATAGCAGAAAGAGGAACTAAGGTATAAATCCCACTTATCACTGCATCAAAAGAATGAAATACATGTTACAACCATCCTAAGTTACAGTGATTCAAATCCCTAAAGGATAACATATTAGCAATTAAAATTAACAAAAAAAGATATGAATAAATACTGCATTGATTTATTTTTGAAGTAAGTTTAAAAATCACCCCAGATACATTTCCTTTTATATCACATAAAACATTTTGCCGAGCTTTTGCATTTTAGAACAGTTATTTTGGATCATTTAATGGTCAATGATCATTTAATGGTCAATGGTCCTGGTCTGCCCTGATCTCCCACAACCTGTATTCTGTCAGACTTGTGATCTCCCACAAGTCTGTATTCTGTCAGAGGCTCAGTCCTCTCATCCCTCACAGCGTTCTCCTGTGCTCAGCTCATGCGAAAGAGCTGAGTGGCCATTTCCACAAAATGCTCCACATAGAAACGTCTGAGTTGAAAGTGTGAAAGAAGGTGTCTGCCCGTTTTCAGAGTCTAGCTTCTGGAGGAAAACCAGATGTGGAGACAAGTAAAAACATTCTGGAGAGTGTTGCCAGTGAAATTAAAGATACACGTTCTGGGGAGGCAAAGAGAAGCATACGTTCAATCTCATTTGGTCCCATCACTCTCAACCTCACTGTAACTCTGATTTCTTTCCTGAAAAATGAGAATCAAGACATTATGTAGCTTGTAAATCTGCTTTGATGCTTAAATGAGCTAAGGCATATAAAGCAGTTAAGAACAGTGACCAACAGTTTTTTAGTATTCAGGAAACAACCAATTAGCAAGCAATATTCCAAGTATCTTATTTGTGGAAATTATTATGTAGTCCTCTTAGGAGCTAACTACTTTTTTTTATTCTTAGACTTAGGCTAGTTATTCAAAGGTTTACTCACTGCTTTGCCTTTTTTTGCTAAGACATTAGACCACCATTGAGGGGTATTTAGACAAACAGATGATACTGTTTCTTTTAAAAGAGCTCCTGGTTTTGATGAAAGTCAAGCAGTACAACTGTGTGCACACAAACACAAGTGCTTTTGTATCATTTTCCAGTTCCTCATAAAAGCAATATAATATAATATTTGTATTTCTCTTTCTGATTCACTTCAAATAGCAGAAAGAGGAACTAAGGTATAAATCCCACTTATCACTGCATCAAAAGAATGAAATACATGTTACAACCATCCTAAGTTACAGTGATTCAAATCCCTAAAGGATAACATATTAGCAATTAAAATTAACAAAAAAAGATATGAATAAATACTGCATTGATTTATTTTTGAAGTAAGTTTAAAAATCACCCCAGATACATTTCCTTTTATATCACATAAAACATTTTGCCGAGCTTTTGCATTTTAGAACAGTTATTTTGGATCATTTAATGGTCAATGATCATTTAATGGTCAATGGTCCTGGTCTGCCCTGATCTCCCACAACCTGTATTCTGTCAGACTTGTGATCTCCCACAAGTCTGTATTCTGTCAGAGGCTCAGTCCTCTCATCCCTCACAGCGTTCTCCTGTGCTCAGCTCATGCGAAAGAGCTGAGTGGCCATTTCCACAAAATGCTCCACATAGAAACGTCTGAGTTGAAAGTGTGAAAGAAGGTGTCTGCCCGTTTTCAGAGTCTAGCTTCTGGAGGAAAACCAGATGTGGAGACAAGTAAAAACATTCTGGAGAGTGTTGCCAGTGAAATTAAAGATACACGTTCTGGGGAGGCAAAGAGAAGCATACGTTCAATCTCATTTGGTCCCATCACTCTCAACCTCACTGTAACTCTGATTTCTTTCCTGAAAAATGAGAATCAAGACATTATGTAGCTTGTAAATCTGCTTTGATGCTTAAATGAGCTAAGGCATATAAAGCAGTTAAGAACAGTGACCAACAGTTTTTTAGTATTCAGGAAACAACCAATTAGCAAGCAATATTCCAAGTATCTTATTTGTGGAAATTATTATGTAGTCCTCTTAGGAGCTAACTACTTTTTTTTATTCTTAGACTTAGGCTAGTTATTCAAAGGTTTACTCACTGCTTTGCCTTTTTTTGCTAAGACATTAGACCACCATTGAGGGGTATTTAGACAAACAGATGATACTGTTTCTTTTAAAAGAGCTCCTGGTTTTGATGAAAGTCAAGCAGTACAACTGTGTGCACACAAACACACACACACTCATTCACGCAGAATGTAATGACAGAGCACAGTACATACAAAGTGATTGAATAGAGTAAAGTAGTTGAATATAGTATTTTCAATTCCATGTGGCAAAATGATGGAAACTCCACTATATACAACCAGTCTGTTAACATTGCAATGGACAATGTAATCATGAACTATGGATGACATCATGGATGCAATGGACACGACCTTGGGCAAATTTCATGCAATGGTGAGGGACAAGGAAGCCTGATGTGCTGCTGTCCAAGAGGTCACAAAGAGTTGGATATGACTGGGTGAACACACAGTGTCATATAGTTACAAGTTTCAACAAGCTTCACTTTTTTTTTTCTCTTTTTTTTTTTTTTTTTGTACATATCTATTCTTCATTCTTCTGCTTGTTTCCTTCTAGGCTGGGCACACTCTAGACACATCTCTAGATCTACATTGTTTAAGAAATTTTAATTACACAATAATTGCTTTGCAAAGAGGCATAGGTTTATGTTGCAAAGAGGCATAGGTTTATGTTGTACAACAACTTGCTTTTCGACCGGATGTTAAATTCTAAGCAGAATTTGAACATTTGAAAGCTTTTCCCCATTTCATTTTAGTTTTACATATATCCTTTTGAAAAATGAGACATGGTTCTGTTTAAAATATACCTCTTTTTTCTATGGAAGCTTAGAATCCTTTTATTAGCCCTCCAAAATTTTGAATGTCACAGTGACATCTTCTGCTGATATTTTACAGTATTTGGTGACCTATTTCATAAAATATGGAAACATGTCCTTTAGATCTGGGAGTTCCCTTGCATTATTTCCATGATAATAATAACAACTGGGTTTTATCCATTCTCTAACTCTCCTTATTGTTGTCCCACAACCTGGTACAGCTTTATTTTACCTTCTCTCCTTAATGTTCTCTTTGTCTTGTTTTGCTTTTCAGAAGTCTTTGTTCTCTTATATTGCTTGAGTTTAACTATTAAAATTCTGCTTTACATTTTTAATTTGCAGTAACCCTTTCTTTTTCTTGAAATGTTCCTTTTGTAAAGTGCTCAATTTCATTTAAAAGTTGCAATGTCTTTACTCTTTGAATTTTAGACTTTCAGAATTTTTCTTTATTTATCATTATTTTTTTCTTTTGCTCCTTACAATGTTTCTTCTGGTCTTATTTTATCCCTTTGCTTTAATATGCCATTTGTTCTTATTTTTAAAGGCTTTTATAAACATCTGGTGATGGCCTCCGATATGTTTATTATTAACAGTGAGGCACTAAAAGTTGATTTGTACTTCTGTGTTCATAAGCAGAGACTCTCAAATTTTGGGTATCACTCAGGGTTAATCCAGGGGCAACAACTTGTTCATTTTGACCAGACTGTCTTTTTAGTCACAAATACTGATTTGAGAAGCAAAAGCTCAATTTTCCAGCATTCCAGAAAATGATAAGAAAGAGTAGGCTAAGATTTCATTAGTTTAATATCTATGCTTTCATGAATAATCTGGATATATATATATACACACACACATATATATACATTGCAATGTTGTATTGGTTTCTGCTATACCTACAAGAGTGTATAGGTCACTTCTTTCTCCTTTTGTCTCACTCACTTCCTCTCCCACTATGTCCCCAAGACCATTCTCTACATCTGTGTCTCCTTTCCTTCCCTTCAAATAGGTTCATCAATACCATTTTTTTTCTAGATTCCATATATATGTGTTAATCCATTTTTTAATAATCCATATTGATACAGCAGTTTCATCTTGACCTTTAGGCAAGGCTACTATGTCTAAGATGATCTAATTGCTTCAGAAAACCAGCTTCCAGTCTTTGACCCCATTGGTTCACTGAGTCTCCTGGCTGGGCAAGGTAAGGGCTTGTACTTCGACTGTTAATTGCTCCTATAATGACTTCCAACCTACTCCCCATTTTTAAAGCTTTATCTAGTACTTTCAACCAAGGTGCTGGTGTCTCTATATCTTAAATATTTCCAGGCCTCTGTCATGAATAATTTTGATGTTATTTGTCTGTTTCTTGCAGGCATTCAGATTTCTGTTTCCTCTGCCTGTCTTAGACAATAACCTCCTGCTGATTTCATTCTAATTTCTCAAGTTTTGATGACTTATTTTATGGGCTCTTCTCTCTCTTTTATATATATAATATATTTATAATAAGAGATATACATATCTAATTGAAAATTAGAATAGGATTTAGATCATTGCATTCCAGACCCTAAGGCAATGTATTGTGGAAGATGTTTTAGGGTTAAATTATTTTATGATAATTTTTCAAATCATAATATATTCAATTCAACTAGAATTTTTAGATAATAAAAATTTGTTATAATTAAATATTTATTTGCCTAGTGATCGTTATACCCAATATTTATTAACATATTTTCAAGAGACACGGAAAAAACAATAGTAGCCATCATGTTTGCTTCCTAGTCTCTGGGGTAGTATCTTCATAGCCAGGAAATTTACAAACCAGCATCCTCTGAATTTACGAAATAGTAGGCTAAGATTTCATTAGTTTAATATCTATGCTTTCATGAATAATCTGGATATATATATATACACACACACATATATATACATTGCAATGTTGTATTGGTTTCTGCTATACCTACAAGAGTGTATAGGTCACTTCTTTCTCCTTTTGTCTCACTCACTTCCTCTCCCACTATGTCCCCAAGACCATTCTCTACATCTGTGTCTCCTTTCCTTCCCTTCAAATAGGTTCATCAATACCATTTTTTTTCTAGATTCCATATATATGTGTTAATCCATTTTTTTTAATAATCCATATTGATACAGCAGTTTCATCTTGACCTTTAGGCAAGGCTACTATGTCTAAGATGATCTAATTGCTTCAGAAAACCAGCTTCCAGTCTTTGACCCCATTGGTTCACTGAGTCTCCTGGCTGGGCAAGGTAAGGGCTTGTACTTCGACTGTTAATTGCTCCTATAATGACTTCCAACCTACTCCCCATTTTTAAAGCTTTATCTAGTACTTTCAACCAAGGTGCTGGTGTCTCTATATCTTAAATATTTCCAGGCCTCTGTCATGAATAATTTTGATGTTATTTGTCTGTTTCTTGCAGGCATTCAGATTTCTGTTTCCTCTGCCTGTCTTAGACAATAACCTCCTGCTGATTTCATTCTAATTTCTCAAGTTTTGATGACTTATTTTATGGGCTCTTCTCTCTCTTTTCTATATATAACATATTTATCATAAGAGCTATACATATCTCATCGAAAATTAGCATAGGACTTACATCATTGCATTCCAGACCCTAAGGCAATGTATTGTGGAAGATGTTTTAGGGTTAAATTATTTTATGATAATTTTTCAAATCATAATATATTCAATTCAACTAGAATTTTTAGATAATAAAAATTTGTTATAATTAAATATTTATTTGCCTAGTGATCGTTATACCCAATATTTATTAACATATTTTCAAGAGACACGGAAAAACAATAGTAGCCATCATGTTTGCTTCCTAGTCTCTGGGGTAGTATCTTCATAGCCAGGAAATTTACAAACCAGCATCCTCTGATATTTCAGTTTTCTGAATAAGATTGCAGTGTTAGGGCTAATTATGCCAAATGTACCTTGAAAGCCTAATGAAAAACATCACCAGAGACATTTTGAAAATATTTACTCTAAAAGATCCAGTTCACCTAAATATTCATCCTGCTAACATCAATAATTTTCAAAAACCTCAGTCTGAATTTTGTGCCTGGGTAGATGCATGTCCAGAGAAGATGTAAATTTCATGGAAGAAGTTGAGCTGATATGTGTACTTTTCCATCAGAAAGGGTCTGTCACATGGGATAGTAGAAGAGTCAAATCATGAAGCTAAAAAAGTCTTAAGAAGTTCATGGTTCATGTATCCAGCTGAGGACATTTAATAAGGTCTCATTTTTTATAGCATTACTTAAGTCACAGTGTTCCTAGAATGGTAGGACATTGACCCATTTGAGCGGTAAATCTTCTATTGAACAAAAGAAATGGTTAGAAACATTTTTTTTCATTTGTTTTGTATGAAAATATAAAACTGTTTTATGAAAACCTTTGGATATTTTTAAATTTGTTTTTCCCTCTTTCTTTTTTATGCTCATATTTAAAATGCCATTGATCTGACCATGAATGAAAAAGTGTCTCAAATAGATCCATGATAGCATCTTCAGTAAAACAAAACAAAAGATTATCAAGAAATGCCTATGGGCCTAGCATCAATGGGAAACTTATTTCATTTTTATAGCTCGATTAAATATTGTAGGCATTCAGATTTCTGTTTCCTCTGCCTGTCTTAGACAATAACCTCCTGCTGATTTCATTCTAATTTCTCAAGTTTTGATGACTTATTTTATGGGCTCTTCTCTCTCTTTATATATATAATATATTTATAATAAGAGATATACATATCTAATTGAAAATTAGAATAGGATTTAGATCATTGCATTCCAGACCCTAAGGCAATGTATTGTGGAAGATGTTTTAGGGTTAAATTATTTTATGATAATTTTTCAAATCATAATATATTCAATTCAACTAGAATTTTTAGATAATAAAAATTTGTTATAATTAAATATTTATTTGCCTAGTGATCGTTATACCCAATATTTATTAACATATTTTCAAGAGACACGGAAAAAACAATAGTAGCCATCATGTTTGCTTCCTAGTCTCTGGGGTAGTATCTTCATAGCCAGGAAATTTACAAACCAGCATCCTCTGATATTTCAGTTTTCTGAATAAGATTGCAGTGTTAGGGCTAATTATGCCAAATGTACCTTGAAAGCCTAATGAAAAACATCACCAGAGACATTTTGAAAATATTTACTCTAAAAGATCCAGTTCACCTAAATATTCATCCTGCTAACATCAATAATTTTCAAAAACCTCAGTCTGAATTTTGTGCCTGGGTAGATGCATGTCCAGAGAAGATGTAAATTTCATGGAAGAAGTTGAGCTGATATGTGTACTTTTCCATCAGAAAGGGTCTGTCACATGGGATAGTAGAAGAGTCAAATCATGAAGCTAAAAAAGTCTTAAGAAGTTCATGGTTCATGTATCCAGCTGAGGACATTTAATAAGGTCTCATTTTTTATAGCATTACTTAAGTCACAGTGTTCCTAGAATGGTAGGACATTGACCCATTTGAGCGGTAAATCTTCTATTGAACAAAAGAAATGGTTAGAAACATTTTTTTTCATTTGTTTTGTATGAAAATATAAAACTGTTTTATGAAAACCTTTGGATATTTTTAAATTTGTTTTTCCCTCTTTCTTTTTTATGCTCATATTTAAAATGCCATTGATCTGACCATGAATGAAAAAGTGTCTCAAATAGATCCATGATAGCATCTTCAGTAAAACAAAACAAAAAAAGATTATCAAGAAATGCCTATGGGCCTAGCATCAATGGGAAACTTATTTCATTGAGGTTTCCATGACCAGTTAGCAATCCCAGTGAAAATCACAAAATTTACTATGTATGTGCATGTATGAGTGGGCATACACATGTGAGTGTGTGAATGAATGTGTTTGTGAATGTTAAATTCATTGGTCTCATTTTGTTGCAGGAAAAACTGGTGGAAACTAAAGGTATAAGTTCAGTTCAGTCACCGATTTGTATTCAACTCCTTGTGACCCTATGGACTGCAGCATGCCAGGCTCCCGTGCCCTTCACCAACTGGTGGATCACGCTCAAACTCATGCCTATTGACTCAGTGATGCCATCCAACCATCTCGTCCTCTATTGTCCCCTTCTCCTTTGCCTTCTATTTTTCCCAATATCAGGCTATTTTCCAGTGAGTCATCTCTTCATATCAGGTTGCCAAAGTATTCAGCTTCAGTATCATTCCTTCCAAGGAATATTCAGGGTTGATTTCCCTTAGAATTGATTGGTTTGATCTCCTTGCACTCCAAGGGACTCTCAAGAGCCTTCTCCAACAACCACAGTTCAAAGGCATCAATTCTTCAGTGCTCAGCTTTCTTTATGGTCAAGTTCTCACATCCATACATGACTACTGGGAAAACCATAGCTTTGACTATAAGGACTTTTGCGGACAAAGGTATAAGCAGGACCTGTGGAAAATGATGTCAACATATTATATACAAAAGCAGTTATAACCTTGATTCTGGATTTTCATACAAGGAGTATCATGTATTACTGACTCCACTGTCATCTTGGTACATAGCCTCAATCTCTTTACCTATTTAGCTTTTCTTTACCCCCTTAAAGTCTCATTTTTCTAAAATCTTACCAGCCTCCCCAAATAGTGGCCTCCTAAACACATTCACACTAAAATTTTGTACACAATATATCACTTGCCACAAATGGGTTCACACTCAGATGAAAAGCCTTGTAAAGATCATTCCCAACCTAAAGGATCAATCATGATGGGCTTTTGTACATCAGTGCTGGATGCATGACCTGATGATAGTGTGTTTTTGCCATCCATAAAATGAACTATGAGGCCTTGTGATTCATGTTTTCCCTTGTTCTAAACATAAGAATAGACCTATCTATCAAGTTATTTAGACCTCTTTGTCTTTTTGTAAAATTAAGATGATGAAATTTCCCTTTTCCCCAAGTGCTGTCCCAGTTCATTGAGTGCCAGGGTATATCTCTTCTTTGATCATTAGTCCAAATAGATTGCCACTGAGATAAGATGGCTTTTATTGGACCACCTTTCCTTTTAGTTCAATGATTCTTTCTGCAAACACATGATACACAGGCAAAATTAACACCATACTTTTTTGATCATGAAAACTTTTCTTTTGCCTTGATGTTATAGTGAGGCTGACTATGGATATTGCTCGCCAGCATTTTCTTACCTACACAGAGACTGAGAATCTAATAGGAAAATGAGAGATGGCTCTTTTCCACTCTGTCTCTCTCTCTCAGTGTTTCTCTCTCTTTCTTTAATTGGATAAATTTGACACACAGAAATATACATAGTGTGGTATGCTTGTATGTTGTAATGTGGTTGCTACCCTAATGGCATTTATCACATTACACACTTAGTACAATAGAATCTTCTATATTCATTATACTGAACATTAGAAATCTGTCATTTATTTTGTACTAGCTACAAATTTGGAACTTTAAACATAATCAGTCTTATTCTCCCACACATGGTGACAACCATTTTGTTGTTTCTTTTTTTTTACAGATTTGACTTTTTTAGACTCTACGTGCAAATGATAGTATACAGTTCTCTGTCTGACTTACCTTCTTTAGCATAATGTGTTCAAGGTCAGTCCATGTTGTTGCTAATGTCAGGATATCCTCCTTTCTCATGGTTGAATAATACCCTATTATGTGCATGTTTTTTTTATCCACTCATCCAGTGACAGGTATTTGGGTTGTGGTCTTATGCTGGCTATTGTCTGCAAAGCTACAATAAACATGATAGTACATATATGTCTTTGAATGTTTGTTTTTATTTCCTGTGGGTATATACCCAAAAGTGGAATTGCTGGATTGTGTCATAGATCTATTTTTATTTTTTGATGAATTTCTATATCTTCTCTTACACCTTGCAGACTTATAGCACTTTATAGCTCAGGTTTCTCTGTAGGGTGCACATTCCATATAATTACAGTCCTTTTGTTCTCACCATTTCACTTTTCTTGGAGGCCAAAATCTATGCTCCATTTTGTGGTATTCCCCACCCCATCAATTTTATCTATGCCCAAGGTCTTCTCTTCTCTTTTCCCTTAAAGCATAAACATTTAAAATACAAACACTAGTACCTTCTTAACAAATCAATAAGTATTGCTTCAAGGAGAGAAAGACCGAAGGTGACACTATAATATTTCCAAAAAGAAATCATTAAATTTTGACCATAATATTAAAAAACATTTCTTAGATCACATCTTGGAAATGTATGTGAAACTTTGGAATTTCTTTATGTCAAATCTTTTCAACTATCATGTTCTTATGGTGTCTTATCTGTCCCTGTTTGCCAATTTAATATAAAAATGTTATTGCCTATGGTTTTATTATGTACTCATTAATCTCACCTACAACCTTTTTAAATGTTGGCCTCTTTAATTTATTTTTATTATTTATTTATTTTCATCCATCTTTATTCTTTGGTCTGTGTGGGCCTCCCATTGTAGTGGCCTCTCTTGTTGCAGAGCACAAGCTCTGGGCACATGCACTTCAGAGCACTGGCTTGTAGTTGGACACACCAGTCCAGCTGCTCCATGGCACATGGGATCCTCCAGGGCCAGGGATCAAGCTGGTACCCCTTGCACTGAAAGGCATTCTCTTTACCCACTGTACCACCAAAGAAGCCCTCTACCTATGACTTTTAAGCTTCTATGGTCCAAAGAATATTTCAGAGATAAAAGAGTGTTTGCCTTCTGCATTCAAGTTGTGCTTCTATGTTTGGAAGTACATGTAAAGAGTTGCTAACCACTCAATTGACTATACGCTAGTGAAGTAATGGGAAGGAGACATGGCTGCATGTTTCTATGATTTTCCCCTTTAGATACTTGTCAGGCAGGACACTGTTAGGGCAGAGGAAGAAGAGCTCAGGGATCAACCTCGGAGGTGTTGGGGTAAGTTTCCAAATAAGAGCATATAGTTTCAGAATTTCAGAATATTCAGGGCAACATTACAAACATGAATAAACAAACACACCGAGAAGCAAATGATTGGGAGACAGGTACCACCTCAATAGGAGTAGCTAATAGGTGATACAGGTGAAAATAGTCATCCTAAGAATTGCATTCAGTTGCTGTTAATCAATAATGGATATGACAGTGACTTAAACAAGGTAGGTTGTTTTATTTTCTTTCGTGTGAAAGAACTCCCAAAGTAGAGATGAGAGCCGGCATGGCAGCTCGATGGTATCTTAAGGTCTCCTTATTTCTCCTTTCTGAAACAGTGCCAACACATTTGAGTCAGTCGGAATTCAGGTGAGGTGGGTGAAGCAAAAGGTGGTGCCTAGTTTAATGAGCTCAGAAAGTCCATTGCTAAGAAACGATGAGCATCCAGGATGGATAGGATGAGGACAGGTGACATGAAACCATGCATTAGCCCCACCAGTGTTGGGGAGCCCTTTCAGCCTCCTGACAGCAAAAAAGACAAGTTGTGCTACAACCAGCATTTAGTTTTGACATTGACTTGAAGAATGGTTTTAAAAATATGAAACAGGAGTGAAGGGACATTGAAATAGTCTTACAAGAGGAGTGGCATTTGAAATAAAAGAGAAAACTGAAAGCTTAGTGGTATTTTGTGATTTTATTTCATCTTAACTATAATCATCATCTCTGAACTCCAAGAGGAATCCATTGGGAAACTAACCAGAAAAGTAAACAGACTGATTCTAATTATTATCCTTAGAATTCTAACCACTGAGTATGTCATTACTTCTGCCTACGTCTTGCACTGCATTGGGAAGGAGGGGAAACAGGCACCATGGGATGAGATGAGAGGGAATCTAGAAAAAGTTTCCTTGCCCTATCATAAAATAGAAGCCAAAGCAACCTGATCTCTCTATATTGTCTTTTTTGATCTTCAATAGCCTGTTGTGAAATGTAAGTAAGCCTACCTGGAAAAAACATATTAAGCAATAGTTTTCCCAGTTTATCTTAATAATTTTCAGGGCATTTGAAAGCTTGGAAGGTCCCCAGGACCCAAGCTAGAGTATGGGAGTTTGGAAGGAAAGAAAACTGGGAGGATGCTTTAAAGGAAAGATACGCATATTAAGACTTCTCTAAGACATGGAAGGAAATTCAGGTGCTCAGCTGTTCACGTGTCTCTTCTGGGGACAAGTGAAACGTTCTAACCAGAAAGCAGTCTCCTAAATTTTGCTCTCCCTGAATTTGTCTGATACTTCTATGTGGCTCTTGGAAAACCATTATACTCCCTGTGTCTTTCTGTTATGAAGAACAAGAGTCATGGGTTAAACAGGCTATGGCAGAATAAAGAGAGTGAGTGATCAGAGCAACTTGAGATTTTCTTGATATTAAAGGTGTAAGCTTTTGACAGAATGGTATTGGAATTGGAGATCAGCAGTAATCCTGAGACCTATAATAAGGTGGGCTCTCCATAAACCTCAGCGTTCCACAGGATGTTCCTGACAGTCTGGATTCTGTTCCTAAGGAATGGGGCTTTAGGAGTCACTGGGAGTCTGTTCCTTGCTCAGATGCTATAGATGAACAGCAAAGATGTGAGTAAGCAGGTAGATTTTTCTGTAGGAAGAATGGGAAATACACAGCAATGATATGACTGAACTCCTTCCAAGTGGAGCAGCAGAGTAGATATTGTGTGTCATTCATTCAGAGATAGAGCATTGTTATAACCAAAAGTTAAAGTTGGGGAAAGTGGTAGCATAATTGTTGGCACACTCTGCCTTCTCACCATCTTACCTGCTAGAGTCTAACCCCAGAGATCACAGAGCTTGGGGAGGGAAGGCCCAAATGCATGGGGAGACCTAGGAAGGGAGTGTTAGGAGGGAAAGGTGCACATTAGAAATAGAAAGGACATTCTGGGGAGCTATATTTCTTACAGTCTAATTGCTCAATGTTTTATAGAACCTGATCATTAGGGGATCTTGGGCATGATTCTGCAGAGATGTTCTTGTGAAATAAAGCAAGAGGCTATTAAACAGAAAGTTTAAATATAGCTACAGGGAGACATCCTTCCTGACAATTTGACAGATGTCTTGGAATGAAGACTCCTTCCTTCATCGCTAATTACAAAATCATTTGTCTTAAGGAAAGGACAAAAGAGAAGTAATTATGAAAAACATGATTCTTAAGGGATAAAAAGATAACATCAGTTTAAAACACGGAAGCAATCATAACCACTTAGAATCATTATTAGTTTGGTGGAACGAATGACAGGTTGCTTTTTAGAAACCAGAGGGAATGGGGCTCCTGAAGCAGAGGGAAGAAAACATTCAGTTTCTTGTTATGCTAAACTTATCCCCAGACTCTTGAGACTTCTTTGATGAACAGTTCATTAAAATTTCCAACCGCAGATGAATTTGAGCTAAAATACACAAATGTTTTAATTATACATTCCTTTTTAATTACACTAATGACTTGTAATGTGTTTATGTTGGTTTAGAGTTTAATTTCTTCCCTTAGATTAGGTGGTTGACTTAAGGACTGTGCTTTTCAGTAAAATAGCATGATTCATCAATGTTTGATTATGAATTAATGCCCAAATGCAGAAGAGCGGCTGCCAGTGCAGGCATGGCCTTGCCCATGAACAATTGCCTTTCTCTGGGACCCTGAGACAGAGCAGCTCTTTCTATTTTTCAGACATAAGAGATGGAGGTTCTAAGCAAAAAAAAAAAAAAATACTCGAGAGTTTCCAGATTGGGAAGATGCTAAAGAAGGGAGTGGAGAAATGATAAATAGGAAAATAAACACCTCATTTATGAGATGGGTCCACTTACGTGTTGACAAGAGAAGAGTAAGAGCTGGTCCACAATCAGACTATGAGGGGCTAGGTATCCCATTAATATCTTTCAGCTTCCCTTAGTGCCCTTTTAGAGACCTCTCATTTTGAGGTCCTCTAACTTTGTCCCCCATATTACCCTATTAATTCATCAAATTCCAGCACAAAGAATGAGATTTGGATAAACAATTTCACATAGACATATGACTCAACATGAATATTTGTCCCTACCCCAACTTTGATATTTATATTTTAAAGGAGCATTTTTATATGTTAAAAGTTAAGTTAATGCTTAACTTATCTTGTCCTTGCAAGATCTGGGAACTAGGCAAATATCCTAGCCACATAGATTGATCTGAAAGATTCATATCACAGAAGTAGAATTACTCAAAGTTCCCCCCTGGAACTCTTAGAATGTATTTATGGAGGCATAGTTTATTTATAATACTATATCATATCACAAGTACAATATTCTAAAGGGATGTCTGTCATATCCTACCAAGGGATAAAAAGATAACATCAGTTTAAAACACGGAAGCAATCATAACCACTTAGAATCATTATTAGTTTGGTGGAACGAATGACAGGTTGCTTTTTAGAAACCAGAGGGAATGGGGCTCCTGAAGCAGAGGGAAGAAAACATTCAGTTTCTTGTTATGCTAAACTTATCCCCAGACTCTTGAGACTTCTTTGATGAACAGTTCATTAAAATTTCCAACCGCAGATGAATTTGAGCTAAAATACACAAATGTTTTAATTATACATTCCTTTTTAATTACACTAATGACTTGTAATGTGTTTATGTTGGTTTAGAGTTTAATTTCTTCCCTTAGATTAGGTGGTTGACTTAAGGACTGTGCTTTTCAGTAAAATAGCATGATTCATCAATGTTTGATTATGAATTAATGCCCAAATGCAGAAGAGCGGCTGCCAGTGCAGGCATGGCCTTGCCCATGAACAATTGCCTTTCTCTGGGACCCTGAGACAGAGCAGCTCTTTCTATTTTTCAGACATAAGAGATGGAGGTTCTAAGCAAAAAAAAAAAAATACTCGAGAGTTTCCAGATTGGGAAGATGCTAAAGAAGGGAGTGGAGAAATGATAAATAGGAAAATAAACACCTCATTTATGAGATGGGTCCACTTACGTGTTGACAAGAGAAGAGTAAGAGCTGGTCCACAATCAGACTATGAGGGGCTAGGTATCCCATTAATATCTTTCAGCTTCCCTTAGTGCCCTTTTAGAGACCTCTCATTTTGAGGTCCTCTAACTTTGTCCCCCATATTACCCTATTAATTCATCAAATTCCAGCACAAAGAATGAGATTTGGATAAACAATTTCACATAGACATATGACTCAACATGAATATTTGTCCCTACCCCAACTTTGATATTTATATTTTAAAGGAGCATTTTTATATGTTAAAAGTTAAGTTAATGCTTAACTTATCTTGTCCTTGCAAGATCTGGGAACTAGGCAAATATCCTAGCCACATAGATTGATCTGAAAGATTCATATCACAGAAGTAGAATTACTCAAAGTTCCCCCCTGGAACTCTTAGAATGTATTTATGGAGGCATAGTTTATTTATAATACTATATCATATCACAAGTACAATATTCTATTTTGATGTCTGTATACACTACAGGATGCTCACCACCATAAGTTCTGTCATCCTACAGCTGATCCCCCTTATCCTTTTTTGCTATCTCCCTTCTTCAGGACTTTTTTATTTGTTTGTTTCTTGCTAAAATCGTTATAGTACATAGAGTAAAAACTCTCCCAAATATGTCCACGTCCCAATCTTCAGAGCCAGTCAGCAGTCTGTTACATTGAAAAAAGACTTAGCAGATCAAGAGATGGGAAAATTAACCTAGATTATATAAGCAGATCTAATGTAATCACAAGCATTATTATAAGTGAAATAAGGAGACAGTGAATTTAGAGATGTGACAATGAAACTCCATTCAGAGTGATGTGATTGCTACCTCTGAAATGAGGGTCCATGAACCAATGAATGCAGGTAGACTCTATAAGCAAGAGAAGGAAACAAAATGAATTCTCAGAGTATCCCCAAAGGAATGCAGTCTTGCAGACAACTTGATTTTAGCTCCAGGAAACCTATTTCAGATGCTTGACCTTCAGAACTATAAGATAATAAATTTATGTTGTTATCAAGTTCATAGTAATTTGTTATAGCAACAATAGAAAATAAATACACCTGTCCAGGAAGCATTCTCTCTCAGCTGTGATCCTGTTCTGAAAACCATCTGTGGAAAGAAGTTATTGACACAACGCCTTATTATCCAAATTCTGAGTTGTGGTTCTTTGAGTTGAATTACTGTACCTGGAGAAAAAAAGAGTTGGTTAGTTTTACCTTCTAATATTTTTGTAGCAAGTGAAATGTGCAACATAAACAAGGTTTTTCACTAGTTCTCCTGGACTTTCCAGCCCAGCAGTAAAGAATCTGCCTACACTGCAAGAGCCTCAGGTTCTACTGTTGGGTCAGGAAGATTCCCTGGAGAAGAGAATGGCAACCCACTCCAGTATTTGTGCCTGGAGAATTCCATGGACAAAGAACCTGGAGAGCTACAGTCCATGGGGTCACAAATATTCAAATACAACTGAGGAACTAACACACCCTTTAGTTTTTGGCATTGTGGTAATATTTTGTCACCATATACAGGTCATACATTTGGATTAAATCCAAAATGGTATTTGTATTTATTGTAATTTTTGTATTGTTGCTATCTTCTCTCCAAGACTCTTTCGAATATTTCAGAAAATAGGGTGGAGAATGGGCACCAACTCAAGTGGAAATAAAATAGCACATTTAAAAACAATGCAAAAGATATATTTGGTACAGACATTTCAGATACCTTGCATGCATGCTTGATAAGTTGCTTCAGCTCTGTCTGACTCTTTGCACCGTATGAACTGTAATCTGTCAGGCTCTTCTGTCCATGGGATTCTCCAGGCAGTAATACTGGAGTGTGTTGCCATTTCCTCCCCTAGGGAATCTTCCCGACTCAGGGATCAAACCCACATCTCTTAAGTCTCCTGCACTGACAGCTGGGTTCCTTACCACTAGTGCCGATTTCAGATGCCTTAGGTGCCTGAAATTGCAACATCACAGCATCTTCCCACTTTAAATAGATATGTGACTACTTTTACCATAACATTCATTTTATCTAAGCTGCATGTAGTAGACATGTAATCAGAGAAGCTCAAGATTCAAATCTCCTGGGTGGCAAAAGAAAGGAAGTTAACACAAATGCAGCTCAACAGAGCAGAATGAAGGTCCATCTCTGCAAGGATTTCCATGTGAAAGAATAAGGATAAGTAATCAGGACACTGACTGAGAGCTTGGTAACATTCAGCAGAGGATGATATCGCAAGGTTTCCCCACAATCTGGAAAAAAAGAAATCATCTAGAGGGTCTGACTGACTCAAGGGTCCTCCATATGCCCTCTTCTTGCCATATGACAACTTAAAGACAGCTGTACTTGAAAGAGATTTCCTTTCAGATAAGAATGGCAAGCAGTAAAGAATCTGCCTACACTGCAAGAGCCTCAGGTTCTACTGTTGGGTCAGGAAGATTCCCTGGAGAAGAGAATGGCAACCCACTCCAGTATTTGTGCCTGGAGAATTCCATGGACAAAGAACCTGGAGAGCTACAGTCCATGGGGTCACAAATATTCAAATACAACTGAGGAACTAACACACCCTTTAGTTTTTGGCATTGTGGTAATATTTTGTCACCATATACAGGTCATACATTTGGATTAAATCCAAAATGGTATTTGTATTTATTGTAATTTTTGTATTGTTGCTATCTTCTCTCCAAGACTCTTTCGAATATTTCAGAAAATAGGGTGGAGAATGGGCACCAACTCAAGTGGAAATAAAATAGCACATTTAAAAACAATGCAAAAGATATATTTGGTACAGACATTTCAGATACCTTGCATGCATGCTTGATAAGTTGCTTCAGCTCTGTCTGACTCTTTGCACCGTATGAACTGTAATCTGTCAGGCTCTTCTGTCCATGGGATTCTCCAGGCAGTAATACTGGAGTGTGTTGCCATTTCCTCCCCTAGGGAATCTTCCCGACTCAGGGATCAAACCCACATCTCTTAAGTCTCCTGCACTGACAGCTGGGTTCCTTACCACTAGTGCCGATTTCAGATGCCTTAGGTGCCTGAAATTGCAACATCACAGCATCTTCCCACTTTAAATAGATATGTGACTACTTTTACCATAACATTCATTTTATCTAAGCTGCATGTAGTAGACATGTAATCAGAGAAGCTCAAGATTCAAATCTCCTGGGTGGCAAAAGAAAGGAAGTTAACACAAATGCAGCTCAACAGAGCAGAATGAAGGTCCATCTCTGCAAGGATTTCCATGTGAAAGAATAAGGATAAGTAATCAGGACACTGACTGAGAGCTTGGTAACATTCAGCAGAGGATGATATCGCAAGGTTTCCCCACAATCTGGAAAAAAAGAAATCATCTAGAGGGTCTGACTGACTCAAGGGTCCTCCATATGCCCTCTTCTTGCCATATGACAACTTAAAGACAGCTGTACTTGAAAGAGATTTCCTTTCAGATAAGAATCTAGGGTTCCAATGGAGGAAAAGCAGGAAGTAATTGGGAACTCTGCTGTATAGACCTTGATGCCCTTTGGCTCTTCCTCTTCTGCGAGTGTTGCCATTAAAATTAGGCTTACTTGGCAATGGTCTATTCGATATTCATATCTCCTAAGGGAAATTCATTCTAACATATGGATAATCATGTGTTTGTTAAAGTGCATTTAATTACAGATTTTTCTCCAGAGTGGAGGCTTTGATGGAGTTTGTAGGGATCATTCATTCAAGCAATATATACTGAGCAGTTGCTATAAGTCAGGCTTTCTACTATGTGCTTGGAATACAAACAGGACTCAAGAAAATATGCTTATTTCTCCAAGGATTTCATGATCTAGTGTGAGGCTGGCAGGGAGACTTGATCTGCCATAATAGGTTGAAAGGTTAAAGACAAATATTTTCTTATTTTCCACTTTTACCAAACACGACTGCACTAGATCTCATCTGTTCTTGGAAAATTCTACAGGCAAATTTTTTGCCACTGTTTGTAACTCTTTCTTAAATTTTTATATAGCATCAGCTCTCCATCATTCATACATACATTTAAAATATACATGCAAAGGATTATTTGGTTCATTTTCATTTGATTTATTGATAAGCTAGAAAGGTGAAATAGAAGTAACTATAACAGATATTTGAATCTATGAATTCCATAATTCTCAATGCAAAGAACCTTCACTACATCATGGCTGAGTAAATCTAATAATAGGACACAGGGCACATAGACTTTAAAAAACATTGACTATCCTCCCAAATCTACTGAGTACAGTTCAAACAACAAGGCTAAGCATCCTAGCCCTTCCACAAACTTGGATTAACTCATTCTCCAGGTATGTTATGTCACTCAGCTATTAACAGTAAATGCACATAATTTTCTGAATCATTCATGTACTTCCCTTTCTACCTCCCTGACTCTGCTGTTGCCTTTTTCTCTTCCATGATGTCGTGATAATTTCCTGCTCACATACTGACTTCCTAGTAAATCTTCAACGCTTTCTCAAATCTTTCCCAATCTCACCAAACCAGAAAATTTCTGCAACTACTTTATTGAACTTTGCTTGTGCTACTCAAATGACTCTTGTCTCATTGCACCTTCTATGATAGGTATTTTATCACTGTCTTATCTTTTTTAAGAGAAGGCAGAGAGTCTTACGTATATCTACCGTCTTGCAGTTTCTAGCATGTTGAATACTGGGCATTATAAATATCTGATCAATGACTGAATGAAGTGAATTGGATTCAAGTCATTGAGAAAAGGGGGAGACAAAAATCAAAGCAATGTAATTACAAAACAGCCTCTCTGGATAGGCTGGCTGAGACCTGAGAACAGAGTCTAAAAGGAACCTGCAGGGGAACCAGTGAAGAGACTTACACATTTGTTCTGGTGGAAAGAGATAAAAGTACACTCTTTGGAAGAATTAGGGTAGGAAAGAAACAAGTAAATTGTAAAGGCATTTCTATCCAGGATATGGTTCAGGTGAGAGATAAAGAATGAGGTTTTTACTTAGGTGACTGAGCATGGTATTACCATAGAAATGTGCATATGGTCACTGTCAGCCTGTTAAGTGCTTTCTTTCTTGTTGATGTAATATCTGAGGGTTTTGTTTTGTTTTTTGTTTTTGTTTTCGGGGGGGCGGGGCGTGGTGGGGAAGTAGGGGCGGGCGGGCCACTTCTATTGGTCTTTCATTTCTCTATTTTCCATCCATCTTTGTTCTTTGGCCCGTGTGGGCCTCCCATCGCGTGGCTTCTTTGTTGTCGCCCAGAGCTCCAGCTCGAATTAAAATATTTGAATCTATGAATTCCATAATTCTCAATGCAAAGAACCTTCACTACATCATGGCTGAGTAAATCTAATAATAGGACACAGGGCACATAGACTTTAAAAAACATTGACTATCCTCCCAAATCTACTGAGTACAGTTCAAACAACAAGGCTAAGCATCCTAGCCCTTCCACAAACTTGGATTAACTCATTCTCCAGGTATGTTATGTCACTCAGCTATTAACAGTAAATGCACATAATTTTCTGAATCATTCATGTACTTCCCTTTCTACCTCCCTGACTCTGCTGTTGCCTTTTTCTCTTCCATGATGTCGTGATAATTTCCTGCTCACATACTGACTTCCTAGTAAATCTTCAACGCTTTCTCAAATCTTTCCCAATCTCACCAAACCAGAAAATTTCTGCAACTACTTTATTGAACTTTGCTTGTGCTACTCAAATGACTCTTGTCTCATTGCACCTTCTATGATAGGTATTTTATCACTGTCTTATCTTTTTTAAGAGAAGGCAGAGAGTCTTACGTATATCTACCGTCTTGCAGTTTCTAGCATGTTGAATACTGGGCATTATAAATATCTGATCAATGACTGAATGAAGTGAATTGGATTCAAGTCATTGAGAAAAGGGGGAGACAAAAATCAAAGCAATGTAATTACAAAACAGCCTCTCTGGATAGGCTGGCTGAGACCTGAGAACAGAGTCTAAAAGGAACCTGCAGGGGAACCAGTGAAGAGACTTACACATTTGTTCTGGTGGAAAGAGATAAAAGTACACTCTTTGGAAGAATTAGGGTAGGAAAGAAACAAGTAAATTGTAAAGGCATTTCTATCCAGGATATGGTTCAGGTGAGAGATAAAGAATGAGGTTTTTACTTAGGTGACTGAGCATGGTATTACCATAGAAATGTGCATATGGTCACTGTCAGCCTGTTAAGTGCTTTCTTTCTTGTTGATGTAATATCTGAGGGTTTTGTTTTGTTTTTTGTTTTTGTTTTCGGGGGGGCGGGGCGTGGTGGGGAAGTAGGGGGGCGGGCGGGCCACTTCTATTGGTCTTTCATTTCTCTATTTTCCATCCATCTTTGTTCTTTGGCCCGTGTGGGCCTCCCATCGCGGTGGCTTCTGTTGTCGCAGAGCACCGGCTCTGGGCGCATGCGCCCCAGAGCTCCAGCTCGGTAATTGGACACATCGGTCTAGCCGCTCCACGACACGCGGGATCTTCCCAGACCAGGGATCAAACTGGCGCCCCTTGCACTGCAAGGTGGTGTCCTTACCCACTGCACCACCAGGGAAGCCCTTTTTTTTCTTCTTTTTTTTTTTTTTTAATAATTGCATCTGTTTTGTTGCTTTGTTGGACGTTCTTTGCATTCTCTGGGGAACAGATACCCAACTATTTAAGTGTATTCCGAAATGCTCTTTTTGTATAGTTGCCCCAGTGATATTTAGAAGAAATAACAGAGTAGCCAGAATCCCGGGGCCACCAACGACCTCGCAGTCATTTCACTTGGGATATTTTGATAACTGCAGTTGACATAAGGTCTCTCTTGCATAGAAGTTCTCTACTGTTCAAACATGTCTTGAAAGCTTTGCTCTAGAGGTGACATAAGCAAGCTCTGGCCCATATGTTAGAAATGGTCTTTACCTTTTTTAAGATGTAGTTTTTCTTTTCTTTTTTTTTTAAAGGACAAGAAAAATAAAAGAAGAATCATTTGTCACAATGGCCAGAGTTTCCCCCTTGCAAAGTCTAAAACATTTACAATCTGATCCTTTAAAGAATACATTTTTCCAGTATAAATCCTTAAAAAATAAAAATAGTTTTTTGTTTGTTTGTTTTTCCTTTCCCCAATAGTTTGGCCAGAGTTTGTCATTGTGGTTGATGTTTGCTGGCATTGTTCCTCCACACCACGTAGTGTCTCCTTACTAACCTACTTGACCTACATTGGCCAATTCGAATTCTTGGACCTTGTTTTTATATCTGTGTCCAGATCCTCCTCTCTTGCAATGCTTATAAACCACGTTAGGATAATAGCCAGAGTACTTGAAAATATTTATGAAATAAACAACTAATTTTTCAAGGTAGTTATGGCTATACACATTGGGCAGGAGATATCTTAAAATTCCAAATAAAGTACCTTATTTTAGTTATATGGCATGACTTTCCAATCACAGCAGTCACCTTTTCACAGAGGTACATCAAGATAAATAGAGCAATATCCATATTTTACAGTCTATAAAATTCAAATCTTCACTTAAAAAAGAGTTTACATGCAATGCGTACACCAGCTTACAAGTTTATTTATCAACATATATTTATGCAATATGTCCATTGTAAAGTTCTGGCATCAGTTTTAGGGTTTGGGCAAATATTTACAGCTTAGATCCAAACAGAGGTGAGTGCCTATCAAAACCTTGAGACAGGCAGCTCTTGTTCATGGAGAAAAGTGCTACTTGGGGGCCAGGACCTCACAGGATTGAGAGGATGACAAAGTTCATCTTCAGGAGCAAAGGCTTTTTATTTCTTTATTCTAGAGACATATTTTTCTACCCAAGTTAGAGTCTATACATTATGATCTACATTCTTTTACCCTATCTCTCCCTTCTATTTCAAAAAGATGTGAATGTGTAATTTATATGGAGGTGAACATGTTGATAATGTGTAAAGTTTACCTTCTCCAAAGGTGTACATATTTCAAAAGCAATTAGAACCTTCATGCAAATCCCTGTAAATATAGAAGGAGAAATTTAAGAACATTATGGGTAGAGATTGCGATTTTGAGGTGGTGTTATATGGTTACCTTGAAATTATCCAAGTACCCCTTCTTGAGAGTTGCTCAAGGCTGAGGTTGTGGGAGGAATTCTGGAGGTCAGGATTGCCAGGAAATATTGTTTGTGGTCAAGGAGGGGCAGTATCAAGAGAAATTCATATGGCAGTAGACAGGGATGATAAAAATAACAAAAGCCAAGCAAGAAATCCAGAAGAGGGACATTCCTGGCAGTCCGGTGGTTAAGACTACACTCAAGTGGCAAGAGTTCAATCCCTGGTAGGGGAACTAGATCCCCACATGTCATGCTTCATAGCCTAATAATAATAATGTGTGCATGCTACGTTGCTTCACTTATGTCCAATTCTTTGCAACCCTATGTACTGTAACTCTCAAGGATCCTCTGTCCTTGGGGTTCTCTTTGCAAGAATACTGGAGTGGGTTCCCATGCCTTTCTCCAGGAGATCTCTTCACCCAGGGATTGAACTTACATCTCTTATATCTCCTGCATTGGCATGCAGGTTCTGTTCAGCTAGTGCCATCTGGAAGTAATAGAAAATAAACTCAAAGTAGAAAGGACATTTTTAAAATATTAAGGCAGAAATAAAATTGGAAGAAATTTCCATTTCATGAGGCAGACAAAAAGACAAATCCAAATATGAAGAAAGGGAGTTTGGAACCTTGAGGTATGACAGGCCTCAAGCACAAATTATGACTATATATGTTATCTATTTGTGGCTACAAGTGTTCCTCTCACACCTTTCTGGGTTTAGCAGGGAAGGTGTTATTAGAGTCAAGAACACTCCATATACATCCTCTGGCAGTCTATCCCTGGGATGAGTGGGTCCAGGATTCCTCACATTTGTCTAAGCGTCAGAGGCATATTTTGAAGAAAGAACTTTGTTACAGACGTATCACCACTAGATACTCTTGCTGGTGTACTGTTAGATTTAACAACAGATAAAGTGGGGAATTTTTTGTTTTTCATCTCGCCAACTGGAGTAGTACATTTTCATTGGGACCAGTTTTGAAAAGTCTTTGCAGTTGACATTTTCCCATGGTATCTCTCAGAACAGTGAAAGAGGCTTCATTTCTGGTGTATGGAACTAGAACTGTAGGTAAGAATCTGGTTTAGGGGACATTATACAGGTCTATAAGATACAAATAAGTCTACTTCAAATTTTATTTTGTTTTTATTGTTCTTGTTTTGCTTCATTCAGAACAAAACATATTAGGGTAGAATGAAATATTGAAACATGATAAAGTCCATAGTAGTCAAGCATTTAATGCCTCCAAATTATAGGGTATGTATACACATAGGAGGTTGCCAATGTAATTGCTGATAATACTTACTGTTACCATATTCAGCATTATTTGGACATCATTGATGAAAGTTACATGAGTCAGAAAATTCTATCCCAGGAGCTCAGCCTCCAGTGTGTATTTTACAGAGTTGGCCAAGTGGTGCATGTGTTGTAGCAAATATTAAAATTAAACTCAAATACCTCTGTCCTTGGGGTTCTCTTTGCAAGAATACTGGAGTGGGTTCCATGCCTTTCTCCAGGAGATCTCTTCACCCAGGGATTGAACTTACATCTCTTATATCTCCTGCATTGGCATGCAGGTTCTGTTCAGCTAGTGCCATCTGGAAGTAATAGAAAATAAACTCAAAGTAGAAAGGACATTTTTAAAATATTAAGGCAGAAATAAAATTGGAAGAAATTTCCATTTCATGAGGCAGACAAAAAGACAAATCCAAATATGAAGAAAGGGAGTTTGGAACCTTGAGGTATGACAGGCCTCAAGCACAAATTATGACTATATATGTTATCTATTTGTGGCTACAAGTGTTCCTCTCACACCTTTCTGGGTTTAGCAGGGAAGGTGTTATTAGAGTCAAGAACACTCCATATACATCCTCTGGCAGTCTATCCCTGGGATGAGTGGGTCCAGGATTCCTCACATTTGTCTAAGCGTCAGAGGCATATTTTGAAGAAAGAACTTTGTTACAGACGTATCACCACTAGATACTCTTGCTGGTGTACTGTTAGATTTAACAACAGATAAAGTGGGGAATTTTTTGTTTTTCATCTCGCCAACTGGAGTAGTACATTTTCATTGGGACCAGTTTTGAAAAGTCTTTGCAGTTGACATTTTCCCATGGTATCTCTCAGAACAGTGAAAGAGGCTTCATTTCTGGTGTATGGAACTAGAACTGTAGGTAAGAATCTGGTTTAGGGGACATTATACAGGTCTATAAGATACAAATAAGTCTACTTCAAATTTTATTTTGTTTTTATTGTTCTTGTTTTGCTTCATTCAGAACAAAACATATTAGGGTAGAATGAAATATTGAAACATGATAAAGTCCATAGTAGTCAAGCATTTAATGCCTCCAAATTATAGGGTATGTATACACATAGGAGGTTGCCAATGTAATTGCTGATAATACTTACTGTTACCATATTCAGCATTATTTGGACATCATTGATGAAAGTTACATGAGTCAGAAAATTCTATCCCAGGAGCTCAGCCTCCAGTGTGTATTTTACAGAGTTGGCCAAGTGGTGCATGTGTTGTAGCAAATAATTTAAATATTTAAGAAAGTTAGCTCAAGAAATTATGGGCTTCCCTGCTGGTCCAGTGGGTAAGGACACCACCTTGCAGTACAAGGGGCACCAGTTGAATCCCTGGCCTGGGAAGAATCTACGCACCGCAGAGTGGCTGGACCAATGTGTCCAATTACCAAGCTGGAGCTCTGGAGTGCAGAAAGGCCACTTTGATGGGAGGCCCACACAGGCCAAAGATAAATAGATGAAAGATCAATAGAAGTAGCTGAAAAAAGTAAATAAAAAAATTATGTGTAGACACCATGCACATACATCAAGACTATCCAGTTCAATGGCCAAAGAAATGCTAAACTATGGTGTTTTTAGTTATTTATAGTGTTCAAGAAGGCCTAGATAACTGCCTCTTGCACTTTACTGCCACAGGGATGAATATACAGAAGCAGAGAGTAGAATAATGGTTACCAGAAGCAGAAATGTGGGGGAAATGGAGGGAAGTTAGTTGAAGGCTACAAGTTGCAGCTTTACAAGATAAAAAGTCTATAGATCTAAAGTACAGAATTATTAGCACTATACTGGAACCTGGATATTTACTAAGAAAGCAGGTATCAGAAGTCTCACCCCATACACACACAAATGCAAAGTGGTAGCTATGAGAAGAGATAGATATAATAGATTGACTATAGAATTTATTTCAGTAGGTGTAAGTACATAAAATCACCATGATTTGCATATTAAATATAAATAACCTTATTTAAAATTATGTAAGATCAATTATAACTACAGCAAAATGGCACTGAGACAGTGTAAGTAACCTTATTGAAGGATCTCTCTCCCTGATGGAGTTTACATGCTATGGAGGACTCATTAAGGATTCCAGGTGACACTGCCTAGGATCTGGTCATAGTTATACCCATCAGACTCACAAAGATGAGTTTCAGAGCCCCAGCTGTTGACCCAAGGTGTGGATGTATGCAACCTATGGGGTATACTGTCTTGGACCCATTGGCCTGAGCTTAGCTGTCTATGATAGAATCTGTAGTCTGGGGAGTGTCTCCATCAAGGCCAGTCTCTTGGACACAGTGATCTTGTATGACTCCCTGGGCTGAATAGGACCAGGAGGCTGAGGGAGCTCACAGGAACAGCAGGATTTACATTATTCCTGTCACTTGGACATACAAACAGTTATACCTATAGTAGATGCCTTTATTTTTAATCAATACCATATATTTCAAATCCATGTGCATTTTACTAAACCCACTGATTGTTATATTATGGAACTTTTGCGATCATTTATGAAAAATTCTGTCATTTTTAAATAGGGAAATTGAGGTTCAGAGTTGTTACATATTTTGTTTTTGATTATAGTCAAAAAAGGCACCAGTCATTAAGGAGACACACACCCATTGACACCTCTACATTAACAGTGGCCTCATATGCAGATGCGATACTTGGTCCCCATTCTCATGATAATAAAGGGATGATAGATACAGTCACTGAGCAGCACTTATCATTTTTCAGGTATGTGCTATGGCTATTCCTCTGATTGAGAAAAGTATCTAATTATCTCATTTACCATGAAGTATTAGACATCAAAAAATAGCTTAATAAAGTCTGCTCTGAGACCATCTTCCACTTTTAAAGAGATATATGGGTATAGAAATGTGTAACCTAAAGGAATAAATGACTATAGAATTTTAAGCCTTATAATAGGTAGTTCAAGAAAGATTTGAGGGTCAAAGATGCTTCTAGAATTCATTCTTTCTCTTTTACTTTCCACCACATCATCTCATAATCAATTTTTCAAACCTAAATTTAGTAAAAATGACCCTAGAGCAAAGGCAAATCTGAAGAAAAGGTTTAGTAGATGTAAACATCAGAGAGTCAAATGATACAACAATCTCAATAAAGTTATCATGTCTAAAATCGCATTATTGGAAATTAATTTCTTGAATTCTTTAATTAATTTTATCTCAAAATTCAAATACTCTGAAATATACTTTTAGATAGTATCAGTTGCACTGTGCTGTAAATGAGATTGTTGTTTATTGGTTCGGAAAGTTAGTTGAAAATCCTTCTTCCGATTTTAACCCATTGGCCTGAGCTTAGCTGTCTTTTCTGTAGTCTGGGAGTGTCTCCATCAAGGCCAGTCTCTTGGACACAGTGATCTTGTATGACTCCTGGGCTGAATAGGACCAGGAGGCTGAGGGAGCTCAAAGGAACAGCAGGATTTACATTATTCCTGTCACTTGGACATACAAACAGTTATACCTATAGTAGATGCCTTTATTTTTAATCAATACCATATATTTCAAATCCATGTGCATTTTACTAAACCCACTGATTGTTATATTATGGAACTTTTGCGATCATTTATGAAAAATTCTGTCATTTTTAAATAGGGAAATTGAGGTTCAGAGTTGTTACATATTTTGTTTTTGATTATAGTCAAAAAAGGCACCAGTCATTAAGGAGACACACACCCATTGACACCTCTACATTAACAGTGGCCTCATATGCAGATGCGATACTTGGTCCCCATTCTCATGATAATAAAGGGATGATAGATACAGTCACTGAGCAGCACTTATCATTTTTCAGGTATGTGCTATGGCTATTCCTCTGATTGAGAAAAGTATCTAATTATCTCATTTACCATGAAGTATTAGACATCAAAAAATAGCTTAATAAAGTCTGCTCTGAGACCATCTTCCACTTTTAAAGAGATATATGGGTATAGAAATGTGTAACCTAAAGGAATAAATGACTATAGAATTTTAAGCCTTATAATAGGTAGTTCAAGAAAGATTTGAGGGTCAAAGATGCTTCTAGAATTCATTCTTTCTCTTTTACTTTCCACCACATCATCTCATAATCAATTTTTCAAACCTAAATTTAGTAAAAATGACCCTAGAGCAAAGGCAAATCTGAAGAAAAGGTTTAGTAGATGTAAACATCAGAGAGTCAAATGATACAACAATCTCAATAAAGTTATCATGTCTAAAATCGCATTATTGGAAATTAATTTCTTGAATTCTTTAATTAATTTTATCTCAAAATTCAAATACTCTGAAATATACTTTTAGATAGTATCAGTTGCACTGTGCTGTAAATGAGATTGTTGTTTATTGGTTCGGAAAGTTAGTTGAAAATCCTTCTCCATTGAAAAGTAGAAACCAAAAGAAAGTAATTGGTTGAAGTATTAATATTTAAATAGATCCCTAAGGAGGAAGTCTTTAAGAGTGGCTGAGGGGTGGGGTGTGGCTGCATAATACATTCTGGAAACAGTGGCATGGGGCAGAGTGACAGAATCGGAGGAAGCTCTGGAGAAGTGAAGTGTTAGTCATTCAGTTGTGTCTGACTCTTTGTGACCAGCAAAAAAGTGGTGTCTGATACAAGGTCTCAGCAAGGTCTCAGTCTTGCTGAGTTAAGCAGCAGCTTCCTAATCTGGTAACGTGAAAAATCCCACGTGGGACAGTTTGTAGATTAACTTTTCCGTGCTGATGTGGACTCGCACCAGTTTAGAAGACTGCAGAGGTACAGTACAGAGCCAGTGAACAGATGATGTCCAACACCTGAAAGCTGTGTAGCATCTGTGGGCTGTGTGCTCGTTGTTCACAAAAAAGAACCTTAATCTTTAAGGTGATTGCATCAAGCACAGGATTCAAGTGACTGCTGTTTGGATAAATTACAATAATCTTCACTGTGAAGACTCTTCTTGTCCACCAAGGCAGATGGTTAATTTGGTCAGGTTGAGTGACGAGTCAGGAAACCAAATGTAGATAGGTCAGATGCTGATTTCGACTTAGGACCTATAACCATTGGTAAACACAGATGAAAAGGATGTGACTCTTTATGATTGAATTTTCAGCATCTTAGTCAACTAAGTGGACACAGAAATTTTTATGAATAAATGATGACAGATTTTCATGCTTCTAGAATTCATTCTTACTCTATTACTTTCCACCACATCATCTCATAATCAATTTTTCAAACCTAAATTTAGTAAAAATGACCCTAGAGCAAAGGCAAATCTGAAGAAAAGGTTTAGTAGATGTAAACATCAGAGAGTCAAATGATACAACAATCTCAATAAAGTTATCATGTCTAAAATCGCATTATTGGAAATTAATTTCTTGAATTCTTTAATTAATTTTATCTCAAAATTCAAATACTCTGAAATATACTTTTAGATAGTATCAGTTGCACTGTGCTGTAAATGAGATTGTTGTTTATTGGTTCGGAAAGTTAGTTGAAAATCCTTCTCCATTGAAAAGTAGAAACCAAAAGAAAGTAATTGGTTGAAGTATTAATATTTAAATAGATCCCTAAGGAGGAAGTCTTTAAGAGTGGCTGAGGGGTGGGGTGTGGCTGCATAATACATTCTGGAAACAGTGGCATGGGGCAGAGTGACAGAATCGGAGGAAGCTCTGGAGAAGTGAAGTGTTAGTCATTCAGTTGTGTCTGACTCTTTGTGACCAGCAAAAAAGTGGTGTCTGATACAAGGTCTCAGCAAGGTCTCAGTCTTGCTGAGTTAAGCAGCAGCTTCCTAATCTGGTAACGTGAAAAATCCCACGTGGGACAGTTTGTAGATTAACTTTTCCGTGCTGATGTGGACTCGCACCAGTTTAGAAGACTGCAGAGGTACAGTACAGAGCCAGTGAACAGATGATGTCCAACACCTGAAAGCTGTGTAGCATCTGTGGGCTGTGTGCTCGTTGTTCACAAAAAAGAACCTTAATCTTTAAGGTGATTGCATCAAGCACAGGATTCAAGTGACTGCTGTTTGGATAAATTACAATAATCTTCACTGTGAAGACTCTTCTTGTCCACCAAGGCAGATGGTTAATTTGGTCAGGTTGAGTGACGAGTCAGGAAACCAAATGTAGATAGGTCAGATGCTGATTTCGACTTAGGACCTATAACCATTGGTAAACACAGATGAAAAGGATGTGACTCTTTATGATTGAATTTTCAGCATCTTAGTCCACTAAGTGGACACAGAAATTTTTATGAATAAATGATGACAGATTTTCATGCTTTTTAAACTCTTTTCTAGAGTTAAAGTCAGTATTATATTTCCTTTTGTTACACATTCTCCTTCATTTTCTAGGTCTGTTGCAGTGAGTGGGCAGGTCAGATTCTGTAGTCAGTGAATGAGCTGACCTTTTGATTATTTCTTCTAGTTCACAGGCATCACATGTTATTTGTATTGGGTTGATCTGAGGCCTCTGTTGTCTCCCAATAAACACCCAGGATTCACAAATCTCAGGATCTGCCTCCTCTATCCAAATTGTAATGTTTTTGCTACAAGTGCAGCCTCAGAAAGTGGGGGATTTTAGGTTTAACTATGTCCAGATGAATATACTGAAGACCTTAAGAGACATTTTTCCAAGGAAGACCTTCAGATACATGAGGCACATGAAAAGATGTGCATTATTAATCATATGGCAATGCAAATAAAAACTAAGATATCACTTCACACCCATGAGAATGACCATCATCAAATAACAAATAAATGTCAGTGAGGTTGTGGATAAAAGGAATCCTTGTACACCCTCAGTAAGAGTGTAAATTGGTGAAGCCACTATTCAAAACATTATAGAAATTCCTCCAAAAACTAAAAAGAGAACTAACATATGATCCAACAATTCTATACCTGGCCATATACCTGAAGAAAACGAAAAAACCTATTTTGAAAATATACATGCAGGGCTTCCCCTGGTGGTCCAGTGGGTAAGGACACCACCTTGCAGTGCAAGGGGCGCCAGTTCGATCCCTGGCCTGGGAAGATCCCACGTGCCGCGGAGTGGCTGGACCGATGTGTCCAATTACCGAGCCGGAGCTCTGGCATGCATGCGCCCAGAGCCGGCGCTCTGCAACAACAGAGGCCACTGCGATGGGAGGCCCACAGGAGCCAAGGAACAAAGACGGATGAAAATAGAGAAAGACCAATAGAGGCGGCCCACCCACTCCTCTCCCTCCCTAACCCGATCCCCGCCCAAAATAAATAAATAAATCTTAAAAAAAAAAGAAAATATACATGCAGCCAAATGTTCACAGCAGCAGTATGTACAATAGCTAGGATATAGAAGCAACACAAGTGCCCATCAAAAGATGAACAGATAAAGAAGACATACTGTATAAATGTATATACACAAAAGAATGCTACTCAGTAATAGAAAAGAATGAAATTTGCCATTTGCAACAGCATGGGTGAACTTGTGGGTTTTACACTTAGTGAAATACATTAGGTAAAAAAAGAGAAACATTATTTATCATTATCATTGATGTATGTAATTAAAAAATAAAACATGCATCTGAATATAACAAACAGAAAGAAATTCACAAATATAGAAAAGAAACTAGTGGTTACCAATGGGGAGAGGAAAAGGAGGAGGAAAGTTAAGAGTTATGAAGACTTATGTATAAAATAAATAAGCTCCAAGGATATATTGTACAACACAAGGAATATAGTGGGTATTTTATTATAACTTTAAATAGAGTATACTGTTCAAAATCCTGAATCACCATGTTGTATACCTGCAACTACTAAAATACTATAAATCAACTATACTTCATTAATAAGATATATTGAAGAAAGAATACCCCCCTCATGATATTTCTTAGGATGTCATCTGAGTCAGGGTAGGGAACAAAGTCTGTATGTATAGCACCCATAATTTACATTTGACAAATAGAAGGTATGACAATAACATGTGAGTGACCATATGATGGCCCAAGAGATAAAGAGTGCTCCTCTAAACATTCAACTGGTAGCCTCATAGTCATATCCCCTGACTGAGCATATACATGTAGGAGAGGCAGTTACAACAGATAAACCCACACAGAGTGAAAGAAGAAATTTGCCTACATGTTAAACAGGACGTCACTGATACTGGTCAATGTTATTCGCTTTTTGGACCTTGTATTTTACACAACATTGGTCTCTCTTTTAAGTCTTTACCCACTGCAGACATGGGGATAGAAAACAAACCAGTGGTTACCACTGCTTTGGGATTGGTATTCTTCTGTTCCTTGATGAGTCTTGGCCATGGTTCTTGAGACAAACGTCAGGCCGCAGAAAATGATTCAGAGACCACTGAGGCTTTGTGTCCCTTTCCATGTATTTTTCATCAGAGATTCTCTCCTCTTTCAGGATATGTCCTTTCCTTCCATACCATCCAGTGCCCAAGTGTTGCTTCTGAGGTCCAAGACAGCCCACAGCACATTTTGCCCTCAGTACCCCTCATTCTTCTCATGTGTTCTAACTGCTGAGCCCACTGGGTCATTCTTCCAAGGAAAGTCATTCAATCCAATAAAAACTCTCATGGAAAAGATAAAGGTCTCTCTTTCTAGCCAATACTGTAAATAAATTATCCTTCAATTAAAAATAAATTAATTTTTTAAATTCCCCTTTTTGCCACCAACACATGGGAAATTTCAAAACTTGACTATAATCTGTAGAGAAGTTTTTAGTCAAGGGAATCTTTTATATCTCTCCGATCATTCTCTTTACACGTTCCCATTGTCAAGATAGCTGGTTCTGGTTGTATGTAAAAATTAAAAACACTAGATAACCAATCAGATGAATAGTGAAAAAGTAATCATCACTTAAAATGTCAACACCACTGCCACACCCTTAAAAGCCACACTACTGGGTAGAATGAGCAATAGTTACATGGAGAATATTTTGCATAACATGATCTTGAGCAGCCTTAGGGTGCAGGGCTGATGAACTTGACTCTTTGATCAACTATCAAGGTTGTAGCTAAGCTTTGTAATTTTTTAGATGTGCCCTTGGACAAATTGCTTGATTTCTCTTTTCTTGTGTCTTTATATGCAAAAAGAAATAATTGCATATACCTGACAGTGTTGTTAAGTGGATTGCATTCACACAATGCTTGGAATGGTTCATGACAAATGTGCAGTGAGATTTAGCTTTTATTATTAATGAAGGAATCATTAATAATAACCTTTGGCATCAGGCAGACTATGGTTGGAATCTTGGATCCTTCATCTCTGGGACCCTGGGCAAATTATTAATCTCCCTATGCCTCAATCTTCTTATCTGTAAAAAAGCAGCAATAATGATGCCCACACTTCTACAGGGAAATTGTAATGATTAGATGAAATGCATTGTTTAGCATAGTGTATATGCATAATTGAAAGCAACTAATGAATTGGACTGATATTCCATGGTGAAACTAGTATCAGCATTTAGAACAATCAGTTCTATTATATGTTTGTTATTCTCATAAATACCTGAGGTAACGACACATTCCAAAGTCTGGCTCAGATCCACCCTTATCTGAAACCCTCTTGTCCCAACCACCCAGTCTCTCATAATCCTGGTTGTGAATCGCCCATGGCTTATAGTGCATTGGCTTTTATGTAGTTTTTTATCTTCAATAAATTAATTTTAAATTCCCTTCTCATGGAAAAGATAAAGGTCTCTTTCTAGCCAATACTGTAAATAAATTATCCTTCAATTAAAAATAAATTAATTTTTTAAATTCCCCTTTTTGCCACCAACACATGGGAAATTTCAAAACTTGACTATAATCTGTAGAGAAGTTTTTAGTCAAGGGAATCTTTTATATCTCTCCGATCATTCTCTTTACACGTTCCCATTGTCAAGATAGCTGGTTCTGGTTGTATGTAAAATTAAAAACACTAGATAACCAATCAGATGAATAGTAAAAAAGTAATCATCACTTAAAATGTCAACACCACTGCCACACCCTTAAAAGCCACACTACTGGGTAGAATGAGCAATAGTTACATGGAGAATATTTTGCATAACATGATCTTGAGCAGCCTTAGGGTGCAGGGCTGATGAACTTGACTCTTTGATCAACTATCAAGGTTGTAGCTAAGCTTTGTAATTTTTTAGATGTGCCCTTGGACAAATTGCTTGATTTCTCTTTTCTTGTGTCTTTATATGCAAAAAGAAATAATTGCATATACCTGACAGTGTTGTTAAGTGGATTGCATTCACACAATGCTTGGAATGGTTCATGACAAATGTGCAGTGAGATTTAGCTTTTATTATTAATGAAGGAATCATTAATAATAACCTTTGGCATCAGGCAGACTATGGTTGGAATCTTGGATCCTTCATCTCTGGGACCCTGGGCAAATTATTAATCTCCCTATGCCTCAATCTTCTTATCTGTAAAAAAGCAGCAATAATGATGCCCACACTTCTACAGGGAAATTGTAATGATTAGATGAAATGCATTGTTTAGCATAGTGTATATGCATAATTGAAAGCAACTAATGAATTGGACTGATATTCCATGGTGAAACTAGTATCAGCATTTAGAACAATCAGTTCTATTATATGTTTGTTATTCTCATAAATACCTGAGGTAACGACACATTCCAAAGTCTGGCTCAGATCCACCCTTATCTGAAACCCTCTTGTCCCAACCACCCAGTCTCTCATAATCCTGGTTGTGAATCGCCCATGGCTTATAGTGCATTGGCTTTTATGTAGTTTATTTCTCCTGAAAGTAAGAGAACATTGTATATACTTTTTTTTACCCTGCAAATTGGCAGAATGTCCCACAAAAACGTAGATAGATACTGGTTCTTTAAATTCTCCCTTAGTTGCTATCAGTTTTCCTTTTCTATAGCTGTTTATTCCGCTACTGTTTCAGTGGCATGATCTAAACATGATTAACAGTCCTTTTCCTTCAGTTACGAGCACAGTAACTTCTCAGTGGTACATGGAAAGGGCACATGGGAAGGATAGGCTTCAGATACCTCAAGTTTATTCCTTTTTTTTAATCGAATAGCTTGAATCAGACAGAAGTTACAAAGCTGGTTTTAGTCTCAGGACAGAGACAAGCCCCTAGGGAGCGTGTTTGTATCAGTGAAGCTCTTCATGCATCTGATTTGACTTGACATTATTCTCTTCTCCTTGCCCTCAAATGACTGATTTCTTTAGAGAATATATGTCTGTAGAAATTAGGACAAAATACTTAATATCAAATATTGCTATAGAAATTTTTGACCTTAGCTGATTTAGATCATGTAAGGCTGATTATTAGATAAAGCACTTATTTCTGTCCATATTTTTCTCCAAATTTGGAATTTGGTCTTTATTGTAGTCTGAAATCTTTGTAATTTCCCTTAGGTTTTGCAGTCCAACAACAACAACAGTGGATTTTGTTGGGTTATGTCAAACTTTTGATAATATAAGTACAATAGGCCTAGGCACTCATTGTAAAAATGCACCATTGATACAAGTCTACAAAAGTGATTTTGCCTGAGTTATAGCTAGAAACATACCTTCACAAGTCTCATGCAAAGATCATCAAACAAACAAACAAAAAAGAAAGGTCATCGAACAAAACACAATTAATCTTTATTTTGGTCCCTTGCAGTTCAGTCTTAACATGTGTTGGACTAAGTGAATCACAACTCAGCAAGCAAGAGTAATTTTAAGAGCTAAAATGTAGTATCTGTATTTCATTGGATTTTTCAAAGATCATAAATGATTTTTTACTAATAACTCATAGTAACATTTCATAGCATTCTTTTCCCTCCACTTTTGCTACAAATCTAGGCTGGCATAAATGAATATGTGTTAATTAAAGGGGTAGGAAAATAGAAAGCCTGTGAAAGCAAGGATAAAGTTTTCCCTAGTAAATGAGAATGCAACAAAGGGGTATAGATAAGCTCAGTAATATTGGTAGTGTTCCCCAATTACCATAGTTTTGTTATTATCTTGCATTGTTTATAATAGCATAGAATGTTCTCCTAGCACATGTATATATTGCATCTACCGAAGTACACACAGACACACCAAAGGGAAATGTCATAAAAAATAATACACCGGGGGTGGAGCTAAGATGGCGGTGTAGAAGGACGTGCACTCATCTCTCCTGCAAAATCGCCTGAATTGCGACGAGTTCCTGGGAAACCATCGACGAAAGGAGGTTGGATCTGATCACAGAGAGGACACCCCACATCGAAGAACAAAGGAGAAGCCGCATCAAGACGGTAGGAGGGGTGCAATCGCACTTTTAAAAGTCAAACCTCATACCCGCCGGAGAGGCTGGGCGGGCCAAAGCCGCAAAGCCTGTTGCAGATCAAAACCCGGTGAGGAGCACTAACACCCACAAGGGACTGAGCCAGACCTGCTTTGGAGGGTCCAGGTGCCCCTTGAGCTAGAAGTGCCCTTGAGCAGGCCTCGGAAGGGCGGCACTCAGTTCCCTTTGGAGGAGGTTACCATTAACCCGATCACAGAGCCGCCGAGGAGGACTGGAAAGTCGCTGCGCACTGTGATCAGGGAGAGAGGAATAGCGATCCTGCATGTGACTGAGCCAGACTCACCTCTGAGTAACCTGACGTCTCCGGTGGCGGGGTTGACGGTGGCCTGCAACAGGGTCGGGGTCACTGCGGAAGTGCTTCCCATAGAGCATGTGGGAATAAATCCTCTGTGAGACAGACGTCATCTTCCCTACTGTAGTTTGGCTGCTGGTCAAACTGCAGGGCTGCTGGTCAAGCTACAGGGAGGGAATTTAACTCCACCCAGCAAGAAAAGGGATTTGGATTAAGAAACTCCCAGGACCAGCTTGGGGCCTTTTAATTCTGGAATAGGCCTAAACAAACAAGCAGTCAAAGAGGTCTTCAGATCCAACCACTGCCAGAGGCAAGAAAAAGACTGATAATTCCTGAATAGTCAGCAAGAGACAGAAGAACATAAACACTATTTTGGGGAAAATAGAATTAAAGGGGTAGGAAAATAGAAAGCCTGTGAAAGCAAGGATAAAGTTTTCCTAGTAAATGAGAATGCAACAAAGGGGTATAGATTTAATATTGGTAGTGTTCCCCAATTACCATAGTTTTGTTATTATCTTGCATTGTTTATAATAGCATAGAATGTTCTCCTAGCACATGTATATATTGCATCTACGAAGTACACACAGACACACCAAAGGGAAATGTCATAAAAAATAATACACCGGGGGTGGAGCTAAGATGGCGGTGTAGAAGGACGTGCACTCATCTCTCCTGCAAAATCGCCTGAATTGCGACGAGTTCCTGGGAAACCATCGACGAAAGGAGGTTGGATCTGATCACAGAGAGGACACCCCACATCGAAGAACAAAGGAGAAGCCGCATCAAGACGGTAGGAGGGGTGCAATCGCACTTTTAAAAGTCAAACCTCATACCCGCCGGAGAGGCTGGGCGGGCCAAAGCCGCAAAGCCTGTTGCAGATCAAAACCCGGTGAGGAGCACTAACACCCACAAGGGACTGAGCCAGACCTGCTTTGGAGGGTCCAGGTGCCCCTTGAGCTAGAAGTGCCCTTGAGCAGGCCTCGGAAGGGCGGCACTCAGTTCCCTTTGGAGGAGGTTACCATTAACCCGATCACAGAGCCGCCGAGGAGGACTGGAAAGTCGCTGCGCACTGTGATCAGGGAGAGAGGAATAGCGATCCTGCATGAGACTGAGCCAGACTCACCTCTGAGTAACCTGACATCTCCCGCGGTGGCGGGGGTTGACGGTGGCCTGCAACAGGGTCGGGGTCACTGCGGAAGTGCTTCCCATAGAGCATGTGGGAATAAATCCTCTGTGAGACAGACGTCATCTTCCCTACTGTAGTTTGGCTGCTGGTCAAACTGCAGGGCTGCTGGTCAAGCTACAGGGAGGGAATTTAACTCCACCCAGCAAGAAAAGGGATTTGGATTAAGAAACTCCCAGGACCAGCTTGGGCGGGCCTTTTAATTCTGGAATAGGCCTAAACAAACAAGCAGTCAAAGAGGTCTTCAGATCCAACCACTGCCAGAGGCAAGAAAAAGACTGATAATTCCTGAATAGTCAGCAAGAGACAGAAGAACATAAACACTATTTTCACGTTTTGTCTGAAGCTGGAGTTACTGCTGGACTTTAAAATTTCATTTTTTGTATTGTATTACTTTGTTTCAATTTTTTTTCTTTTTTCCAAACCCACTCACTGCACCCACCGCTTTTTTTTGTTTTTTCTTTTCTTTTGGGGGTGTGTGTGAGAGAGAGAGCGGGTGTGTTCATTTCCTTCACTGAATTCTATTGAAGCTACTAATCTTATCAGTAAGACTGAATATATTCAAGTTTACATAATTTTTTTTTTTTTTCCTTTTAAACCACACATTTTATTTTGGTATAAACTTCTGGTTCCCCATTGGCCTTTTAAGGTTCTGTGGGGGTTTTGTTTGTTTTTATTATTTTTGCTTTGTTTTTCTATATTTGTCTATAAAATTTAGATCTTTTAATTTTTAATAATTTTTTTATTTGTACTACTACCTCCTCTATAATTCTTTGCTTTCTCTGAAGCTCCTTTCCTATACCACTAAATTCTAATACATACAAATCTTTATCTCCCTATATTTAACTTTGCAGTATTATTCTATATTTCTCTTCTATCCTCCCTTTCTCTTTTTCCCTTTCCCCACTATATTTCTTAGTCTGTTCTGTCCTCATTGCCTTATCCCCAACGGGGATCCTGCTCTAGCATTATTCTCCAATTGGTACTCTACTTAGTTTGCTTATTAACTTGTGGATATCATTCTTGGATTCCTCTATTCGCCGTGCTAACGTATTGTACTGTATTTTTGATTGGAATGCTTGGGTTATGTTATACCTGTATATGTTTATGTGTATAATTCAATACGCTAGATAGGAATTTTAAATTTTTTCCCTTTTGTTAATACTGCAGGGCTCTTTTTAACTGTAGTTTGGCTGCTGGTCAAACTGCAGGGCTGCTGGTCAAGCTACAGGAGGGAATTTAACTCCACCCAGCAAGAAAAGGGATTTGGATTAAGAAACTCCCAGGACCAGCTTGGGCGGGCCTTTTAATTCTGGAATAGGCCTAAACAAACAAGCAGTCAAAGAGGTCTTCAGATCCAACCACTGCCAGAGGCAAGAAAAAGACTGATAATTCCTGAATAGTCAGCAAGAGACAGAAGAACATAAACACTATTTTCACGTTTTGTCTGAAGCTGGAGTTACTGCTGGACTTTAAAATTTCATTTTTTGTATTGTATTACTTTGTTTCAATTTTTTTTTTCTCTCTTTTTTCCAAACCCACTCAGTGCACCCCCCGCTTTTTTTTTGTTTTTTTTTTTTGGTGTGTGTGTGTGAGAGAGAGTGGGTGTGTTCATTTCCTTCACTGAATTCTATTGAAGCTACTAATCTTATCAGTAAGACTGAATATATTCAAGTTTACATAATTTTTTTTTCTTTTTCCTTTTAAACCACACATTTTATTTTGGTATAAACTTCTGGTTCCCCATTGGCCTTTTAAGGTTCTGTGGGGGTTTTGTTTGTTTTTATTATTTTTGCTTTGTTTTTCTATATTTGTCTATAAAATTTAGATCTTTTAATTTTTAATAATTTTTTTATTTGTACTACTACCTCCTCTATAATTCTTTGCTTTCTCTGAAGCTCCTTTCCTATACCACTAAATTCTAATACATACAAATCTTTATCTCCCTATATTTAACTTTGCAGTATTATTCTATATTTCTCTTCTATCCTCCCTTTCTCTTTTTCCCTTTCCCCACTATATTTCTTAGTCTGTTCTGTCCTCATTGCCTTATCCCCAACGGGGATCCTGCTCTAGCATTATTCTCCAATTGGTACTCTCCTTAGTTTGCTTATTAACTTGTGGATATCATTCTTGGATTTCTCTATTCGCCGTGCTAACGTATTGTACTGTATTTTTGATTGGAATGCTTGGGTTATGTTATAGCTGTATATGTTCATGTGTATAATTCAATACGCTAGATAGTACTTGCATAATTTTTAAATTGCCATTTGTCAAAGGTATACCTTCTGTTTCTCATTTGCATATATATGTTTTAATATCATTTAATGCCATAACAAACCAGCCGTGAAATCTTCATTCCCTGGTCAGGCAACCAGCCACGGGGTTTTGAGGGTGCACTGACTCCAAAACTACAATACTAGAGAACGCATAACACTAAAGAGCAGTATACAAGTGAGAACGCCAGCAAAGGTAATCACTTGTATACAAGTCCTGACATCACCCAATCACCAGCATCACCCAGAATAAGAAGCCCCATCCAAACAACAAACACCAACAGACGTAACTCAAAGTCTGGGAAAAGGAAATCCCAAACAGAATCAGTTTTAAAAAATTAATAATAACAATGAAACGGCAGAGAAATACCACACAAGCGAAGGAACAATCCACAAACACACAAGATCAAATTAATGAAGAGAATTTGGACAAACTTTCTGAAAGTGATTTCAGAAGAATGATAGTAAAGATGATCAAAGACACTGAAAACAGAATTTCAGAGAAATTGCAAGATACAACTAACACACTGAATAAAGAAATACAAGAACTTACCAAAAAAGTAACAGAGACAAACAACTCAATTGCTGAACTGAAACACTGTAGAAGGAATCAAGAGCAGAGTATCTGAGACAGAAGACCGGATAAGTGAGCTGGAAGATAAAATGGTGGAAGTAACTGCTGAAAAACAGACTCTAGCTCAAAGAATGAAAAGAGCAGAGGACAGCCTCAGAGACCTCTGGGATAATATCAAACGCACCAATATTCGAATTATAGGGGTTCCAGAAGAAGAAGAAAAAAAGAAAGGCTATGAGAAAATTTTTGAAGAAATTATAGTTGAAAATTTCCCCAAAATGGGAAAAGAAATAGTCAATCAAGTCCAAGAAGCACAAAGAGTACCTAACAGAATCAATCCGAGAAGAAACACACCAAGACACATATTAATGAAGTTAACACAAATTAAACACAAAGATAGAATTCTCAAAGCAGCAGGGAAAAGCAACTAGTGATATACAAGGGAAAGCCCATCCGTTTAACAGCTGATCTTTCAACAGAAACTCTGCAGGCCAGAAGGGAATGGCAGGACACATTTAAACGGCTGAAAGAGAATAATCTGCAACCAAGAATCCTCTACCCTGCAAGGATCTCCTTCAAAATTGATGGAGACATCAAAAGCTTTACAGACAAGCAAAAAATTTAAAAAAATTTAGTCACACCAAACCAGCCCTACAAAAATGTTAAAGGGACTTATATAGACAACAAGTATAAAAGGAGAAGATCCACGAAACAAACCCATCATAACATCTAAGAAGATGACAACAGGATCATTTGCAAAATTTGAACAAGTCCTGACATCACCCAATCACCAGCATCACCCAGAATAAGAAGCCCCATCCAAACAACAAACACCAACAGACGTAACTCAAAGTCTGGGAAAAGGAAATCCCAAACAGAATCAGTTTTAAAAAATTAATAATAACAATGAAACGGCAGAGAAATACCACACAAGCGAAGGAACAATCCACAAACACACAAGATCAAATTAATGAAGAGAATTTGGACAAACTTTCTGAAAGTGATTTCAGAAGAATGATAGTAAAGATGATCAAAGACACTGAAAACAGAATTTCAGAGAAATTGCAAGATACAACTAACACACTGAATAAAGAAATACAAGAACTTACCAAAAAGTAACAGAGACAAACAACTCAATTGCTGAACTTTAAACACTGTAGAAGGAATCAAGAGCAGAGTATCTGAGACAGAAGACCGGATAAGTGAGCTGGAAGATAAAATGGTGGAAGTAACTGCTGAAAAACAGACTCTAGCTCAAAGAATGAAAAGAGCAGAGGACAGCCTCAGAGACCTCTGGGATAATATCAAACGCACCAATATTCGAATTATAGGGGTTCCAGAAGAAGAAGAAAAAAAGAAAGGCTATGAGAAAATTTTTGAAGAAATTATAGTTGAAAATTTCCCAACATGGGAAAAGAAATAGTCAATCAAGTCCAAGAAGCACAAAGAGTACCTAACAGAATCAATCCGAGAAGAAACACACCAAGACACATATTAATGAAGTTAACACAAATTAAACACAAAGATAGAATTCTCAAAGCAGCAAGGGAAAAGCAACTAGTGACATACAAGGGAAAGCCCATCCGTTTAACAGCTGATCTTTCAACAGAAACTCTGCAGGCCAGAAGGGAATGGCAGGACACATTTAAACGGCTGAAAGAGAATAATCTGCAACCAAGAATCCTCTACCCTGCAAGGATCTCCTTCAAAATTGATGGAGACATCAAAAGCTTTACAGACAAGCAAAAATTAAAATAATTTAGTCACACCAAACCAGCCCTACAAAAAATGTTAAAGGGACTTATATAGACAACAAGTATAAAAGGAGAAGATCCACGAAACAAACCCATCATAACATCTAAGAAGATGACAACAGGATCATTTGTATCAATAATTACTTTGAATGTCAATGGACTAAATGCCCCAACCAAAAGACACAGAGTGGCTGAATGGATCCAAAAACACGACCCATACATATGCTGCCTCCAGGAAACTCATTTCAGACCTAGAGACACTCATAGACTGAAAGTGAGAGGCTGGAAAAAGATATTCCATGCAAATGGAAATCAAAAGAAAGCTGGAGTAGCAATCCTCATATCAGATAAAATAGATTTTAAAGTAAAGAAGATTCTAAGAGACAAGGCAGGTCACTACATCATGATTAAGGGATCCATCCAAGAAGAAGACATAACAATCATAAATATCTATGCTCCCAACACAGGAGCACCCCAATACATAAGACAAACACTTTCAGACATAAAAGAAGACATTGACAGCAACACAATCATAGTAGGAGACTTTAACACTCCTCTCACACCAATGGACGGATCATCCAAACAGAAAATTAATAAAGAAACACAAGCCTTAAATGCCACACTAGAAGAAATGGACCTCATTGATATCTTTAGGACGTTCCATCCAAAAGCAGAAGAATACACTTTCTTCTCAAGTGCTCACGGAACATTCTCCAGGATAGACCACATCTTGGGCCACAAATCAATCCTCAGTCAATTCAAGAAAACTGAAATTCTATCAACCATCTTCTCGGACCACAATGCAGTGAGACTAGAGATCAACTACAGGAAAAAAACCGCTAAAAACACAAACACATGGAGATTAAACAACACATACCTAAAAAACCAACTGATCATTGAGGAAATCAAAGGAGAAATAAAAAAATTCCTAGAAGAAAATGACAATGAACACACGACAGTGCAAAACCTATGGGATACTGCAAAAGCAGTTCTAAGAGGGAAGTTTATAGCATTACAATCCCACCTCAAGAAACTAGGAAAATCTCAAACAGACGACCTTACCTTACGCTTAAAACAACTGGAGAAAGAAGAACAAAAACACCCCAAAGCCAGCAGAAGAAGGGAAATCATAAGGATCAGAGCAGAAATAAATGAAAAAGAAACAAAAGAAACAATAGTAAAGATAAATAAAACAAAAAGCTGGTTCTTCGAAAAGGTCAATAAAATCGACACACCACTGGCCAGACTCATTAAGAAAAAGAGAGAGAAGAACCAGATCACCAAAATCAAAAACGAAAAAGGAGAGATTACAACGGACAATGCAGAAATCCAAAGGATTATAAGAGACTATTATGAACAACTCTATGGCAACAAACTGGACAACCTGGAAGAAATGGACAGTTTCTTAGAGAAGATTAATCTCCCAAGACTCAACCAGGAAGAAATAGAAACTATGAACAAGCCAATCACAAGCTCAGAAATCGACCTTGTGATCAAAATTCTACCCAAAAATAAAAGCCCAGGGCCAGGAAGAAATAGAACTATGAACAAGCAATCACAAGCTGAATCTACCTTTGATAACAATCATAAATATCTATGCTCCCAACACAGGAGCACCCCAATACATAAGACAAACACTTTCAGACATAAAAGAAGACATTGACAGCAACACAATCATAGTAGGAGACTTTAACACTCCTCTCACACCAATGGACGGATCATCCAAACAGAAAATTAATAAAGAAACACAAGCCTTAAATGCCACACTAGAAGAAATGGACCTCATTGATATCTTTAGGACGTTCCATCCAAAAGCAGAAGAATACACTTTCTTCTCAAGTGCTCACGGAACATTCTCCAGGATAGACCACATCTTGGGCCACAAATCAATCCTCAGTCAATTCAAGAAAACTGAAATTCTATCAACCATCTTCTCGGACCACAATGCAGTGAGACTAGAGATCAACTACAGGAAAAAACCGCTAAAAACACAAACACATGGAGATTAAACAACACATACCTAAAAAACCAACTGATCATTGAGGAAATCAAAGGAGAAATAAAAAAATTCCTAGAAGAAAATGACAATGAACACACGACAGTGCAAAACCTATGGGATACTGCAAAAGCAGTTCTAAGAGGGAAGTTTATAGCATTACAATCCCACCTCAAGAAACTAGGAAAATCTCAAACAGACGACCTTACCTTACGCTTAAAACAACTGGAGAAAGAAGAACAAAAACACCCCAAAGCCAGCAGAAGAAGGGAAATCATAAGGATCAGAGCAGAAATAAATGAAAAAGAAACAAAAGAAACAATAGTAAAGATAAATAAAACAAAAAGCTGGTTCTTCGAAAAGGTCAATAAAATCGACACACCACTGGCCAGACTCATTAAGAAAAAGAGAGAGAAGAACCAGATCACCAAAATCAAAAACGAAAAAGGAGAGATTACAACGGACAATGCAGAAATCCAAAGGATTATAAGAGACTATTATGAACAACTCTATGGCAACAAACTGGACAACCTGGAAGAAATGGACAGTTTCTTAGAGAAGATTAATCTCCCAAGACTCAACCAGGAAGAAATAGAAACTATGAACAAGCCAATCACAAGCTCAGAAATCGACCTTGTGATCAAAAATCTACCCAAAAATAAAAGCCCAGGGCCAGATGGCGTCACAAGTGAATTCTACCAAACATTTAAAGAAGAGCTAATGCCTGTCCTTCTAAAACTCTTCCAAAAAATTGCCCAGGAAGGAACACTTCCAAACACATTCTACGAGGCCACCATCACCCTGATACCAAAGCCAGGCAAAGACATCACAAAAAAAGAAAATTATAGGCCAATTTCACTGATGAATCTAGATGCCAAAATCCTCAACAAAATCCTAGCAAACAGAATTCAGCAACACATCAAAAAGCTCATTCATCACGATCAAGTTGGGTTCATCCCAGGCATGCAAGGATTCTTCAACATTCGCAAATCAATCAATGTGATACACCATATCAACAAATTGAAAGACAAAATCACATGATCATCTCAATAGATGCAGAAAAAGCCTTTGACAAAGTACAGCTTCCATTAATGATAAAACTCTTCAAAAAATGGGCATAGAAGGAACTTATCTTAACATAGTGAAAGCCATATATGAGAAGCCCACAGCGAACATTATCCTCAATGGTGAAAAACTCAAAGCATTCCCTCTAAGATCAGGAACAAGACAAGGGTGTCCACTTTCACCACTACTATTCAACATAGTCCTGGAAGTTCTAGCAATAGCAATAAGAGAAGAGAAAGAAATCAAAGGAATCCAGATTGGAAAAGAAGAAGTCAAACTCTCTATTTGCAGATGACATGATATTATACATAGAAAATCCCAAAGACACTATTACAAAACTACTAGAGTTAATCAGCGAATTCAGCAAAGTTGCAGGATACAAAATCAATATACAGAAATCACTGGCATTCCTATACACAAACAATGAAAAATCAGAAAATGAAATCAAAGAGGCAATCCCCTTCACCATTGCAACCAAAAGAATCAAATATCTAGGAATAAACCTACCCAAAGAAACAAAAGAACTGTACACAGAAAATTACAAGACACTCATGAGAGACATTAAAGAAGACTTAAACAGATGGAGAAATATTCCGTGTTCCTGGGTCCGGAGAATCAATATTGTGAAAATGACCATACTACCAAATGTCATCTATAGATTCAATGCGATCCCTATCAAACTTCCAATAACATTCTTCACAGAACTAGACCAAAGAATCACACAGTTCATATGGAAACACAAAAGACCTCGAATAGCCAAAGCAATCCTCAGGAAGAAGAATGGAGCTGGGGGGATCAGCCTCCCCAACTTCAGACTCTACTACAAAGCAACAGTCATCAAGACAGTATGGTACTGGCACAAAAACAGAAATATCGACCAATGGAACAAGATCGAGAACCCAGAGATAAAGCCACGCACCTATGGGTACCTTATTTTTGACAAAGGAGGCGAACATATAAAATGGGACAAAGACAGCCTCTTCAACAAATGGTGCTGGGAAAATTGGACAGCTACATGCAAGAAAATGAAATTGGAACATACCCTGACACCATACACAAAGATCAACTCAAAATGGATTAAAGACTTAAATGTAAGGCCAGAAACCATCCAACTCTTAGAGGAGAATATAGGCAAAACCCTCAAGGACATCAATCAAAGCAAGATCTTCTCTGACCCACCTACTAGAATAGTGGAACTAAAAAGACAAATGAACATGTGGGACCTAATGAAACTTAAAAGCTTTTGTACAGCAAAAGAAATTACAAAAAAGTTCAACAGACACCCCACAGAGTGGGAGAAAATCATAGCAAATGAAACAACAGAGAAAGAATTAATCTCCAAAATCTACAAGCAACTCAGACAACTCAGCACTGGAAAAACGAACAACCCAATCAAAAAATGGGAAAAGGACCTAAACAGACACCTCTCCAACAATGACATACAGATGGCCCAAAAACACATGAAACGATGCTCAACTTCACTAATAATTAGAGAAATGCAAATCAAAACTACAATGAGATGTCACCTCACACCCGTCAGAATGGCCATCATCCACAAATCGACAGACAATAAATGCTGGAGAGGCTGCGGAGAAAAGGGAACCCTCCTGCATTGCTGGTGGGAGTGTAAATTGATACAGCCTCTATGGAATACAGTCTGGAGATTTCTTAAAACACTAAAAATAGAAGCACCATATGACCCAGCAATCCCACTCTTAGGCTTATACCCTGATGAAATCAAAACTGAAAGAAGCACCTGTACCCCAATGTTCATTGCAGCTCTCTATACAATAGCTAGAACATGGAAGGAACCTAGATGCCCATCGACGAACGAATGGATCCAAAAGCTCTGGTACATATATACAATGGAATACTACACAGCTGTAAAGAGAAATGCAGAAGAATCAGCCCTCATGAGGTGGCTGGATCTAGAACGTATCCTAAAAAGTGAAGTCAGTCAGAAAGAGAAGGACAAATACAGTATATTAACACATATATATGGAATCTAGTAGGATGGTGATGATGGCACATGCAGTGAAGCGACAGAAAGACAGACATGGACAGTGGACATATGGACATTGTGGGGAAGGAACAGTGGTTGAGAGGCATAAGGGAAGTAGCATGAAGGCCTGTACTATCATAAGTGAAGAAAATAGCTCTAGTCATTGCTCTGTGAGAAAAGGGGATCCTTCAGGGGTGCTGTGTGATGGTCGGGAGGGGGGGGATATACATGTGACTAATCTGAGAACATGCATGTCTGTGAACAACAAAACTCTGTAAAAGTTAAAAGTAAAATAAAGCAAGATCTTCTCTGACCCACCTACTAGAATAGTGGAACTAAAAAGACAAATGAACATGTGGGACCTAATGAAACTTAAAAGCTTTTGTACAGCAAAAGAAATTACAAAAAAGTTCAACAGACACCCCACAGAGTGGGAGAAAATCATAGCAAATGAAACAACAGAGAAAGAATTAATCTCCAAAATCTACAAGCAACTCAGACAACTCAGCACTGGAAAAACGAACAACCCAATCAAAAAATGGGAAAAGGACCTAAACAGACACCTCTCCAACAATGACATACAGATGGCCCAAAAACACATGAAACGATGCTCAACTTCACTAATAATTAGAGAAATGCAAATCAAAACTACAATGAGATGTCACCTCACACCCGTCAGAATGGCCATCATCCACAAATCGACAGACAATAAATGCTGGAGAGGCTGCGGAGAAAAGGGAACCCTCCTGCATTGCTGGTGGGAGTGTAAATTGATACAGCCTCTATGGAATACAGTCTGGAGATTTCTTAAAACACTAAAAATAGAAGCACCATATGACCCAGCAATCCCACTCTTAGGCTTATACCCTGATGAAATCAAAACTGAAAGAAGCACCTGTACCCCAATGTTCATTGCAGCTCTCTATACAATAGCTAGAACATGGAAGGAACCTAGATGCCCATCGACGAACGAATGGATCCAAAAGCTCTGGTACATATATACAATGGAATACTACACAGCTGTAAAGAGAAATGCAGAAGAATCAGCCCTCATGAGGTGGCTGGATCTAGAACGTATCCTAAAAAGTGAAGTCAGTCAGAAAGAGAAGGACAAATACAGTATATTAACACATATATATGGAATCTAGTAGGATGGTGATGATGGCACATGCAGTGAAGCGACAGAAAGACAGACATGGACAGTGGACATATGGACATTGTGGGGAAGGAACAGTGGTTGAGAGGCATAAGGGAAGTAGCATGAAGGCCTGTACTATCATAAGTGAAGAAAATAGCTCTAGTCATTGCTCTGTGAGAAAAGGGGATCCTTCAGGGGTGCTGTGTGATGGTCGGGAGGGGAGGGAAGGGGGGGATATACATGTGACTAATCTGAGAACATGCATGTCTGTGAACAACAAAACTCTGTAAAAGTTAAAAGTAAAATAAAGGTTTAAAAAAAAATAAATAAATAAATTTTAAAAAAGAAAAACAAACAAACAAAAAAAATACACCCTTATTGATTGATTGGTTTAGTGAGTAAAAGGAAGATGTGTATATTCTCTATAGCTATTTCATTGTATGAATGTGATCCATACAGTAAAATATGGGTCACAACTTTGTGATCCATATACCTTAGAGAGGAAATGGAGTGATTATTTATTCATTCATCTACTCATTCATTCATTCATTCATTCACAAAATTTTTTTGGATACTTGCCAGAAGCCAGACAATTTTCTGGAGTCTGGGGCTATAGTCTTGAAGAAAACAATAAAGCCCCTGATCCAAGGAGCTTGCCTTTCTTGGGAAGAGGCTGAAAATATATGTATAATGTAATCAGTGTTATGAAGAGCAGGATAAAGGGACAGAAAGAGGTGCTGTTTCACCTGGGGTGTAAGAGACCTTTTCTCTAAAGAGGCAGCATCTGTGCAAATACCAGAATCAAGAGAGAAATGAGTCTGGAGGCAAGATAGATGGGTGAATGGAGGCAGCCACAAGCCAGCATTGTTTTTTAATACCTTCATTCCATTTATGAATGGGATGCTTTTTTCTTTCCTTCTATTATTTTTTTTTCTCAAGAAATCCTGTGCTTCTTGAAATGTGAAATAGGTGAAGGAAAATACAGTTTGGGACCATTAATTGTGCTTTCTTATTGAGTATATAAATTTGATGTCAAACAGGCCAGGCTGAAATGGTATATATTTATTTCAAAAATATCATTTCTGTGAGGCATTGCTGCATCATCCTATTGATTTAGGGATTGGTGTGATTGTGCCTGATGCTTTTATGAAAGGCAGGCTATTAACAAACTAAATTGAAAAACTAGCGAGTCTGCCTTTCCAGGTCCAATCCAGCATGCTGCCCATGTGAGGCTTAAATGGGAAAATACTGTAAAAAGACTTATTTTAATGCGACAGACTCCTCATTCCAATCCATAAACCTTATTTGCTGTAAAGGGAAAAAAATTCCTACAAGATAGAATTCTCATGCTTGGGCAGCAATCTCCCCCTGGTTTCTCTTCCATCCATAGCAGCATTAATCTTTTCATTTCAGAAGCTGACTTTCTTTGACCTTGTTGGACATTAGGATTAAAATCTTGTGTAAAACAAGGTAGCTTTAAGAGAGCCAGAGAAACCATGGGTGTTAATGCAGAAAGCCCTTGGAAGTGTCCAGGGATTGAAGGTTATGCAGAATTCCTGCTATGGGGTTGGAGGCTTAAACCTGGTGTATCAAGATATTAGTTTTTACTTCAACAATTTTTGATTTGCTGACAGAAGCTGAGACACAGATAAGGGATGACACTTGTCAGCAATTACACGGCTAGACTAGCAGTACAACTTGTGTCCAGAGCTGTTCCCAATCAGCCTCATTGACTTTCTTATATCCCATCTTCCTGTGGCCCTGGTGTGCTTCCCTGGTGGCTCAGATGGTAAAGGATCTGCCGGCAAGGCCAGAGATCTGGGTCTGAGGCCAGGATTAGGAAGATGCCCTGGAGAAGGACATAGTTACCCACTCCAGTATTCTTGCCTGGAGAATGTCATGGCTAGATGAGCCAGGTGGCTACAGTTCATGGGGTCTCAAAAAGTGGAAGGTGACTGAGTGACTGACACTTTCACTTTCCTGTGGCCAAAGAGTCTAGTGTGATAGTTCAGGTGGGTGCTTCAAAAGTGTTTGGAAGTTTAAATGGAGCAAATTGATTATGTGAATTCACAGGAAATGTACTTGATGAAAAGAAAAGGAGTTTATTGGTGGCCTCTTGTCCTGACAATACCATGGGCTCATCCCTCAGATGTGCTTCCAATACCACATGGTTTTGATCTTGGCACAAGAGGAGTGTCACCATGAAAAGCTATTGAACATTTTTCTATCCTTCTAAAGATTATGCAGTGGGGAACTTCCCTTTATGATAGAGCTAAAATTTAGATATTGCAAGGAGTGTGTGTGTGTGTGTTAATCCACATTAGAGGATGTGATGACTCCATGGCTGTACATTGAAAGCCTGATGTTTTCTCAACTCTTTATCATGTTGCTCCTGAGAGTACATAGAATGAGGCAAGGTATTTCCAGCTTCCTGGTTTAAAGGGCCCATCTCAGCTGGAGGAGGAGATGAAGGACCCAACCATGGGGGGCAGCTGTGTGTATCAGGGTCTGGAAACTGGAGAAGACCTGTGGGAAAGAAATGATGAAGAGAGCAATTGTGGAACCTCCCCTCCCCATGGATGAAGTTTCATAGCTCCCTTTGTAGCCTCTGCTGAAAGATGATCTGCACATGGGGTAAGTCCATATAAAATTGCCAGGAGTAAAACCAATGCCAAATCTACCATATGGCACATGATCACTTAGGGGAACATTTCTCCTTCCTTCCTTCCTTTCTTCTCTCCTTCTTTCCTTCCTCTCTCTCTTCTTTCATTTATACTTTACTACTTCTTTCCCTTATCTTCTCTTGCCTTCCTCTTTTTCTTTTTGCTTTGAATTGGAGTATACTTGCTTTACAATGGTATGTTAGTTTCTGTTGTACAAGGCAAATCAGGATATGTATACCTATGTCCCTACCCTCTTGAGTCGACCTTCCAACTCCCATACCAACCCTCAGGTCATCACAGAGCACCAAGCTGAGGTCCCTGTGCTATACAGCAGCTTCTCACAAGTCATCTATTTTCCACATGGTAGTGTATACAGGTTCCCTCTTCTCCGCACATGCCCTCCTTTATTCTGTTCTTTCCACTCACTGAATGCTGAACGACTTTCACTTTCCTGTGGCCAAAGATTTGTGATGCATTCAAAAGTGTTTGGAAGTTTAAATGGAGCAAATTGATTATGTGAATTCACAGGAAATGTACTTGATGAAAAGAAAAGGAGTTTATTGGTGGCCTCTTGTCCTGACAATACCATGGGCTCATCCCTCAGATGTGCTTCCAATACCACATGGTTTTGATCTTGGCACAAGAGGAGTGTCACCATGAAAAGCTATTGAACATTTTTCTATCCTTCTAAAGATTATGCAGTGGGGAACTTCCCTTTATGATAGAGCTAAAATTTAGATATTGCAAGGAGTGTGTGTGTGTGTGTTAATCCACATTAGAGGATGTGATGACTCCATGGCTGTACATTGAAAGCCTGATGTTTTCTCAACTCTTTATCATGTTGCTCCTGAGAGTACATAGAATGAGGCAAGGTATTTCCAGCTTCCTGGTTTAAAGGGCCCATCTCAGCTGGAGGAGGAGATGAAGGACCCAACCATGGGGGGCAGCTGTGTGTATCAGGGTCTGGAAACTGGAGAAGACCTGTGGGAAAGAAATGATGAAGAGAGCAATTGTGGAACCTCCCCTCCCCATGGATGAAGTTTCATAGCTCCCTTTGTAGCCTCTGCTGAAAGATGATCTGCACATGGGGTAAGTCCATATAAAATTGCCAGGAGTAAAACCAATGCCAAATCTACCATATGGCACATGATCACTTAGGGGAACATTTCTCCTTCCTTCCTTCCTTTCTTCTCTCCTTCTTTCCTTCCTCTCTCTCTTCTTTCATTTATACTTTACTACTTCTTTCCCTTATCTTCTCTTGCCTTCCTCTTTTTCTTTTTGCTTTGAATTGGAGTATACTTGCTTTACAATGGTATGTTAGTTTCTGTTGTACAAGGCAAATCAGGATATGTATACCTATGTCCCTACCCTCTTGAGTCGACCTTCCAACTCCCATACCAACCCTCAGGTCATCACAGAGCACCAAGCTGAGGTCCCTGTGCTATACAGCAGCTTCTCACAAGTCATCTATTTTCCACATGGTAGTGTATACAGGTTCCCTCTTCTCCGCACATGCCCTCCTTTATTCTGTTCTTTCCACTCACTTGATAACAGTGTCTACATAGTCACCCATTTAGTAGATGCAGCTATGAAGGAAAGATATTGCAAAGGGAGTGTGGAAGCCTTTCTCACTACATTAGGAGGATTCTGTCCCTTCTGGAAAGAAGGAATGGACTACAGTGTGTAGCAACTCTTCTCTAAGGAAAAGCACTCTGTGGAGACATGCTTGGTCTCAAATGTTTATTCTTCAGAAGTTGGGTGACCTTGGGCTTCCCTGCTGTGTGCAACTTCGGCCTCCTGGATTCATTTTGGTGCTGTGCATTGAGAAATATCTGCTCCTAATGCACTCTGCATTTTGTTTAAGTTATACTTCATTAAAGCAGAAAGCACTCTGAATTTCTCTCATTTTCCCTCACTAATCCTTATTTTACCCTCTCCCATTCACCCTGTCTTTCTACTTTATATCCTCCTCCTCTTTCCCTCCCTCCTGACTCATTTCCACTCGCTGGAATTTCAAACGACTTCCAAACAGACAAAGAAATCCTGTTTCTGTGCACAGACAGCCCTCAGACTGATGGCCCCATTGCATTAGCATACAATAAAAGCCAGCAGGGGGTGCATCTCCTGCTGTGATCCTGGGTCTCTGTGCCTCAGGGGGGCTGGGAAGTTTCCCAGGGTGCAGCTCCTCTCTCTTGTAATGAGGCAATTGCATACTTTGGTGACAGTTCCACAGCCTCAATGGCAGCTGCCTTTTCTGTGAAAAGAGGGCAGAGGTCAGCCTCGTGCATCCTCTGATCTGGCTTCCTGGTTTCATTTACCTCTTTCATCTTTAACTGGGCTGAGAACTGCTTGAAAAGTCTAACTTTTGTGTTCCTCAAGAGTTAGTTTATATTGAGGGGAACATTATTCCTAGAAATTTCTCATTAAAAATATAAAGCATGTTTCAATTAAACATTTACACTGCCGTGCACCTGTTTACCAATCCTATAGGAGAAGATGGTGGGAACAGCGATTATGGGGGAAAAAAAGAGTGTTTACCTTTTGGCGACGAGAGAGCCTTTCAGTACAACGTTGCATATCTTCCCTGTGGTGCTCCTGGGTTATTCCAATGCTTTGTGTTGCAGGACCTAAATACATAGAGCTTAAGTTCCTCTTGGTCCCACGCTCAGACACCAACATAAACTGTACTGCCACCATGGACTCAGATGGACTCCATCCACTGGGCCCTATCACTCTATCCCTGCCACCATCTCTATAGCTGCCACAAATCCTGTACCCCAATCTTCTCAGGCATAGTCACCATGGTCTCCATGCTTGGGCAGTGATGGTCAACTAGTTCTTTGTTTAAACCTGTGATGAAAGAGTCTCTGGAGAGGAGTATATTGAACCCAGCACATACCCACACACTGAGCCTGTCAGCTCTTGTTACGTCTACTTTACAAGAGCCCAGAGAAAACAGAGCAGAAATGTGGGCAAGTGCCAGTCCCCCTCTGTGTGATATTGTCCTCTCTCCAGAGATGGAGTGGACAGAAATAAGCAGGTTAACAGTCCATGAAAAAAAAAGAAAAAGAGCTGTCAATTCTAGATAGAATTAGGCCAATTGATATACACAGGCCCCTGGTGAAAAAAAGAATGGCATACAGCTATATTCTGCCCCATGTTCTTTGCCTAAAATCTACCTTCTCTCCTGCAGTCAATTCAGATCTGAATCAGTCCTCCCAGACACATGTGAATTTCTCGAGGCCATGGAGGCTTACAGCGTCTTCTTTATGAGAAGTCTCTGACTGCTGGATTATAAATCACTCCTTAATACGATATTAAAGCTCCCTAATCAGCCAACTTCTAACTACAGGCAATTAATTTTTAAATAAGAGTTGGAGAATTTATGGTTCCGTAAGGGTAGATATCTCTGACCACAGAGGGAGTCTGGTCTTGAGGAGGACAAGGAAGGGAGGGTTTTGGGTCTTTACTTTCGGACGTCCTCCAGAGGAAAGCTGAGCATCTTGTGTTCAGGCTGGTCTGTTCTCTTAATGGGTCAAATCAGGCATCTGAAGACTCTAAGGAGTCTGGGCTTCCATTGGTCCAAGAGGATGGCTTCTGGCAATTACAATTTTCCCCTGAGCATTTTTTTTTTTTTAAAGATTTATTTATTTATTTATTTTTTGGGCGGGGGTTGGGTTGGGGAGGGAGGGGACTGGGCGGGCCACTTCTATTCGTCTTTCATTTCTCTATTTTCATCCGTCCTTGTTCCTTGGCTCCTGCGGGCCTCCCATCGCGGTGGCATCTGTTGTCGCAGAGCGCCGGCTCTGGGCACATGCTCTCCAGAGCTCCGGCTCGGTGATTGGACACATCAGTCCAGCCGCTCCGCGGCACGTGGGATCTTCCCAGGCCAGGGATCGAACCGGCGCCCCTTGCACTGCAAGGCCGTGTCCTTATCCACTGGACCACCAGGGGAAGCCCGGTCTTATATTTTCCACCAAGGTCTTCTCAGTTACTGGTCTATTTTGGGTACAAGTTCTTTGTTTAAACCTGTGATGAAAGAGTCTCTGGAGAGAGTATATTGAACCCAGCACATACCCACACACTGAGCCTGTCAGCTCTTGTTACGTCTACTTTACAAGAGCCCAGAGAAAACAGAGCAGAAATGTGGGCAAGTGCCAGTCCCCCTCTGTGTGATATTGTCCTCTCTCCAGAGATGGAGTGGACAGAAATAAGCAGGTTAACAGTCCATGAAAAAAAAGAAAAAGAGCTGTCAATTCTAGATAGAATTAGGCCAATTGATATACACAGGCCCCTGGTGAAAAAAAGAATGGCATACAGCTATATTCTGCCCCATGTTCTTTGCCTAAAATCTACCTTCTCTCCTGCAGTCAATTCAGATCTGAATCAGTCCTCCCAGACACATGTGAATTTCTCGAGGCCATGGAGGCTTACAGCGTCTTCTTTATGAGAAGTCTCTGACTGCTGGATTATAAATCACTCCTTAATACGATATTAAAGCTCCCTAATCAGCCAACTTCTAACTACAGGCAATTAATTTTTAAATAAGAGTTGGAGAATTTATGGTTCCGTAAGGGTAGATATCTCTGACCACAGAGGGAGTCTGGTCTTGAGGAGGACAAGGAAGGGAGGGTTTTGGGTCTTTACTTTCGGACGTCCTCCAGAGGAAAGCTGAGCATCTTGTGTTCAGGCTGGTCTGTTCTCTTAATGGGTCAAATCAGGCATCTGAAGACTCTAAGGAGTCTGGGCTTCCATTGGTCCAAGAGGATGGCTTCTGGCAATTACAATTTTCCCCTGAGCATTTTTTTTTTTTTAAAGATTTATTTATTTATTTATTTTTTGGGCGGGGGTTGGGTTGGGGAGGGAGGGGACTGGGCGGGCCACTTCTATTCGTCTTTCATTTCTCTATTTTCATCCGTCCTTGTTCCTTGGCTCCTGCGGGCCTCCCATCGCGGTGGCATCTGTTGTCGCAGAGCGCCGGCTCTGGGCACATGCTCTCCAGAGCTCCGGCTCGGTGATTGGACACATCAGTCCAGCCGCTCCGCGGCACGTGGGATCTTCCCAGGCCAGGGATCGAACCGGCGCCCCTTGCACTGCAAGGCCGTGTCCTTATCCACTGGACCACCAGGGCAAGCCCCGCATTTTTTTTTAATTAGTCTTATATCCATCTCTTCCTACCAAGGTTCTTGAAGGTCTGAGCAGTGCCACTCCAGGCCTAAACAATTACAAGAACCTCTTCACAAGACTCTCCCCTTCCCTGGCCACATTCCATGATTCTCCTGTACAATATTCCTGCCAGAGCATTCTAGAGATGTCCTTCCTTCCCTCACATGAGAGCCCATGACCCTTGTGTCTCTTGGAGGAATTCAAATTCTTAGGCTGGACATTCAAGGCCATGAACTGTGTAACCTCAAATCCCACTTTCAAATGCATCCCCTCTATTCTCCTGTACATCCCAGATAAAGAAGCACTGCAAGGGTCCCACGTCATGCTATAGACCTGGCCTTCCTCCTGCTTTTATGCAGCATTGCAGATGGAAAGAGACAAAGGATGATGTAGAGGCATGATCACCAGATAGGTGTTGGATAGAACAATCTGAATACTATTTCTGTTCCTTCCTTGCTCCGTCTCCTTAACTTTATTATTGAATATTGTTCTGAGCCTTTTTCCTCAACTTTAAGTTGGGCGTAATTATTCATTTCTTATATGGTTATTATATGGATTCAGAAATTAATAAATATAAAGTATCTGGTATATAGTAGGGACTTAATACAAGCAATTATTATGATTATGATTTTGCTCTTATATACCCCCTCTAATCTAGCCAACATATCTCGAGGGCCTTGTTTAAATTTAAATTAATCATGCCATGAAACTTTTCTGACTGCACTAACTCTGGCTGACCTTTATCTCTTCTAAAATCTTTTAGTGTATTTATAAGATACTTAAGTGGCACTAACTTTTTTCTATTAATTACCTTATCATGGATGTAGAGTGTGTATATAGAATAAGATTGATAGAGACTGTTCCCGACCTCTGTTTTCTCTCCCTCCCCATTGAAATGCATTTTCCTTCACTGATTCTTGAGAAAATTCCCATTGATTCAGAAAACACTGAAAATACTCTGAATTTCTGTACAGTCATGGCTTTACCTGTTAACATTATCCAGAAGATGTCCTCAGGTAAGTTTTATGTGACTGTGACTCTAAACTGTCAAAACATAGGTTAAATCATATGGTTCCAATCCTTTCCACCAGGGCAAGCCCCGCATTTTTTTTTAATTAGTCTTATATCCATCTCTTCCTACCAAGGTTCTTGAAGGTCTGAGCAGTGCCACTCCAGGCCTAAACAATTACAAGAACCTCTTCACAAGACTCTCCCCTTCCCTGGCCACATTCCATGATTCTCCTGTACAATATTCCTGCCAGAGCATTCTAGAGATGTCCTTCCTTCCCTCACATGAGAGCCCATGACCCTTGTGTCTCTTGGAGGAATTCAAATTCTTAGGCTGGACATTCAAGGCCATGAACTGTGTAACCTCAAATCCCACTTTCAAATGCATCCCCTCTATTCTCCTGTACATCCCAGATAAAGAAGCACTGCAAGGGTCCCACGTCATGCTATAGACCTGGCCTTCCTCCTGCTTTTATGCAGCATTGCAGATGGAAAGAGACAAAGGATGATGTAGAGGCATGATCACCAGATAGGTGTTGGATAGAACAATCTGAATACTATTTCTGTTCCTTCCTTGCTCCGTCTCCTTAACTTTATTATTGAATATTGTTCTGAGCCTTTTTCCTCAACTTTAAGTTGGGCGTAATTATTCATTTCTTATATGGTTATTATATGGATTCAGAAATTAATAAATATAAAGTATCTGGTATATAGTAGGGACTTAATACAAGCAATTATTATGATTATGATTTTGCTCTTATATACCCCCTCTAATCTAGCCAACATATCTCGAGGGCCTTGTTTAAATTTAAATTAATCATGCCATGAAACTTTTCTGACTGCACTAACTCTGGCTGACCTTTATCTCTTCTAAAATCTTTTAGTGTATTTATAAGATACTTAAGTGGCACTAACTTTTTTCTATTAATTACCTTATCATGGATGTAGAGTGTGTATATAGAATAAGATTGATAGAGACTGTTCCCGACCTCTGTTTTCTCTCCCTCCCCATTGAAATGCATTTTCCTTCACTGATTCTTGAGAAAATTCCCATTGATTCAGAAAACACTGAAAATACTCTGAATTTCTGTACAGTCATGGCTTTACCTGTTAACATTATCCAGAAGATGTCCTCAGGTAAGTTTTATGTGACTGTGACTCTAAACTGTCAAAACATAGGTTAAATCATATGGTTCCAATCCCTTTCCCCCACTTTCACAATTTGTTTGAATTTCAAATTCAGTATCCCCCAATTCTTGCAAATATAAGCTTCACTCAAAGCTCTTATATATGGCTTTTAGTTCTGGGCACCTACATAGTATCATGCCAGACATTATGTAGTAGTGAGATCCTGCCTACAAAACCCAGTTGGGGGCTTCCCTGGTGGTCCAGTGAGTAAGGACACCGCCTTGCAGTGCAAGGGGTGCCGGTTCAATGCCTGGCCTGGGAAGATCCCATGTGCCGCGGAGTGGCTGGACCAATGTGTCCAGTTACCAAGCCCGAGCTCCGGAGCACATACGCCCAGAGCCGGTGCTCTGTGACAACAGAGGCCACCACAATGGGAGGCCCTCACGGGCCAAAGAACAAAGATGGATGAAAATAAAGACCAATAGAAGTGGCCTGCCTGCCCTGCTCCCTCCCCAATCCGCCCCCACCCCCCTTCCAAAAAAACCCGGTGGGATGGCCTGGACCACACCTCCCTGAAAGACTCTTCCCAGGACTGCCCCAATGTTCAAAAGTCGTTCAAAGTCCCTATTTCTGTGTTATGTGTTCTTGTTGCCCTGTGCATCCCTTCTGTGCCAGCTCAAACCCCTGAAACTGGAGATTATTTACTTCCATGGGAAAGAGAGGATGTAGCCACTTTTGAGTGCTGAACCTTGCTCTTAACCAGCCTGCTCATCTGCTGGGGTAATTCGAGGGCTTTTTGTTTAAATTTTAATTTCTTTTTGACTGCACTAACTCTGGCTGACCTTTATCTCTTCTAAAATCTTTTAGTGTATTTATAAGATACTTAAGTGGCACTAACTTTTTTCTATTAATTACCTTATCATGGATGTAGAGTGTGTATATAGAATAAGATTGATAGAGACTGTTCCCGACCTCTGTTTTCTCTCCCTCCCCATTGAAATGCATTTTCCTTCACTGATTCTTGAGAAAATTCCCATTGATTCAGAAAACACTGAAAATACTCTGAATTTCTGTACAGTCATGGCTTTACCTGTTAACATTATCCAGAAGATGTCCTCAGGTAAGTTTTATGTGACTGTGACTCTAAACTGTCAAAACATAGGTTAAATCATATGGTTCCAATCCCTTTCCTCCACTTTCACAATTTGTTTGAATTTCAAATTCAGTATCCCCCAATTCTTGCAAATATAAGCTTCACTCAAAGCTCTTATATATGGCTTTTAGTTCTGGGCACCTACATAGTATCATGCCAGACATTATGTAGTAGTGAGATCCTGCCTACAAAACCCAGTTGGGGGCTTCCCTGGTGGTCCAGTGAGTAAGGACACCGCCTTGCAGTGCAAGGGGTGCCGGTTCAATGCCTGGCCTGGGAAGATCCCATGTGCCGCGGAGTGGCTGGACCAATGTGTCCAGTTACCAAGCCCGAGCTCCGGAGCACATACGCCCAGAGCCGGTGCTCTGTGACAACAGAGGCCACCACAATGGGAGGCCCTCACGGGCCAAAGAACAAAGATGGATGAAAATAAAGACCAATAGAAGTGGCCTGCCTGCCCTGCTCCCTCCCCAATCCGCCCCCACCCCCCTTCCAAAAAAACCCGGTGGGATGGCCTGGACCACACCTCCCTGAAAGACTCTTCCCAGGACTGCCCCAATGTTCAAAAGTCGTTCAAAGTCCCTATTTCTGTGTTATGTGTTCTTGTTGCCCTGTGCATCCCTTCTGTGCCAGCTCAAACCCCTGAAACTGGAGATTATTTACTTCCATGGGAAAGAGAGGATGTAGCCACTTTTGAGTGCTGAACCTTGCTCTTAACCAGCCTGCTCATCTGCTGGGGTAAGTGAAATGTGTGTAGCTAACCACCAAATCTAAAACATAAGATGATAGGTTCTACAGGGTTGTGCATTTTGGGCATCTGCCCCCTCCCAATAGTGTTAACATTACCAGCTATGGATGGAGGATTGCCTAAACAAAGTTATTGATGATTCGATTGATTGAACAAAACAGTTTCCATGGAAGATCCAAACATGCAGTTCCAAAGGCATGGTGGCCTTCTGAGTCTGGGCTATGTCAGAGGCAGCTTTGTGGCAGACAGGCAGACAGGTGGACAGCCTTTGGTGTTTTGATGTGAGCAGAGAATTTAAATCTCCCACACATCCCTGATGTACACTTGTCTGTGACCTTGGGAAAGTTACTTATCCTAGTGAGGATTAATGAGTTAATCTCAAGGGAAGTACTTTGAGATCACTGGCTGACAGGTGCTGTATAAGTACAAAGTATTATTATTAAAATGTCACTGTACTGGCTGCGTTTGTTTCTGAGGGCACGAAGGCAGGAATGACAGCCCTGGGTGAGAGGAAAAGGATTACGTAAGACAAGGAAGTACAGTGTTCTGCCACAGAATGTTCTGTCTTCTAATACTACTCCTCTCCACTTCTACCTCACTCAGTAATCTTCTGACTTGTCTCTGAACAGAAGCAAGCTTTATTTTCCTAAAATGAACTCTGTAAAACAGTTTTAGCCAGAGGCTGTGTATCCATATATTTTTCTGGCCCTCAGTATAGCCTTGAAAATAGAGGCCAGAAAAACTTATTTTGACATCTCCAACACCTCCATCTTTCCCTCAACAAATCCAAAAATATCCCACTGGCTTTTCCCACACATGAAGAGAAAAAAAAATACAGAGAGAACTGGTAAACCTGAGGTTTAAACTTATAATGGTAGAAATTCAAACTCCCTCTGTTAGCAGTCTTCCATCTTCTCTTTATGTCTCATTTTTAGTTTATTTTATTCTTGCTCCTAAATAAAACTTTGAAGAAATAAGGTATTATTGATCCAAATTTCTAAGACATAGTAGATACTCAAAAAGTTGATAAATGCATGAGTCGTATTCATTCATCATGGCTCTCAAACATCTTCTTGTGGCTGTTTCTTGATGTTTAGTCAGTAAATCATATCCAACTCTCTGTGACCACATAGACTGCATCAGTTCAGGCCTTCCTTGTCCTTTGCTGTCTCCCAGAGTTTGCCCAGATGCATGCCTGTTGAGTCAGTTATGCCATCCAACCATCTCATCCTCTGCCATCAGTCTTCAATGCCCCCTTCTCCCCCTGCAGTCAATCTTTCCCAGGATCAGGGTGTTTTGGGTTTTTTTTCCCCCAATGAGCTGGCTCTTTGCAATAGGTGGTCAAAATTTTGGAATTTCAGCTCAGCATCAGTCCTTCCAATGAATATATAGGGTGATTTCATTTAGAATTGACCCATTTGATCTCCTAACTGTCCAAAAGAGTCTCAAGAGTCTTCTACATCACTGCAGTTCTAAAGCATCAATTTTTCAGCTCTCAGCCTTCTTTTTTTCTGGCGGGGGGTGGAGGGAGGGGTGGGTTGGGGAGGGACGAGGTCTGGCGGGCCACTTCTATTGGTCTTTCATTTATCTTTTTTCATCCATCTTTGTTCTTTGGCCCGTATGGGCCTCCCATCGCAGTGGCCTCTGTTGTCACAGCTCTGGGTGTATGTGCTCCGGAGCTCTGGCTTGGTAACTGGACATATCAGTCCAGCCACTCTGCGGCACATGGAATCTTCCCAGGCCAGGGATCGAACCGGCACCCCTTGCACTGCAAGGCAGTGCCCTTACCCACTGGACCACCAGGGAAGCCCTCTCAGTCTTCTTTATGGTCCAATTCCCACATCTGTACACGACTACTGGAAAAACCATAGCTTTGACTGTATGGAGTATCAAATTTCTAGGGCATATAAAATTATCAAAAAAAAAATTAACAAGTAGCTATTGAGAGTTATGTCCTTTGATAAAAATAAAACACAGAAAATATGAAGAACCTAATTGTTCTTCTCAAAGAACATCTTGTATTTCAGGGGAGATATGTGCCGAAGGGGAAAGGCAAGGATTTTCAGGGAGGGGAGGACTTGATGGTGAAAAGTCAGTGGCATGGACAATAGAAAACATAGATGGGGAGAGAGGAAAAAAAAGTCCGGTGATAAGATCCACATCAAGAAAGGATCTAGGAAGAACCTCAGTGTACAAGCAACATCTTTGAGGAGATCAAAGATGGATCAGGCTGTACCAAATGTCTACAGATTACCAGGATTGTTTCCAGCCCCAGTGTGGTAGAGGGGGTGCCAGTTGTCTTCCTCAGCCCTATTTGTTTCCCTGGGAGTTAGAGAAATATTTTTTTTAATTCGTTTTTGTTGTTGCTGTTGTTGTTGTCGCTTACTTAAAATAGGTATTTTGTGACCTCTATATGGGGAACAAAGGCACCCAGAGCAGTTACTGAATAGCATTGCATATTTCTCTTTTCAAAAAGTCTAAAAACCATGACCAGTTCCTCCATGAAAAAAGTCAAGTGCTTAAGGAGGAGGCTGAAAATCCTCTCTTTATCACAGGCTGTAATCTAAAGTGGGCTCAACTTGTGTAACATCAGACCTTAACAGAGGGAGAGGGCATACTACACAATCCTGGAGAGCAAAAAGGTTGGCCTCTGAGATTTTATGTGCAGAGCTAGAATGTTACCTGCGCTGGCTGTAGGTAGGACAGAGAAATGATTCTCTATTAACAGCTGTGTGTGGTCAATTGCTTGTAACTCACTTTTTAAAAAATTACTACCTTATATTATTGCTTGTCCACATGTAATATTCCTTGACAGCATTTTGAGATTTTTCTTCAGAGAGAGGTACAATTAAATGAATGGATTGAAAAACACACAAATTCTCATTTTGTGAAACAGTTTTTCTTTCTTTGTTATAATGCACTGTCCCCCTGTCTTTATGGTCCAATTCCCACATCTGTACACGACTACTGGAAAAACCATAGCTTTGACTGTATGGAGTATCAAATTTCTAGGGCATATAAAATTATCAAAAAAAAAATTAACAAGTAGCTATTGAGAGTTATGTCCTTTGATAAAAATAAAACACAGAAAATATGAAGAACCTAATTGTTCTTCTCAAAGAACATCTTGTATTTCAGGGGAGATATGTGCCGAAGGGGAAAGGCAAGGATTTTCAGGGAGGGGAGGACTTGATGGTGAAAAGTCAGTGGCATGGACAATAGAAAACATAGATGGGGAGAGAGGAAAAAAAAGTCCGGTGATAAGATCCACATCAAGAAAGGATCTAGGAAGAACCTCAGTGTACAAGCAACATCTTTGAGGAGATCAAAGATGGATCAGGCTGTACCAAATGTCTACAGATTACCAGGATTGTTTCCAGCCCCAGTGTGGTAGAGGGGCTGCCAGTTGTCTTCCTCAGCCCTATTTGTTTCCCTGGGAGTTAGAGAAATATTTTTTTTAATTCGTTTTTGTTGTTGCTGTTGTTGTTGTCGCTTACTTAAAATAGGTATTTTGTGACCTCTATATGGGGAACAAAGGCACCCAGAGCAGTTACTGAATAGCATTGCATATTTCTCTTTTCAAAAAGTCTAAAAACCATGACCAGTTCCTCCATGAAAAAAGTCAAGTGCTTAAGGAGGAGGCTGAAAATCCTCTCTTTATCACAGGCTGTAATCTAAAGTGGGCTCAACTTGTGTAACATCAGACCTTAACAGAGGGAGAGGGCATACTACACAATCCTGGAGAGCAAAAAGGTTGGCCTCTGAGATTTTATGTGCAGAGCTAGAATGTTACCTGCGCTGGCTGTAGGTAGGACAGAGAAATGATTCTCTATTAACAGCTGTGTGTGGTCAATTGCTTGTAACTCACTTTTTAAAAAATTACTACCTTATATTATTGCTTGTCCACATGTAATATTCCTTGACAGCATTTTGAGATTTTTCTTCAGAGAGAGGTACAATTAAATGAATGGATTGAAAAACACACACAAAAATTCTCATTTTGTGAAACAGTTTTTCTCATCTTCTGTTTTGCAGCCTCTTTATACACTGTTCACTAGGCAAATTTTCACTGTTGAGCTGGGTTCCCCACAAACCCCCGGGATACATGTCCCTTTCAAGCAAATTTCCTCTCTAAAAAGAACCCATTTCTAATTACCTGTCTGTGCATCACGTGGGCTTCTCAGGTGGCATAGCAATAAAGAATCTGCTTGCAATGCAGGAGCTTCAGAAGATGTGGGTTCTATCCCTGGGTCAGGAAGATCCCCTGGAGGAGGGCATGAAAGTCACTCCAGTATTCTTGCTTGAAGTATCCCATGGACAAAGGAGCCTGGCAGGCTATAGTCCTTAGGGTGGTAAAGAGTCAGACACGACTGAAGCAGTTTAGCACGCACACATGTGCTTCATGTCCTCAGCCTTGCCATGTGGTTGACTAGGGTAAAGATTGCACCTCTTTCATAGCAACATGATTTTACTAAGCATATCAATGTGGTTTTCTAAAGAGAAACACAGCGTGGAACTTTTAGGATCCCATGGAGAGTCAGTATAGCAGGCATTTAGGATAGAGACAGCCTCTAATCATACCTTATCAATCACCACTATTGATAAGCAAATACAACACTGGCAGTTACATGTACTGACAACTTTCTAAACTCTCTTAATCTACAAACATAGACAAAGTGCCAAATTAAATTACTCTTAGAGGCCACAGCACTGACTGGTCACCAGAATTTAAACCAAGGTTTTGAGTCTTAAACTGAAGACATATCCACAGAACCAGGTTATTCTGTAAATCCTGTTCTTTACCTGCCTTATGTTGAGGTTTGCACAGAAAATTTTCAGTCTCTGAGTTTGTTTCACTCTCTGTAAAACAGGAGTTGGATTAATGTGTTTTTAAAAGGGAGGATTTTTTCAGCTTTTCAGGTATTCTGAATCTGTGTCTGTGGAATCACACATACGCTTTTTACATTCATCTACATTTTTAGAGCCTGGGGAATTTGACTTTATCATTTCCTCAAGATTCCCTATGCCATGACGCTTGACCTCATTAAATGAATGGATTGAAAACACACACAAAATTCTCATTTTGTGAAACAGTTTTCTCATCTTCTGTTTTGCAGCCTCTTTATACACTGTTCACTAGGCAAATTTTCACTGTTGAGCTGGGTTCCCCACAAACCCCCGGGATACATGTCCCTTTCAAGCAAATTTCCTCTCTAAAAAGAACCCATTTCTAATTACCTGTCTGTGCATCACGTGGGCTTCTCAGGTGGCATAGCAATAAAGAATCTGCTTGCAATGCAGGAGCTTCAGAAGATGTGGGTTCTATCCCTGGGTCAGGAAGATCCCCTGGAGGAGGGCATGAAAGTCACTCCAGTATTCTTGCTTGAAGTATCCCATGGACAAAGGAGCCTGGCAGGCTATAGTCCTTAGGGTGGTAAAGAGTCAGACACGACTGAAGCAGTTTAGCACGCACACATGTGCTTCATGTCCTCAGCCTTGCCATGTGGTTGACTAGGGTAAAGATTGCACCTCTTTCATAGCAACATGATTTTACTAAGCATATCAATGTGGTTTTCTAAAGAGAAACACAGCGTGGAACTTTTAGGATCCCATGGAGAGTCAGTATAGCAGGCATTTAGGATAGAGACAGCCTCTAATCATACCTTATCAATCACCACTATTGATAAGCAAATACAACACTGGCAGTTACATGTACTGACAACTTTCTAAACTCTCTTAATCTACAAACATAGACAAAGTGCCAAATTAAATTACTCTTAGAGGCCACAGCACTGACTGGTCACCAGAATTTAAACCAAGGTTTTGAGTCTTAAACTGAAGACATATCCACAGAACCAGGTTATTCTGTAAATCCTGTTCTTTACCTGCCTTATGTTGAGGTTTGCACAGAAAATTTTCAGTCTCTGAGTTTGTTTCACTCTCTGTAAAACAGGAGTTGGATTAATGTGTTTTTAAAAGGGAGGATTTTTTCAGCTTTTCAGGTATTCTGAATCTGTGTCTGTGGAATCACACATACGCTTTTTACATTCATCTACATTTTTAGAGCCTGGGGAATTTGACTTTATCATTTCCTCAAGATTCCCTATGCCATGACGCTTGACTCCCAGTATAATGATCTTTAGCATGTCAATGATTCAAACACAAGGACATTTTCCTGGGCCTTCATTGTTTCAGAGTGAAATTGAAAAAGGGAATCCAGCTGTTTATATGCAATATGCAGCAATTATGAAGTTCATTTCCAGAAGCCACTGTAACCATGGCAACCTGTAATTCTGGAAGAATAGAGACAGTCTGTAGACTGACTTCCAGTGGGGACAACTTTTAGCCAGAGATGGCTCAGGAAATGCTGATGAGGAGCCTGAGCTGTTTACTTTAAGTTAGAGGCATTTTTTTTAAAAGTAAGACTCCCTTAATCAATAACTTCAGTCCTTCTTTATAGTTCAGTAATTGGTAAAACTCAAATTTCTGGATTTGCCCGAGTCTGCCCTAGAGGGCTAAATAGTTCAAATGAAACAAGAGCCAACATTGTATTGATGTTTATTTCATAGCGTCTTAAACACCAAACTCAAAGTCATAACATCAAACTGACTGAACTTTAAGCTAGTGTTGCAGGAACCTCAGAAATTTAAAATGAGAACCAGAGAATCCAGTCTCTTGATTTACAGTGTTTCTGAGCACACCCTGACTGCTTTGATATTTTGAGGGAAAAAATGGACAAGACTCATGTTAAAATGAGTGAAATTTATGATATTCTGACCTCATCAGGCCAGAATGGAGGCAGGGATTGCTGAGGAATGGAGGATGCCTTGGAGTGACAGTAAAAGGAAAGGGATATAGTCATTCTGAGTCAGAAATTACTTAAAACAATGTCATCAGGTTACAGAGTCGATTGTCTTTCTATTACTCCATGTGTATCTTCTTTGACTAACAGTGGGAAACTCTGGATACTAAGAAAGGGAACGGGACAATGGGCAGCTAAGGGTCAAAACTTAAATATACACAACTCCTGTATGCACCCTGGGACATTCATGGACATGAAATGCTAAATGACTGTGAGCTGCAAAAACATCAAAATTGGATTTCTGCTATTTCTGCCGCTTTGACACTGTCTTTGATCCCTGCTGGCAGCATGCTGGGCATGTGTGAATACCACAGCTTGTGGAGACTGTGCCTATGGGAAAGGGAGAGGAAATCGGGGCCTCTCAACCAGGGGTTCTCCTCTCTGAAAGTCCAAGGGAAGTTAAGTTGGGGGTGCACTCCAAATAGGCTGAAATGTGTGCTTTTCAATTGAGGACATTTTTTGTTCACTCATTTGAATGATCAGCTGAGAGATTTATACACATTTGCAGCACCAGACAGATGTGAACTAATACATAGTTCTCAGAATGAGTTAACTGTCAGTCCCCGAATTGGGAGGCAACTGGATAGGAGGCACATCCAGAAAGCTAAGACTCGTTACTTTAAGTTAGAGGCATTTTTTTTAAAAGTAAGACTCCCTTAATCAATAACTTCAGTCCTTCTTTATAGTTCAGTAATTGGTAAAACTCAAATTTCTGGATTTGCCCGAGTCTGCCCTAGAGGGCTAAATAGTTCAAATGAAACAAGAGCCAACATTGTATTGATGTTTATTTCATAGCGTCTTAAACACCAAACTCAAAGTCATAACATCAAACTGACTGAACTTTAAGCTAGTGTTGCAGGAACCTCAGAAATTTAAAATGAGAACCAGAGAATCCAGTCTCTTGATTTACAGTGTTTCTGAGCACACCCTGACTGCTTTGATATTTTGAGGGAAAAAATGGACAAGACTCATGTTAAAATGAGTGAAATTTATGATATTCTGACCTCATCAGGCCAGAATGGAGGCAGGGATTGCTGAGGAATGGAGGATGCCTTGGAGTGACAGTAAAAGGAAAGGGATATAGTCATTCTGAGTCAGAAATTACTTAAAACAATGTCATCAGGTTACAGAGTCGATTGTCTTTCTATTACTCCATGTGTATCTTCTTTGACTAACAGTGGGAAACTCTGGATACTAAGAAAGGGAACGGGACAATGGGCAGCTAAGGGTCAAAACTTAAATATACACAACTCCTGTATGCACCCTGGGACATTCATGGACATGAAATGCTAAATGACTGTGAGCTGCAAAAACATCAAAATTGGATTTCTGCTATTTCTGCCGCTTTGACACTGTCTTTGATCCCTGCTGGCAGCATGCTGGGCATGTGTGAATACCACAGCTTGTGGAGACTGTGCCTATGGGAAAGGGAGAGGAAATCGGGGCCTCTCAACCAGGGGTTCTCCTCTCTGAAAGTCCAAGGGAAGTTAAGTTGGGGGTGCACTCCAAATAGGCTGAAATGTGTGCTTTTCAATTGAGGACATTTTTTGTTCACTCATTTGAATGATCAGCTGAGAGATTTATACACATTTGCAGCACCAGACAGATGTGAACTAATACATAGTTCTCAGAATGAGTTAACTGTCAGTCAGGGAGGCAGCAACTAGAATTGGGAGGCAACTGGATAGGAGGCACATCCAGAAAGGGATTTGACTGTGTCAAGATTCAGAGTGCATTTGTATATACTCAGTTGCATCCAAACTTGTGTGACTCTAAGGACTGTAGCCTGTCAGCCTCCTCTGTCCATGGGATTTCCCAGGCAAGAATACTGGAGTGGGGGCTTCCCCTGGTGGTCCAGTGGATAAGGACACCGCCTTGCAGTGCAAGGGGCGCCAGTTCGATCCCTGGCCTGGGAAGATCCCACGTGCCGTGGAGTGGCTGGACCTATGTGTCCAATCACCGAGCTGGAGCTCTGGAGCGCATGCGCCCAAAGCGGGCGCTCTGTGACAACAGACGCCACCGCGATGGGAGGCCCACAGGAGCCAAAGAACAAAGACGGATGAAAATGGACAAATGAAAGACCAATAGAAGTGGCCTGCCTGCTCCCCTCCCTCCCCAATCCGACCCCCGCCCAAAATAAATAAATAAATAAATCTTAAAAAAAAAAAAAAAAAGAATACTGGAGTGGGTTCCTTTTATCTCTTCCAGAGGATCTTCCTAACCCAGGAATCAAACCTGCATCTCCTGTGGCTCCAGCATTGGAAGGCAGATTCTTTACAACAGAATAAGATAAATTAGAGATAAGAGATCGATGTATACAAGGCTGGTGCAGACAGAGATTGTAAAGTAGGTCTTGAGCTAATTGCAGAGGGCAACACTTTTAAGGCCAAAGAAAGATCTCCCGTTGTGATTCCCAGGCATCTGGCTCCCATTTTAGCCCCTGTGTGGACTGCTTCCAGTTTGACTGTGTTTACCAAGATTTCTGTGTTCCTTCTCCTTGGATATGGCTCTGCCTTCCATGCTAGTCTGTTGGTGTTCCCGTCCTGATTCTGAAGCTGAAGAAAGATTTGCTTAGCAGATGTACTGGAAGGAAACACAGGCTTCACAAGATGAATCCTGGCTCATCTACCACTCACCTGTCAGACCTAGAACAAGTTGCCTTGTTTTAATATATCATCTGTAAAGGGGCTAACCAGAAACACTGCTTGCATGGTTATTGCATATAATGTTCTGAGCTTGGTGCCTCGCAGAAGGCAGGAGCTCATTAATAGCAATGCGATATATTTTACCCTCAAATGTATTTGGGGGGTCTAAATGAGAATTTGCAGGAGCTATGGCAAACTGCCTCCACTGCAGACCAGAAGTAAAGGTTGAGAGCCCAGGAAATCAGAGACAGAAAGCCAGATCCAGAATTAAGGTAGCACCAGTCTTAGAAAGCGAGGGAGCAGATGACCTTCTGTCTTATACAAAAGAATACAGTATAGCAATCAGGTTTAATGAGAAGAATACAGTGTTGGACCCAGAAAGCTGGGTCTAAATATGAGCTGGAAGGGCACAGAGGATGATTCTATCACTTGGTGGCATGTCCGAGAGCAGGTCCATTAGGCTCAGTAGTCAGTGGAAAACTCTCTGCAAAGACAAGTTGCACAGAAAGAGGCAATTATGTGTGTGAGTATGGGCTTCAACCAAAGACAGGGGCAGAACAAAACCCAAGACAAATTGAGAGATCAGTAAAAATGATCATTTTGGTGAGATGGAAAGTTCTTATAGGATACAGTGCTACTCAGAGCCAGGAAGAGAGTCTGAAGTCAGCCAGCAAAAGTGAAATACACATTATTATTTTATAGGCAATGGGGAACAAATAGAAGCTGTGGCAAGGGATAGAAAACTATCATTTGACATCTTCTCCCGCCCTTGTCCATTCACATCAGACCCTATGACTTCCTACTCAAGTTAAAAATTAACTCATGTAAATTATTTTTCTATGTACCTTTCAGTGATCTTTATGTGTAAGTGAATATATGAATGTGTATGTGTGTCTAAAGACACATTATAAAAATATATACCTTTCAATGTTCCAGGTCACTATTAAAAATGGGATCATCTCAATACATTTCTACATCATTTCTTACTCCTGGAAATCCCTCTTAATCAACATCTATTGTGCTAACACACTAATTTATTCTTCTAATGGTGGCATAATAGTATGGTGTGATTAGACCATAAGTTATTCTTAGCAACTCACGCTGATGCTCATCTACCACTCACCTGTCAGACCTAGAACAAGTTGCCTTGTTTTAATATATCATCTGTAAAGGGGCTAACCAGAAACACTGCTTGCATGGTTATTGCATATAATGTTCTGAGCTTGGTGCCTCGCAGAAGGCAGGAGCTCATTAATAGCAATGCGATATATTTTACCCTCAAATGTATTTGGGGGGTCTAAATGAGAATTTGCAGGAGCTATGGCAAACTGCCTCCACTGCAGACCAGAAGTAAAGGTTGAGAGCCCAGGAAATCAGAGACAGAAAGCCAGATCCAGAATTAAGGTAGCACCAGTCTTAGAAAGCGAGGGAGCAGATGACCTTCTGTCTTATACAAAAGAATACAGTATAGCAATCAGGTTTAATGAGAAGAATACAGTGTTGGACCCAGAAAGCTGGGTCTAAATATGAGCTGGAAGGGCACAGAGGATGATTCTATCACTTGGTGGCATGTCCGAGAGCAGGTCCATTAGGCTCAGTAGTCAGTGGAAAACTCTCTGCAAAGACAAGTTGCACAGAAAGAGGCAATTATGTGTGTGAGTATGGGCTTCAACCAAAGACAGGGGCAGAACAAAACCCAAGACAAATTGAGAGATCAGTAAAAATGATCATTTTGGTGAGATGGAAAGTTCTTATAGGATACAGTGCTACTCAGAGCCAGGAAGAGAGTCTGAAGTCAGCCAGCAAAAGTGAAATACACATTATTATTTTATAGGCAATGGGGAACAAATAGAAGCTGTGGCAAGGGATAGAAAACTATCATTTGACATCTTCTCCCGCCCTTGTCCATTCACATCAGACCCTATGACTTCCTACTCAAGTTAAAAATTAACTCATGTAAATTATTTTTCTATGTACCTTTCAGTGATCTTTATGTGTAAGTGAATATATGAATGTGTATGTGTGTCTAAAGACACATTATAAAAATATATACCTTTCAATGTTCCAGGTCACTATTAAAAATGGGATCATCTCAATACATTTCTACATCATTTCTTACTCCTGGAAATCCCTCTTAATCAACATCTATTGTGCTAACACACTAATTTATTCTTCTAATGGTGGCATAATAGTATGGTGTGATTAGACCATAAGTTATTCAACCGTTTCTAATTCCTTGGTATTCATTTTTTCCTCAAGGATTTCTTGTTTGTTTCTTGAATTGGTTTTCTGTTTCAAAGCCCTCTACAGCAAATACTTTTGTGCATATGTATTTAAGCACTAGTGGATTTCCTTATACTGGACAGATTCCTATGAGTGGCTTCGCTAAGTCAAGAAACATATGCAATTTTGTGTGCTGTGCTCAGTCGTTTTAGTTGTGTCTGACTCTTTGTGACCCCATGGATTGTAGCCTGCGAGGATCCTCTGCTCATGGAATTTCCCAGGCAAGGGCACTGGAATGGGCTGCCATTTCCTACTCCAGGGTATGCATTTTTAATTTGATAAATTATCCTAGATTTCTTTGCCCACATTTCTAATGCTGCATATGAAAGGACACTTTTTCTGCATCCTTCTGAACATTAACTGTTATTTTTCTTTTCATTACTTTATTCTGGTCATATACTAATATCTTGCACTTAGTTTGATTTGAATTTCCTTGAATCTGAACATCTTATCATTTATAATTTATCTACTGCCAATCGTTTGTGCATATGCATTATTCATTTTTATTGGGATATTTATCTTTCTATTGTTGGAAAATCTTGTAATTTAGAGACATTAACCTTGACATGAGTTTGGTGGAATTGCCTGGAGGAGTGAGAGATGAAGCCATCAGGAAACAACCACTTTGGTCTGAGAATGAAGTGATATGAGTCTCTTCTAAGGCTCAGGTCCTTGGCAGTGCAAAGGAAGGGCTGGGGAAATGGTTTGAAAAAGGAATGACAGAACCAAGAAATTGACTGGATGTGGCAGCAGTGAGAAAGGGTGGGAAGACGATTAAAGTATTCAAAGACTACATGAAAATAAAAATTATTTTTCTATGTACCTTTCAGTGATCTTTATGTGTAAGTGAATATATGAATGTGTATGTGTGTCTAAAGACACATTATAAAAATATATACCTTTCAATGTTCCAGGTCACTATTAAAAATGGGATCATCTCAATACATTTCTACATCATTTCTTACTCCTGGAAATCCCTCTTAATCAACATCTATTGTGCTAACACACTAATTTATTCTTCTAATGGTGGCATAATAGTATGGTGTGATTAGACCATAAGTTATTCAACCGTTTCTAATTCCTTGGTATTCATTTTTTCCTCAAGGATTTCTTGTTTGTTTCTTGAATTGGTTTTCTGTTTCAAAGCCCTCTACAGCAAATACTTTTGTGCATATGTATTTAAGCACTAGTGGATTTCCTTATACTGGACAGATTCCTATGAGTGGCTTCGCTAAGTCAAGAAACATATGCAATTTTGTGTGCTGTGCTCAGTCGTTTTAGTTGTGTCTGACTCTTTGTGACCCCATGGATTGTAGCCTGCGAGGATCCTCTGCTCATGGAATTTCCCAGGCAAGGGCACTGGAATGGGCTGCCATTTCCTACTCCAGGGTATGCATTTTTAATTTGATAAATTATCCTAGATTTCTTTGCCCACATTTCTAATGCTGCATATGAAAGGACACTTTTTCTGCATCCTTCTGAACATTAACTGTTATTTTTCTTTTCATTACTTTATTCTGGTCATATACTAATATCTTGCACTTAGTTTGATTTGAATTTCCTTGAATCTGAACATCTTATCATTTATAATTTATCTACTGCCAATCGTTTGTGCATATGCATTATTCATTTTTATTGGGATATTTATCTTTCTATTGTTGGAAAATCTTGTAATTTAGAGACATTAACCTTGACATGAGTTTGGTGGAATTGCCTGGAGGAGTGAGAGATGAAGCCATCAGGAAACAACCACTTTGGTCTGAGAATGAAGTGATATGAGTCTCTTCTAAGGCTCAGGTCCTTGGCAGTGCAAAGGAAGGGCTGGGGAAATGGTTTGAAAAAGGAATGACAGAACCAAGAAATTGACTGGATGTGGCAGCAGTGAGAAAGGGTGGGAAGAGATCGCAGACATTTTGTGGTTATGCAAGTATGATAGTTGAGAAATTAGCTATTTACATAACCAACCAAAACACACAAACACACACACACACACACACACACACACACACACACACACCCCGCAAACAGGGAACTCAGAGGAGGAGCAAGACTTGCAGGAAAGAAATGGCTTACAAATGAGAAACGTTTCAGGTAATACTAAGTCATACTGATGATAACTGAATTTATAGGAGTAGAATTCAGGAGAATGGTCAAAGAATTTTAAGCAAACAGAAAAGCCTTGTGAAGAAGACTAAGACAAGAGGCAGACATGGCAGAGATTTATTTTTCTTATTTATGGGGAGCAGAAGGACATATGATATCTGAGAGAAATATCTTCCAAGTGTGCCCTAAAATCCCAGATTATATCAGATTACAGAAGAAGATCAAACAGAAATTGCATGCAGAAGAATAATAGGACTTTGGAGCCAATTTACCAGACTGAGCATATAAAAATACAGGTTTCTTAGTTAAATTTGAATTTTAGATAAATATTGAATAGCATTTTAGGATAAGTATGTCCCAATCAATATTTGGGACATACTTGTTTCTAAAATATTCAATATTAGGGACACATTTACACTAAAATATTCAATAGTTGATAAATACTTGACCTGAAAATTATTCATTGGTTAACTGAAATTCCAATTTAAGTAAGCATCTGTATGTTATCTGATTATTCTATTTTGCAACTTAATACACTAGGGATCATATTCTTTCCCTACCATATAATGTCAAACAATCACTTCACCATCTCTAAAGAAAAAGTATTCTTTAAGATTGAAAAGTTTTTAATGGCAATATTCTAGGCAGTGAAATATCTGACTTTCTCTCTACTAGCACTTTACCCATCTACAATAATGCAAAGATTATTGACATCCATTCATATCTAGTCACTCTACCAACAAACACTTATTGAGCATATGTCATGTATAAATGAAGGCGCTGGGTAAAATGTTCGTAATAATAACCCCAAAGTAACTTGGACATCATGTAGTGATTGCTGAATCATCAAAGGTTTAAAGCATGCTTCAGGACATTTTAATTGCTTAAATTTATTTAATTATGTGTCATTTAAAATACTAGCTCTCCTATCTACTTACACATGGTGTCCATTAAGCAGAATCTCAGTAAATAACAATTGAGAAGATTCATTGCAGGGACCTTTCTCTAATAAATAATACACCACTTTTCATCCCTTAACCAGCTTATATTTCTTGAGGACCATACAAGTCTCCCTTTTGCTGTTAGCATTGGATAAGGTAGCTCTTCCTTCTTGAAATATTTTATTGTTAAAATTTATAGAAGATAAGGGACTTCCCTGGTGGCTCAGATGACAAAGAATCTGCCTGCAATGAAGGAGACCTGGGTTTGAACCCTGGGTCAGAAAGATCCCCTGGAGAATGTACTCATTACCCACTCCAGTATTCTCACCTGGAGATTTCCATGGACAGAGGACCCTGGTGGGCTACAATCCATGGAGTTGCAGAACTGGACATGACTATGTGATTCACACACACACACACAGGGTAGAAATACCTCTTATTACCCCCAACTTCTCCTTAGACTTTGCCACAGCCAGTGCCATTTCTTTGCTACACCAGTTGAATGGTTTATAATAGTCAACTATTGTAATGTTTCCACAAGTTGCTAGTTCTTATTAAAGGGCACCTTTGCTAAGTAAACATCTGGTGATGGGGGAAATCTCTGATATATCAGCATTATCAGAAAGCACATCATTCAGCAAAGGGAATGGAAAGCAGAGGGTATATTATGATTGAAGGTTTTAGGTGTAGTTAGGGAAACGTCAACTGGGCTACTCTTAACTGAGTAAAGAGGCCATGGTCAAGATTGGCAGACTTAACAACCACTTAGACCTGTCTTGCTTCTCTTCCCTAAACTGGGCTGAATGTTACCCTAATTCAGACATATTTATAGAACTCTTTCTATTAGCCGAGACCTGACTGTTCCAGAGACTGAGGATACAACAGTTAATAGACCAGATTCCTTGTCTTACAGAATATTCATTATAATGTACATGAAGATAAATTCATAACACCATCTCATGATTGTCTCTTCAAACAATGTAGTGTTTAAAAAACACTTTTACATGAATGCTTTCCCTTAAAAACTGGAATCACCAAGGGGTTACTGCTACCATATTGATATTCTCATACTAGATGCTTTCTGTAAAATACTCAGCTCCCATTTCCAAAGGACTCTACAGTTACAAAGATATAACTGCTTAGAAAAGCCACTTACTGAAACAAAAGTGTTTTTTTTTTTTCTGAGTTTATTACTGATAGATAGAAATAATAGCAGGAAGAAAACAATCAGAAAAGCACACACATATGCATTCTTAGCACTCAGACATACTCTTTTCATTTTTTCAAATATGACATTAACTTTTTTTAAAAAAAAGATTTATTTATTTATTTTGGGGGGTGTGGGAGGGAGGGAGGGGAGCAGGTGGGCCACTTCTATTGATCTTTCATTGTCCATTTTCATCCATCTTTTTTGTTCTTTGGCCCGTGTGGGCCTTCCATCGCGGTGGCCTCTGTTGTCGCAGAGCACTGGCTCTGGGCACATGAGCTCCAGAGCTCCAGCTCGGTAATTGGACACGCTGGTCCAGCCACTCTGCGGCAAGTGAGATCTTCCCAGGCCAGGGATCGAACTGGCGCCCCTTGCATTGCAAGGTGGTGTCCTCACCCACTGGACCACCAGGGAAGCCCTGCCATTTACTTTTGCAAAACATCTGTGAATTAGGTAAGAAGATGGGAAGCATTCATAGTCTTTCCTTATGTCTTTTAATAGGAAAGAAAGGTCTTCGGATGGCAGTAGGGATATCATACTTTATAAACAGAGGAGGCATAAATAAATCGGAAGATAAAAATTAAAGCTCATGCATGATTTAAACCATCATCCAACCCCCTCACCTTCCAGAGACTGAGGATACAACAGCTAATAGACCAGATTCCTTGTCTTACAGAATATTCATTATAATGTACATGAAGATAAATTCATAACACCATCTCATGATTGTCTCTTCAAACAATGTAGTGTTTAAAAAACACTTTTACATGAATGCTTTCCCTTAAAAACTGGAATCACCAAGGGGTTACTGCTACCATATTGATATTCTCATACTAGATGCTTTCTGTAAAATACTCAGCTCCCATTTCCAAAGGACTCTACAGTTACAAAGATATAACTGCTTAGAAAAGCCACTTACTGAAACAAAAGTGTTTTTTTTTTTTCTGAGTTTATTACTGATAGATAGAAATAATAGCAGGAAGAAAACAATCAGAAAAGCACACACATATGCATTCTTAGCACTCAGACATACTCTTTTCATTTTTTCAAATATGACATTAACTTTTTTTAAAAAAAAGATTTATTTATTTATTTTGGGGGGTGTGGGAGGGAGGGAGGGGAGCAGGTGGGCCACTTCTATTGATCTTTCATTGTCCATTTTCATCCATCTTTTTTGTTCTTTGGCCCGTGTGGGCCTTCCATCGCGGTGGCCTCTGTTGTCGCAGAGCACTGGCTCTGGGCACATGAGCTCCAGAGCTCCAGCTCGGTAATTGGACACGCTGGTCCAGCCACTCTGCGGCAAGTGAGATCTTCCCAGGCCAGGGATCGAACTGGCGCCTTGCATTGCAAGGTGGTGTCCTCACCCACTGGACCACCAGGGAAGCCCTGCCATTTACTTTTGCAAAACATCTGTGAATTAGGTAAGAAGATGGGAAGCATTCATAGTCTTTCCTTATGTCTTTTAATAGGAAAGAAAGGTCTTCGGATGGCAGTAGGGATATCATACTTTATAAACAGAGGAGGCATAAATAAATCGGAAGATAAAAATTAAAGCTCATGCATGATTTAAACCATCATCCAACCCCCTCACCTTCCAGAGAAGGAAACTGAGGACAAGAGCAGAAGCCATACCTGATCTGACAGCCACCAAGCTAATATGTAGCAGGTTTCAAAGCAAATTGACCTCCTTTGACCCTCAGTCCAGGGTCTTCTCAATTACATCACACTCTCTCCCCCATTAACAAAAGATCACCTATAAATCATGCTCATGTTAGTAGGACTGTGTTCTGAGCCAAGGCAGGAAGCCAAGGCAGGCACAGGAAAAATTGCAAGCTGCAGAAGATGATTAAGGAGCCAGTCATTGAGCCATTCGCCCCAAGTGCCTGTTTATAAAGGCCCTAAATCAACACTATACATATGACCAATGGATACAATTATATTTATCAGGGAAAGATTGAATGCTATCCCAACAATTCTTTGATAAACAGCCTAAGAGTGTATAGATGGAGATACCCTTGTGTAGCAGGCTCTTATAGTAACCTGCTACACAAGGTGTCTAGACTGCCTTCCAAAGAGTGTGATTCTGACTATCTGCAAAATCCTCTTCTACTAGTATATCCATGGCATAGGGCCTGCCAGCAGCTATCTCTTGCATTGTTTTGCTTTGGGTACTATTCAGCTTCCTCATAAAAGATAAACTGGTATGTAAAGATTATCTCTTGAAAGAAAACCAATGCATCAGCTTCCCTGGGTAACCACATGGTGACTTTTAGGTAGGCTTAATTTTAGATAATTATATCTAAATTATATACCTACCAAAATTTTTAGAATGTGGTAATTCAGGGAAAATTCCTTGTATTACTGAAGGTCCTTGCCCTGAGACTGACCCAACTATCATCTCTTATTATTCTGAACATTCTGGTTCCCTTTTTGTTTTACTTTTGTTCTCAGCTGCAAGCCACTAGGTTTCAGTTCCAAAGTAAGATAATAATAAAAAAAAAAAAATTGGTATACTTGAAAGAAGAATCATATGGTGTCAACTCTCAAGACAATAAGAGAAAATAGTTATACTTTCTTAAATTCATAATTTAAGTGAAAAATAGAATTAAGGGCCAAGGAAATTTATATGTTTGCCTCCAGGTTGCACAGACATGGATTCTTCATTTTTTTTTTTTTTTTACTTAATTTATTAATTTATTTTAAAGTTTTTACAGAGTTTTGTTGTTCCCAGACATGTATGTTCCCAGATCAATCATATGCATACCCCTGGTCCCCTATCCCCTCCCAGACCCCCTCATCCCACCCCTCCAGTCTGTCACACCAAGCCATTGTAAGAACTCCTATCCGCTTAGCACAATGACAATAGCTATCTTTCTCACATATGATAGTATTGGTTTCCATGTTACTCCCTCTGTGTCTCCCACCCACTATTCATTCCCCTCAATGTCCATATGTATATTCTCTGTCTGTTTTTTCATTGGTTCACTGAGTAAGTTATCATTACCCTTTTACTAGATCCCATATATGTTAGTATACTGTACTTGTCTTTCTCTTTTTAACTTCACTTTTTATGATAGGTTCTACCTCCAGCCACCTCATTAGGACTGATTCTTCTGCATTTCTTTTAATAGTTGAGTAGTATTCCATTGTATATATGTACCAGAGCTTCTTTATCCATTCATTCGTTGAAGGGCATATAGGTTGCTTCCATGTTCTAGCTATTGTACAGAGAGCTGCAACGAACATTGGGGTACACGTGCTTCTTTCAGTTTTTTTTTTCTTTTCTTTCAGTTTTGACTTCATCTGGGTATAAGCCTAAGAGTGGGATTGCTGGTTGTATGGTGCTTCTATTTTTAGTTTTTGAAGGAATCTCCATACTGTCTTCTACAGTGTCTGCTTCAATTTACATTTCCACCAACAATGCAAGAGTGTTCCCTTTTCTCTGCACCCTCTCCAGCATTTATTGTCTGTTGATTTGTTGACGATGGCCATTGTGATAGGTGTGAGGTGATATCTCATTGTAGTTTTGATTTGCATTTCTCTAATAATAAGCAAGGCTGAGCATCTTTTCATGTGCTTTTTGGCCATCTGTATGTCTTCTTTGGTGAGATGTCTCTTTAGGTCTTTTTCCCATTTTTTGATTGGGTTGTTCATTTTTCCCATGCTGAATTATCTGAGTTGCTTGTAGATTTTGGAGATTAATCCTTTGTCTGTTATTTCATTTGCAATGATTTTCTCCCACTCTGTGGGCTGTCTGTTCACTTTTTTTGTAATTTCATTTGCTATACAAAAGCTTTTAAGTTTCATTAGGTCCCACATGTTCATTTTTGTTTTTAGTTCGGCTATTCTAGTAGGTGGGTCAGAGAAGATCTTGCTTCGAATTATGTCCTTGAGGGTTTTGCCTATATTCCCCTCTAAGAGTTTGATGGTTTCTGGTCTTACATTTAGGTCTTTAATCCATTTCGAGTTGATCTTTGTACATGGTGTCAGGGAATGCTCCAACTTCATTTTTTGCATGTAGCTGTCCAATTTTCCCAGCACCACTTGTTGAAGAGGGTGTCTTTGTCCCATTTTATAGTTTTGCCTCCTTTGTCAAAAATAAGGTGTCCATAGGTGCATGGGTTTATCTCTGGGTTCTCTATCTTGTTCCATTGGTCTATAGTTCTGTTTTTGTGCCAGTACCATACTGTCTTGACAACTGTTGCTTTGTAGTAGAGTCTGAAGTTAGGGAGGCTGATTCCTCCAGCTCTGTTTTTCTTTCCAAGGATTGCTTTGGCTATTCAAGGTCTTTTGTGTTTCCATATGAACTGTTATTCTTTCATCTAGTTCTGTGAAGAATGACATTGGTAATTTGATAGGGATCACATTGAATCTGTAGATGATATTTGGTGGTATGGTCATTTTCACAATATTGATTCTTCCAACCCCAGAACATGGAATATCTCTCCACGTGTTGAAGTCTTCTTTAATTTCTTTCATGAGAATTTTGTAATTTTCTGTGTACAATTCTTTTGTTTCTTTGGGTAGGTTTATTCCTTGATATTTTATTCTTTTGGTTGCAATGGTCAAGGGGATTGCCTCTTTGATTTTTCTCATTTTTCATTGTTTGTTTATAGGAATGCTAGTGATTTCTGTATATTGATTTTGTATCCCATGACTTTGCTGAATTCGTCGAATAGCTCTAGTAGTTTTGTAGTAGTGTCTTTGGGGTTATCTATGTATAATATCATGTCATCCACAAAAAGAGAGAACTTTACTTCTTCTTTTCTAGTCTGGATTCCTTTTATTTTGTTCTCTTCTCTTATTGCTGTTGGTAGAACTTCCAGGGCTATGTGGAATAATAGTGGTAAAAGTGGACACCCCTGTATTGTTCCTGATCTTAGAGGGAATGATTTCAGTTTTTCACTGTTGAGAATCGTGTTTGCTGTGGGCTTCTCATATATGGCTTTCACTTTGTTGAAATAAGTTCCTTCTATGCCCATTTTTTGAAGTTTTTATCATAAATGGATGCTATATTTTGTCAAAGGCTTTTTATGCATCTTTAATTTGCTGGTTTCTGACGTTTTTCCTTGTTGATCTTTGTACATGGTGTCAGGGAATGCTCCAACTTCATTTTTTGCATGTAGCTGTCCAATTTTCCCAGCACCACTTGTTGAAGAGGGTGTCTTTGTCCCATTTTATAGTTTTGCCTCCTTTGTCAAAAATAAGGTGTCCATAGGTGCATGGGTTTATCTCTGGGTTCTCTATCTTGTTCCATTGGTCTATAGTTCTGTTTTTGTGCCAGTACCATACTGTCTTGACAACTGTTGCTTTGTAGTAGAGTCTGAAGTTAGGGAGGCTGATTCCTCCAGCTCTGTTTTTCTTTCCAAGGATTGCTTTGGCTATTCAAGGTCTTTTGTGTTTCCATATGAACTGTTATTCTTTCATCTAGTTCTGTGAAGAATGACATTGGTAATTTGATAGGGATCACATTGAATCTGTAGATGATATTTGGTGGTATGGTCATTTTCACAATATTGATTCTTCCAACCCCAGAACATGGAATATCTCTCCACGTGTTGAAGTCTTCTTTAATTTCTTTCATGAGAATTTTGTAATTTTCTGTGTACAATTCTTTTGTTTCTTTGGGTAGGTTTATTCCTTGATATTTTATTCTTTTGGTTGCAATGGTCAAGGGGATTGCCTCTTTGCTTTTTCTCATTTTTCATTGTTTGTTTATAGGAATGCTAGTGATTTCTGTATATTGATTTTGTATCCCATGACTTTGCTGAATTCGTCGAATAGCTCTAGTAGTTTTGTAGTAGTGTCTTTGGGGTTATCTATGTATAATATCATGTCATCCACAAAAAGAGAGAACTTTACTTCTTCTTTTCTAGTCTGGATTCCTTTTATTTTGTTCTCTTCTCTTATTGCTGTTGGTAGAACTTCCAGGGCTATGTGGAATAATAGTGGTAAAAGTGGACACCCCTGTATTGTTCCTGATCTTAGAGGGAATGATTTCAGTTTTTCACTGTTGAGAATCGTGTTTGCTGTGGGCTTCTCATATATGGCTTTCACTTTGTTGAAATAAGTTCCTTCTATGCCCATTTTTTGAAGTTTTTATCATAAATGGATGCTATATTTTGTCAAAGGCTTTTTATGCATCTATTGAGATTATCATGTGATTTCATCTTTCAATTTGCTGATTGATTTGTGGATATTGAAGAATCCTTGCATGCCTGGGATGAACCCGACTTGATCATGATGTATGAGTTTTTTGATGTGTTGTTGAATTCTGTTTGCTAGGATTTTGTTGATGATTTTGGAATCTGAGGTCATCAGTGAAATTGGCCTATGCTTTTCTTTTTTTATGTTGTCTTTGCCTGGTTTTGGTATCAGAGTGATGATGGCCTCATAAAATGTGTTTGGAAGTGTTCTTTCCTGAGAAGTTTTTTGAAAGAGTTTTAGAAGGACAGGCATTAGCTCTTCTTTAAATGTTTGGTAGAATTCACTTGTGAAGCCATCTGGACCTTGGCTTTTATTTTTGGGTAGATTTTTCAATCACAAATTCGATTTCTGAGCTTGTGATTGGCTTGTTCATAGTTTCTATTTCTTCCTGGTTGAGTCTTGGGAGATTAATCTTCTCTAAGAAACTGTCCATTTCTTCCAGGTTGTCCAGTTTGTTGCCATAGAGTTGTTCATAATAGTCTCTTATAATCCTTTGGATTTCTGCATTCTCTGTTGTAATCTCTCCTTTTTCATTTTTGATTTGGTGATCTGGTTCTTCTCTCTTTTTCTCTTGATGAATCTGGTCAGTGGCTTGTCAATTTCATTTATCTTTTCAAAGAACAAGCTTCTAATTCTATTTATCTTTACTATTGTTTCTTTCATTTCTTTTTCATTTATTTCTGCTCTGATCTTCATGATTTCTCTTCTTCTGCTGGCCTTGGGGTGTTTTTGTTCTGCTTTTTCCTGTTGCTTTAAGCATAGGGTTAGGTTGTCTGCTTGATATTTTTCTTATTTCTTGAGGTAGGATTGTATTGCTATAAATTTCCCTCTTAGAACTGCTTTTGTGGTATTCCACAGGTTTTGCAATGGTGTGTGCTCATTGTCATTTTCTTTGAGGAATTTTTTTATTTCTCCTTTGATTTGGTCAGTAATCAGTTTGGGTTTTTTTTGGTATATGTTGTTTAATCTCCATGTACTTATGTTTTTGACCCTTTTTTTTTTTTTGGCTGCAGTTAATCTCTAGTCTCATTGCATTGTGGTATGAGAAGATGGTTGATATAATTTCAGTTTTCTTGAAATAACTGAGTTTTGATTTTTGGTCCAATATGTGGTCTATCCTGGAGGATGTTCCATGAGCACTTGAGAAGAAAGTGTATTCTTTTGCTTTTGGGTGGAACGTCCTAAAGCTATCATTGAGTTCTATCTCTTCTAGTGTGGCATTTAAGGCTTGTGTTTCTTTATTAATTTTCTGTTTGGATGATCTATCCATTGCTGTGAGAGGAGTGTTAAAGTCTCCTACTATTACTTTGTCATTACTGATTTCCTCTTTTATGTCTGAAAGTATTTGTCTTATGTATTGAGGCACACCTGTGTTGGGTGCATAGATATTCATGACCATTATGTCTTACTCTTGGATAGATCCTTTGATCATAATGTAGTGACCTGCTTTGTCTCTTATAGTCTTCTTTACTTTAAAGTGTATTTTGTCTGATAAGAGGTTGCTACTCCAGCTTCCTTTTGATTTCCATTTGCGTGGAATATCTTTTACCAAACTCTCACTTTCAGTATATGAGTGTCTCTGGGTCTGAAGTGGATCTCTTTAAACAGCATATATACGAGTCTTGCTTCTGCATCCATTCACCCAGCCTGTGTCTGTTGGTTGCAGCATTTAGTCCGCTTACACTCTAATTATTGATATCTTTACTATTGTTTCTTTCATTTCTTATATCATTTATTTCTTCTCTGCTCTTTATGATTTCTCTTCTTCTGCTGGATTTGGGTTTTTTTTGTTCTTGTTTTTACAGTTGCTTTAAGCATAGGGTTAGGTTGTCTGCTTGATATTTTTCTTATTTCTTGAGGTAGGATTGTATTGCTATAAAGGTCCCTCTTAGAACTGTTTTTGCGGTATCCCATAGGTTTTGCAATGGTGTGTGCTCATTGTCATTTTCTTTGAGGAATTTTTTTATTTCTCCTTTGATTTGGTCAGTAATCAGTTTGGGTTTTTTTTGGTATATGTTGTTTAATCTCCATGTACTTATGTTTTTGACCCTTTTTTTTTTTTTGGCTGCAGTTAATCTCTAGTCTCATTGCATTGTGGTATGAGAAGATGGTTGATATAATTTCAGTTTTCTTGAAATAACTGAGTTTTGATTTTTGGTCCAATATGTGGTCTATCCTGGAGGATGTTCCATGAGCACTTGAGAAGAAAGTGTATTCTTTTGCTTTTGGGTGGAACGTCCTAAAGCTATCATTGAGTTCTATCTCTTCTAGTGTGGCATTTAAGGCTTGTGTTTCTTTATTAATTTTCTGTTTGGATGATCTATCCATTGCTGTGAGAGGAGTGTTAAAGTCTCCTACTATTACTTTGTCATTACTGATTTCCTCTTTTATGTCTGAAAGTATTTGTCTTATGTATTGAGGCACACCTGTGTTGGGTGCATAGATATTCATGACCATTATGTCTTACTCTTGGATAGATCCTTTGATCATAATGTAGTGACCTGCTTTGTCTCTTATAGTCTTCTTTACTTTAAAGTGTATTTTGTCTGATAAGAGGTTGCTACTCCAGCTTCCTTTTGATTTCCATTTGCGTGGAATATCTTTTACCAAACTCTCACTTTCAGTATATGAGTGTCTCTGGGTCTGAAGTGGATCTCTTTAAACAGCATATATACGAGTCTTGCTTCTGCATCCATTCACCCAGCCTGTGTCTGTTGGTTGCAGCATTTAGTCCGCTTACACTCTAATTATTGATATGAATGTTCCTATCATCATCTTCTTAGATGTTTGGGGTTTGATTTGTAGGACTTCTTCTACTCTTGTATTTATTGACTATATCAGGCCTTTTCGATATTTGTTGTAGGGCTGGTTTCATGGTACAGAATTCTTTTAGCTTTTGCTTGTCTGTGAAGCTTTTAACTTCTCCATCAACTCTGAATGAGATCCTTGCCAGGTAGAGAATTCATGGTTGGAGGTTATTCTCTTTTAGCTGTTTAAATGTGTCCTACCATTCTTTTCTGGCCTGTAGGGTTTCTGCTGAAAGATCCACAGTTAAATGTATGGGGTTTCCTTTATGTGTTATTTGTTGGTTGTTCCTAGCTGCTTTAAGTATTCTGTCTTTATATTTAGTCTGTGTTAGTTTGATTAGAATGGGCCTTGGTGTGTTTCTTCTGGGGTTTAACCTGTATAGAACTCTTTGTGCTTCTTGGATTTGGTTGACTATTTCCTTTCCCATGCTAGGGAAGTTTTCAACTATAACCTCTTCAAGAATTTTTTCATAGCTTTTCTTTCCCTCTTCTTCTTCTGGGACAACTATAATTCTAATGTTGGTGCATTTGACATTGCTCCATAGACCTCTGATGCTATCCTCAGTTCTTTTGATTCTTAGTGCTTTGTTCTGTTCTTCAGCACTGATTTCCACCATTCTGTCTTCCAGCTCACTTATCCATTCCTCTGCCTCTGATACTCTACTGTTGAGACTTTCTATAGTATTTTTGAGTTCAGCAATTGAGTTGTTTGTCTCTTTTTGCTTATTTTTCATTTCTTGCATGTCTCTTCTCAGTGCACTAATTTTCTCTAATGTTCTGTTTTCAGTGTTTTGGATCCTTGCTAGTATAGCTTTTCTAAGTTTTCTTTCCAATAATTTGTCTATCTCATCTTCTGTCATCTGTATCTGTATTTCTCTAGTTTGTTTCTTCATTCGTGCAGTGTTTCTCTGTCTTTTCATTGTTATGTTAATTTTTGCTTCTTTGTGTGTGTGTGTGTGTGTGTGTGTGTGTGTGTGTGATCTTTTTTCCCCAGGCTTCGTGGTCGAATTCTCCCTTCCTTTGGGTTTCTGTCCTTGTAGAAGGGTTCAGTGGTTTGTGTCTTGGGCAGTGATAGGTCTTGTTTGCAGGTGAATAATCTCTAGGGCTTTATGTTCCTTGATAGATTGGGGTCTTGGAAACAGGGCTTCCCCTCTGAGGATCCTTGGTTTGATCTCTGGCCAGGGGGTATAGGCTCTATATTTTGTTTGCTATGGTGTTCAGTGCTATTAGTTCAAGTATACGTATATGAGGAACAAGAGGTGTATCCCTGATGGATAACAGTCATAAAATCATGCAGATATCTTCTAACATATTGGAAAAAATATACATATGTACACATCAATAACCACAACTTAACAGTCTTACAGGGACAAAGCATAGGAAATTTTTCTGGCAAACGGCACAGTCAAAGATGGTACCTGGCCATTAAACTCTAAATTATTTAAAATATTGCCTGGAAATATAGATCAAGGGTAAGGTCCCAGCTGGGAATATTACAATGAAAGCAGTTTTCAACTAAGACATGTGTTAGGGGTGAGGAGGAGGAGAGTGTATGGGTAATGAGAAGAAACAGATTCATCTTGCAAGGATTTCATAGGGTTAGGTAACAAAGATTAGTGTGTAGTAGAGTTTAGTACAGTTGGTAGAGAATAGTAGAGACAGGAAGATAGGAATATTTATATAGAGGCTATTAGCATATAGGAAAAGGTTTTACATTTGGAACATAGAAGGAGGAAGCAGTGGAAAAAAGGAAAGAAATTGAAATTTAAAAAAAATTAAATTAAAAAAAATTAAAAGTTGAAAAAGAAAAAAATAAACAAAAAGAAGTGACAAAAAAACAAACAAACCAAACAAGCGAGCAAACAAAACAAAAAGGGTAAGTACTGTTCCTTGTTTTTATCTTCTCCTCTGTGTGTGGACCTTCCACCATCTTATTCTTGATGTTGTCCCTGGTTTCCACAGTCTTTCCCTTGCAGAGGTGGTTGCTCTGGTTTCTGTTTTTGCTTTTAGCAAAACAAAGGCTCTGCAGCCAGCTCAGGAGCTGGTCTGGGCTCTGGGTTGTTCCCAGTCCATCCGGCGAGAGCCACGTGTGCGGTCCTGTGCTGGAGGAGGGGCCCGGTTCCACTGTGCACCATCTGGTAGCCTCCAATCCCTGCTCTTCTCCCGATTTCCTCTACCGAAGCTCTCTGCTGGCTGCAGGACAGCAACTTCCCTGCCTCAGCTCTGGGGCTGCAGGGACTTTTCATGCTGCTGGCGAGCGCACACAGCCGGAAATGGGTCTAAGCTCCAAACACGGGCACAAGGTTCCCCTTCCAGCTCGAGCCAATTTTGGTTGCTGCAACCTGTGGGGGATTTCCCCATTATGTTCCACATGTACCTGCTCGTGATGTCTCAGCTCACCCGAGGTCAGGCGACCCCGCAGGATTTTCGTGCTGAGCACTGCACTCTCTCCTGCCGTATTTCCGCCTGGTCCAGTGGTGGTTGGGGTACAGGGCTCCCAGAACAGAAGCTCCGGGAAAGTTCTGGCTGTTGGCTCTCCGACCCTCGTAGGCCTGAGGAGTTCTTTTGTCATGTCGCGGCTGATTTGTTGGTGGTGTTTCATTTCTTGATTAGTTCTGGTCGTTCTATTGGGAGCTGGTGAAATCCTCCTCTCATTCCTCCGCCATCTTGGCCTCCTCCGACCACAGACATGGATTCTGAACCTACTTGCTCCTCCAGTATCCTCTTGTGCTACCTTCTCTGAGGTGTCTGTCTTTATTTTTAACTGTAAGTAGACTGCATTCTATTTTAACCATATACTCATTTAGACTGTGATGTCTTGGTTTATTATAAAAGGTATGCCCTGAGAATCCTCTAATGGATGAATAGAGGATGAATAACAAAATGGTTTCCTGACTTACCTACTGAATTTTTGTTTTGAAATTTTTAAAAAAGTGACAAATATAAAAATATTTTATGGATAGGGATATCATTTACAATTTTGTGCTCATAAGAATTAAACAAGAAGTTATCAATAGTATACCTTCAGAAAAAATTCCACACTTAAAGAACCCTGGTTTCCACAGTCTTTCCCTTGCAGAGGTGGTTGCTCTGGTTTCTGTTTTGCTTTTAGCAAAACAAAGGCTCTGCAGCCAGCTCAGGAGCTGGTCTGGGCTCTGGGTTGTTCCCAGTCCATCCGGCGAGAGCCACGTGTGCGGTCCTGTGCTGGAGGAGGGGCCCGGTTCCACTGTGCACCATCTGGTAGCCTCCAATCCCTGCTCTTCTCCCGATTTCCTCTACCGAAGCTCTCTGCTGGCTGCAGGACAGCAACTTCCCTGCCTCAGCTCTGGGGCTGCAGGGACTTTTCATGCTGCTGGCGAGCGCACACAGCCGGAAATGGGTCTAAGCTCCAAACACGGGCACAAGGTTCCCCTTCCAGCTCGAGCCAATTTTGGTTGCTGCAACCTGTGGGGGATTTCCCCATTATGTTCCACATGTACCTGCTCGTGATGTCTCAGCTCACCCGAGGTCAGGCGACCCCGCAGGATTTTCGTGCTGAGCACTGCACTCTCTCCTGCCGTATTTCCGCCTGGTCCAGTGGTGGTTGGGGTACAGGGCTCCCAGAACAGAAGCTCCGGGAAAGTTCTGGCTGTTGGCTCTCCGACCCTCGTAGGCCTGAGGAGTTCTTTTGTCATGTCGCGGCTGATTTGTTGGTGGTGTTTCATTTCTTGATTAGTTCTGGTCGTTCTATTGGGAGCTGGTGAAATCCTCCTCTCATTCCTCCGCCATCTTGGCCTCCTCCGACCACAGACATGGATTCTGAACCTACTTGCTCCTCCAGTATCCTCTTGTGCTACCTTCTCTGAGGTGTCTGTCTTTATTTTTAACTGTAAGTAGACTGCATTCTATTTTAACCATATACTCATTTAGACTGTGATGTCTTGGTTTATTATAAAAGGTATGCCCTGAGAATCCTCTAATGGATGAATAGAGGATGAATAACAAAATGGTTTCCTGACTTACCTACTGAATTTTTGTTTTGAAATTTTTAAAAAAGTGACAAATATAAAAATATTTTATGGATAGGGATATCATTTACAATTTTGTGCTCATAAGAATTAAACAAGAAGTTATCAATAGTATACCTTCAGAAAAAATTCCACACTTACAGCAAGGTCTTATCTGACTCCTTTCCATTGCCCATGGTCTGTTTGGCATCTGCACCTTTCTTCCCCTTTTAAAAAGAAATTATTCTGTTAGTTAGAGAAGGATAGATATTATCTCCCCAGTGCAAGCATTAGCCCTAATTTGCATAAGCGAATCCAGTGCCCTTGATGTGGTGATCAGTTCAGGGTTGGACACATGACTTACCATGAGTAAGGGGAAGAGAAATCCTATCTCCCAATGACATGAACAAGTAGGAAAATAGCTTCATTTGGTAGAAGAAATTCAGATGCAACCACAAGAAGAGTCAGTCTTGAACTAATGTCGTCATCCAGGATATCAGAGCAGAGAGACTAAAAAAACAAGTAAACAAAGAAAAGCAAAAAAAATAAACCTGTCTCTTAGGTATATCGTCAATTAGGCATCAGATCAACTTTTTATTGGAACCTTAAAAACTGTGCTTCTCAATATATTAATCAATGAATTGTGTAATTAATTATCTGTTCCTTTAAAATCAATTTGAAATGTTAGTCTTCTCATTCCTTGCAAGCAGAAGAATCTTACAGTGTTCTTGCTCACCCATGATCTATGTGGTAAATATGTGCTGGCTTACTGGTTGCAAGACTTTCTACATCCAAATACACAGGCTATTCTATGTGTAGCATAATAGCAGACACATTTATGCACACAATAGAAATGTTACAACTGTATCTAAATGTTCACTGAGAGGATAATGCTTGCACCTTCTCTTTTTCTGGAACTTGTGATCTTCCTTTTAAATCTTCCTTTCTTATGTCTGTGATCTTCCTTTTCCCCTTTATGTAAATGCTTAAGTTTGTTTTCTAAAGTTTACTTCTCAAATGTTAGCAACACGCATTGATCCACAGCAAAATGTCATTTTCTCCCCTCCAACTAGGTAATTAGCCCTGCTATCATAACCTCAGTCTCGTCTACATCAAATCACCAAGCTCTTACCTCTTTTTATTTTTCTTCTGTAGTTGTATTCTCAGTGGCCCTTGCTCCCATGACACGATGATGATTTTGGAATCATTCACGGTGTTTAAACCTTTCAGGAACATTTTCCACTTGAAAAATCCTCTTAAAGTAAATATACATCATTGAGCATGATTATCCAGGCTTAGAGGAACAATACACAGAACAATATGGCCTCTGTGGAATTTGGTGGCAATCCTGTCCATGAATCTCTGTTTGCATTTTCAATTCAGTTTTAGATTTGTTGTTGATTAAATACCTTTTCCTTCTCTTCCATCTCTTGAAATAAAAATCTCAGAGTTGAATGGGACTTTAAAGATCTAAACCAGTGCCTCTCAGCGTGATTGGGAACACACTTTCAAATCAATTGTTCTAAGACAATAGTTAAAAAGGGATTACCTGGGGAGCTTATCAAATACACATGCTCAGACCCCACTCTTACTTAGAGAACATGTGAAATTTCAAAAAGTTTCCCAGTGGCTCTCATATGCATTGCGATTTAAAATCACAGATGAATCATTTTAAAACCATTTAAAGGTTGTAATTTACCTTACAATTTTTGTATGTGACGATACATGCATACCCTCATCAATATGTAATTTGCTGTCTTTTGAGACAATCCATACCAACTGTGGATAGTTATTTGAGAAACATTTGTCTTGAATTGAGCTTATAGTCTATCTTCTGGTAAATGCTGATTATCAATTATAATTCTATCCCTTAGGAACTATGTAGATGTCAATTCCATCTTCTATTTTCCATCTATAATATGTAGATCTTTAAACATATACAGAGAGCTATTACAACACTCTCTCTCTGCTGAAGTCTTTTCTTTGCCAAAATAAACAGCTTTATTCCCTTTATTATTTCCATTATTCTTTCAAATCTCCTCACCATCATTCTCATCTTCATTCTCTATACTTCTAACTTTGTTGTCTGAACAAGTCACTCTTCTTGCATAGCATAGAAAAAATAATAAATGGAATTAATAAGTATATTTGAATTTAAGCCTTTGGGCCTTGCAAAGACTGTTATCTCTAAAAAGGAAAATGTTGCTTTCTAATTCTCAGAATCTCTGAACATGACCTTATTTGGAAAAGGGATCTTTACAGCTGCAATTAAGTTTAAGGATCCTGAGAATAAGATCATCTTGGGTTAGGCCTGGTGAACTCTAAATCCAACCATAAATGTCTTTATAAAGGACACAGAAGAAAAGTCCATGTGAAGATGAAGGCAGAGGTTACAGTGACACATCCACAAACCGAGAATGATCTGGGGCCACCAGAGGCTAGCAAAAGCAATGAACAGACACTTCCCTAAGGCTTTCTGAGAAAACTCCATCCTCCAACATCTTGATTTGCAAGCTCTGGCCCCTTAAGATGTGAAAAGATAAATGTCTGCTATTTTAAACCATCAAGTGTGAGTTAATTTGTTGTGGTCATCCTAGACATGTACTACTGGCCTTGATATCTAAAATTTAGGGGGCAAAAAATTAAAAACATTACTAAATAATCACTTCTTTATTTGCAGTATGAACTTTTGATGCTCAGGTAATGTGTCAGTTTAAAACATGGATCAAAAAGTTCTGGATATTCAGAATACACCAATTTTTACTAGATAATGATTTCAAATTTATTAATCTTTATCTCTATTTGAACAAAGATCATTGATAAATCTCATAAAAGGGTAAAAACCAGAAGGATTCTCAGCACAAAGAAGGAATTTCTAGGAGGCAGCATAAGTGCAAGTAAAACATTTATAAGCTTTACTTTTTTTTCCTGACAGGATTAATAAACATTCAGGTCAGGGGGCTTGCTATAGATAAGACCTAACTTGATTTGGGGCAGGTGTTTGACAAAGTCAAAATATTGTCTGCGAAAAAACATAAGAAAATGAACTGAGTAATAGTAGCATTATATGATTCACAAAGATGAAAATGTTAATTAATGACAAGCAAGAACAAATATTTCAAATATGAACTGTCTTATATCTTCTTTGCATAAAAGCTTTTTTTATTTCCATTATTCTTTCCAATCTCCTCACCATCATTCTCATCTTCATTCTCTATACTTCTAACTTTGTTGTCTGAACAAGTCACTCTTCTTGCATAGCATAGAAAAAATAATAAATGGAATTAATAAGTATATTTGAATTTAAGCCTTTGGGCCTTGCAAAGACTGTTATCTCTAAAAAGGAAAATGTTGCTTTCTAATTCTCAGAATCTCTGAACATGACCTTATTTGGAAAAGGGATCTTTACAGCTGCAATTAAGTTTAAGGATCCTGAGAATAAGATCATCTTGGGTTAGGCCTGGTGAACTCTAAATCCAACCATAAATGTCTTTATAAAGGACACAGAAGAAAAGTCCATGTGAAGATGAAGGCAGAGGTTACAGTGACACATCCACAAACCGAGAATGATCTGGGGCCACCAGAGGCTAGCAAAAGCAATGAACAGACACTTCCCTAAGGCTTTCTGAGAAAACTCCATCCTCCAACATCTTGATTTGCAAGCTCTGGCCCCTTAAGATGTGAAAAGATAAATGTCTGCTATTTTAAACCATCAAGTGTGAGTTAATTTGTTGTGGTCATCCTAGACATGTACTACTGGCCTTGATATCTAAAATTTAGGGGGCAAAAAATTAAAAACATTACTAAATAATCACTTCTTTATTTGCAGTATGAACTTTTGATGCTCAGGTAATGTGTCAGTTTAAAACATGGATTAAACAGTTCTGGATATTCAGAATACACCAATTTTTACTAGATAATGATTTCAAATTTATTAATCTTTATCTCTATTTGAACAAAGATCATTGATAAATCTCATAAAAGGGTAAAAACCAGAAGGATTCTCAGCACAAAGAAGGAATTTCTAGGAGGCAGCATAAGTGCAAGTAAAACATTTATAAGCTTTACTTTTTTTTCCTGACAGGATTAATAAACATTCAGGTCAGGGGGCTTGCTATAGATAAGACCTAACTTGATTTGGGGCAGGTGTTTGACAAAGTCAAAATATTGTCTGCGAAAAAACATAAGAAAATGAACTGAGTAATAGTAGCATTATATGATTCACAAAGATGAAAATGTTAATTAATGACAAGCAAGAACAAATATTTCAAATATGAACTGTCTTATATGTTGAACTTATACATTTTTACCATATTTTTGAAAGTAAAGATAGACTGAAACTTATATGTTTCTGAAATTTATAGATAAGGGAACAATTACTGCACGTATTCAAAAAATATTACAGGACCAAAATATATCAATAGATTAAAAGGGTCTATCTCCATCATTTCTTCAAAATTCAGCATCCACAGAGACACCTTCCAGTACACCATGGTGTATATTGGCTGAGCTTCACTCCTACAGCTACAGATAGAAATTTTGTATTTAAAATAAATTAAATTAAATGTTGTAATTTTACCCAGGCCACACAGAATGTCTTTTCCTTTATAATATTATATACTTTATCATATTAATATTATAATGCTATATGTTATCATATATATATATTATAATGTATATTATAATCTATAATATATACTGACATATGTTATATATATAATTTAGGGAGCAAATGCATTTTGATTTTTCTGAAAACATCAGCAACTATGAAAAACATACTGAATACCTGGCCATACCAGAAGCAAAATGCAAGTAAAAATAACAAAAGAGTCAATCTACAAAACAAATACCTGTGAAAAATTGGAGCCTATAATTGACCCAAAGCAAACTTAAGAAATGTAATATTCATGTAAACCTGAACCAGCCATTTATTTAATGAACACTGTTGGAGAAGGTCATGAAGAAGGCATGACCTCCAATAGACCCACAAACTAAAATCAGGTTCTTGGAAGTTCTTCATCAACCTCATCCCCTGCCCTGTCCTTAAAATGTTAAGTCCTGCCCAATGAAGGAATCATTTCCAAAGATGTCTTGAGAGAGAAATGAGACCATCTGGACTCAGTGAAGGCTTCTATATAAACTCTTAAAGTTCGGGTGGGCAGATGCTAAGATTTGTCTTGTAGTGCCCAGCATAAGAGTCTTATGTAAGGTCCCTTATGTGCCAAATCTGCCACTGACCCATCTTATGTGGTCTTTTTCTTTCTTTGGTCTTTCCTTACCCTTGCTGTACAGGGAACAAGTTGGGAACCAATAAACACTTGCAAGACATTTGCTATGTTCTAGATGTATTTCTAAGCCTTTTATAAAAGATAAGGGAACTTATATGTTTCTGAAATTTATAGATAGGGAACAATTACTGCACGTATTCAAAAAATATTACAGGACCAAAATATATCAATAGATTAAAAGGGTCTATCTCCATCATTTCTTCAAAATTCAGCATCCACAGAGACACCTTCCAGTACACCATGGTGTATATTGGCTGAGCTTCACTCCTACAGCTACAGATAGAAATTTTGTATTTAAAATAAATTAAATTAAATGTTGTAATTTTACCCAGGCCACACAGAATGTCTTTTCCTTTATAATATTATATACTTTATCATATTAATATTATAATGCTATATGTTATCATATATATATATTATAATGTATATTATAATCTATAATATATACTGACATATGTTATATATATAATTTAGGGAGCAAATGCATTTTGATTTTTCTGAAAACATCAGCAACTTTGAAAACATACTGAATACCTGGCCATACCAGAAGCAAAATGCAAGTAAAAATAACAAAAGAGTCAATCTACAAAACAAATACCTGTGAAAAATTGGAGCCTATAATTGACCCAAAGCAAACTTAAGAAATGTAATATTCATGTAAACCTGAACCAGCCATTTATTTAATGAACACTGTTGGAGAAGGTCATGAAGAAGGCATGACCTCCAATAGACCCACAAACTAAAATCAGGTTCTTGGAAGTTCTTCATCAACCTCATCCCCTGCCCTGTCCTTAAAATGTTAAGTCCTGCCCAATGAAGGAATCATTTCCAAAGATGTCTTGAGAGAGAAATGAGACCATCTGGACTCAGTGAAGGCTTCTATATAAACTCTTAAAGTTCGGGTGGGCAGATGCTAAGATTTGTCTTGTAGTGCCCAGCATAAGAGTCTTATGTAAGGTCCCTTATGTGCCAAATCTGCCACTGACCCATCTTATGTGGTCTTTTTCTTTCTTTGGTCTTTCCTTACCCTTGCTGTACAGGGAACAAGTTGGGAACCAATAAACACTTGCAAGACATTTGCTATGTTCTAGATGTATTTCTAAGCCTTTTATAAATATTAACTTATTTAATCTTCATGGCAAACTTACAAGGTAGGTGTTATAATTACTCTGTTTTTACTGATAAGGAAAATGATAGAGAGAAGTCAAGCAATTTGTCTGTGGTTACACCATTAATATGATTATGTGAGTAGCTGTGGCATCTTTGTGGTTGTTCAGGAGTCTTTGTTGATTCTAGATGTATTTTAGCAGCACAGGAAAAAGAATTCTTGATTTTTTAGCACTTGATGGACTGATCTGTTGTGATGATGGTGCCGACTCCACTGTAGAACACCTTGTCAAATCTGGGAAAGTAAACTTCATGGAAAATGTTCACCCACTCAAGCTTCTCAAAATGAGAAAATCCAGAACAGTGGCTGGTAGGTAAATCATGCTGTGTCTGGCATTCTTGAGAGTAAAGAGAGATTGAATTGGAATCTGACAAGGCACAGAAATGCAAAAATTAGAAACAGGCTTAAATATTTGATGGGCTAAAGGTGAAATAGTAATTAGACACATCCTGAACTGTGAGAAAGCAGAAATTAATTTTATGGGCAAAATTTTTAGGAATTTTGAGCCCTCCAGCAAGTAAGTTGGTGAATTGTACAATACATATTTGTGTTAGTAAAAATTGGTGACCTGCTGACAGAATTGTGGTGGAAAAATGTTCTGCATTGTGTCGGGAGGTGGATTAGATCATCTTTAGGTTTCCTTCCAAATATTAGATTCTGTTTTTCTATGTTTATTTTTCCACAGACTTGCTGAGAGATTGGCACAACAATCAATAGGAGGGTTTTTTTTTTTTTAATGTTTTTTGAAGTCAAGCCTATGTTTCTCAGGAATTGTATTGCATATTCTTTCTCTACCAGTTTCCAAATGTCTATTCAAAATAGAAAGAAATCCACAAGAGTGATTTCTGTCTAATTGCATAATTGCTGCATTTGGGTGTAGCACTAGTAGAAAAAAAATGGCTTGACATCCTAAGATTTTAGTAAAGAATTACATAATAAAGAATCTAAAATAATTGTTTATTTAACACTGAAATTTACTGAAAACCCTCAAACACTGTTTCCCCTCACTACTGCCACATAATTAAATAATTTGATAATTAATTACTTTTCAGGAGAGATAATTTGTTTTCATTAAAATATGCAAATATGCATCTCTTGCTGTGATTTTTTTTCTTAATGTTGTTTTCCCCCAGTGTTGTGATGATGCTCCATGATAAAATATTCACAAAAGGTTTCAAATGATAAACTAGAGATTTATATTTCAGCCCTAGAGAGTATTTTTCCCCCACAACACAGGCTCCTCTTTCTTAGCTATCCACTGAAAAAATTTCACAGCAACCTCAAAGCTTAATGTTTTGCTGTTTCTTCCTGCCCGTGTGTACCTGTCTTTGGTATACCCAGGACTTAGTTTGTCTTAAGGCATCATTGATAAAAGAAGACAATGGATCAAAACAAAAATCTAAAGAACAAATTTAATGGAGAAAAAATACACCACACACAAAAAAAATGCAGAAAACACAACTGGCATTATAGATTATTATAGATTATTTAGATAGGACTATTATTTTTTTTTAACAATCTAAGTATAGACAACTGCTGTATGCAAGACACCCAGTGTGCAGTTGTGAGGCGTGAAACATACAGCTAAGAAAAATTCCATTAAACAAATTCAGATTCCTTATCAAAACTAAATATAGAATAGAATGATCTGGTACTAGAGAGAAAATATTTATGTAGCAGGAAGTCAATAGCGTGAAGCAGTATTTACTATATATTCACCTAAAATAGTGCCATGCTCATCAAATTATGGAAGCCATGGTAGAAAAGTAAAGCTTCTCTTGGTTCCCCTTTGCCTTATTGAAACAAACTATGACCATCAAAAAAATCTGAAAAAGAAAAAAGGCTACCAACTACTAAAGAATACCATATGGAAAGCAAACAAAAGGCCTAAATCCAGAAATACAAAGTTGAGAATTGAGAACTAACTGTAGAAAGATTATTAACAGTGGCTGCTGATTCTGGTCCATTGCCCACATTGTCAGAGAAATCTCAAGAGTGATTTCTGTCTATGCAAATTGCTGCATTTGGGTGTAGCACTAGTAGAAAAATGGCTTGACATCCTAAGATTTTAGTAAAGAATTACATAATAAAGAATCTAAAATAATTGTTTATTTAACACTGAAATTTACTGAAAACCCTCAAACACTGTTTCCCCTCACTACTGCCACATAATTAAATAATTTGATAATTAATTACTTTTCAGGAGAGATAATTTGTTTTCATTAAAATATGCAAATATGCATCTCTTGCTGTGATTTTTTTTCTTAATGTTGTTTTTTTCCCCCAGTGTTGTGATGATGCTCCATGATAAAATATTCACAAAAGGTTTCAAATGATAAACTAGAGATTTATATTTCAGCCCTAGAGAGTATTTTTCCCCCACAACACAGGCTCCTCTTTCTTAGCTATCCACTGAAAAAATTTCACAGCAACCTCAAAGCTTAATGTTTTGCTGTTTCTTCCTGCCCGTGTGTACCTGTCTTTGGTATACCCAGGACTTAGTTTGTCTTAAGGCATCATTGATAAAAGAAGACAATGGATCAAAACAAAAATCTAAAGAACAAATTTAATGGAGAAAAAATACACCACACAAAAAAAATGCAGAAAACACAACTGGCATTATAGATTATTATAGATTATTTAGATAGGACTATTATTTTTTTTTAACAATCTAAGTATAGACAACTGCTGTATGCAAGACACCCAGTGTGCAGTTGTGAGGCGTGAAACATACAGCTAAGAAAAATTCCATTAAACAAATTCAGATTCCTTATCAAAACTAAATATAGAATAGAATGATCTGGTACTAGAGAGAAAATATTTATGTAGCAGGAAGTCAATAGCGTGAAGCAGTATTTACTATATATTCACCTAAAATAGTGCCATGCTCATCAAATTATGGAAGCCATGGTAGAAAAGTAAAGCTTCTCTTGGTTCCCCTTTGCCTTATTGAAACAAACTATGACCATCAAAAAAATCTGAAAAAGAAAAAAGGCTACCAACTACTAAAGAATACCATATGGAAAGCAAACAAAAGGCCTAAATCCAGAAATACAAAGTTGAGAATTGAGAACTAACTGTAGAAAGATTATTAACAGTGGCTGCTGATTCTGGTCCATTGCCCACATTGTCAGAGAAATCTCTAGTTCCTGAGCCAAAGTGACTTCTCAAGCAGCCTTTCCAGGAGTGTTAGCTGATCTAAATCTCAATAGAAATTAAAGAAGGGAGAGAAGGCTAAGACATACTGTTGTATCATCACTAAAGACACATTCAGATATATGTAATTGCTAAAAAATAGCAGTGTTTAGTAGAAGAATTTGAACTCTTCTTCTTGTAGGAAAGCACCACCTCTTACTCTGCTTTTATTTTAACGAATAGATGACTTATAGGTAAGGTTGCTACTTCACCCTCAAATGCACATGTACACTTGTTGGACATCTATTTCTCTGCAACACCAACAAAAAAGATATTTGTTTTGGTGAGGCTTTCTTCATAGATCAACTACACTCACTCCACTGGAGAAACTTGCTTAGCTGTTGGCTATTCTACACTGAAATCGTGACTTTCAGGTCCTTAATTCTTTGTACTCACTAAAATAATTCTCTAAAATTGGAAAAGAAGAGCAAACTGAACTAGAGTTGTAACAAAATGCTATTTGATCTAAAAGGTGATAACAATCTTCAAATGAAATTAAATGTCATTCATACTCAGGAGTTTATTACTATCAGCTGTTGAAATGACTATGCATTACTAAAACTGATTTACTTTAGAGATTTCATTTTTAAGGAGAGCTGACCATATTAAGCAGGGGGAAACATGATATTAGAGAAGATGCCATATTTTCCAGTAACTTTTCTTTTGCTTGTTTTGTTTGGTTGGTTGGTTGGTTTACATAGAACTCTTTTTAAGGAGCCTAATCATTTGGTGTTTTTTGTTTTGTTTTTTAATTTGTTTTCCAAGTCCTTTTTCCTCTTTTAAGCTCTCTATCCCCAGGCCTTTAAAATGAAATGCTAACAGACCATTAACTGCAGTGGCACTCAGAGGCCTCTCCATTAGTGCCTCTGCTTTGTTAATTAAAGACACACCATCAAGGCTGTGAAGGTCTGAATCATGACCTATGTTTTAAGATCAGTTTGCAAATGACTCTTGGCTACTTTGTGTGCAACTTAACTTTCAAATAAAGTCCAAGAAAGAATGAAAACCCTTCCCTTTCCCCAACATCTTTAAGTATATATTGCCTATATGAAAACATAACAGAGAGGAGCCTCATTTATCTCAGGTCATTAGAGAAGATAATGCTATAAGATAAATAGTCCCAGAAAAAATAAAGCAGTCTTTTTTTTACAGTTAATTAATTGACTAGGAATAGGCATACCTGATTCCTGTATTTTTTTTTAGTTTGTTTCTGAGTGAAACAAAAGAGAGAATGCATACAACACAAATGCAGAGTTTCATATTATATTATAAGCATATTCTCCTCTAACAAACCTTTCCCCTGTCATTCAGGACAGAACACAGCATCAGCAAAACCCTGAAATAATCACTACTGTGAATTTTACTATAATCACTTCCTTGCTGTTTTTTTTTTAAGCACTCAGAAATGCAAGAAAAAAAGATGTGCATTGGTTTATCAATTACTTTAGTATCTTATAGAAGTATTCAGAGGTTAAATATTTGTGTGTGTCTGATTTCTGTCAGTCAACATTATAGTCCTTGAATTCATTCTTATAGATAACTATGCATTATTCTTGTGGATTGCAGAATAGTGCTCCATTATATAGATTGAGCACAATTTAAATTTATTCATAATATCACTAATGAACACTTTTATTGTTTCCCAGTTAAAAATACTATTTTTATGAATATTTTTATATACCTTTGTATGCACGCATATATGATATTTTAGTGTGTATACTAATTCTGCCTATGGGTAGAATTGTTTCTTTACAGGCTAGGTATTGCCAAATGATTTTTCATAAGAGTTTTGGTAATTTTCACTTCTACCAACAGAGTATGACTTTCTCATTGTAATATATTCCAGTCAGCATTTGACAATTTCACACATCTTTATTTTAGTATATCTGGATGGTAGAGAGTGATACCGCATTATGATTTAAATTGAATCCCCTTATTATTAAGATGGAATACCATTTAAAATACTTATTGATCAGCAGGATCTTTTCTTTTCTAGAGTGTCTGTCCATTTTTGCATTAATTTGACCATCTCTTTTCTTATCCCTAATAAGAAGTTATTCTTATATCTGAGTGAGACCTTTGCAGGTCATATGTATTGCAAATATCCATTTATTTTTATTATTATTATTTTAAAAACTTTGGCCTCTGTTATTGTTTATTTATTTGTTTATTTATTTTCATCCATCTTAATTCAATTCACTGGACTGTGTGAACCTCCCATTGCAGTGGCCTCTCTCGGTGCAGAGCACTGGCTTTGGGCACATGCGTCCCAGAGCGCTGGCTCACTATTGGACACACTGGTGCAGCTGCTCCACGGCATGTGGGATCTTCCCATGTCAGAGATTGAACCGATGCCCTTGCACTGCAAGGCAGACCCTTACCCACTGGACCACCAGGAAAGCCCCTCCATTTATTTTATGTTACTTAACCTTTCTAAAGGTATCTTTTGGAAATTGTAGTTCTTAGCTTTAATGTAGTAAAGTTTATTGATAATGTTCTATATGTTTACTTATTTTTAAGCACTCAGAAATGCAAGAAAAGATGTGCATTGGTTTATCAATTACTTTAGTATCTTATAGAAGTATTCAGAGGTTAAATATTTGTGTGTGTCTGATTTCTGTCAGTCAACATTATAGTCCTTGAATTCATTCTTATAGATAACTATGCATTATTCTTGTGGATTGCAGAATAGTGCTCCATTATATAGATTGAGCACAATTTAAATTTATTCATAATATCACTAATGAACACTTTTATTGTTTCCCAGTTAAAAATACTATTTTTATGAATATTTTTATATACCTTTGTATGCACGCATATATGATATTTTAGTGTGTATACTAATTCTGCCTATGGGTAGAATTGTTTCTTTACAGGCTAGGTATTGCCAAATGATTTTTCATAAGAGTTTTGGTAATTTTCACTTCTACCAACAGAGTATGACTTTCTCATTGTAATATATTCCAGTCAGCATTTGACAATTTCACACATCTTTATTTTAGTATATCTGGATGGTAGAGAGTGATACCGCATTATGATTTAAATTGAATCCCCTTATTATTAAGATGGAATACCATTTAAAATACTTATTGATCAGCAGGATCTTTTCTTTTCTAGAGTGTCTGTCCATTTTTGCATTAATTTGACCATCTCTTTTCTTATCCCTAATAAGAAGTTATTCTTATATCTGAGTGAGACCTTTGCAGGTCATATGTATTGCAAATATCCATTTATTTTTATTATTATTATTTTAAAAACTTTGGCCTCTGTTATTGTTTATTTATTTGTTTATTTATTTTCATCCATCTTAATTCAATTCACTGGACTGTGTGAACCTCCCATTGCAGTGGCCTCTCTCGGTGCAGAGCACTGGCTTTGGGCACATGCGTCCCAGAGCGCTGGCTCACTATTGGACACACTGGTGCAGCTGCTCCACGGCATGTGGGATCTTCCCATGTCAGAGATTGAACCGATGCCCCTTGCACTGCAAGGCAGACCCTTTACCCACTGGACCACCAGGAAAGCCCCTCCATTTATTTTATGTTACTTAACCTTTCTAAAGGTATCTTTTGGAAATTGTAGTTCTTAGCTTTAATGTAGTAAAGTTTATTGATAATGTTCTATATGTTTACTATTTTAGATATGTTGCTTATGTAATTTTTTCATCCTGAAATCATGTTACTTTCTAAAAGTTTTATTTTCTTATCATCCTATGTTATTTCTTATGACATTTTTTTAAAAAGCCTCATTGTTACATCTTGCATGGTTGGGTCTATAATCCATAAGTAAGTATTCTTTATTGATGTGGAATTGATATAGAATTTCTGATTTTTTCATATATATAAATATTCAATCTTTTTAGCAAGTTTTATTGACTATAAAACTCTTTCTCTTGCTCGCACATATCACTTTGTCAAAAATTCATATTTTTCCTGTGCATTCTATATTATATATCTCTATACTAGTATCGCACTGTCTTAATTACTATTCAACAAACCTTTCTACACTATCTTCCCAGCATGTCTTGGCCCTTGACTTTTTTCATACGAATTTCAAAATCAATCCTTTCAGTTCCAAAAAACTCACATTGGAATTTTGATTAGAAATTGTATTGACTGAAGAAATAAGCTTTTGGATAGTGTTAGTCTTCTAATCCATGGTTATATTTCTGTATTTACTTAGAATTTTTGCTAATGTCTTTTACTTTTAAGTAGTCTCAGGAAGGGTGTTACACATATTTTGTTAGACTTATTCCTAGGTAAATTAACTTTGGATCTATAAAAATGTCATACATAGGCATATATAAATAAATATGACTATTTAATTTTGTGTTTTGAATATTTTCATTGATATTCAGAAATAAAGTTGATTTCTTTGTATAAGTTTCTATGTAGCAACTATATCATATTGTATGAATCCCAATATTGCATCCATAAGTTTGTTTGAATTGTCCACATATAATACAATATCATCTATAAATATCCCTTGTGAATAATAGCAATTTTCTTCTTACCCCAGAATCCAATTTGTATACCATCTATTTGATTCTTTTCTTTCTTTCATCATCTGTCTGATCTATCTATTAATGTATTACCATAAATATTGGCTAGGGCATCCCTATACTTGTGTTGAATTAAAGTGGTAGAAATAGACATACTATTTCTCAAACACAAGAGGAAAGCTTTATATTTTCTACCAGAATCTATGGAGTTGACCTTTTTCTCTATATATACCACTTATTAGATTATGTTTGTTCTCCTCCTTCTCTTCCTAGGTTTCTATACATTTTAAGCATAACTGAATTTTGAATTTTATTTAAGAATTTTTTAAAAATCTATTCAGGTAGCTGTTTTATTTTTATTCTATTAATTGCTAATGTACAAAATAACTACTTTGATGTTTTATTTAATGTTAAGGTACAGTGTTAAATGTTCTTAATCTAACCTAGATAGACAATGATAAAAATCAGCTTCTGTCTTGCTACAATCAGTTTGCTACATCTATGTTCTTTTATACTATTCCTATCAGTCTTGATATCAAGAATAGAGCCATATCATTTTTAGGGAGGTTTCATCTTTTTTTCTATATGTTGAAAAACAGTGATAAAGTTTGAATTATTTATTTCTTAAATGTTTGTTGGAAACTACTTGTGAAGTCACCTAGGCAATGGTTTTCATTAGGAGAATGTTTTAATTACTGTATTAATTATTTTAATAGTCACAGGATTATTCATGTAACAATCCATTATTCAGATATACTGTTGGTTTTTTAGAAAATTGTACATTTTTTTGTTTTTGTTTTTTAGTCTTGGCCTCTTTTATTGGTCCTTCATTTATTTATTTTTTTCCGTCTTTGTTCTTTGGCCTGTGTGAGCCTCCTGTCACAGTGGCCTCTCTCCCTGCAGAGCACCGGCTCTGGGTGCACGTGCTCCAGAGCTCCAGCTCGGTAGTCGGACAGAGCAGCCCTCTGCAGCAAGTAGGATCTTCCCAAGTCAGGGATGGAACTGGTGCCCCTTGCACTGCAAGGCGGTGTCCTTACCCACTGGCCCACCATGGAAGCCCCAGAAAATTGCACCATTTTAAATGGATTTCAAAAAACTTTGACAGAGTTTTTCTTTTTCCCCCTGGTGGGATGGGCATGGGTGGGGGGACGGGGGCGGATGATGAGGAACTATTTATACTTTTACAAAATCCTCCCAATTGTTCAATAATCAACAAGATGTTTAGTGACTTTTTCAATCCTGATCTCTATGCTTATACTTTCTTTTCCTATGCTTGAAATTTTACAATTGTGTCTTTTACTAAGAACTAACATTTGCTTTGTTGTTGTTCAGTCACTCAGACCTGTCCAACTCTGTGATCCCGTGAACTGCTGTACAGCAGACTTTCTTGTCTTTCAGAAACTCCCAGAGTCTGCTCAAACTCATGTCCATTGAGTCAATGATGATATCCATCCATCTCATCCTCTGTTTCCCTCTTCTTTTCCTGCCTTCATTCTTTCCCGACATTGACTCTTAGCATCAGATGGCCAAAATATTGGAACTTCAGCTTCAGGATCATTCAGCTTTCAATGAACAATTATGGCTGATTTTCTTTAGGATTGACTGGTTTGATATATTTGCTGTCCAAGGGACTCTCAAAAATCTTCTCCAGTGGGATTTCCTGGTGGTCCAGTTGGTAGAGTCCACCATGCAGTGCAAGGAGCTCTGGTTAGATCCCTGGCCAGGGAAGACCCTTCATGCCATGGAGTGGTTGGACTTGTGTGTCCAATTGCTAGCCAGAGCTCTGGAGTGCATATGCCCAGAGCTGGTACCCTGCAGCAAGAGAGGTCACTGAAATGGGAGTTCCACACAGGCCAAAGAATAAGGATGGATGAAAATAAATATATAAAGAACCAATGAAAGGCCAAAATTAAAAAAATAAATAAATTCTCCAGCACCACAGTTTGAAAGCATCAGTTCTGCAGCATTCAGTTTTCTTTATGGTCTAACTCCTAAACCCATACATGACTACTGGAAAAACCATAACTTTGACTGCATGGACCTTTGTTGGCAAAGTGATGTCTCTGTTTTTTAATGCACTGTCTAGATTTTCTTCCAAGGAGAAAGTATATTTTAATTTCATGGCTGCAGTCACCATCCACAGTGAATTTGGAGCCCAAGAACAAAAAGTTTGTCAGTGTTTTCATTGTTTACCCTACTATTTGCTAGAAATGATGTGACCAGATGCCATTATCTTAGTTTTCTGAATGCTTGAGTTTTAAGCCAGATCTTTCACTCTCCTCTTTCACCTTCATCACGAGGCTCTTTAATTCCTCTTTGCTTTCTGCCATGAGAGTGGTGTCATCTGCATACCTGAGGTTATCGATATTTTACCCAGAAATCTTGATTCCATCTTGTGCATCATCCAGTCCAACATTACACATGATATATTCTGCATGTAAGTTTAATAAGCAGTGTGACATTATACAGTCTTTATGTATTCCTTTTCCAATTTTGAACCAGTCTGTTGTTCCCTGTCTAGTTCTAACAGTTGCTTCTTTATCTGAATACAGGTTTCTCAGGAGGAAGATAAGATGGTCTAGTATTCCCATATCTTTAAGGATTTTTCTGCAGTTTATTATTTCAACATTTTTTATTATTTTTTCCTATTTCATAAATCCACCATTAATTTCACTGTTATCTTTGTTCACATTTACATCATTTTCCCAATTTCTTTAGGATTGACTGGTTTGATATATTTGCTGTCCAAGGGACTCTCAAAAATCTTCTCCAGTGGGATTTCCTGGTGGTCCAGTTGGTAGAGTCCACCATGCAGTGCAAGGAGCTCTGGTTAGATCCCTGGCCAGGGAAGACCCTTCATGCCATGGAGTGGTTGGACTTGTGTGTCCAATTGCTAGCCAGAGCTCTGGAGTGCATATGCCCAGAGCTGGTACCCTGCAGCAAGAGAGGTCACTGAAATGGGAGTTCCACACAGGCCAAAGAATAAGGATGGATGAAAATAAATATATAAAGAACCAATGAAAGGCCAAAATTAAAAAAATAAATAAATTCTCCAGCACCACAGTTTGAAAGCATCAGTTCTGCAGCATTCAGTTTTCTTTATGGTCTAACTCCTAAACCCATACATGACTACTGGAAAAACCATAACTTTGACTGCATGGACCTTTGTTGGCAAAGTGATGTCTCTGTTTTTTAATGCACTGTCTAGATTTTCTTCCAAGGAGAAAGTATATTTTAATTTCATGGCTGCAGTCACCATCCACAGTGAATTTGGAGCCCAAGAACAAAAAGTTTGTCAGTGTTTTCATTGTTTACCCTACTATTTGCTAGAAATGATGTGACCAGATGCCATTATCTTAGTTTTCTGAATGCTTGAGTTTTAAGCCAGATCTTTCACTCTCCTCTTTCACCTTCATCACGAGGCTCTTTAATTCCTCTTTGCTTTCTGCCATGAGAGTGGTGTCATCTGCATACCTGAGGTTATCGATATTTTACCCAGAAATCTTGATTCCATCTTGTGCATCATCCAGTCCAACATTACACATGATATATTCTGCATGTAAGTTTAATAAGCAGTGTGACATTATACAGTCTTTATGTATTCCTTTTCCAATTTTGAACCAGTCTGTTGTTCCCTGTCTAGTTCTAACAGTTGCTTCTTTATCTGAATACAGGTTTCTCAGGAGGAAGATAAGATGGTCTAGTATTCCCATATCTTTAAGGATTTTTCTGCAGTTTATTATTTCAACATTTTTTATTATTTTTTCCTATTTCATAAATCCACCATTAATTTCACTGTTATCTTTGTTCACATTTACATCATTTTCCCAATTTCTTTCTAATATTTGAGGTGAACACTTAGCTTATTAACTTACCACATTTTTTCTTTTACATGAATGGATTTAAGGGTTTACTCACTATAGTCAAGCAATAGAAATCATTAAAATGCCCATAAATAAGTGATTCAATATGAATATTCAGGTATATTCATACAATAGAACTTGGAAGAAGGTGCTCCTTGAAAGAAAAGCTATGATAAAACTAGACAATGCATTAAAAAACATAGACATCACTTTGCTGACAAATGTCCGTCCAGTCAAAGCTATGGATTTTCCAATAGTCATGTACAGTTGTGAGCATTGGCCATAAAGAAATGTGCACTCAGTAGAAAAAAAGAAAAGCATCGATACCTGAAATAACATAGATTAATCACAAATAAATTATATTAAATAAAAGAAGCTAGAAAAAACATAATAAATATGTGTGATTTTATTCACGTAATGATCAAGAATAGGTTAAACTAATATGCTGTGTTAGAAATCAACAGAAAATTTTCCCGTGATGGAAATATTCTATTATCTTGATTGTGGTGGGGGCTGTATACATTTATCAAGACTCACTGAGCTTCACACTTACAGTTCTTATTTGGTAGTATAAAAAGATTTTTTACCTCAATAGAAATATTTGTATTAACATGAACTATGTATTATAATACAGTAATGTGATGCCCATAGGAATTGCTCAGATATATAATGCTGTCTTTTCTCACTTGTAACTTTTTATTGATATTAATGCACTGTCCTATATTTTAATTTGTTATTATTGATCTTCATAGAGTGGGAAACAGAAACCTAAGCACGGGGATTTAGGTGAATGAGTTTCAGGCTCTAAATGACTTTCTTGTGTGTAAAATTAATGAATTTAATTAATGAATGGTCTTAGTATATATTTAGTGAATTATTATCCTTACTTGATAATATATAGACACTTTATTTTAATCCAAAGAGTATGATTGCCTAATAAGGCGGACAAGAGAATCAATACAGATCTGCCAATGTGCACATATGAAATATGAAATATGGGTTTTGTTAAAAACAAAACAGCACAAATAAAACCAAGTTTTGTGTGCCTAAAATGGCTTGAAAACATTTAGCAGATTGACGTATTTGATATTTAATCTATTAGATATTTTCAAAACCATTTCCTAGTCTCTTTCAGGTCAATTGTGTTTGTGCCTCAGTTCCCAATTCCCTTGAGTTCAGGTTTATGTTTAGTTCTTAAATTACCATCAAATATGGATGAAGACATATTCTCATTTTTCTCAAGGTATTTAAGCAGCTGTATTCTCTACTTAGGGGATAATGTTGTGTTTAAAATCTCTGAGGTTACTCACAGAAGGCACAACATATTCTTTGTTTTGTATTTTCCCAGCACCAAAGTGGCATTATTTTGACTCTGATTTCCCAAGGTTGGTTAGTAAGTACTCTTTGGGTTTGTTGGCTGACTAGTTTGTTTCTGACAGGCTTGTTTATGTAGAGTGTCCTGGATTTGAACTTGCCTAACAATGCCTTTCTCCAACCTTGGCGTCCAGTTCTTGCCTTTAATGAATCACTTTTTTTTTTTGGCCACCTCCACTGGTCTTTCATTTTATTTTCATCCATCTTTGTTCCTTGCACTCCCATCGCAGTGGCCTCCCTTGCTGCACAACACCAGCTCTGGGCACATGTGCACCAAAGCTCTGGCTTGGTAGTTGGACACATCTGCCCAGTTGCTCTGCAACACATGGGATCTTCCCAGGCCAGGGATGGAACTGGCGTCCCTTGCACTGCAAGGCAGTGTCCTTACCCACTGGACCACCAGGAAAGCCCCAATTCTTGCCTTTAAAAAGCAGTCCTGCATAATAATAATAATAATAAAAGCATTAATTTATACTCTATCCTAAGGGTTAATGTGATCTGCATTTTACCTCTCTGAGATAAGATTTCCAAGGAAGCAAACTGTACACAATTATTGTCATGGTAATTGATTTCACACCTGTTGGGCTGCATCCATCAGGCCTTACAAGACGTGTGCTTCCCAATTCAAGACCATAGAAAGAGCCTGGAGTCAGCAACAAAGACGTCCATGGTTTAATGGATGGGGAAGTTTATGTGTCTGAAACAAAGTCTGGAGAGACACCTTCACTGTGTGCAGCAGACAACAGGCAGGACATTGGTGAAAGTCTTTGCTCTGGGGGTGAGTGTGAGATGGTGAGAGAGAGAATGGGAGATTGTCAGATGACCTCATTACTTACCAGGGAAGACAGTAAAGATCGTTGATAAGAAATCACTAACTGTTGGGCTTCCCTGGTGGTCCAGTGGGTAAGGACAACGCCTTGCAGTGCAAGGGGCACCAGTTCAATTCCTGGCCTGGGAAGATCCCACGTGCCGTGGAGCGGCTGGACCGATGTCTCCAATTACCGACCCGGAGTTCTGGAGCGCATGTGCCCAGAGCCGGTGCTCTGCGACAACAGAGGCCACCGTGATGGGAGGCCCACACGGGTCAAAGAACAAAGATAGATGAAAATAAATAAATGAAAGACCAATAGAACTGACCTGCCAGCCCCCCTGGCCCCTCAACCCTACCCTCTCCCCCCAAAAAGAAATCACTAACTGGGCTCTGGCAGGGAGTACATAGGAAGATCATGGGATACAGGTGAAACAGACACTGATCAGGAAGATCAAGGGATGTACAGAGAGCAAGAGAACAGCCACCTTGAGTGACCTGACCGTAAAACACCCATGTACCTTCTCCACCCCAAAAGTTCTTGCAAGTAGAATGGGTTATTGGAAGCTCTATTGTCCAGTCCTGACTTAAAGTTGGAACTTACTCAGAACACTAAAAATTATATCCATTTGCTGTGAAGGAAATTCCACATGCTCGCATTTCCTATTATTTTGGCACTGACTTCTAATGCAATCCTAGAATGATTTATTTTTTTCATGAACAAAGAAGAAAAATAAAAATGGGTAGGAGGGGTAATATTTGTTATTAAGCAGCTTTTGCTTTGTAAAACACAATTTATAGCCAAAAGTGTTCTTTTGTATTACATACCACTTCAGATGTCCAATGCTAAGAGGAAAGTGCTGTAAAAGTGTCTGTTCTCATTCAGAGAGATTCAAATGCTAGACAATAAAGTGTACACAATTATTGTCATGGTAATTGATATCACACCTGTTGGGCTGCAACCATCAGGCCTTACAAGACGTGTGCTTCCCAATTCAAGACCATAGAAAGAGCCTGGAGTCAGCAACAAAGACGTCCATGGTTTAATGGATGGGGAAGTTTATGTGTCTGAAACAAAGTCTGGAGAGACACCTTCACTGTGTGCAGCAGACAACAGGCAGGACATTGGTGAAAGTCTTTGCTCTGGGGGTGAGTGTGAGATGGTGAGAGAGAGAATGGGAGATTGTCAGATGACCTCATTACTTACCAGGGAAGACAGTAAAGATCGTTGATAAGAAATCACTAACTGTTGGGCTTCCCTGGTGGTCCAGTGGGTAAGGACAACGCCTTGCAGTGCAAGGGGCACCAGTTCAATTCCTGGCCTGGGAAGATCCCACGTGCCGTGGAGCGGCTGGACCGATGTCTCCAATTACCGACCCGGAGTTCTGGAGCGCATGTGCCCAGAGCCGGTGCTCTGCGACAACAGAGGCCACCGTGATGGGAGGCCCACACGGGTCAAAGAACAAAGATAGATGAAAATAAATAAATGAAAGACCAATAGAACTGACCTGCCAGCCCCCCTGGCCCCTCAACCCTACCCTCTCCCCCCAAAAAGAAATCACTAACTGGGCTCTGGCAGGGAGTACATAGGAAGATCATGGGATACAGGTGAAACAGACACTGATCAGGAAGATCAAGGGATGTACAGAGAGCAAGAGAACAGCCACCTTGAGTGACCTGACCGTAAAACACCCATGTACCTTCTCCACCCCAAAAGTTCTTGCAAGTAGAATGGGTTATTGGAAGCTCTATTGTCCAGTCCTGACTTAAAGTTGGAACTTACTCAGAACACTAAAAATTATATCCATTTGCTGTGAAGGAAATTCCACATGCTCGCATTTCCTATTATTTTGGCACTGACTTCTAATGCAATCCTAGAATGATTTATTTTTTTCATGAACAAAGAAGAAAAATAAAAATGGGTAGGAGGGGTAATATTTGTTATTAAGCAGCTTTTGCTTTGTAAAACACAATTTATAGCCAAAAGTGTTCTTTTTTGTATTACATACCACTTCAGATGTCCAATGCTAAGAGGAAAGTGCTGTAAAAGTGTCTGTTCTCATTCAGAGAGATTCAAATGCTAGACAATAAAGTGAAAAACTGTTACACGTGCAACCTTGGTGGCACTTTCATGGAATATTTATTTATCGATTATTCTATTCTTAGCACAGTTTTGTGGTTGAATTATTTCCAATTGTGAATTCTAGGGCTCTGGTAGCCTCATCTTACTGTGCTCTGTTGTGTCTAACTATTGTTTACCGGGCTCTTCTGTTCATGGGGATTTCCAGGCAAGAATACTGAAGTGGGTTGTCATTTCCTATTCCAGGGGACCTTCCAGACCCAGGGAGCAAATCCCTGTGTCTGCTGCATTGGTAAAAAGATTCTTTAACCCTGAGCCACCTGGGAAGCATCTTCCTGTTAAAGTGAAAGTGCAATCTTCCTGTAGGGAAGATTATTTTCAATGAAGTTTAAATTTTAGGTCCTGTCTCTTCTTCCATCATCTTGTTATTGCTTTGGTTCCAGAATCCTCTTGATTTTCTTTTGTATTGTAACATACGGTGTGTAGAATGTGTAATATATAATATAACCCAATCATATTTCATTTTAATATATTGTATGTAAAATATAAAATATAGAATGTGTCCAGTGTTAGATGTGTAAATGTTAGATGGTATAAACATATGCCACCCATGGTCTATTTTTGAATAGATCTGTTAGTTCTTTTGGTAGATCTCTGCTTGATCAAATGGATCCTGACTGGTTCTGATTTTTCAAAAATATATTTGAAAAAAATATTCAGGGGACAATAGGAAAAATTTGAGTATGAATATTCCACCATATGGGGACACTTTAGTCAATTTTGACATGTATATGTATTATAACCATTTAAGCAAATGTCTTTTGTTTCTGGAGAGGCATCTGAAGTATCTGTTGGTACAATGTTAAGTCCTGACTTAAAGTTGGAACTTACTCAGAACACTAAAAATTATATCCATTTGCTGTGAAGGAAATTCCACATGCTCGCATTTCCTATTATTTTGGCACTGACTTCTAATGCAATCCTAGAATGATTTATTTTTTTCATGAACAAAGAAGAAAAATAAAATGGGTAGGTGGGGTAATATTTGTTATTCAGCAGCTTTTGCTTTGTAAAACACAATTTATAGCCAAAAGTGTTCTTTTTTGTATTACATACCACTTCAGATGTCCAATGCTAAGAGGAAAGTGCTGTAAAAGTGTCTGTTCTCATTCAGAGAGATTCAAATGCTAGACAATAAAGTGAAAAACTGTTACACGTGCAACCTTGGTGGCACTTTCATGGAATATTTATTTATCGATTATTCTATTCTTAGCACAGTTTTGTGGTTGAATTATTTCCAATTGTGAATTCTAGGGCTCTGGTAGCCTCATCTTACTGTGCTCTGTTGTGTCTAACTATTGTTTACCGGGCTCTTCTGTTCATGGGGATTTCCAGGCAAGAATACTGAAGTGGGTTGTCATTTCCTATTCCAGGGGACCTTCCAGACCCAGGGAGCAAATCCCTGTGTCTGCTGCATTGGTAAAAAGATTCTTTAACCCTGAGCCACCTGGGAAGCATCTTCCTGTTAAAGTGAAAGTGCAATCTTCCTGTAGGGAAGATTATTTTCAATGAAGTTTAAATTTTAGGTCCTGTCTCTTCTTCCATCATCTTGTTATTGCTTTGGTTCCAGAATCCTCTTGATTTTCTTTTGTATTGTAACATACGGTGTGTAGAATGTGTAATATATAATATAACCCAATCATATTTCATTTTAATATATTGTATGTAAAATATAAAATATAGAATGTGTCCAGTGTTAGATGTGTAAATGTTAGATGGTATAAACATATGCCACCCATGGTCTATTTTTGAATAGATCTGTTAGTTCTTTTGGTAGATCTCTGCTTGATCAAATGGATCCTGACTGGTTCTGATTTTTCAAAAATATATTTGAAAAAAATATTCAGGGGACAATAGGAAAAATTTGAGTATGAATATTCCACCATATGGGGACACTTTAGTCAATTTTGACATGTATATGTATTATAACCATTTAAGCAAATGTCTTTTGTTTCTGGAGAGGCATGCTGAAGTATCTGTTGGTACAATGTTAAGATTTCTGAAATGTTCCTGAACATGGTTTATACAGAGAAAAACACAAATTTGGCCAATTGTTAATAACTAGAATATGTCGACCCACTATACTATCCTTTCCACTTATATTTGAAAATATCCATGAAAAGATTCGGGGAAAAGAGCAACATAGTGACTTACTTATTCTCTTATTGCATCTTGAGAATTTTGATTGGCACCAGCTATATATGAATGGTGTCTTCTATAAAAGGGATTCTTTCACAAAGCAATAATAATAATAAACAAAGACAAAAACCTAGCTCTCTGATAGCTATGCACAAAAGAGGTGATGTCTATAAAAAGAGATGTATTTGAAGCTGAAATCTGTATTTGAAACTAAATAATATATAGATAATATCTTAGGAACTCAAGGAAATGATAAGTTCTAAAGAGAGAAGAAGGTCTCTGGACTTAGGAATGTGAACTGTGATTTGGATTTCAAGTAAAGTGGGGATGGTTATTCAACAAGAACAAAAGGGCCAAGAAAGTGAAGCCAACAAGTCACATGGGAAAACAATGTTGATGCCAGTGCAATCACATCTCAGAAGCCAGAGTGGCTTCTTTGGTCCTCTTAGTGCCCATCAAAGTTTTGCCTCCAAACAACTTCATTCCAGTCTGTAGCAGTTTAGGTCTACCCTATTTTTCCAGAATAACTTCCCATGGAATAAGATTCAAACATTTATGTATCTATGAGGTTTGTATGATGAGGTTTGAAAATATATAAATCTTTTGGCCACCTCTCCAGTCCAGACAAAGAACAGTTTCATCACTTAAATTTCATTTCATCTACCTCATTCATGTTAGCTTGTATAAACATATGCCTCCCATTGTCTATTTTTGTATAGATCTGTTAGTTCTTTTGGTAGATCTCTGCTTGATCAAATGGATCCTGACTGGTTCTGATTTTTCAAAAATATATTTGAAAAAAATATTCAGGGGACAATAGGAAAAATTTGAGTATGAATATTCCACCATATGGGGACACTTTAGTCAATTTTGACATGTATATGTATTATAACCATTTAAGCAAATGTCTTTTGTTTCTGGAGAGGCATGCTGAAGTATCTGTTGGTACAATGTTAAGATTTCTGAAATGTTCCTGAACATGGTTTATACAGAGAAAAACACAAATTTGGCCAATTGTTAATAACTAGAATATGTCGACCCACTATACTATCCTTTCCACTTATATTTGAAAATATCCATGAAAAGATTCGGGGAAAAGAGCAACATAGTGACTTACTTATTCTCTTATTGCATCTTGAGAATTTTGATTGGCACCAGCTATATATGAATGGTGTCTTCTATAAAAGGGATTCTTTCACAAAGCAATAATAATAATAAACAAAGACAAAAACCTAGCTCTCTGATAGCTATGCACAAAAGAGGTGATGTCTATAAAAAGAGATGTATTTGAAGCTGAAATCTGTATTTGAAACTAAATAATATATAGATAATATCTTAGGAACTCAAGGAAATGATAAGTTCTAAAGAGAGAAGAAGGTCTCTGGACTTAGGAATGTGAACTGTGATTTGGATTTCAAGTAAAGTGGGGATGGTTATTCAACAAGAACAAAAGGGCCAAGAAAGTGAAGCCAACAAGTCACATGGGAAAACAATGTTGATGCCAGTGCAATCACATCTCAGAAGCCAGAGTGGCTTCTTTGGTCCTCTTAGTGCCCATCAAAGTTTTGCCTCCAAACAACTTCATTCCAGTCTGTAGCAGTTTAGGTCTACCCTATTTTTCCAGAATAACTTCCCATGGAATAAGATTCAAACATTTATGTATCTATGAGGTTTGTATGATGAGGTTTGAAAATATATAAATCTTTTGGCCACCTCTCCAGTCAAGACAAAGAACATTTTCATCACTTCCAAAAGCTCTTGTGTGCCACTTTGCAGTCTACCCTCATTCTAAGCTATTAAGAAAGGTGCTAATCTGATTTCTGTTATTGGAGATTTGTTTTATCTATTTGAGAACTTCATACAAATAAAATCATGCATTATAAGATCCTTTGTGTCTGACTTTCCTTTTTTTTTTTTTTTTTTGCTAATCCCCCTTGTAATTAGAAAAAAAAATTGTATTATTTGGAAATACTTTGTTTTCAGAGGAGCCTGGTGGACTACAGTCCATAAAAGTCACAAAGAGTCAGACACAACTGAGCCACCAACACAAGGTTTTCACATATTAGGGATTTTCTAAATATTTTATTTTTATTGGATCTTAATTTAATTATTTCCTGGTCAGAGAATATAGACTGTAAATTTTCAATTTGTTTTCTAAAATTTATAGATACTAACTTAATGGCCAAGCCTATGGATTGCCATGGGGAAAATTCTGTAACTTGAAATGTATGTGTATTCTCCAGTACTTTTGTGTGATGTTTTATAAATGTCAAATAGCATAATTTGTTTGAAAGTGCTGCAATATTTTCTATAAATTTAACCGATGTTTTATCTATGTTTTCTATCAGTTTCTGAAGAAGTGTTAAAATGTTCAACTATTGTGATGCTCCTGTTAGTTCTCTGGTTTCCCTTCATTTTAAAGCTTTGCTCTATAGTACATGTACATTTCTAATAACCATTTTTTAGTGAATTTTTTCATTTATTTTTATGAAATCCTCTTCTCTGCTAATCGTCTTTTATTTTGTGTGATATTAATTTAAAAGTCGTATCATCTTTCTCACCATCACTATTTACATTGTGTATGCATTTTTTCAATTAATATAACATATGTTTTTTAAATCTGAAGTAAGTTTTGTAGATAGACATAAGTGAGTCTTACATTTTTATCTTCTGTGACCATTTCTGCCTTTTCATTAGCGTATTCAATACAGTTACATTTCATGTTCTTGTTAACAAGTTTGATTTTATGTCTATTTGTCCCTTCCAGGTTTTTGTTGTTGTTATTGTCTATCTGTTTCTCATATCTTATATATCTGTTTCTCTTTTTTTGGTTAATTGACTTTTACCTCATCCTTTATATTTACTGATTTCATAGTATTCTAATACTGAATTTTTCAAATTGAAATTTTAGCTGGTCACTCTAGATCAGAAGTGAACACACTTTTCTTGAAAAGCTCAGATATAAATATTTTTAGTATTGGGGAAATTGCCTATGAGTCCTGTTGTGAATTTCTTTTGTTTGCACATTGTTTTCTGACAATTTACAAAATTTGAAAATGTCATTCTTATCATGGACTATATAGAAGCAAACTAGACTTGGAGTGTGGGCACTAGTTTGTTTAACCAAGTTCTAGTGATAAAATATGCATTGCTATTTTATAAAATTATATATAGCCCATATTTTACCACTTTATACTTATTCTTTTTATTATAGGTTTTTTGGTTGTTTGGGGGCTTGTTTTTGGCCACTTCTATTGGTGTTTCATTTATTTCCTCCTTGTTCTTTTGACCTGTGTGGGCCTCCCATCACAGTGGCCTCTCATGCTGCAGAGCACTGGCTCTGGGTGCATGCCCTCCAGAGAGCTGACTCACAGTTGAACACATCAGTCCAACCACTCTATGGCATGTGGGATCTTCCCAGGCCAAGGATCGAAACAGTGCCCTTTGCATTGTAAGGTGTTGTCCTTACCTGCTGGGCCACCAGGGAAGCCTACTTTATACTTTTATGCTTAACATTCTCAAATGTACAATCATGTCATGAATGTAATAATGTTACAATTTTTTTATTTGCCAGCCTCCCACTTTATAAATAGTTCCTTTTGTTCTTTTCTTTTTTTAAAGATTTATTTATTTATTTATTTGAGGGGGGTGGGGTGGGGAGGGAGGGGAGCAGGCGGGCCACTTCTATTGGTCTTTCATTTGTCCATTTTCATCCATCTTTGTTCTTTGGCCCGTGTGGGCCTCCCATCGTGGTGGCCTCTGTTGTCACAGAGCACCGGCTCTGGGCGCATGCGCTCCAGAGCTCCGGCTCGGTAATTGGACACATCGGTCCAGCCGCTCCGCAGCACGTGGGATCTTTCCAGGCCAGGGATCGAAACAGTGCCCTTTGCATTGTAAGGTGTTGTCCTTACCTGCTGGGCCACCAGGGAAGCCTACTTTATACTTTTATGCTTAACATTCTCAAATGTACAATCATGTCATGAATGTAATAATGTTACAATTTTTTTATTTGCCAGCCTCCCACTTTATAAATAGTTCCTTTTGTTCTTTTCTTTTTTTAAAGATTTATTTATTTATTTATTTGAGGGAGGTGGAGTGGGGAGGGAGGTGGGGTGGGGAGGGAGGGGAGCAGGTGGGCCACTTCTATTGGTCTTTCATTTGTCCATTTTCATCCATTTTTGTTCTTTGGCCCTTGTGGGCCTCCCATCGTGGTGGCCTCTGTTGTCACAGAGCACCAGCTCTGAGTGCATGCGCTCCAGAGCTCCGGCTCAGTAATTGGACTCATCGGTCCAGCTGCTCCATGGCACGTGGGATCTTCCCAGGCCAGGGATGGAACTGGCGCCCCGTGCACCGCAAGGCGTTGTCCTTACCCACTTGGCCACCAGGGAATCCCTCCTTTTGTTCTTGATGCTATTTCATATAAAAGTTATAATAATACTGGATTCATCAAAATGTTCACTCAGTTTTTTTCCAAACCATTTTTGGGGCACAGGGGATCAACAAATTTTTTGGCCAACCAAATAGTAATAGTCTTGGTCTATACACTAGTTTTTAATGAAATTATGATAAATAAAAATTACTGTGTTTGTTTTCATACCTCATATTTCTGGTGCTCTTTTTTTTTCGCCTATAGATGAGAGCTTCCATCTGGTATCATTTTCCTTCAACCTAAAGAATACCCATTACTTTTTCCACAGTGCATGCCAGTTAGCAGCTAAATTCTCCAGCTTTTTCTTACTTGAAAATATCTTTTACTCCTGTTTAAAAAACATTTTTTTATGATAAAGAATTCTTGATAAACATGTTTCTCCATCTCTTTAAAATATAATTTTGATTCTAACTTGTATATTTCTGATAAAAAGTTATATATATATATATATATAAAGTTATATATGTATATATGTATATGTTATATATGTATATATATATATATATATATAAAAATACTCCCTCTGGGTAGTGAGCTATTTGCTACCTTATCCTTGCTCTTAGAATCTTATTTATTGTTACTTTATAGTTACTTTCTAGTAATTTGGCCATAATAGGCTTAGGTGTGTGACCTTCCTGGTATTTATCCTTCTTGGATTTCTCACCATCACTGGATTGTGGCAGTCTACATCAAATTTGGAAAATTTTACCTATTATTTTAAGTTTTTTTTCTCTTTTTTCCTTTTATAATTACAATTACATATTAGATTGTTAAATAATAGTGCAAGTCACTCAGAAAGCTGCCTTCATTTGTTAAACAATTCTTTTATTTTTTGAACTCTTCTTTTTAACTTTTGTGCTTTGTCATGAGGTTGTTTTTAAACCTGCTATTTCTCTTGTAAGATTTCTTGTCAATCCATTAATTATTGCCAAATTTAAGTTCTAAATAATTATTCTAGCAATTATTTAAAGTCTTCTGCTACTACATACAACATCTGATAGAGTTGCCAGCTTGAGATTCGTATCTACTCTCAGCCTTATTTTTTTCTGTACTCCAGTTGACATATTCTTATTTCTTTTCATATTTCATAACTTTGAAATGTACAGACTATGAAGGCTTATGCAATTTAGAGACCCTGGACAGAGTCCATAGAATTGTACAGGAGGTAGTGACCAAAACCATCCCACAGAAAAAAAAAAAAAAATGCAAGAAGGCAAAGCGGTTGTCTAAGGAAACCTTACATATAGGTGAGAAAAGAAGCGAAATGAAAAGCAAATAAGAAAGGATAAGGTATACCCAACTGAATGCAGGGTTCCAGAGAATAGAAAGGAGAGGTAAAATAGCCTATTAAGTGTTTTCATACCTCATATTTCTGGTGCTCTTTTTTTTTCGCCTATAGATGAGAGCTTCCATCTGGTATCATTTTCCTTCAACCTAAAGAATACCCATTACTTTTTCCACAGTGCATGCCAGTTAGCAGCTAAATTCTCCAGCTTTTTCTTACTTGAAAATATCTTTTACTCCTGTTTAAAAAACATTTTTTTATGATAAAGAATTCTTGATAAACATGTTTCTCCATCTCTTTAAAATATAATTTTGATTCTAACTTGTATATTTCTGATAAAAAGTTATATATATATATATATATAAAGTTATATATGTATATATGTATATGTATATGTATATGTATATATATATATATATATATATAAAATACTCCCTCTGGGTAGTGAGCTATTTGCTACCTTATCCTTGCTCTTAGAATCTTATTTATTGTTACTTTATAGTTACTTTCTAGTAATTTGGCCATAATAGGCTTAGGTGTGTGACCTTCCTGGTATTTATCCTTCTTGGATTTCTCACCATCACTGGATTGTGGCAGTCTACATCAAATTTGGAAAATTTTACCTATTATTTTAAGTTTTTTTTCTCTTTTTTCCTTTTATAATTACAATTACATATTAGATTGTTAAATAATAGTGCAAGTCACTCAGAAAGCTGCCTTCATTTGTTAAACAATTCTTTTATTTTTTGAACTCTTCTTTTTAACTTTTGTGCTTTGTCATGAGGTTGTTTTTAAACCTGCTATTTCTCTTGTAAGATTTCTTGTCAATCCATTAATTATTGCCAAATTTAAGTTCTAAATAATTATTCTAGCAATTATTTAAAGTCTTCTGCTACTACATACAACATCTGATAGAGTTGCCAGCTTGAGATTCGTATCTACTCTCAGCCTTATTTTTTTCTGTACTCCAGTTGACATATTCTTATTTCTTTTCATATTTCATAACTTTGAAATGTACAGACTATGAAGGCTTATGCAATTTAGAGACCCTGGACAGAGTCCATAGAATTGTACAGGAGGTAGTGACCAAAACCATCCCACAGAAAAAAAAAAAAAAATGCAAGAAGGCAAAGCGGTTGTCTAAGGAAACCTTACATATAGGTGAGAAAAGAAGCGAAATGAAAAGCAAATAAGAAAGGATAAGGTATACCCAACTGAATGCAGGGTTCCAGAGAATAGAAAGGAGAGGTAAAAATAGCCTATTAAGTGAACAATGCAAAGAAATAGAGAAAATAATTGAATGAGAAAGACTAGATTTTTTCAAGAAAAACTGAGACAAGGCAATATTTTTTTGCAAAGATGAGCATAATAAAGGACAGAAATGGCAAGAAGTTACTTGGACAGCAAAGAGATCAAAGTAGTCCATCCTCAAGGAAATCAACCCAAAATAGTCCTTGGAAAGACTGATGTTGAAGCTGAAGTTACAATATTTTGCCCACCTAATGTGAAGACCTGATTCATTGGAAAATATCCTGATACCAGGAAATATTGAGAGCAGTTAGGAGAAGAGGGTGTCGGAGGATGAGATAGTTGAATGGCATCGCTATCTCAATGGACATGAGTTTTAACAGACTCTGGGAGGTAACGAAGGATACAGAGACCTGGCAGGCTGCAGTGCACAGGGTTGCAAAGAATCAGACAGTACTTACCAACTGGACAACGACAATACAAGGAGTGTTCTTTTATAGCAGCCAGTTAAGCTACTGGCTTTTTCACCTTCAAAAAATCTCTGTGGATTATTTGTTTTTAAGCTATAGAATAGTCTAGAATAGGCTCAGCTATTTTGTATAGAATTTATTTTAAGGTGTGAATTTTAAATTGTCATCTGGAGTCCTATGATATTTAAAAGGTTTTTCTATTCAAAAAAGGTCAAAATTAAATCTTGCAGCATTCCTTGACTTTGAATACCTGTGTTCACTCTTAAACCAGAGCAGTCTCTGGAATTTTTCACAGTCTTTCTGATAGTTACACAGCCCAGCTCTTAGTTAAGCATTTACAGAGATCTTCCACTTAGTTGTCTGCCTTCTATAGTTTTTTTCTACCCAGTTGACATATTCTTATTTCTTTTCATATTTCATAACTTTGAAATGTACAGACTATGAAGGCTTATGCAATTTAGGAGACCCTGGACAGATTTCCATAGAATAATTAAGAGTTGACCGACAAACCATCCCACAGAAAAAAAAAAAAATGCAAGAAGGCAAAGCGGTTGTCTAAGGAAACCTTACATATAGGTGAGAAAAGAAGCGAAATGAAAAGCAAATAAGAAAGGATAAGGTATACCCAACTGAATGCAGGGTTCCAGAGAATAGAAAGGAGAGGTAAAAATAGCCTATTAAGTGAACAATGCAAAGAAATAGAGAAAATAATTGAATGAGAAAGACTAGATTTTTTCAAGAAAAACTGAGACAAGGCAATATTTTTTTGCAAAGATGAGCATAATAAAGGACAGAAATGGCAAGAAGTTACTTGGACAGCAAAGAGATCAAAGTAGTCCATCCTCAAGGAAATCAACCCAAAATAGTCCTTGGAAAGACTGATGTTGAAGCTGAAGTTACAATATTTTGCCCACCTAATGTGAAGACCTGATTCATTGGAAAATATCCTGATACCAGGAAATATTGAGAGCAGTTAGGAGAAGAGGGTGTCGGAGGATGAGATAGTTGAATGGCATCGCTATCTCAATGGACATGAGTTTTAACAGACTCTGGGAGGTAACGAAGGATACAGAGACCTGGCAGGCTGCAGTGCACAGGGTTGCAAAGAATCAGACAGTACTTACCAACTGGACAACGACAATACAAGGAGTGTTCTTTTATAGCAGCCAGTTAAGCTACTGGCTTTTTCACCTTCAAAAAATCTCTGTGGATTATTTGTTTTTAAGCTATAGAATAGTCTAGAATAGGCTCAGCTATTTTGTATAGAATTTATTTTAAGGTGTGAATTTTAAATTGTCATCTGGAGTCCTATGATATTTAAAAGGTTTTTCTATTCAAAAAAGGTCAAAATTAAATCTTGCAGCATTCCTTGACTTTGAATACCTGTGTTCACTCTTAAACCAGAGCAGTCTCTGGAATTTTTCACAGTCTTTCTGATAGTTACACAGCCCAGCTCTTAGTTAAGCATTTACAGAGATCTTCCACTTAGTTGTCTGCCTTCTCACATGCATCTACCTTCTTTCCCTTGCCATGACCTCAAACTGAACTAGTACAAAATGTGAAATTGTGGTCTTTACTTCTTCAGCTCTCTGGGATCACTTATCATGCTCCTATATCACAATCAGGACATTTCTACAAAGTAGAAGGCTGGAGTGATTATGGAGCTAACTTACTGATTTTCCTTCTCCTTTGGAATTAGAGTTGTACTGTCTGGTGTCTAGTTCCTGCAAACTATTGACATAAACTAGATAGCACAGTGGTAAAGAATCTGTCTGCCATTTCAGGAAATGCAAGAGATGTGTGTTTTATCCATGGGTTAGGAAAATATCACCTGAGTAGCAAATGGCAACCTACTCCAGTATTCTTGCTTAGAAAATACCATGGAACAAGGAGTATGGCAGGCTACAGTTAATGAGCAAAGGGTTGGATATAACTGAACAACTAAATGCACACAGACACTGACATTGATTGCATCTAGTTTTATATTTGTTCATGACAGAAGGGCTGATGTGTTATCCATAAGGGTTATATATAACAATATTTCTATTTATTCTTGCTTTATCTGCCTATCCCATTTAAGTTTTTGAGTTTGTGAGCTATGAGGACATGAAAGTCAATCTGAAATTTAGCTAAAGCATGGGTTTATGGTATGTATATGAAAGGATAATAAATATTAAGACTTAGATCTTGGGGAAAAAAGGCTATGACTATTGAGTTTCTTGATCAGGAGTGACAAATTAATGAAACACATTATGAGATTTTTGTTATGAGGACTTTGTTGTAAATAGTGGAGAAGGAGTTATGAGTCATGGAATAAACTGGGTCTTCCAAAATCTAGAGCACTGACTTTATACCCAGTTTCACAGCTTGCACATTTTTTCCTAATTTCTTTTTAAACACTTGTTTGATGAGGTGGTTTAACTTCTTTAGGCTCTAAATGTAGGCCTAGTTTAGAGATCCGTGGCAAATACAACCCTGGACTATTTTATGGACATTTTGCTTGAGGGCACATTCAGTCGCTACAGTCTGATTCTTTGTCACCTTATGGACTGTGGCTGACCAGTCTTCTCTGCCCATGGGATTCTCTAGCCAAAAATACTGGAGAGGTTTTCCATGCCCTTTTCCAGTTAATCATTCCCCACCCAAGGATGGAACCCAGATTTCTCCTGGATTATAGGCAGATTCTTTACCGCTGAGTCACTGATAAGCCCCTTGGGCATTTTATACTCTTTTAATTTTAATCTTCCCCCAAGGAAATGTCTCCATTGATAATGATTCCTCAACTGCTGACTGGTACATAGCCTTTCAACAACAAAGGGAAGAAAATACAATTTTGTTGAAAAAGCTATCTTTTCCTAATTGAATTGATTGTATGACTTTGTCAAAATTTGGATAAAAGTTATTTGTGTGTTTTTTTTCTGGGCTCTATATTATGTCTCATTGATCAATGTGTGAGTCCTTTTACCAATACCATACAATCCTGTGTAAGTAATTATTGAAAGTTATATACTTACTTACATACTTCTTACAATAGTATATATTGAAAATGATTTCTCTCACTTTGATCTCCTTTTTCCAAACTGATTTATTTATTCTAATTGTTTTGTTTTCCCACATACATTTTGGAATTATCTTGCTTATGTCTACAAAAATATTTCTGGAGCTTTGACACAAATTGGGAAAAATCGATACCATTTTCTATATTGAATCTAGATCTAAACTATAAACATGGCACACCTCTGCATTCATTTAGATTTATTTCTTCATCAGCATTTAAAATTTTCCAGTATATAAGTTTTATCCATCTTTTGTTTGATTTACATCTGTTTCTAAGATCTACATATGGGGACTGCCCTGGTGGTCCAGTGGGTGAGGAGTCTGCCTTGCAGTGCAGGGGGCGCTGGTTTAATCCCTGCCCTGGGAGGATTCTGCATACCATGGAGCGACTGGACTGGCGTGTCTAGCTGCAAGCCATTGCTCTGTAACTCGTGCTCAGAGCTGGTGCTCTACTGCAGGAGAGGCCACTGAAGTGGGAGCTCCACACAGGCCAAAGAGCAGAGATGGATGAAAATAAATAAGTGAAAGACCAATAAAAGAGGTTAAAATTTAAAGAAAAAAAAAATAAGAACTACATATGGCATTGTTTTTAACTTAGATGTCCACATGTTTATCACTAGTATATGGAAATGCAACTGATTTTCTGTGTTTTTCTTGTATTTTGTGACTTTTATGCAATTGCTTATTAATCTTAAAGTTTTTTTGTTATATTTCCTTGTGGTTGTTATTTGCTTGTTTGTTTGTTTGTCTGTTTTCCTTATTGACCTATCTATAGCTTTTCAGCACTGTGCTGAATAAAAGAGTAATGAAGTGGACATCCATTCCTGCTCCTCCTGCCATTTTGTAGATTTATGAATCATAATTTTCTCTATGTGATTTGGTTTGTATAATTTCTTGTTATTTAGCTTCCTTGACCATTTTTTCTGTTGTCTTAATCTGTGGCTGAGCTCTTCAATTGAATATTTCCTTTCACTTATATTAACTTTTAATTCTATAGTATTTATTTAGTAGTTTTTTATAGTGTTCCTATTAACTTATTAAGAGCCCATTTTACTGTAAGTACATGAATATATTCATAATAAGTGGTATAAAGTATTTTTATAGACTATCCTAAGATGACTCTATCAAATGCTTTTTGCCCTGACATCAGAGAGATTTCTTTTGACTGGGCTTTTTTTTTTTTCCTTTTGTGTTTGTTTCTTTTTTTTTTTCTGTTTTTATTTTTTTTTAATGACCAGTATGTTTCATTATATCCTAGATATTATGAATGCTATAATTAGAAACTTTGGACTGTGTAATTTTTAGGAGTGTTGTTCATTCTCTCAGGGAGCTAACTTGGTTAACACAAACTGTTTTTATTGCCTGTGGTAGGCAACTGCTGAAGTTTCAGTTTTTATTTTTCTGAGAATCCAGGTGTTGAATTTAGCTAGGCTTTCTGGATGGGGAAGGAGATGGCAACCCACTCCAGTATTTTTTCCTGGAGAGTTCCATGGATGGAGGAATCTGGTGGGCAGATTCTCCAGGTGCAGTCCATGGAGTCCCACAGAGTTGAACACGACTGAAGTGACTAAGCAGCACACAGCAGGCTTTCTGGAACCTCCATTTATAAGCATAGTTAAGGAAGTGTCTAAGATATAATGCCTTTTTATGTGACTCCCCATTTAATTTCCTTTTCATTTTCCTGATGCACATTCAATTTTGAACTTTGTTCTTTGCCTCCTCAAGCCTTAAGCCTCTTTCATGAATTGGAGCATGCCCTCAGTTGAGGCATAATAGATCACAACTGATACAGTTACTTCTCTCAAGAATTGACTCTTCTATACTTTCTGTTTATTTTTGTTCTCTCTCTGATATCTTCAAATAGATTTTACAGTTTTTATCAAAAGTATGTAGTTGTTATTTTGGGGAGGTTGATTCCAGCATGAACTACTCTGCCAGTACAACGATAAACTAAATTTTGAATTATCTCCTTTTTATCTTACCAACATGCCTCCTAGAGCTCTCTGCTCCAAAATGGGCTGAAATCTGTGTTCAAAACTCCCTTCTCTAGATTCACCTAAGTTATCTTCTTACCACAGATGACATGTCTGTCTCTTTGTTACTCAGTCATTTTGAAAGAGGACACATTCTAGTAACCAGTTTCTAGGAAGTATTTTTTGAAAGTTTTCTCTTCTCCAATTTTTTTCAAATTTTTTCATATGTGTTTGATATTTACTTGGATGTATAAGATATTAACTTTGATTTTGATTTTGAATTTTTAATTCACTTTCTGATTTCCCTTCAGTGTTTTTCTATTTAATTAAATTCATGTTCTTTTCATTTTTGTTGGAGGGATTTTTTTTTAATTTCTAATGATATTTACATTAAGATTTATATTTAAGGATAAGATAACAAAAAGTTGTGGACACTATATGTGAGAGTGATGGTAAGATTTTATTCATTGTGAACTCTATTCTAAGACTATTGGGGTCTTGCATTTTATTGGAAACAAACAAATGGCAGTATCTGTGTTTACTTCTCCAAAGAGGTAAGCTTGATAGCGGATGTTGATCAAGAGGTGACAGCCACGGTTACCAGAACTCTGAAGTCAAGTGAAAGAAGAAACAGGGAGATGTCCTCATTCAATAAGCAACATTTCTCTTAATGTCTATTTTTTAGCACCTTGTCTGATTATCAATGCATCCTCCAATCTCTAGCTTCCTAACTTTCACTGATGATGTCTCTCATCTGCTACCATCTTCTCTCACATCATCTATGTATGGAATTCCATCGTCATTTTATTAATAAGAAAAACTTAAGTCACAATCTTAATTACAAAAAGTTCTTTTAAATGAAATTCCATTTTAATATCTTATTTTTGTAAATTTGAGTTTAAATGTTAACATTAAGTCATATTTAAATCAACTATTTAAGCAAACAAGTCTAAGCTAATCAAAATTTTGTAGTTGAACATAATTCAACTAAAAAATTTAGGATTATGTGATGGAATATCGAAGACTCTTAGCACCTAAGAAGATACAAGATGCTAATACAAGAAGCAAATAGACCTACTGAGAGATATGTGGCTTCCCCATTGGCTCAGTGAATAAAGAATCTGCCTGGAAGGCACGAGACACAGGTGCTGCGGGTTCAGTCCCTAGGTGGGTAAGAACCCCTGAGAGAAGGAAATGGCAAACTGCTCCAGTGTTCTGATCTGAGAAATCCCATGGACATAAGAGTCTGGTGGGTTGCAGTCCATGGGGTCACAAAGAGTCAAACATGACTGAGTGGCTCAGCAGCAGCAGGAAAGAAGGGTTATGCAACCAGAACTAGGATATAAGTGAAAGTTAATCTGTGAATTAAGAATGGTTTTCAGCAGAGACTGGATAATAGCACTGAAATAAGATCCGGGAGCCCTATTTAACTAAGTGAACAGATCTGGTTTGGGACATAGGCTTCTTTACTTGATACACAAGTTTGCTCCTCTGCCATACATCTGAATTCCATCAAGGAAAGAATGGAAAAAGATAAGAGGAGGAAAATATTTAAAAACTGAGCTAAGTCCCAGAAGAAACTGAATTTTCTCTCCTCATTTATTTGTTTATTTGTTGATGAACTAATTCATTCAAGGAACATGTATCAAGATTCTATAATATAATAGTGCCCCTTCTTTGGAACAGGATGCAGACAAAAGTCTATCATCTCTTGGACCTTGTTTTACTGAAAGAGAGTGGTTAAACTAGACATGACTGAGATATATGCTTGCTTTTACTAGTTATCATTTGGCCTATCTGACGGGTACAGATTCACAAGTTTAAAGAAAAAATAAATACAAGCTACATTTTTTTGCATATTTGTTGTACTATTTTACCAATTATAATTAAAGCAGAGAATAGCAGGAGAGTTCCAGAGAACAGCATGAGAGATAAGAAAACTCTCAGTGAACAATGCAAAGAAATAAGGGGGAACATTAGAATGGCAAAGACTAGAGAATGCTTCAAGAAAATTAGAGATACCAAGGGACCACTCCATGTAAACATGGGCACAATAAAGGACAGAAAATGGTATGAATACCAAAAAAAAGGGACCACTCCATGTAAAACATGGCACATAGGAAGATACAAGATGCTAATACAAGAAGCAAATAGACCTACTGAGAGATATGTGGCTTCCCCATTGGCTCAGTGAATAAAGAATCTGCCTGGAAGGCACGAGACACAGGTGCTGCGGGTTCAGTCCCTAGGTGGGTAAGAACCCCTGAGAGAAGGAAATGGCAAACTGCTCCAGTGTTCTGATCTGAGAAATCCCATGGACATAAGAGTCTGGTGGGTTGCAGTCCATGGGGTCACAAAGAGTCAAACATGACTGAGTGGCTCAGCAGCAGCAGGAAAGAAGGGTTATGCAACCAGAACTAGGATATAAGTGAAAGTTAATCTGTGAATTAAGAATGGTTTTCAGCAGAGACTGGATAATAGCACTGAAATAAGATCCGGGAGCCCTATTTAACTAAGTGAACAGATCTGGTTTGGGACATAGGCTTCTTTACTTGATACACAAGTTTGCTCCTCTGCCATACATCTGAATTCCATCAAGGAAAGAATGGAAAAAGATAAGAGGAGGAAAATATTTAAAAACTGAGCTAAGTCCCAGAAGAAACTGAATTTTCTCTCCTCATTTATTTGTTTATTTGTTGATGAACTAATTCATTCAAGGAACATGTATCAAGATTCTATAATATAATAGTGCCCCTTCTTTGGAACAGGATGCAGACAAAAGTCTATCATCTCTTGGACCTTGTTTTACTGAAAGAGAGTGGTTAAACTAGACATGACTGAGATATATGCTTGCTTTTACTAGTTATCATTTGGCCTATCTGACGGGTACAGATTCACAAGTTTAAAGAAAAAATAAATACAAGCTACATTTTTTTGCATATTTGTTGTACTATTTTACCAATTATAATTAAAGCAGAGAATAGCAGGAGAGTTCCAGAGAACAGCATGAGAGATAAGAAAACTCTCAGTGAACAATGCAAAGAAATAAGGGGGAACATTAGAATGGCAAAGACTAGAGAATGCTTCAAGAAAATTAGAGATACCAAGGGACCACTCCATGTAAACATGGGCACAATAAAGGACAGAAAATGGTATGAATCTAACAGAAGCAAAAGATATTAAGGAAAGGTTGCAAGGATACACAGAAGAACTATAGCAAAAAAGAACTTAATGAGTTAAATAACCACAATGGTGTGATCACTCATCTAGGGCCAGACATCCTGGAGTGAGGAGTCAAGTAGGCCTTAGGAAGCAACACTATGAAGAAAAGTTAGTGGAGGTGATGGAACTTCAGTTAAGCTATTTCACATCCTAAAAGATGCTGCTGCTAAAGTACTATACTCAATATGCCAGCAAATTTGGAAAACTCGCCATTGGACACAGGACTGAAAAGGGTCAGTTTTCATTCCAATATCAAAGAAGGACAAAAAATGTTCAGACTACCTCACAATTGCACGCATTTCATATGCTAACAAGGTAATGCTCAAAATCCTTCAAGCTAGGCTTCAATAGTATGTGAACCAAGATCTTCCAGATGTACAAGTTGGAAGTAAGAAAAGGCAAAGAAAAGACAGAGAAACCAAAGATCAAATTGCCAACATTCACTGCATTATAGAAAAAGCAAGAGAATTCCAGAAAAAAACATATACTTCTGCTTCATTGACTACACTAAAGCCTTTGATTGTGTGGATCACAACAAGCTGTGGAAAATTCTTAGAGATGGGAACACCAGACCACTTTATCTGCCCCATGAGAAACCTGTATAAAGGTCAAGAGGCAATAATTAAACTGGACATGGAAAATGGACTAATTTCAAACTGAGAAAGGAGTATGTCAAGTTTATTAACCTGCTTATTTAACTTCCAAGCAGGGCACATACAATGTTGGTCTAGAAGAAGCACAAGCTGGAAACAAGACTGCACGGAGAAAAACCTCAGATATGCAGGTGAAATCACTCTTAAGGCAGCACGTGAAGAGAAACAGGCAATTAAGAAAAAAGAGAAAGCAGGAGAGTTCCAGAGAACAGCATGAGAGATAAGAAAACTCTCAGTGAACAATGCAAAGAAATAAGGGGGAACATTAGAATGGCAAAGACTAGAGAATGCTTCAAGAAAATTAGAGATACCAAGGGACCACTCCATGTAAACATGGGCACAATAAAGGACAGAAAATGGTATGAATCTAACAGAAGCAAAAGATATTAAGGAAAGGTTGCAAGGATACACAGAAGAACTATAGCAAAAAAGAACTTAATGAGTTAAATAACCACAATGGTGTGATCACTCATCTAGGGCCAGACATCCTGGAGTGAGGAGTCAAGTAGGCCTTAGGAAGCAACACTATGAAGAAAAGTTAGTGGAGGTGATGGAACTTCAGTTAAGCTATTTCACATCCTAAAAGATGCTGCTGCTAAAGTACTATACTCAATATGCCAGCAAATTTGGAAAACTCGCCATTGGACACAGGACTGAAAAGGGTCAGTTTTCATTCCAATATCAAAGAAGGACAAAAAATGTTCAGACTACCTCACAATTGCACGCATTTCATATGCTAACAAGGTAATGCTCAAAATCCTTCAAGCTAGGCTTCAATAGTATGTGAACCAAGATCTTCCAGATGTACAAGTTGGAAGTAAGAAAAGGCAAAGAAAAGACAGAGAAACCAAAGATCAAATTGCCAACATTCACTGCATTATAGAAAAAGCAAGAGAATTCCAGAAAAAAACATATACTTCTGCTTCATTGACTACACTAAAGCCTTTGATTGTGTGGATCACAACAAGCTGTGGAAAATTCTTAGAGATGGGAACACCAGACCACTTTATCTGCCCCATGAGAAACCTGTATAAAGGTCAAGAGGCAATAATTAAACTGGACATGGAAAATGGACTAATTTCAAACTGAGAAAGGAGTATGTCAAGTTTATTAACCTGCTTATTTAACTTCCAAGCAGGGCACATACAATGTTGGTCTAGAAGAAGCACAAGCTGGAAACAAGACTGCACGGAGAAAAAAACCTCAGATATGCAGGTGAAATCACTCTTAAGGCAGAAAGTGAAGAGAAAGTAAAGAGGAATGAGTAAAAGAGGAGAGTGAAAAAAAAAAAAAGGTTGACTTAAATCTCAGAACTCAAACAATGAAGATCGTGACATCCAGGTGCATCACTTCATGACAAACAGATGGGAAAACTATGGCAACACTGACAGATTTACTTTTTTGTACTCCAAAATCAGTGTGCATGGTGACTGTGGCCATGAAATTAAAAGACACTTGTTGCTTGGAAGAAAAGCTGTAACAAACCTACACAACCTATTGCAAATCAAAGATATTCATGTATGGATGTGAGCTGGATCATAGAGAAAGTTTAATGTTGCAGAATTGATGCCTTTGAACTGTGGTGTTGGAGAAGACTCTTGAGAGTCTCTTGAACTGCAAGGAGATCAAACCAGTCAATCAACCAATCAAAGGAAATCAACTCTGAATACTCATTGAAAGGACTGATGCTGAAGCTGAAGCTCCAACAATTTGGCCACATGGTGAGAAGAGATGACTCTTTGGAAAAGATCCTGATGCTGGGAAAAACAGAAGAGAAAGGGATGACAGAGGACAAGGTAGTTGGGTGGCATCACTGAGTCAATGGACATGAATTTGAGCAAGTTCTGGGAAATGGTGAAGGGCAGGGAATCATGGCATGCTGGAGTCCATAGGGTCGCAGAGAGTCAGCCATGACTGAGCAACTGAACTGATAATTAAACCATATTCTACATTATTTTGTAGTATTTGAAGTTAGGTATCATTATTTATTCAATACATATTTATAAAACATCCATGATTAAGGCAGTTACTATTCTTATGCTAAGAATACAACTGTGAACAATTTTATATTTGTACCCTTCTTGCCTGCTATATGATATATATCAGGTATTTGCAAAAAATTTTCAAAAAAGCGGTAATGACTTTTTTCCTTAGTGACTTCTTGTTCATGGAAAATGGACTAATTTCAAACTGAGAAAGGAGTATGTCAAGTTTATTAACCTGCTTATTTAACTTCCAAGCAGGGCACATACAATGTTGGTCTAGAAGAAGCACAAGCTGGAAACAAGACTGCACGGAGAAAAAAACCTCAGATATGCAGGTGAAATCACTCTTAAGGCAGAAAGTGAAGAGAAAGTAGAGAGGAATGAGTAAAAGAGGAGGGTGAAAAAAAAAGGTTGACTTAAATCTCAGAACTCAAACAATGAAGATCGTGACATCCAGGTGCATCACTTCATGACAAACAGATGGGAAAACTATGGCAACACTGACAGATTTACTTTTTTGTACTCCAAAATCAGTGTGCATGGTGACTGTGGCCATGAAATTAAAAGACACTTGTTGCTTGGAAGAAAAGCTGTAACAAACCTACACAACCTATTGCAAATCAAAGATATTCATGTATGGATGTGAGCTGGATCATAGAGAAAGTTTAATGTTGCAGAATTGATGCCTTTGAACTGTGGTGTTGGAGAAGACTCTTGAGAGTCTCTTGAACTGCAAGGAGATCAAACCAGTCAATCAACCAATCAAAGGAAATCAACTCTGAATACTCATTGAAAGGACTGATGCTGAAGCTGAAGCTCCAACAATTTGGCCACATGGTGAGAAGAGATGACTCTTTGGAAAAGATCCTGATGCTGGGAAAAACAGAAGAGAAAGGGATGACAGAGGACAAGGTAGTTGGGTGGCATCACTGAGTCAATGGACATGAATTTGAGCAAGTTCTGGGAAATGGTGAAGGGCAGGGAATCATGGCATGCTGGAGTCCATAGGGTCGCAGAGAGTCAGCCATGACTGAGCAACTGAACTGATAATTAAACCATATTCTACATTATTTTGTAGTATTTGAAGTTAGGTATCATTATTTATTCAATACATATTTATAAAACATCCATGATTAAGGCAGTTACTATTCTTATGCTAAGAATACAACTGTGAACAATTTTATATTTGTACCCTTCTTGCCTGCTATATGATATATATCAGGTATTTGCAAAAAATTTTAAAAAAAGAGGTAATGATTTTTTTCCTTAGTGATTTTCTGGAATCATTGTTCAAGGAAATGTGGAATGTGGGTGAGGTGGACCTCACCATGAGTCAGTAAGAATATTCTACATAAGGACCTCCACAGACTCCGGGTCCTTTGTCATCCTTGTTTCTGCTGACACCCATGTTGATTCACTTTTTTAGGATATGCCAGAAAAGAAATGAATTTAAGCATTCTGAAATCCTGGACCTTATCGGACCCATTTTTTAATAATATGCAATGCATGTTTTTACTTAGTTTGGGTACATCATAATTATTTGATTCTATGTGCAGTCTCAGTGTAAAATAATCCACCTGCCAATGCAAGAGATTCAGGAGACCTGAATGTATTCTCTGGATTGGGAAGATCCTTAGAGGAAGACAGGGCCATCCACTTGAGTGTTCCTGCTTGGAAAATGACATGCACAGAGGATCCTGGCTAAATATAGCCCATGGGATTTCAAAGAATCAGACACAGCTTAGAAACTGAGCATATGTAGTATATAGCTTAGAAAGAATCCTTAGTTTTCAAATTTATCTACTTCATGAGAAAACTACGGGGTTATTCATATTATTGAAGATAGAGACATAAAACCAGTTAGAAAAACATACAATACTGAGGTGCAAAACATAAACTGAGCCCTTATGATTTGACAAAGCCTTTAAATAGTAATGATTGCCGTTTGTATGGGTATTTGACCAATTGGTGAGTCATTAGTCACTTGATAAAATTTTTTTCAGAGCCTGATATGTGCATGGCCCTGAAGTTCTGTATATGCATTAAGGAATATGTACATTTTATATTGATAATATTGTGTGATAACAATTGCCAAATTTTAAAAAGAGGTAATGATTTTTTTCCTTAGTGATTTTCTGGAATCATTGTTCAAGGAAATGTGGAATGTGGGTGAGGTGGACCTCACCATGAGTCAGTAAGAATATTCTACATAAGGACCTCCACAGACTCCGGGTCCTTTGTCATCCTTGTTTCTGCTGACACCCATGTTGATTCACTTTTTTAGGATATGCCAGAAAAGAAATGAATTTAAGCATTCTGAAATCCTGGACCTTATCGGACCCATTTTTTAATAATATGCAATGCATGTTTTTACTTAGTTTGGGTACATCATAATTATTTGATTCTATGTGCAGTCTCAGTGTAAAATAATCCACCTGCCAATGCAAGAGATTCAGGAGACCTGAATGTATTCTCTGGATTGGGAAGATCCTTAGAGGAAGACAGGGCCATCCACTTGAGTGTTCCTGCTTGGAAAATGACATGCACAGAGGATCCTGGCTAAATATAGCCCATGGGATTTCAAAGAATCAGACACAGCTTAGAAACTGAGCATATGTAGTATATAGCTTAGAAAGAATCCTTAGTTTTCAAATTTATCTACTTCATGAGAAAACTACGGGGTTATTCATATTATTGAAGATAGAGACATAAAACCAGTTAGAAAAACATACAATACTGAGGTGCAAAACATAAACTGAGCCCTTATGATTTGACAAAGCCTTTAAATAGTAATGATTGCCGTTTGTATGGGTATTTGACCAATTGGTGAGTCATTAGTCACTTGATAAAATTTTTTTCAGAGCCTGATATGTGCATGGCCCTGAAGTTCTGTATATGCATTAAGGAATATGTACATTTTATATTGATAATATTGTGTGATAACAATTGCCATAAAGTTACTGCTTTTCAACATTTTTTTGTATTTATTTATTTTTGCCAAATTTCTAGGATAACCTATTGCTTTCTTAATTCTGGCCTTCCTGGATTTAATAGCAAAGTTTCCTGATTTCCTGATTTCCTTCCTTTGTTGCATCTTTTGTACTCTTTTGTCATTTCTCTTCTCTGGTTTTGTCTTTTCAGACCAAAGACTTCCCCTTTAGAGTCTATTTAAGTTTATTAAATTCACTTTTAATGGCTATTGTGAAGTGGTTACCTTATCATTTTTCACTCCTCTTTTTGTCTTCTCTTTCCTTTTCTCCTCTTCCACCTCAAGTATACTTCCACCTTGGGAGAACTCGTAGGCTCTGGTCATGCTGCAGTTTCCATCTGTCACTGGTACTGCAGCCTCCAGCAACTTTTTATTAAAGCAGTGATGTAGTGGGCACTGTGGCCAAAGCTGTCCACATGATGGATAGGAGCACGTCTCCAGGGGCCTTTCCCTTGCAATGAGATGAGATTGGCTGATGTTGGGAGATGAAGCCTTTCCCCTCTAGGTCAGTGCCTGCAATCCATTCCAAGTCAGAAGGGAGAGGAAGTTATTACCAGCCAGTGGCTGTTTTGTGGTCACTGGGAATTCTATGACTGGGAGAGCCTCATCCCTCTTTTCTCTCTATAGGACCACAGTTCCTATCAGTTAATACTAGTGACCACGGTGTCTGTCTCAGAGGAGATGCCCTGGGCAAAATGAACTGGAGTCAATTAACTAAATCTTGACCTATAGTGGAAAGTGAGGCAGATAATTATATTCTTTGGTTTCCCTAGGTATAAAATATAGTAGCACCATTGCCTTACAGGAAGACATCCAGCCATAATAAACTACAGAAGCAAAACATTGAACCCAGAAATAAGTAAGGATGGCCCAAGAGCAGTAAGGAAAAGAGAATCACAAAGGCTATGTACTTAAATCCACATACACAATTGGGAACTCATTCTTTTTTAAAGGAAAGTAAATGAGCTATCAGTTATTGAGCACTTACTACACACCAAGAAGTTCACATTCATTGTCTCACTTAGCGATAATATCAATATTGTGTACCATTTATAAAGTTTATACCATGTCACAAGTATGTGCGAAATAATTTGTTACTTAATTTTATCCTTAAAATCTCCTGTGATATGTTTTTATTTTCTAATTTTCCCTGACGAATACGCTCATTGTGAAAGAGGCTAAAAAACGTGAAAGAAAGCTTCAGTGAAATTGAGCAACTTGTTCTAAGCCATTCTCTTGACAGTCATGCTGCCCTTTAGAGTCTTTTTAATTAAATTCACTTTTAATGGCTATTGTGAAGTGGTTACCTTATCATTTTCACTCCTCTTTTTGTCTTCTCTTTCCTTTTCTCCTCTTCCACCTCAAGTATACTTCCACCTTGGGAGAACTCGTAGGCTCTGGTCATGCTGCAGTTTCCATCTGTCACTGGTACTGCAGCCTCCAGCAACTTTTTATTAAAGCAGTGATGTAGTGGGCACTGTGGCCAAAGCTGTCCACATGATGGATAGGAGCACGTCTCCAGGGGCCTTTCCCTTGCAATGAGATGAGATTGGCTGATGTTGGGAGATGAAGCCTTTCCCCTCTAGGTCAGTGCCTGCAATCCATTCCAAGTCAGAAGGGAGAGGAAGTTATTACCAGCCAGTGGCTGTTTTGTGGTCACTGGGAATTCTATGACTGGGAGAGCCTCATCCCTCTTTTCTCTCTATAGGACCACAGTTCCTATCAGTTAATACTAGTGACCACGGTGTCTGTCTCAGAGGAGATGCCCTGGGCAAAATGAACTGGAGTCAATTAACTAAATCTTGACCTATAGTGGAAAGTGAGGCAGATAATTATATTCTTTGGTTTCCCTAGGTATAAAATATAGTAGCACCATTGCCTTACAGGAAGACATCCAGCCATAATAAACTACAGAAGCAAAACATTGAACCCAGAAATAAGTAAGGATGGCCCAAGAGCAGTAAGGAAAAGAGAATCACAAAGGCTATGTACTTAAATCCACATACACAATTGGGAACTCATTCTTTTTTAAAGGAAAGTAAATGAGCTATCAGTTATTGAGCACTTACTACACACCAAGAAGTTCACATTCATTGTCTCACTTAGCGATAATATCAATATTGTGTACCATTTATAAAGTTTATACCATGTCACAAGTATGTGCGAAATAATTTGTTACTTAATTTTATCCTTAAAATCTCCTGTGATATGTTTTTATTTTCTAATTTTCCCTGACGAATACGCTCATTGTGAAAGAGGCTAAAAAACGTGAAAGAAAGCTTCAGTGAAATTGAGCAACTTGTTCTAAGCCATTCTCTTGACAGTCATGCTGCTCTATGCCAAAACTTACACTGTTGCTGTTTCACCAAAAATTCAGAATGTATTGTGTTACTGGTTATAGGCAGGATGCCCATATATAGATACCAAAGGGGGGAAAAAAAAAACAGGTGAAAAGTAGAACTAACAGCAAGGGAGAAAAAAAAAAAAAAAGCAACAGAGGCAGGTAAAACATAACTTCCATTAATGCTTAGTCATTCCAGCTCTTTGTCACCCCAATGCCTATAGCATACCAGGCTCCTCTGTCCATGGGATTTTCTAGGCAAGAATACTGGAGAAGGTTGCCATTTTTTTCTTCAGGGATCTTTCTAACTAAGGGATCAAATGGACATCTCCTGTGTCTTGTGAATTGTCAGGAGGATTCTTTACCACTAGCACCACATGGGACATCCCAAACATAATTTAGACATAACTAAGAAAAACATAATTTTTCTTTGGGAAGTACATACTTACTGGGAACATTATTCTATTGGGTCATGACAGGATATTGATATTTATGATGATGAATATGAGGTATCCAAAAATGGTTAATATTTTTCAATATAATTTAAACAACAAAAGGTAAGAAAATGACAAAATTTGCATGAAGAAAAATATTGCACTCTAAATTACACTAGAAATTGAATTCACATGCTGGAGAGTTTTCCAGACAATGTTTAAGGAGAACTATAATCTCACAAATGGCACGCTCACAGAAAATCCAGGTATTTCCAGAAAGTGTGGTTGACTTAGCTGAACTAAGAGGGATGCTTGAACTCTTGGAAATACAGACCATATTATTAGTTTAAAATTCATTTATTATACAACGTATTATTGACAAAGTCACAGTGCCAAGTTACTCTTAATTGAAGTGCTGCTCATTATAAATATAAACTAGTCGTGCTAGAAATTACAATAGTTTCTACTGTTCCCATAAAAAGTCAACTTACACAACAATAGACTTCTCTTAGTGTCTCAGTCAGCAAATAATCCGCCTGCGGCTCAGAAGACTGCTTGCCAATTCAGGAGATGCAAGTTTGATCCCTGGGTTGGGAAGATCCCCTGGAGAAGGAAATGGCAACCCACTTCAGTATTCTTGCCTGGGAACTCCCAAGGACAGAGGAGCCTGGCAGGCTACAGTCCATGTGGGCATAGGAGTCATACACGATCAAGTGATCAAATCACCATGACACAGGAGTATCCATTGCTGCTCCAATTGTTACTACCATTAATTTTCTTCAAAATGAAATACCACAGTTACCATTGTGAACACACTGTGCTATAACTCTTCTTGAAGATAACAGACATTCAGTAAATGATTGGTTAACTCATGAATGATGCATATACACATACTTGGTGATCTTTTTACCATGAGTTCTTTTCAGCTAAAATGATGAACAAAATTCAGACCGGAAATGAAATAATTCTAAATGCTCTGAACTTGGTCTTATTAGCAATTTTGCATCACTAGTGAAATAAAGTCATTGGGGACAACATCACTGTGACCAAGCTGTAATAGGTATCCCTGTACAGAAAAGTTGGGTACAAGTTGAGAACTGAAGCAATCCCAGGTTTCAGGAACCTCATGACCAGTGATGGAAATACTGTTATAGATGAAACTCAAGCATTTCAGCCAGCTAGTCATGAGACTTACTAAAATTATCCTCCAGGCAAAAGATAAATATTCCTGATTACATTAGAATAATTTATAGTTTTGTTTATGAAGTGCCATATTATTTTCATGATGGTTGAGGATGTAATTACTACATTTCCAGTCAGTCAATGGCCAAGTAGTCTGTCTGAGATAGAGGAGTAGAAATGTATTCTTGATGTTACAGTTTCCATACAGACATTTAAATAAAGTTTTCTCATTTGTACTAAAGATACAATTAAGTGTTTTCATATTCCATCCAACTTTTTTGCAATGCAAAGAATAAGTTTGTTTCTGTGCTCAGCTCTTTAAATCTATGTTCCAATAACCTTGTTTAAATTTTGTTAAAATGCTTTATTCAGAATCATAAATAATTTTAAATATCAGTTATAAAAATGACCTTGTTGAGCCTTACACGATTCATTAGTGCAATCGCCTGCGGCTCAGAAGACTGCTTGCCAATTCAGGAGATGCAAGTTTGATCCCTGGGTTGGGAAGATCCCCTGGAGAAGGAAATGGCAACCCACTTCAGTATTCTTGCCTGGGAACTCCCAAGGACAGAGGAGCCTGGCAGGCTACAGTCCATGTGGGCATAGGAGTCATACACGATCAAGTGATCAAATCACCATGACACAGGAGTATCCATTGCTGCTCCAATTGTTACTACCATTAATTTTCTTCAAAATGAAATACCACAGTTACCATTGTGAACACACTGTGCTATAACTCTTCTTGAAGATAACAGACATTCAGTAAATGATTGGTTAACTCATGAATGATGCATATACACATACTTGGTGATCTTTTTACCATGAGTTCTTTTCAGCTAAAATGATGAACAAAATTCAGACCGGAAATGAAATAATTCTAAATGCTCTGAACTTGGTCTTATTAGCAATTTTGCATCACTAGTGAAATAAAGTCATTGGGGACAACATCACTGTGACCAAGCTGTAATAGGTATCCCTGTACAGAAAAGTTGGGTACAAGTTGAGAACTGAAGCAATCCCAGGTTTCAGGAACCTCATGACCAGTGATGGAAATACTGTTATAGATGAAACTCAAGCATTTCAGCCAGCTAGTCATGAGACTTACTAAAATTATCCTCCAGGCAAAAGATAAATATTCCTGATTACATTAGAATAATTTATAGTTTTGTTTATGAAGTGCCATATTATTTTCATGATGGTTGAGGATGTAATTACTACATTTCCAGTCAGTCAATGGCCAAGTAGTCTGTCTGAGATAGAGGAGTAGAAATGTATTCTTGATGTTACAGTTTCCATACAGACATTTAAATAAAGTTTTCTCATTTGTACTAAAGATACAATTAAGTGTTTTCATATTCCATCCAACTTTTTTGCAATGCAAAGAATAAGTTTGTTTCTGTGCTCAGCTCTTTAAATCTATGTTCCAATAACCTTGTTTAAATTTTGTTAAAATGCTTTATTCAGAATCATAAATAATTTTAAATATCAGTTATAAAAATGACCTTGTTGAGCCTCTATAGAAGTCATGAATACTTCTAACGAATCATTGGAGGTTAATGATGATAAAGATCCAATCAATATGAGGTCAGGTTGCCCACACCTCCATTGGAAGTACAAGCTCAATTTTCAGAAAACTGTGTTTTCAGTCTCTTGACTGAGGAAAAAAATTCCCTCTCTTATGACACCAGCTTTCTCCAGACTTTCAAAAGACTCTTTACCCATTCAAGTTTTCAGTGGCTAGTAGTTTCCCATGTTTTCTAGTCTTCCGGTGTTTTACTCTCCGTTAACCTGAACCAGAATACTGTGAATAGTTCTTCTTAAGTTAAACACTTTGGATATGTCATCTCCTTCCTGCCAGTATCCTGACTGACTCACAGTTACTATGTACTGGGCATTGAGGACACACACACACATAAACTCTCCATGTGCCCTTCAACACGATGTTAATCACTCAGAGATATGGTTTGTTCATCTGAAAATGTGGATGATGAACATCACATACGCCTTTGTGAAGATAAAATTCAGATGACATATTTGAAGTGCTTAGAAAGTCTCTGGCTTTCCAATAAATTAGAACTATTGTCATTGTCATTATAAGTCTAATTTGTATTAGCAGCAGCAGCCTCAATAACTTTATTATTATTGATCAGTGTTATTGGTAAGAATCCTTACCCTACATTTTCAACAGCATGCTTGAGGAAAATGATCCTTAGGATAATACTATTACAGACATTTTTAAAATAAGTTGTTATATTTGGTAGAGTTTTCAATATCATCCACTTTGAAAGAATCTTTAGGAAACAAAGGAATCTGAGGTTTATTTTTTTTTAACCCCCAAGAAAATGTGCATTCAGGCTATGGTCCATGAGGGCAGAATTGAAATGAAATAGAAAAATAACGAATTTCATATGGCCCTAACACAGACTGTCTCTATCAACCTTAAAACCATCTGTTATTGAATGTAATATATACACATATATTCATAGATATAATATTTTTAAATATATTATATAACACATTTTTGTCCCATTTCTTAGACTATCCACAGAAATAGCAGGGCTCTATTGAATATTATAATAGACTATTGAGGTATACTTTATATACAGTGAATTATATAGATGCAAATTATATATTTAATGTTTGTATATATATATATATATATATATATGTATAGTGTTTTACTCTCTCTATATATATATATATGTATATAGTATATATATATATATATATATACTATAATTAAAGCCATCACTATAATCAATATAATAAACATATCCATTACTTGTGAAACTTCCTTCATCCTTTAATAATCTGTAAGTTTTGTTCCTCCCTGTTCTAAACCATCATTCCCAGACAACTGTAGATGTGTTCTCTAATTCTATAGATTAATTCAAATTTTACATATTTCATATAAATTGAACCACATAGTATGTTCTCTATTTCTCTCTTTCACTCTTGTTTTAATTGGTCTGACTTATTTTACTCTTGTATAATCATTTTGAAGACTATCAATCTTATTGCATGTATCAACAGTTTAGACCTTTATTGTTGGGTAGCATTCTATTTTATAGATATACTACAATGTATTTTTACATTCAATTACTGATAGATATTTGAGCTGTTTCTAGTTTAGGACTATTTCAAAAAAAGCTATTTTGAACATTCTTATTACAAGTCTTTGCATGCTCATATGTATTAATTTCTTTTTTGTAACTATCTAGAAGTAAAATGGCTAGATCATTTAGCACATGCATGATTAACTTTTAACAAAATTATCTAACTGGTTTCCAAAATGGTTGCACCAATTTGCATTACCATGACCAGTGTATGTGAATTCTAATATCTTCAGGCCTTTGCAACATTTCAGCCATTCTAGCATGTATATAATAATGTCTTGTTCTAGTAAAATTTTCAATAATGTTGAACAACATTTCATAAGTTTTTTATACTTATATTTGAGAATTTTGGCTTTCTTTATGTTTTGAATAAAATGTATTTCTCATGTAAATGACTTGCAAATATTTTCTTCTACTCTATATTTATATTTTCACTTTCTGCTAAATTTGAAGAGAAGATCAATTTTTCTTTTTTACAAATTCTAGGTTATTTTTCTATTTTAATTGATCTTGTTTTAGGTGTCATATTAAAAAAAAAATGCCAAACTGAGGTCACAAATGTTCTGCCCTCCATTTTTTCCTAGAAATTTTGTAATTTAAATTCTACATTGATTTCAATGATCTATATTTAGATAAAAGTTTTACATCCTGTTTGAGGTTTGAATCAAAGTTAATATTGCTCGCCTACTGACTCTCAATGGTAGACTTCTTTGTGAAAAGATCATTCCTTCTTTGTGATTTTCCTTTGCACTTTTGTTGAAATTCAGTTTTCTCTATATTGGTCTGTCTTGGAACTGTCCACTGATCTACTTTTCTATCATTACACCAATATCACTTTGCTTGACTCTTAGAATTGTAAAAGCAAGTAGCATTAATCTTTATGTATCCTTTCATTTCACAGATACATATATACACACATGTACATTTGGTATATGAAGTCAGTTCTCTGGTGAGTTTAGGAAAAGTTACTCTATTGCAGTTCATCCAGTTCTCTCCTTTTTTCATGTATAAGGAATACTTTTATCTATCCTCTGCATCTCCAAGCTGAAACTGAAACTTTCCAGGTTTCATTTTGATTCCCTGATATATGAAAAAATATTCATGATAAGTTTGTACATGTGTTATGTATAAAACATAAAAATTTATAAATCTACCACCTAACCTAATGATTAGAAATTGTCCATATCCTCACATGTAGGAAAGGGATAGGACAGGAATGAAACCCAAAAATGAATAGAATAATACTCATCTTTCTCTGAGAGGGGTTAATAACATCAATAGTTTGCAGCTGCAAAGGTCTGGATTCAAATACGGTATTTGGAATAGCAAATAAATTGGACATAATTATATCGGAGCTGGCCAATGGTCAGTGTTGCTGAAAGGTCTTCATTTTGTCACGTTTGTGCCAAAATACCTAAGGTTTAAGAAGCTGAATCCTGTTTTAACTTTATCGACCCAATCAACAGTCAATAAGCTTGGAAAAGCAACAAAATTTGAGAGATACCAAGATTCTTTGTGATAGTTCAGTAGCATACATCTTCCTGAAGAGAATTAGTGTCTTCAGTAACTATGTTACTCTCTACACTATCTGCTAAATTTGAAGAGAAGATCAATTTTTCTTTTTTACAAATTCTAGGTTATTTTTCTATTTTAATTGATCTTGTTTTAGGTGTCATATTAAAAAAAAAATGCCAAACTGAGGTCACAAATGTTCTGCCCTCCATTTTTTCCTAGAAATTTTGTAATTTAAATTCTACATTGATTTCAATGATCTATATTTAGATAAAAGTTTTACATCCTGTTTGAGGTTTGAATCAAAGTTAATATTGCTCGCCTACTGACTCTCAATGGTAGACTTCTTTGTGAAAAGATCATTCCTTCTTTGTGATTTTCCTTTGCACTTTTGTTGAAATTCAGTTTTCTCTATATTGGTCTGTCTTGGAACTGTCCACTGATCTACTTTTCTATCATTACACCAATATCACTTTGCTTGACTCTTAGAATTGTAAAAGCAAGTAGCATTAATCTTTATGTATCCTTTCATTTCACAGATACATATATACACACATGTACATTTGGTATATGAAGTCAGTTCTCTGGTGAGTTTAGGAAAAGTTACTCTATTGCAGTTCATCCAGTTCTCTCCTTTTTTCATGTATAAGGAATACTTTTATCTATCCTCTGCATCTCCAAGCTGAAACTGAAACTTTCCAGGTTTCATTTTGATTCCCTGATATATGAAAAAATATTCATGATAAGTTTGTACATGTGTTATGTATAAAACATAAAAATTTATAAATCTACCACCTAACCTAATGATTAGAAATTGTCCATATCCTCACATGTAGGAAAGGGATAGGACAGGAATGAAACCCAAAAATGAATAGAATAATACTCATCTTTCTCTGAGAGGGGTTAATAACATCAATAGTTTGCAGCTGCAAAGGTCTGGATTCAAATACGGTATTTGGAATAGCAAATAAATTGGACATAATTATATCGGAGCTGGCCAATGGTCAGTGTTGCTGAAAGGTCTTCATTTTGTCACGTTTGTGCCAAAATACCTAAGGTTTAAGAAGCTGAATCCTGTTTTAACTTTATCGACCCAATCAACAGTCAATAAGCTTGGAAAAGCAACAAAATTTGAGAGATACCAAGATTCTTTGTGATAGTTCAGTAGCATACATCTTCCTGAAGAGAATTAGTGTCTTCAGTAACTATGTTACTCTCTACACTATCTCATTATGTGAAATTGTACCCTGTATGCAATATACAATTGGTATAGTATACCAGCTTTTTATTAGGCTTTTTTTTCTCTTCAGCTTAATTTTTAAGTGATATAATTTTGTCTAGTCTGTTAAATAAATAATTCCCTAATTTACAATCTTATTGATTAATAAATCATTTCACCCTGATTAGCAAAGTACTACCTACTTTCAAGGAAAAAGAAAAAACAAGCCATTTTATTTCCATTCAAAATCTCTGGAAAAGTAACATGACTCCTCTCTTAGCTTCCTTCCCATTATATTAGTACATTTTATTTTCTCTAATAGGCTACAGAAACCAGTAATATGATAGGAAGTCATTAATACAATATAATCACAGCAGAAGATCAAGCTCATCTCTTTCTCTTTGCATTGTCAAGTGTTGCAGTATTTTATTTTATAATGTGATGACCAGAATTGATCATGGTAATCTAAGTGTGGATCTGACTAATGCATTGTATAATCAAAGATTTCCTTTTAGATTATGATTTCATTTACATTTCATAGCTTGCCCTATGTCACAGTCATATCTAGCAGAATTGCCTCACTAGGATATTACTCCAGAAGGAAATCAGGTAATGGGGCTACTGTGTTCATTACATGGTACAGCCCTTTACTTGCTTAGGCCTCAGTTTCTTAGTGGCTGCCACAAACTCATGTCCTACAGGGTTGGGACAAACAATGGAAATGATTAAGCAGCAGCACATAGGATTTGAAAAGAGGTCTGAAAATTGACCAACAATCCCATCAAGAAGATCAGTGGTCCCTAAGATCCAGGTAATTGCCTATATGCATGAATGCAGGCCCACCTTTTGGGCAGCAGGAGGGGAGGGAATCCACATCTCAATAACCCTGAGAGATGAGATGCTTTATAGATAGAAAATCTTTCATTTTTTAAATGTGGAAACTCTTTCAAAACCTTGTAACACAAGGGGCAACAGAACAAACAAAACAGACTGCAGACAAAAAGCTTAACCTGAACGATTTTTTTGTGCTGACCTTGTTAGGTGGCCTCTAGGGTTCCTTCCATCTCTATTACTTTGTGTTTAGAGATTGTGAATCAGTATGTTTTTAAGAGGAATCAACTAAATTAATTGCTTAGTCTGAGACCATTGACAGAAGCAGTAGCAAGCTTATCCAAAAGTATTAATTGTCAAATTTACATTCAGCGTCCTTGAAAAGTTAAGAGACATAGTCTGTCCTTTCAGGTACATACAAATTATTCATTGGTTCAACAAATATTTACTGAGAAAACTATGTTCAGTATTTATCACACATGAAATACTACTTCATCATCTACCATATCTGCCTCATTCATATCCCCAAAAAGCTTCTCAGAAGAATACCACAAGATGGTTTGACTTAGAGTCCCAGCCCAGTCTGGGGCAGGCAGAGTTTACTCTTTCTCACTCTGTTTCTTGACAAAGGAGGGACAGGCACATTGCTGCCCAGTTGCAGTGGATGAATAATGAACTCCTTTAACACCCTCCCCTCCAAGAATGCAGGTAGACCAGAAAGTCTAGTAGAATCACACTGCTGGTGTTTACAATTTGACATTTCTATTCTCTAGCTGTGTGACCTTGGGGAAGTTATTTCATCTCTTATGTCTCAGTTTCCTCATCTTTGAAAAAGTTGAACTATTAATTGAATTAACAAGGTCACCTGAGAATTCAATGTATTAAAAATTGTGAAATGTTTAGACCATACATGACCCAGAGTCAACTCTGAGTAAATGCTCAGAAATAATAATAGAAGCTATTCTCAAGTGAGAAAGAGAAGTAACCCTAACAGGTAAAGGGGAATTTAGAAACCTGTCAGTATTCACACAGTAAATGAATGGCCAATCTGAGTTAAACCAGGCTGTCTGACGGCAAAGTCCAGACCTTCAATCAGCCTGCTCTCCTGTTTCCCAGTCTTCTCCTGCTTTCCCAAAACAAAGGGAAAAACAGCATTGCAGTATAAAAGATAGCATCAGTGACATTTTTAAATGTGGAAACTCTTTCAAAACCTTGTAACACAAGGGGCAACAGAACAAACAAAACAGACTGCAGACAAAAAGCTTAACCTGAACGATTTTTTTGTGCTGACCTTGTTAGGTGGCCTCTAGGGTTCCTTCCATCTCTATTACTTTGTGTTTAGAGATTGTGAATCAGTATGTTTTTAAGAGGAATCAACTAAATTAATTGCTTAGTCTGAGACCATTGACAGAAGCAGTAGCAAGCTTATCCAAAAGTATTAATTGTCAAATTTACATTCAGCGTCCTTGAAAAGTTAAGAGACATAGTCTGTCCTTTCAGGTACATACAAATTATTCATTGGTTCAACAAATATTTACTGAGAAAACTATGTTCAGTATTTATCACACATGAAATACTACTTCATCATCTACCATATCTGCCTCATTCATATCCCCAAAAAGCTTCTCAGAAGAATACCACAAGATGGTTTGACTTAGAGTCCCAGCCCAGTCTGGGGCAGGCAGAGTTTACTCTTTCTCACTCTGTTTCTTGACAAAGGAGGGACAGGCACATTGCTGCCCAGTTGCAGTGGATGAATAATGAACTCCTTTAACACCCTCCCCTCCAAGAATGCAGGTAGACCAGAAAGTCTAGTAGAATCACACTGCTGGTGTTTACAATTTGACATTTCTATTCTCTAGCTGTGTGACCTTGGGGAAGTTATTTCATCTCTTATGTCTCAGTTTCCTCATCTTTGAAAAAGTTGAACTATTAATTGAATTAACAAGGTCACCTGAGAATTCAATGTATTAAAAATTGTGAAATGTTTAGACCATACATGACCCAGAGTCAACTCTGAGTAAATGCTCAGAAATAATAATAGAAGCTATTCTCAAGTGAGAAAGAGAAGTAACCCTAACAGGTAAAGGGGAATTTAGAAACCTGTCAGTATTCACACAGTAAATGAATGGCCAATCTGAGTTAAACCAGGCTGTCTGACGGCAAAGTCCAGACCTTCAATCAGCCTGCTCTCCTGTTTCCCAGTCTTCTCCTGCTTTCCCAAAACAAAGGGAAAAACAGCATTGCAGTATAAAAGATAGCATCAGTGACATTCCATATATCTTAAATTAGTAATAATGGGCAGTGTGTTTTAATTCCCACTCTGTAGCCCTTGCTAAATAAAAACTTTTCATGATTTCCCTCCCCAGCTGTTTCAATAAAATGCTTGAAAATTTGTTTTGCTTTGTTGCAGATAATATGCTTACTAAGAGGCATTGTTTTCTTTATGGGGCCAGAGCTCCTTCTAAATGTTCAATGCCTTTCTGATTTTATGACTCAGAATTGTTGATTGTTGACTCCTAACTCTTCTTTCCCACTTTCCAGGTCGCACCTCCTGCCTTCCAGCTTCCACTGCATTTATTCTCAAAGAGGCTAACTTGGATTCCTGAGACAGAAAATGCTTACAGTAACCTGTAGTCAACTTGCTTGTAATTCCTGTTCACACTCCCCAATGGCCTTTGTTTCAGCCTTATAATTTTTGCATGATAAAATGATTTCCTTCAGAAACTCTGAATAGCCCCAATGTAAGCCGATGATGGAAGTGACCCAAGATTTTGGTTTTGCAGAAGGAAGAGGAAACTCCTGAACAGCTGGAAATAAATGCATAAACATTTCTCTTCAGTTGGTTCTGGATTTCATAGGAAAGAAAAGTGAAGCCAAGAGGAATGGGAGAAACTGGAAATAGGGGAGAAATTTTGGGTTGGGTTTGGTTGGATTCATTCAGGTGAAGCACTGTTAAAGTGAGGGTCAAGTGATAAAAGAGAAAGTTTGAGGGTTGTGACCAGGACCTAGAGTTTTACACTGTGAGAACACTGAGGAAGAGCTATTCAGAGCATAATGTTCCAGGTGTAGATGTGGGAGTGGCTTTCTAAAGAAGTCCCTGCCATTTTCCCTTTCACACTTTCAGGGCAAGTCCTGCCCAAGGCTGCAGGGTCAATATTTCTTTACTAATTAGCTCTAACTATTCATTCATGTTGTGTTTTTCCCTCTCCTTTTACACTTGGGATTTTAAATTTTGTCTAACCACATTTTCAGGGTGGGAACAGTCTCTCTTACTTTAAACCAGGCTCTAAAATCCAAGCTTTCCCAAAACAAAGGGAAAAACAGCATTGCAGTATAAAAGATAGCATCAGTGACATTCCATATATCTTAAATTAGTAATAATGGGCAGTGTGTTTTAATTCCCACTCTGTAGCCCTTGCTAAATAAAAACTTTTCATGATTTCCCTCCCCAGCTGTTTCAATAAAATGCTTGAAAATTTGTTTTGCTTTGTTGCAGATAATATGCTTACTAAGAGGCATTGTTTTCTTTATGGGGCCAGAGCTCCTTCTAAATGTTCAATGCCTTTCTGATTTTATGACTCAGAATTGTTGATTGTTGACTCCTAACTCTTCTTTCCCACTTTCCAGGTCGCACCTCCTGCCTTCCAGCTTCCACTGCATTTATTCTCAAAGAGGCTAACTTGGATTCCTGAGACAGAAAATGCTTACAGTAACCTGTAGTCAACTTGCTTGTAATTCCTGTTCACACTCCCCAATGGCCTTTGTTTCAGCCTTATAATTTTTGCATGATAAAATGATTTCCTTCAGAAACTCTGAATAGCCCCAATGTAAGCCGATGATGGAAGTGACCCAAGATTTTGGTTTTGCAGAAGGAAGAGGAAACTCCTGAACAGCTGGAAATAAATGCATAAACATTTCTCTTCAGTTGGTTCTGGATTTCATAGGAAAGAAAAGTGAAGCCAAGAGGAATGGGAGAAACTGGAAATAGGGGAGAAATTTTGGGTTGGGTTTGGTTGGATTCATTCAGGTGAAGCACTGTTAAAGTGAGGGTCAAGTGATAAAAGAGAAAGTTTGAGGGTTGTGACCAGGACCTAGAGTTTTACACTGTGAGAACACTGAGGAAGAGCTATTCAGAGCATAATGTTCCAGGTGTAGATGTGGGAGTGGCTTTCTAAAGAAGTCCCTGCCATTTTCCCTTTCACACTTTCAGGGCAAGTCCTGCCCAAGGCTGCAGGGTCAATATTTCTTTACTAATTAGCTCTAACTATTCATTCATGTTGTGTTTTTCCCTCTCCTTTTACACTTGGGATTTTAAATTTTGTCTAACCACATTTTCAGGGTGGGAACAGTCTCTCTTACTTTATCATGTTGTTGTTTTTGAAACCAAATGCATTACTAATCTTTCTGATCACCTTCTCCCCAAGATTCTGATTCTCATGAATATCTCAGTATTATTCACAAGGCACGACCTACCCTAGCTCATCTAAAAAGACTGATTAGGCAGACATGTATCTCAGGTTATGAGCCTGTTGACTAAAAAGACAAACTTGAGAGTAGCTGGTTAAGTTTTATTTGGGACATAATTAGGACCACATTCCAGGAGACAGCACCTCAGATAGCTCTGAGAGACTGCTCCCAAAGAGGGAGCGGGAGAAAAGTCAATATATAAGATATTGATGAAGGGGGGTTTCAATACCATTGAACACTTACTTTGCAAAGGGAGATTTGGGTTATTCATGATGATCTGATGTCACCATGAAGGGCTTTTGTGTTTTTCTAGGTATGAAAGATGCAAGGTTTGAGATGATAAAATCTGTTCCTAAAAACATCTGCCTGTCTAAAGACCTGTCCCATCAGATCCTCTGAAACACAGAGTGCCTTACTGTACCCTGAACTCCTTCAGGAAGTGTTGAAAATCAACAGCTGTCAGAGCACAGGGCTTAGTCTCCACAATGGTGGATGGCAAATGCTCTTGTTGTTCAGTCATTGGCAATGTAATTGGTGAGTGCCAATCTGTAGTTGACAGGCCCTGGATTTCATGACATAAAAAGGGCTTGGAAGTCAAAGGCCTCCATTGGATCTACCACCTGGGTGTTTTAATCATTTACTCTAATAAAAGATATGGTATCAAGGAAGACTGTTTCCAAAGGAGCCAATTTCCAAAGTCTTCACTATGTGTGGATGAATACCTGAGATTTTTAAAGGATGTTATCTGGAGTCTTAAAAGAGAAATTATTTTACATATGAATAAAAGAATATTGTCCAGGCATGGCTCTAGGACTTGGTGATGCAGGAGAAAATGGAACACTCTCTATTAGGGGTTTGACCCATCGTGAGTGACATTTCCCAAGCCTTTGGACAAATGAAACTTAATCTCTAGGAATTTTTGGAGATTAGAGGTAGTGAGATGAGCTCATCACAGTAAAGAAATAAAAGAAATCAGTGTTCTGTGGTGATTCTCAGAACACAGAAATGTTTGCTTACAAAGCACAGAGATTTCAAGAGAGTAAGGTGAGAAAAGGTGAAAGGAGGAACCACAGAAAGTGGAAAGGTTTAAAGACACACAAAGAAAAATGGCAGTGTCAATAATATGAAGGGATAGAAACTCTACCTTAGTGACATAAAGAAGAGTAGGTTTGACTTGCCTCTGGATAGCAAACTAGCACCAGCTGAAGTTATAGAAGTGTAGTGATTTTTTTTTTTTTGACATTGTTTATCAACCTGCAGTTTACAAGAGTCTGATTTTTTTTTTGAGATGGGTGAGGTGGGGTAGGGAGGGAGGTGGTAGGTGGGTGGGCCACTTCTGTTGGTCTTTCATTTATCTATTTTCATCCATCTTTGTTCCTTGGCCTGTGTGGGCCTCCCATCGCGGTGACCTCTGTTGTCGCAGAGCACTGGCTCTGGGTGCATGCGCTCCAGAGCTCCGGCTCAGTAATTGGACACATTGGTCCAGACGTGGGATCTTCCCAGGCCAGGGATCAAACCAGCACCCCTTGTACTGCAAGGCAGTGTCCTTACCCACTGGACCACCAGGGAAACCCTAGAAGTGTAGTGATTTTTATGAGGTTAAATGATTACAGTATTTGCTTAGTAGTAGGACATAATTTTGCAAGGTCTTTCTACCTGGGGTCTGTACACAGAGCTCTCCATGTAAGGCAAGGTCAAGCTACTTGCCCCAGGATGAAATCCTAGTAGTGGGAAGAGGGAAAAAAGCTCAAATGTTCTCATAATGGAATGGAAAAGACCTGCAGCAGGTGTGGAAATCTACACTTGACTTGGGTTCTTTTCATAAATGGCCAACAAGAAGGGACAATCTTTGGATTCTAAATGCCTAGGAAAGAGTCACCCAGTCATCTCCACAGAAAGTGTCAAGTTTAGCAACAGGACCTGGAGCACTGTGCTAGCTTAAGGACAATAAGCCCAGAGTCCAGAGTAAGTTGTTCTCAGTGGTTGGGAAGCAGTTAGGGGCACCCACTATATACTTTACTTTTAAGAATCCTTGTGGGTCAAAAGGCACCAGACAAAAAGTACCTAAGTGATATCTTTCACATCCTCCCCCCTTATTCCCATTCTAAAACACCATGAGTAATTCTTGTCCCATTTTCAATGATATAAAATCCAAGTTCTGCTTTAAAAAAACAATAACAGAAAACAAACAACCAAACAAAAATCCAAACAGGCATTTAAGATTTCCCTGGACTGATATCAGAAAAAACTTACAATTTGTTTTTTGTTTCTTTGTGTGTGTGTGTGTGTGCGTGTGTGTGGTTTTTTTTTGACTGTTTGTCAATCTTTATCAATATGTTTTAACCCCTGAAGTGACACAATATTCTCATTTATCATTAGACAAATATTTTTATTTTTATGCAGTTTCAGATTTCCTTGGTTTGGGTAATATTAATCCCTCACCACCCTCTTACTAGTGAAACCTGCTAATCCTTCAAAGTCAAACTTAGATAGAGTCTTCTTTGCAAAATGTCTTGTATACTGAGTATGAATCAGTGATTCTCCATTCAAATTCTGTACCTCAACTGAATGTACCTCCTACAGACAGTAACAGTCCTGCTTTATGTTTCTCGTTGTCTCATTAGATTAAAAACCCTCCAAGGGAAAGATTGTGCTTTAATACCATGTTACTTTCCAGCACATCCATTTTAATACCTTCACTAAAGAGTATCCTTGATGAAATGTCGGTTGATTGAATATCCATTTCCAGTAGATAAAATAAGTATTTCCAAACCTTATAAACAGAATGGAGCCATGAAGAAACATTGTACAGAGATCAAGTAGCAATTTATCAATAATCCTCTCAGTGACTTCAATGAGTATATAACCTTTTCCAAACCAACCATAGAAACTTTCTCACTTTTCCTTGTTTAAGAAGAATCTTGAACAATAGATGTATAGATGTATTTCTTTCTAGACTGTAGCCAATACATGTAGGCTTTAGATGACTTGAGGACAGAGTTCTTCTTGAATTTCAGAGTGACAAAGGGAGATCTTTTTCTAGATTCTGGAATGTTTTGTAGGATGGAGGGAAAAGTCTGGCATCTAGCATCGCTGACCACAGATGCTGACAACTGAATGGTATGTAAACAGGCTGGAACCAGGAATCCCTCAATAACCACATCTCTGGGCAAACAGTTTCAATTGTCTGCAACCCTCTTTCGTTTGTAAAATGTGGATTTAAATGCCTGTGCTGAATTTAACACTTACATCAGCTGCCTCTAATTCACTACTTCAGAATCTCTCAGCTTCATCCATCTCTTTTCTCCATCCATTACTGTGGTGACCAGTTCTGCTGGCTCCCAGAAACTTCCTGCTGGTTCAGTCTGGCCACCCAACTTCAGTCCTGAGTCTCAGATCTTGGACATGGTGTCAGAAGTCATAGGAGTCCACCCAGCTTGCAGTCTAGGCATGCATTTCCCAGATGTTTAGGGAAATTAGGGTTACAACCCATGGGGTCAACTATGACCAATCAAACTCAAGGACTTGTAGAAAATTCTTCCTCATCTTTGATCCTAGAGAGTCGATCCTGAACTATGCCTTCATAAAACTGAACCAAACGTTATAAACATCCATGACCAGCTGGGAATGTGTCCTAAGAGTTGACTCTTTCTATCCATGTCTTATTTCTATTAGCTGCAATCCCTTGTTTCTGTTCTCTGGGTTTATACATCCCACACAACATCACACACATGCCTCTGCTTCAGGTTCTACTTTCTGGGGAACTTAGATTCAGTATTAACCTTGCTGTAACAACATGGACAGGAAAGCACAAAGAAAAATTTCCTGATGAAAAATGTAAGGTGATTACAATTTTGCTTTTCTCTAGGACGGTACACATAGAAAATATAAGTATGCAGTAATATCACCCTAAGATTTTAAAATGACAGTGGACTTAATTTGATGTGGAATCTTCTAGCAACACATGGGTGACTCAAAGGAATTTTCTTCATGATCACTGTGTTTCTGTTTGCTTTGGGATGCCGGCCAGGTCCTGTTGTGCAAAACTGCAAGGAATTACATGGCAGGGGTCGTAGTCAAAACAGCCAAATTCACACAAGGTGATGACATTGCTATGTCCCTCGGAAAGGTGCTAGAAGCTGGAAAAGAAGCACTCACAAGTGGAAAATAACCAAGAGGCTAAAGAAAGAGATGTTATTTTTGAACTTTTAAAGAGAACATTATAAATAGCAGAGAAAAAGGAAAAGCAGAAATTAAAAACAATAAAAACAAAAGCAAGTTGACAGCGGCCCTTTTAATATGACAATTTTGTGCTTTGAAAGCCCAGGTTTGTGGATGTAATAACTGAGTCCCCGCAAAATAGCCAAGGACCATGGGGTTGGAGCACTTAGTCACGATGGCATTTTAGGTTAAACAATCATTGACTCAGTGGTGAAAAATGAGATAAATTAAAATTATTTTCTTCACAATGGCCGAGGGGCTTGGCAAGTAATATATTGAAGAAATTTCCTGGACATAATAGGTTACATTAATTTTCAACTGCAAAACAATTTCTTCAGCATTATTTTTCAAGGAGAGAGAAAAGAAGAAGGGGGGTAAACTACCCTGTTACTTGTGCTATTTACTTCTGGGCTAAATGAGAAAACATGTTTCAAAGGGAAGATTAAGAAAGGCGTATCAAGACACAGAGCAAATCCTGACTATAAAGAATTCAAGCTAATTGGTTACCCATTTGCCCGTTCAAATGTGGTCAGTATTAATCCAAAAACAATAGAAACATAAGTGATGAAAATCATTTCATTACATTGGAAAGCAAGATGTTAAACTCTCCACCAGCTAAAAAGCACCTTTGTTTGGAATATGGAAAAAAAAGGGAGCAAATCTTTCCATCCAAACGTGCTTACTAGAAGAACATAGTGCCTGTGACTGGGGCCTCTTTGTCCCAGATGCTGAGTAAATAAGTGAGTTCCTAGACCTCTGAGTCTTATGACTCTCATATACTTCTCAGAGAATAAGGTAAATGGAGTTGTGTAAAGTGGTGGGAATTTGGTATTAGATAGGAGCAAAACCCTAAGATTTTAAAATGACAGTGGACTTAAGATGGCTTCTGACACGGGTCTCGGAAATGATCACTGTGTTTCTGTTTGCTTTGGGATGCCGGCCAGGTCCTGTTGTGCAAAACTGCAAGGAATTACATGGCAGGGGTCGTAGTCAAAACAGCCAAATTCACACAAGGTGATGACATTGCTATGTCCCTCGGAAAGGTGCTAGAAGCTGGAAAAGAAGCACTCACAAGTGGAAAATAACCAAGAGGCTAAAGAAAGAGATGTTATTTTTGAACTTTTAAAGAGAACATTATAAATAGCAGAGAAAAGGAAAAGCAGAAATTAAAAACAATAAAAACAAAAGCAAGTTGACAGCGGCCCTTTTAATATGACAATTTTGTGCTTTGAAAGCCCAGGTTTGTGGATGTAATAACTGAGTCCCCGCAAAATAGCCAAGGACCATGGGGTTGGAGCACTTAGTCACGATGGCATTTTAGGTTAAACAATCATTGACTCAGTGGTGAAAAATGAGATAAATTAAAATTATTTTCTTCACAATGGCCGAGGGGCTTGGCAAGTAATATATTGAAGAAATTTCCTGGACATAATAGGTTACATTAATTTTCAACTGCAAAACAATTTCTTCAGCATTATTTTTCAAGGAGAGAGAAAAGAAGAAGGGGGGTAAACTACCCTGTTACTTGTGCTATTTACTTCTGGGCTAAATGAGAAAACATGTTTCAAAGGGAAGATTAAGAAAGGCGTATCAAGACACAGAGCAAATCCTGACTATAAAGAATTCAAGCTAATTGGTTACCCATTTGCCCGTTCAAATGTGGTCAGTATTAATCCAAAAACAATAGAAACATAAGTGATGAAAATCATTTCATTACATTGGAAAGCAAGATGTTAAACTCTCCACCAGCTAAAAAGCACCTTTGTTTGGAATATGGAAAAAAAAGGGAGCAAATCTTTCCATCCAAACGTGCTTACTAGAAGAACATAGTGCCTGTGACTGGGGCCTCTTTGTCCCAGATGCTGAGTAAATAAGTGAGTTCCTAGACCTCTGAGTCTTATGACTCTCATATACTTCTCAGAGAATAAGGTAAATGGAGTTGTGTAAAGTGGTGGGAATTTGGTATTAGATAGGAGCAAAGGTCAGTATTCCTGTAATCAGCACACAAGCTTATGTATCCCCTGCTATCCTCAAGATCTGTCTTACTCAAATGGACCAAGACACTGTGGTCCTTTTCTCCCATGTCTTCTGTCTGACTTTTTCTTTGGAAAAAGTTTAATCAGAGAAGTAAATAAAAAATAAAAAGAATGAACATCAAAACTCTGTAAAACCTTTAGAATAAAGAATTTTTAAAAAGATAAGAAAAATAAAAAGAAAAGAAAACTGCATAAACAAAGGAAAACAGTCCAACAAGATTAAATGTAATAATTGTTTAGCTATTAAACATAGTCAAGAAGCTTTAGTTTCTTCTCTAGGGGTATAGATAATATTCTAAACCATATCCTGTGACCTGTCTTAGAGATACTGAAACCCACACCAAGTGGAAGATGCTCACTACATGGTTATAGAACCATAGCCGTGACATAAACTGACACAATTTCAAGAATTGCCCTCAATGAAATGGGAACAAATGACCCTGGAGCTGAAGACTAACTATACTTAAAATAACAAGATGACACTGTTCTGACCCCTGATGACCAATTTCAACATAGCGGTCAGAACTAACGGTGCTGCTTCTGCATGTAGCCCCCTCCCTCAGCCTATAGAATCTCTTACCCACTGGTGGTCAGGGGCAGGAAGTTGGCCTTTGGACAGGAGTCTTTCTACCACCCCACTAGCCCCAGATGCCAGAGTCCAAAATAAAGCAAACTTTCCTTTATACCAACATGGCCTCTTTATTGGCTTTTGAGCAGTGAAAAACCAGACCCCAATTTCAGTTCCATTACCATCCTCATATTATGGACCATCTAGCCTAGTGATGTCCCGGTAAATGTTTAGGAAGTGACTCTCCAAATGTAGTTCTCACATGCATTTTGTTGATATTTGAATTTCATAGAGGTGACTGGCGAACTTGCTGTAAAGGGCCAGACAGTATTTTAAGCTGTTCAGGGCACAGCCTCTGTTGTAACTACTCAGCTCTGCTAATGGAATATGAAAGCAGTTGTGGACAAGACATAAAGGAACACAGTGATGTTCTCATAAAGCCTCATGTAAGGATACTTCCAACTTACTGTAATTTTCATGTGCCATAAAATATTCCTTTTGCTTTTTTCTTTATCTTTAACCACTTAAAAAATACAGAAACCATTATTATTGGTAGGCTGTACCAAAAGCTTGGGAAACTTGATTTGACCTAGAGGCTATGGTTTGCCACCCTTGTTTCATAATTACAATTAAGTTGGACAGTGGTAAAACAGCTATATGTATGTTGTACATGCATGTGTTTGTCAGTGTGTTCTGAGCAACTTCTTTGCTTATATGATTATTTTCAGATACTAAAAGTGTTTCCTCAATTTTTTTTTGTTCTGTTCACAGTGTGATGGCTACAGATGTGACATACTTTTAGGTTGATTTTGTATTATTAATACTTCTGGGATATACATATGACTAATACGGAATTATACATATCTATAACAAGAAAACTCTGTAAAAAACAAAAAAAGAAAGAAATAGACACGTGAGAGAAAAAACAAACAAACAAACAGAAAAACACTTCTGTAACATTCTTGTGTTCTAACAATCAACAAAATAGCTTGAGTCCTGACTTGTAGCATTTGCCAGTTTTCATGGTACAAATATTACCATGATGGCCAATTTCAAGTTACTAACATGATATTGGTTGTGCTATGTTCATGCCTTTTATATAGAAACTACAAGAGCAAGGACTTCCCTTTATACCAACATGGCCTCTTTATTGGCTTTTGAGCAGTGGACCCCAATTTCAGTTCCATTACCATCCTCATATTATGGACCATCTAGCCTAGTGATGTCCCGGTAAATGTTTAGGAAGTGACTCTCCAAATGTAGTTCTCACATGCATTTTGTTGATATTTGAATTTCATAGAGGTGACTGGCGAACTTGCTGTAAAGGGCCAGACAGTATTTTAAGCTGTTCAGGGCACAGCCTCTGTTGTAACTACTCAGCTCTGCTAATGGAATATGAAAGCAGTTGTGGACAAGACATAAAGGAACACAGTGATGTTCTCATAAAGCCTCATGTAAGGATACTTCCAACTTACTGTAATTTTCATGTGCCATAAAATATTCCTTTTGCTTTTTTCTTTATCTTTAACCACTTAAAAAATACAGAAACCATTATTATTGGTAGGCTGTACCAAAAGCTTGGGAAACTTGATTTGACCTAGAGGCTATGGTTTGCCACCCTTGTTTCATAATTACAATTAAGTTGGACAGTGGTAAAACAGCTATATGTATGTTGTACATGCATGTGTTTGTCAGTGTGTTCTGAGCAACTTCTTTGCTTATATGATTATTTTCAGATACTAAAAGTGTTTCCTCAATTTTTTTTTGTTCTGTTCACAGTGTGATGGCTACAGATGTGACATACTTTTAGGTTGATTTTGTATTATTAATACTTCTGGGATATACATATGACTAATACGGAATTATACATATCTATAACAAGAAAACTCTGTAAAAAACAAAAAAAGAAAGAAATAGACACGTGAGAGAAAAAACAAACAAACAAACAGAAAAACACTTCTGTAACATTCTTGTGTTCTAACAATCAACAAAATAGCTTGAGTCCTGACTTGTAGCATTTGCCAGTTTTCATGGTACAAATATTACCATGATGGCCAATTTCAAGTTACTAACATGATATTGGTTGTGCTATGTTCATGCCTTTTATATAGAAACTACAAGAGCAAGGACTTCCCTATTTATAATCTTTGCTTCAAGGAAGGGTCTTGTATCAAAATAAGCACCCATTAGTTATTCAATTAAGGTGTTTATGGAGCAGTGTGTCCATGGGTAACTCCACTTGGCTTTCAAGCCAAACTTCCTTTAGCTAAACTTTTAATAATATAATAAATACACTACTTAAAGATTACAAAGATGTAGGTATGTATATGATTGCAAATATATATGTGTTTATATAGGGCTTCCCTCATGGCTTAGATGGTAAAAAATCTGCCTGCAATGTGGGAGACCCAGGTTTGATCACTAGGTAGGGAAGATCCAGGCAGAGGGAATGAGTACCCACTCCAGTAGTCTTGCCTGGAGAACCTATGGACAGAGGCACCTGGTGGGCTACAGTCCATGGGGTTGGATATGACTGAGTGATTAACACTACTATTACTATATTTTTATATATTATTGCTTTTTTTGAAAAATCACCTATATTGCTACTACTTTTAGAATTTTATGAAGTAAGAAATGAAAAAAAAAGTTTACTTCATTACATTTAATCTCCCCCTGAAATATACCATTATTAACAATATAAGGAGTGTTGTTTATGATTTTATTTCTCTCTCAATTACTTTCTCTACTTTCTTACTGTCGCCCCCTTAGCCCCTGTTCCTCACCCCATCTCTAGAGTCCTCACTGTCTCTACTACACCTTGGTGAGCATAGACACCCCCCTTGTTCTGAGTCCTATCCCACTCTCCCCTATAAATCCATGCCTCAGGTATCCCTCTTGAGTTCTCAACACTGAGCAGACTCAGGGCCCATATTTTCAAGCTGACATAAAGTTGACATTTGCTTTAGTGGGTTCTTTCATTCCCTTGGACTTTATTTGATCAGTACCCACACCCTGCATTCTTAGTCTTTTTGCACAATGACCCTGTAACTGGCATCCACAGCCACAAAACCATTTAGATTTCCTGGAAACGAATTGCCTTCCAAAACTCCAGTGGCATGAAGCTGATGTGGATATTGATTTCTCGTTTGCTAGTGGCTAGTAATGAGGAACTCAGAATGAGCACAGGCCAGTGGAGAGAGTGCCTCTTCTGTGAACTGCTGGCCAGCAGGCAGTCCTCCTCAGCTGCTGCCACTGCTGGGCCTCCTTTCCCATCCTGTATCCTCCCTGCAGACCACCAGGGCTGGGGCGGATGACTGACACTGTGCCCGAAGCACGGCTCACCAGCACCCAGTGCCACACAACAAAACTCTCCTGTCCTTTGCAGAGACCCTGGAGATGCAGCATTCCCCAGCTGGGTTCCTGTGGCAGATTTTTTGGAACAAAATTGCACACAGTGTCACAGTGTCTGTCTGCAGGAAAAGAACTGTCTCAGACAAGCATTACCAGACCCCTAGCCTTCCAGACACCCAATTAATCATTTTTTATTTTTTTAGAAAAAGCTCCTTGCACAAAGCAGGAGTACTATGGCTGGCCATCTTTTATCCCCTGGCTGACTTAGTTTTTCAGTTCTAGAGGTAAAGACCTGGAAGTCCAGTACCTCATCCCTGATCCTGGGCTCCAGATAAATACATCTGACATACTGACACTTCTCTCCAAAAGCCTGATGGTTCCCCAGGACAAATGGTGAGTAGTAATAGTATGGCTGTTTTAAATGTATACCAATGCTACTACCTGATATGAAAGAGATAAACCCCATCTGTAGACAATTTTCCTGATGCTAGTAACTTACCTATTATAAGAAAAACTCTCCTCACTTTTTCACTTAGATGCTGCCTTCTCAGGAGACTTACTGTGTCCACTCTATTTGGGATTGCTTTGAACACAGTTTATGCTTACTGCAGACCTTCATTTCTCTTTTTCTTCTCATATCACTCCTAACACACTACCTCACTCATTTTTAGTTTCCTCTTGGTAGAACCTAAGGTCCTTTAGGAAGGAATTTATGTTTGTTTTACTCAATCATGTTTTTCTATTGTCTGGAAGAGTGCCCAGCACATCTGAAAAGTGTAATAAGTATTTGCTGGATGAATGTAACAATATCAGAGCAGCCATGAACTTTCCACATGTGTGTTCGCTCTCCATCTATGTGAAGTTCTCCAATCTCCTCTCCTCCTTCCTCAAATCTTTCCTCTTTACCTCTTTCTCCCTCCCCCGCCCCCTGAGAAAAATATAATGAACACCTCCTGGTTCTTCAGCCCCAGTGCAAGGTTTGAAACATTCAGTCGTGTAGGCTGTGAATGATTGATAAGTCACTGCTCCAAGAATCCAAGTGAAAAAAGAAAAACGAAAAATGTTTAAGCAGGGTAAAATATGCATAACATAAAACTTACTGTTTTTTTAAAATTCGCATGGAGATGCAGCATTCCCCAGCTGGGTTCCTGTGGCAGATTTTTTGGAACAAAATTGCACACAGTGTCACAGTGTCTGTCTGCAGGAAAAGAACTGTCTCAGACAAGCATTACCAGACCCCTAGCCTTCCAGACACCCAATTAATCATTTTTTATTTTTTTAGAAAAAGCTCCTTGCACAAAGCAGGAGTACTATGGCTGGCCATCTTTTATCCCCTGGCTGACTTAGTTTTTCAGTTCTAGAGGTAAAGACCTGGAAGTCCAGTACCTCATCCCTGATCCTGGGCTCCAGATAAATACATCTGACATACTGACACTTCTCTCCAAAAGCCTGATGGTTCCCCAGGACAAATGGTGAGTAGTAATAGTATGGCTGTTTTAAATGTATACCAATGCTACTACCTGATATGAAAGAGATAAACCCCATCTGTAGACAATTTTCCTGATGCTAGTAACTTACCTATTATAAGAAAAACTCTCCTCACTTTTCGCTTAGATGCTGCCTTCTCAGGAGACTTACTGTGTCCACTCTATTTGGGATTGCTTTGAACACAGTTTATGCTTACTGCAGACCTTCATTTCTCTTTTTCTTCTCATATCACTCCTAACACACTACCTCACTCATTTTTAGTTTCCTCTTGGTAGAACCTAAGGTCCTTTAGGAAGGAATTTATGTTTGTTTTACTCAATCATGTTTTTCTATTGTCTGGAAGAGTGCCCAGCACATCTGAAAAGTGTAATAAGTATTTGCTGGATGAATGTAACAATATCAGAGCAGCCATGAACTTTCCACATGTGTGTTCGCTCTCCATCTATGTGAAGTTCTCCAATCTCCTCTCCTCCTTCCTCAAATCTTTCCTCTTTACCTCTTTCTCCCTCCCCCGCCCCCTGAGAAAAATATAATGAACACCTCCTGGTTCTTCAGCCCCAGTGCAAGGTTTGAAACATTCAGTCGTGTAGGCTGTGAATGATTGATAAGTCACTGCTCCAAGAATCCAAGTGAAAAAAGAAAAACGAAAAATGTTTAAGCAGGGTAAAATATGCATAACATAAAACTTACTGTCTTAAGCATTTTCTTTACCTGACAAATAAAATTGCGAGACATTCAAAGTGTACATTGGGATGACCCAATACACATGCTAATCCACTGTGAAAGGATTCCACTCATCCACTTAATTAACACATCTGTGAGGAATCCCTTAATGCACAGGTGCATCACATCATCATGATGCACACCCTAAATATCTCACAACCCTACTCATCAACCACATATACATACATACATGAGGGTGAAAACTTTTAAATTTCACTCTCTTAGCAAGTTTCAGTTATTCAGGATAGGGTTGTCAACTATATTCATCATATTTAATATTAATTCCTTCCACATCCTGTAGATGAAAAATTTTTCCTTTTACTACTTTCCATTTCCCCAACTCCTCAGCCCCTGGTGACCACTATTCTATCTCTTCCTTATGGAAATGTGAACTTGCAATTATTCCCTTTACTCCTTTTTTATAGACGTAACACATCCTTAAATAGCATTTATTTTAAAATATTGATAAGGCTTATAATTGGGTATATAATTTGTGATTGATTAGCTGATTTTACTTTTGTTCATGTTTTTGTTTTTTATTTTCTATAGGAATTAGTATTTCTTTTATAATACTTTCATAATATAAAATTATTTTTATAAAAGCATTTTGGAAAACTATTAAAGCTTCAAGTTATCAGAGAAAATAATGCACACTCAAATAGAGCAGTTATAGAGAGTTGGATCTTTTTCTATCCAAAAAATATATGATCTCTTCACCCACTTTTCTCACTCACCCTTATCTTCTTGCCTCTGGCAGCCCTCAGTCCATTCTCACTATCTACGAGATTTTCATTTTTCTATGTTGGTTATATTTTATTTTACAGATTCCACATTGGAATAGACCATACAGTATTTGCCTTTTGCTGTTTGACTTATTTCATTTTGCATAATGTTCTTGAGATCTAGTCGCTCTCATCATTCCTTCCTCAAATCTTTCCTCTTTACCTCTTTCTCCCTCCCCCCCCCTAATAAAAATATAATAAACACCTCCTGGTTCTTCAGCCCCAGTGCAAGGTTTGAAACATTCAGTCGTGTAGGCTGTGAATGATTGATAAGTCACTGCTCCAAGAATCCAAGTGAAAAAAGAAAAACGAAAAATGTTTAAGCAGGGTAAAATATGCATAACATAAAACTTACTGTCTTAAGCATTTTCTTTACCTGACAAATAAAATTGCGAGACATTCAAAGTGTACATTGGGATGACCCAATACACATGCTAATCCACTGTGAAAGGATTCCACTCATCCACTTAATTAACACATCTGTGAGGAATCCCTTAATGCACAGGTGCATCACATCATCATGATGCACACCCTAAATATCTCACAACCCTACTCATCAACCACATATACATACATACATGAGGGTGAAAACTTTTAAATTTCACTCTCTTAGCAAGTTTCAGTTATTCAGGATAGGGTTGTCAACTATATTCATCATATTTAATATTAATTCCTTCCACATCCTGTAGATGAAAAATTTTTCCCTTTTACTACTTTCCATTTCCCCAACTCCTCAGCCCCTGGTGACCACTATTCTATCTCTTCCTTATGGAAATGTGAACTTGCAATTATTCCCTTTACTCCTTTTTTATAGACGTAACACATCCTTAAATAGCATTTATTTTAAAATATTGATAAGGCTTATAATTGGGTATATAATTTGTGATTGATTAGCTGATTTTACTTTTGTTCATGTTTTTGTTTTTTATTTTCTATAGGAATTAGTATTTCTTTTATAATACTTTCATAATATAAAATTATTTTTATAAAAGCATTTTGGAAAACTATTAAAGCTTCAAGTTATCAGAGAAAATAATGCACACTCAAATAGAGCAGTTATAGAGAGTTGGATCTTTTTCTATCCAAAAAATATATGATCTCTTCACCCACTTTTCTCACTCACCCTTATCTTCTTGCCTCTGGCAGCCCTCAGTCCATTCTCACTATCTACGAGATTTTCATTTTTCTATGTTGGTTATATTTTATTTTACAGATTCCACATTGGAATAGACCATACAGTATTTGCCTTTTGCTGTTTGACTTATTTCATTTTGCATAATGTTCTTGAGATCTAGTCGCATTATCACACATAGCAAATGGCAAGATTTCACTCTTTTCATGGCTCAGTTATATAATTATATATATATGTGTGTGTGTATATATATATATGTATAAACACCCATATATATATATATATGTATATATATATGTATTTCTCACATTTTTGCTACCTATTTCTCCATTAATGGAAACTAGGTAGCTTCCATATCTTGACTATTATAATGTTGCAATAAACACTGAAGTGACTATGTGTTTTTAAGTTCGTACTTTCATTTTTTCTGAAAATATACCCAAAATTTTAGAATTGGATCATATGGTCATTTTATTTTTAATATTTCGAGGAACTTTGATATTGTTTTCCATAGTGCCTGAATCAATTTACATTCCCACCAATAGGGCACAATGGTTCCCTTTTTTCCACATCCTCACAAAAGCATGTTATTATCTGACTTTTGTTTTCTTTTGACCGCTTCTATTGGTCTTTCATGTATCTATTTTTATCCATCTGTGTTCTTTGGCCTGTGTGGGCTTCTGACTGCAGTGGCCTCACTTGTTGCAGAGCACAGGCTCTGGGCACATGTGCTCCAGAGTTCTGACTCGGTAGTTGGACACATCTGTCCAGCTGCTCCACAGCATGTGAGATCTTCCCAGGCAAGGGATGGAACCAGTGCCCCTTGCACTGCAAGGCGGTGTCCTTACCCACTGGACCACCAGCAAAGGCCTATCTGGCTTTTTAATAAGCATTGTGATGGTATGAGGTGATACAACATTTTGATTTTGATTTGCATTTCCCAGATGATTAGTGGTTCTGAACATCTATTCATGTACCTATTGCCCACCTATATGTCTTTTTGGAAAAAAGAATAAATTCGGATCTGCTGCCTATCTTTTGTTGTTATTGCTGCTGTTGTTGCATGCTTTTCTTTCTTTCATTCTTTTCCTATTGAGTTATAAAACTTTTAAATTCTTTCTTATTTTTATTTATTTATTTACAGCATTTTGTTGTTTACTTCCACAGCTCAACCTGAATCAGTCATAGTTATACATATGCTTCCTGCCTCTTGAACTCCTCCCATTTTACATAATGTTCTTGAGATCTAGTCGCATTATCACACATAGCAAATGGCAAGATTTCACTCTTTTCATGGCTCAGTTATATAATTATATATATATGTGTGTGTGTATATATATATATGTATAAACACCCATATATATATATATATGTATATATATATGTATTTCTCACATTTTTGCTACCTATTTCTCCATTAATGGAAACTAGGTAGCTTCCATATCTTGACTATTATAATGTTGCAATAAACACTGAAGTGACTATGTGTTTTTAAGTTCGTACTTTCATTTTTTCTGAAAATATACCCAAAATTTTAGAATTGGATCATATGGTCATTTTATTTTTAATATTTCGAGGAACTTTGATATTGTTTTCCATAGTGCCTGAATCAATTTACATTCCCACCAATAGGGCACAATGGTTCCCTTTTTTCCACATCCTCACAAAAGCATGTTATTATCTGACTTTTGTTTTCTTTTGACCGCTTCTATTGGTCTTTCATGTATCTATTTTTATCCATCTGTGTTCTTTGGCCTGTGTGGGCTTCTGACTGCAGTGGCCTCACTTGTTGCAGAGCACAGGCTCTGGGCACATGTGCTCCAGAGTTCTGACTCGGTAGTTGGACACATCTGTCCAGCTGCTCCACAGCATGTGAGATCTTCCCAGGCAAGGGATGGAACCAGTGCCCCTTGCACTGCAAGGCGGTGTCCTTACCCACTGGACCACCAGCAAAGGCCTATCTGGCTTTTTAATAAGCATTGTGATGGTATGAGGTGATACAACATTTTGATTTTGATTTGCATTTCCCAGATGATTAGTGGTTCTGAACATCTATTCATGTACCTATTGCCCACCTATATGTCTTTTTGGAAAAAAGAATAAATTCGGATCTGCTGCCTATCTTTTGTTGTTATTGCTGCTGTTGTTGCATGCTTTTCTTTCTTTCATTCTTTTCCTATTGAGTTATAAAACTTTTAAATTCTTTCTTATTTTTATTTATTTATTTACAGCATTTTGTTGTTTACTTCCACAGCTCAACCTGAATCAGTCATAGTTATACATATGCTTCCTGCCTCTTGAACTTCCTGCCCATCTCCCTCTCTATCTCAGCCCTCTAGGTTATTATAGAGCCCCGTTTGAGTTTAATTAGTCTTACAGCAGATTCCGACTAGTTATCTATTTTACATATGGTAATGCAAGTTTTCATGTCACTCTTTCCATACATCTTGCCCATTCTTCCCTCCCCTCAATGTCCATAAGTCAGTTTTCTATGTCTGTTTCTCCATTGTTTCTCTGCTTATGCATTTATCAGTATCATCTTTCTAGATTCCATATATATGTATTAGTAAACAATACTTATCTTTCTCGTTCTGACTTACTTCACTTTTTGTAATAGGTTCTGCAATATATTGATTCTTCCAACCCAGCAACATGGAGTGCCTTATAATTTTCTGTGTTCTGTTTGTTTGTCTCCTTAGGTAGGTTTATTCCAAGATTTTTTTTTTTTTTTTCTTTCCAATGCTCAATGAGATTGCTTCCTTGATTTCTCTTTCTTTTTTTTCAAGTTTTTTTTTTTTTTTTTTTTGGTGGGTGTGGGTGGGGAGGGGATGAACAGGCCACTTCTATTGATCTTTTCATTTATCTATTTTCATCCATCTTTGTTCTTTGGCCCGTGTGGGCCTCCCATCGCAGTGGCCTCTGTTGTTGCAGAGCACCGGCTTTGGGCAGATGTGCTCCAGAGCTCCGGCTCAGTAATTGGACACATCGTCCAGCCACTCTGCAGCACATGGAATCCTCCCAGGCCAGGGACCGAACTGGTGCCCCTTGCATTGCAAGACGTTGTCCTTACCCACTGAACCACCAGGGGAAACCCTTGATTTTTCTTTCTTATTTTTTGTTGTTAGTGTATATGGATGTATGTAATTTCTATGTATTGATTTTGTATCCCGTGACTTTACTAAATTTGCTGATTAGATCCAGTAACTTTTTGATAGTATTTTAGGCTACAAACTGTGAGAGTTTTGCTTCTTCTTTTCCAATCTGGATTCCTTTTATTCCTTTTTCTTCTCTAATTCTGTACCTAAAAAGTCCAAGGCTATTTTGAATAATAATGGTGAGAGTGGACACCTGATCTTACTCCTGATCTTAGAGGGAATGCTTCCAGTTTTTCATCATTGAGAATAATGTTTGCTGTGGGCTTATCATATATGGTTTTTACTATATTGAGGTCAGTTCTTTCTTTGCCCATTTTTTGCAGAGTTTTGTGCTAAATGTCTCATTTATCTCAGCCCTCTATTTGAGCCCGTTTGAGTTTAATTAGTCTTACAGCAGATTCCGACTAGTTATCTATTTTACATATGGTAATGCAAGTTTTCATGTCACTCTTTCCATACATCTTGCCCATTCTTCCCTCCCCTCAATGTCCATAAGTCAGTTTTCTATGTCTGTTTCTCCATTGTTTCTCTGCTTATGCATTTATCAGTATCATCTTTCTAGATTCCATATATATGTATTAGTAAACAATACTTATCTTTCTCGTTCTGACTTACTTCACTTTTTGTAATAGGTTCTGCAATATATTGATTCTTCCAACCCAGCAACATGGAGTGCCTTATAATTTTCTGTGTTCTGTTTGTTTGTCTCCTTAGGTAGGTTTATTCCAAGATTTTTTTTTTTTTTTTCTTTCCAATGCTCAATGAGATTGCTTCCTTGATTTCTCTTTCTTTTTTTTCAAGTTTTTTTTTTTTTTTTTTTTGGTGGGTGTGGGTGGGGAGGGGATGAACAGGCCACTTCTATTGATCTTTTCATTTATCTATTTTCATCCATCTTTGTTCTTTGGCCCGTGTGGGCCTCCCATCGCAGTGGCCTCTGTTGTTGCAGAGCACCGGCTTTGGGCAGATGTGCTCCAGAGCTCCGGCTCAGTAATTGGACACATCGTCCAGCCACTCTGCAGCACATGGAATCCTCCCAGGCCAGGGACCGAACTGGTGCCCCTTGCATTGCAAGACGTTGTCCTTACCCACTGAACCACCAGGGAAGCCCTTGATTTTTCTTTCTTATTTTTTGTTGTTAGTGTATATGGATGTATGTAATTTCTATGTATTGATTTTGTATCCCGTGACTTTACTAAATTTGCTGATTAGATCCAGTAACTTTTTGATAGTATTTTTAGGCTACAAACTGTGAGAGTTTTGCTTCTTCTTTTCCAATCTGGATTCCTTTTATTCCTTTTTCTTCTCTAATTCTGTACCTAAAAAGTCCAAGGCTATTTTGAATAATAATGGTGAGAGTGGACACCTGATCTTACTCCTGATCTTAGAGGGAATGCTTCCAGTTTTTCATCATTGAGAATAATGTTTGCTGTGGGCTTATCATATATGGTTTTTACTATATTGAGGTCAGTTCTTTCTTTGCCCATTTTTTGCAGAGTTTTGTGCTAAATGGGTGCTAGATTTTGTCAAAGGCTTTTTCTTATCTACTGAGATTATCATGTGATTTTTTTTTTTATCTTTCAATTTGTTAATATGGTGTATCACATTGATCAATTTGTGAATATTGAAGAGTTCTTTCATGCTGGACTAAACCTGATTTGATCATGGCGTCTGAGCTTTTTTATGTATTTCTGAATTCTTTTTGCTAGAATTTTGTTGAGAATTTTTGGATCTATATTTATCAGTGATATTGGCCTGCATTTTCTATTTTGTGTGTTGTCTAGGCCTGGTTTTTGTATCAGGGTGATGGTGTCCCCATTGAATGAATTTGGAAGTGTTCCTTCCCATGCAATATTTTGAAGGAGTTTTAGAAGGATAGATATTAGCTCTTCTCTAAATATTTGGTAGAATTCACATGTGAAGTCATCTGGCCATAGGCCTTTATTATTTGGAAGACTTTTTTATCAGAGGCTTTTTCAGTGCTTGTAATTGGATTCTTCATAATTTCTATTTCTTTCTGGTTCAGTCTTGGAAGATTGAATGTATCCAAGAATCTGTCCATTTTCTCCAAGGTGTTCATTTAACAGTAATAAAGATGTTCATAATAGTCTCTTATCATCCACAGCAGGTTCAGAGATGGATACAGTGCTGGAGGTCATCCTAGGCAAGCAAGGTAGGTTGTCCCTAACATCAAGTGAAAAGATGCTGAAAATAAAGACTCAAAAAAAATTAAATCTATATATGTATGCATATATATATTTATAAATAATTTTTATATCTAGACTTGTTCTTATGTGCTTATAGAGATTTTTCTCTTCTCCTTCCTCTCTTGCTTTAGTTGAAAATTTTCTTAGTACTATTAAATATATTCAAGTTCCTAAGATTTTATTTTTTGTTTTTTTTTTTTTTAAAGATTTATTTGTTTATTTATTTTCGAGGGGTGGGGTAGGGAGGGAGGGGAGCAGGCAGGCTACTTCTATTGGTCTCTCATTTGTCTATTTTTTTTCATCCATCTTTGTTCTTTAGCCCGTGTGGGCCTCCCATCACAGTGGCCTCTATTGTCGCAGAGCACCGGTTCTGGGAGTATGCGTTGCAGAACTCCGGCTCGGTAATTGGAGATGTCGGTCCAGCTGCTCCACGGCACGTGGGATCTTTCCAGGCCAGGGAACGAACTGGCCCTCTTTGCACTGCAAGGCGGTGTCCTAACCCACTGGACCACCAGGGAAACCCTAAGATTTTGTTTTTTAAGCACACTTTTTTTTTTTAACCTTTATTTTGCTTTTAACTTTTACAGAGTTTTGTTGTTTATAGATAAGCATGTTCCCAGATTAGTCATATGTATACCCCCCCCCCTTCCCACCCCTCCCAATAATCACACAGCACCCATGATGGATCTCCTTTTTTCACAGAGCAATGACTAGAGCTATTTTCTTCACTTATGATAGTACAGGCCTTCATGCTACTTACTTTACGCCTCCCACCTTCTGTTCCTTCCCCACAATGTCCATATGTCCACTGTCCATGTCTGTCTTTCCATCTCTTCACTGCATGTGCCATCATCACCATCCTACTAGATTCCATATATATGTGTTAATATACTGTATTTGTCCTTCTCTTTCTGACTGACTTCACTTTTGATGATATGTTCTAGATCCAGCCACCTCACTAGGGCTGATACTTCTGCACTTCTCTTTACAGTTGTGTAGTATTCCATTGTATATATGTACCAGAGCTTTTGGATCCATTCGTTCATCGATGGGCATCTAGGCTCCTTCCATGTTCTAGCTATTGTATAGAGAGCTGCCATTGTATAGTTTGCTGAAAATAAAGACTCAAAAATTAAATCTATATATGTATGCATATATATATTTATAAATAATTTTTATATCTAGACTTGTTCTTATGTGCTTATAGAGATTTTTCTCTTCTCCTTCCTCTCTTGCTTTAGTTGAAAATTTTCTTAGTACTATTAAATATATTCAAGTTCCTAAGATTTTATTTTTTGTTTTTTTTTTTTTAAAGATTTTTTTGTTTTTTTATTTTCGAGGGGTGGGGTAGGGGGGGAGTGTAGCAGGCAGGCTACTTCTATTGGTCTCTCATTTGTCTATTTTTTTTCATCCATCTTTGTTCTTTAGCCCGTGTGGGCCTCCCATCACAGTGGCCTCTATTGTCGCAGAGCACCGGTTCTGGGAGTATGCGTTGCAGAACTCCGGCTCGGTAATTGGAGATGTCGGTCCAGCTGCTCCACGGCACGTGGGATCTTTCCAGGCCAGGGAACGAACTGGCCCTCTTTGCACTGCAAGGCGGTGTCCTAACCCACTGGACCACCAGGGAAACCCTAAGATTTTGTTTTTTAAGCACACTTTTTTTTTTTAACCTTTATTTTGCTTTTAACTTTTACAGAGTTTTGTTGTTTATAGATAAGCATGTTCCCAGATTAGTCATATGTATACCCCCCCCCCTTCCCACCCCTCCCAATAATCACACAGCACCCATGATGGATCTCCTTTTTTCACAGAGCAATGACTAGAGCTATTTTCTTCACTTATGATAGTACAGGCCTTCATGCTACTTACTTTACGCCTCCCACCTTCTGTTCCTTCCCCACAATGTCCATATGTCCACTGTCCATGTCTGTCTTTCCATCTCTTCACTGCATGTGCCATCATCACCATCCTACTAGATTCCATATATATGTGTTAATATACTGTATTTGTCCTTCTCTTTCTGACTGACTTCACTTTTGATGATATGTTCTAGATCCAGCCACCTCACTAGGGCTGATACTTCTGCACTTCTCTTTACAGTTGTGTAGTATTCCATTGTATATATGTACCAGAGCTTTTGGATCCATTCGTTCATCGATGGGCATCTAGGCTCCTTCCATGTTCTAGCTATTGTATAGAGAGCTGCAATGAACATTGGCGTACAGGTGCTTCTTTCAGTTTTGATTTCATCAGGGTATAAGCCTAAGAGTGGGATTGCTGGATCATAGGGTGCTTCTATTTTTAGTTTTTTAAGAAATCTCCAGACTGTATTCCATAGAGGCTGTATCAATTTACATTCCCACCAGCAATGCAGGAGTGATCCCTTTTCTCTGCAGCCTCTCCAGCATTTATTGTCTGTCGATTTGTGGATGATGGCCATTCTGACGGGTGTGAGGTGGTATCTCATTGTAGTTTTGATTTGCATTTCTCTAATTATTAGTGAAGTTGAGCATCGTTTCATGTGGTTTTGGGCCATCTGTATGTCATCTTGGAGAGGTGTCTGTTTAGGTCCTTTTCCCATTTTTTGATTGGGTTGTTCGTTTTTCCAGTGCTGAGTTGTCTGAGTTGCTTGTAGATTTTGGAGATTAATTCTTTGTCTGTTGTTTCATTTGCTATGATTTCCTCCCACTCTGCGGGCTGTCTGTTGAGCTTTTTTGTAATTTCTTTAGCTGTACAAAAGCTTTTAAGTTTCATTAGGTCCCACATGTTCATGTGTCTGTTTAGTTCCACTATTCTAGTAGGTGGGTTAGAGAAGATCTTGCTTTGATTGATGTCCTTGTGGGTTTTGCCTATATTCTCCTCTAAGAGTTGGATGGTTTCTGGCCTTACATTTAAGTCTTTAATCCATTTTGAGTTGATCTTTGTGCATGGTGTCAGGGTATGTTCCAACTTCATTTTTTTGCATGTAGCTGTCCAGTTTTCCCAGCACCATTTGTTGAAGAGGCTGTCTTTGTCCCATTTTATATGTTCACATCCTTTGTCAAAAATAAGGTACCCATAGGTGCGTGGGTTTACCTCTGGGTTCTCTATCTTGTTCCATTGGTCGATAGTTCTGTTTTTGTGCCAGTACCATACTGTCTTGATGACTGTTGCTTTGTAGTAGAGTCTGAAGTTGGGGAGGCTGATCCCCCCAGCTCCATTCTTCTTCATGAGGATTGCTTTAGCTATTCGAGGTCTTTTATGTTTCCATATGAACTGTGTTGTTACTTGGTCCAGTTCTGTGAAGAAAGTTATTGGAAGTTTGATAGGGATCACATTGAGTCTATAGATGACATTTGGTAGTATGGTCATTTTCACAATATTGATTCTTCCGATCCAGGAACATGAAATATTTCTCCATCTGTTTAACTCTTCTTTAATGTCTCTCATGAGTGTCTTGTAATTTTCTGTGTACAATTCTTTTGTTTCCTTGGGTAGGTTTATTCCTAGATATTTGATTCTTTTGGTTGCAATGGTGAAGGGGACTGCCTCTTAGATTTCATTTTCTGATTTTTCATTGTCTGTGTATAGGAATGCCAGTGATTTCAGTGTTGACTTTATCCTGCGACTTTGCTGAATTCGTTGATTAGCCCTAGTAATTTTTTAATGGTGTCTTTGGGGTTTTCTATGTATAATATCATGTCATCTGCAAATAGAGAGAGTTTTATTTCTTCTTTTCCAATCTGGATTCCTTTTATTTCTTTCTCTTCTCTTATTGCTGTTGCTTGTACTTCCAAGAATATGTTGAATAATTTTGGTGAAAGTGGACACCCTTGTCTTGTTCCTGATCTTAGAGGGAATGCTTTCAGTTTTTTTACCATTGAGGACAATGTTTGCTGTGGGCTTATCATATATGGTTTTCACTATGTTAAGATAAGTTTCTTCTATGCCCATTTTTTGAAGAGTTTTTGTCATAAATGGGTGCTGTACTTTGTCAAAGGCTTTCTGCATCTATTGAGATGATCATGTGATTTTTGTCTCTCAATTTGTTGATATGGTGTATCACATTGATTGATTTGCAGATATTGAAGAATCCTTGCATGCCTGGGATGAACCGAACTTGATCGTGATGAATGAGCTTTTTGATGTGTTGTTGAACTCTGTTTGCTAGGATTTTGTTAAGGGTTTTGGTGTCTAGATTCATCAGTGAAATTGGCCTATAATTTTCTTTTTTTGTGTTGTCTTTGCCTGGCTTTGGTATCAGTACGATGGTGGCCTCATAGAATGTGTTTGGAAGTGTTCCTTCCTGTGAAATTGTCTGAAAGAGTTTTAGAAGGACAGGCATTAGCTCTTCTTTAAATGTTTGGTAGAATTCACCTGTGAAACCATATGGCCCCTGAAAACTTTTATTTTTGGGTTTGATTTTTTGATCTTGGGAGATTAATCTTCTTTAATGTCTCTCATGAGTGTCTTGTAATTTTCTGTGTACAATTCTTTTGTTTCCTTGGGTAGGTTTATTCCTAGATATTTGATTCTTTTGGTTGCAATGGTGAAGGGGACTGCCTCTTAGATTTCATTTTCTGATTTTTCATTGTCTGTGTATAGGAATGCCAGTGATTTCAGTGTTGACTTTATCCTGCAACTTTGCTGAATTCCTTGATTAGCTCTAGTAGTTTTATAAGCGTGTCTTTGGGGTTTTCTATGTATAATATCATGTCATCTGCAAATAGAGAGAGTTTGACTTCTTCCTTTCCAATCTGGATTCCTTTTATTTCTTTCTCTTCTCTTATTGCTGTTGCTAGAACTTCCAGGAATATGTTGAATAGTAGTGGTGAAAGTGGACACCCTTGTCTTGTTCCTGATCTTAGAGGGAATGCTTTCATTTTTTCACCATTGAGGATAATGTTCACTGTGGGCTTCTCATATATGGTTTTCACTATGTTAAGATAAGTTTCTTCTATGCCCATTTTTTGAAGAGTTTTTGTCATAAATGGGTGCTGTACTTTGTCAAAGGCTTTCTGCATCTATTGAGATGATCATGTGATTTTTGTCTCTCAATTTGTTGATATGGTGTATCACATTGATTGATTTGCAGATATTGAAGAATCCTTGCATGCCTGGGATGAACCGAACTTGATCGTGATGAATGAGCTTTTTGATGTGTTGTTGAACTCTGTTTGCTAGGATTTTGTTAAGGGTTTTGGTGTCTAGATTCATCAGTGAAATTGGCCTATAATTTTCTTTTTTTGTGTTGTCTTTGCCTGGCTTTGGTATCAGTACGATGGTGGCCTCATAGAATGTGTTTGGAAGTGTTCCTTCCTGTGAAATTGTCTGAAAGAGTTTTAGAAGGACAGGCATTAGCTCTTCTTTAAATGTTTGGTAGAATTCACCTGTGAAACCATATGGCCCTGAGCTTTTATTTTTGGGTAGATTTTTGATCACAAGGTCGATTTCTGAGCTTGTGATTGGCTTGTTCATAGTTTCTATTTCTTCCTGGTTGAGTCTTGGGAGATTAATCTTCTCTAAGAAACTGTCCATTTCTTCCAGGTTGTCCAGTTTGTTACCATAGAGTTGCTCATAATAGTCTCTTATAATCCTTTGGATTTCTGCATTATCCGTTGTAATCTCTCCTTTTTCATTTTTGATTTTGGTGATCTGGTTCTTCTCTCTCTTTTTCTTGATGAGTCTGGCCAGTGGTGTGTCAATTTTATTGACCTTTTCGAAGAACCAGCTTTTTGTTTTATTTATCTTTACTATTGTTTCTTTCATTTCTTTTTCATTTTTTTTTGCTCTGATCTTTATGACTTCCCTTCTTCTGCTGGCTTTGGGGTGTTTATGTTCTTCTTTCTCCAGTTGTTTTAAGCATAAAGTAAGGTCGTCTGTTTGAGATTTTCCTAGTTTCTTGAGGTGGGATTGAATTGCTGTAAACTTCCCTCTTAGGACTGATTTTGCAGTGTCCCATAGGTTTTGCACTGTCATGTGTTCATTGTCATTTTCTTCTAGGAATTTTTAAATTTCTCCTTTGATTTCCTCAATGATCAGTTGGTTTTTTAGGTATGTGTTGTTTAATCTCCATGTATTTGTGTTTTTAGCAGTGTTTTTCCTGTAGTTGACATCTAGTCTCACTGCACTGTGGTCTGAGAAGATGGTTGATAGAATTTCAGTTTTCTTGAACTGACTGAGGTTTGATTTGTGGCCCAAGATGTGGTCTATCCTGGAGAATGTTCCGTGAGCACTTGAGAAGAAAGTGTATTCTCCTTTTGGATGGAAAGTCCGGGTTTTGGTGTCTAGATTCATCAGTGAAATTGGCCTATAATTTTCTTTTTTTGTGTTGTCTTTGCCTGGCTTTGGTATCAGTACGATGGTGGCCTCATAGAATGTGTTTGGAAGTGTTCCTTCCTGTGAAATTGTCTGAAAGAGTTTTAGAAGGACAGGCATTAGCTCTTCTTTAAATGTTTGGTAGAATTCACCTGTGAAACCATATGGCCCTGAGCTTTTATTTTTGGGTAGATTTTTGATCACAAGGTCGATTTCTGAGCTTGTGATTGGCTTGTTCATAGTTTCTATTTCTTCCTGGTTGAGTCTTGGGAGATTAATCTTCTCTAAGAAACTGTCCATTTCTTCCAGGTTGTCCAGTTTGTTACCATAGAGTTGCTCATAATAGTCTCTTATAATCCTTTGGATTTCTGCATTATCCGTTGTAATCTCTCCTTTTTCATTTTTGATTTTGGTGATCTGGTTCTTCTCTCTCTTTTTCTTGATGAGTCTGGCCAGTGGTGTGTCAATTTTATTGACCTTTTCGAAGAACCAGCTTTTTGTTTTATTTATCTTTACTATTGTTTCTTTCATTTCTTTTTCATTTTTTTCTGCTCTGATCTTTATGACTTCCCTTCTTCTGCTGGCTTTGGGGTGTTTATGTTCTTCTTTCTCCAGTTGTTTTAAGCATAAAGTAAGGTCGTCTGTTTGAGATTTTCCTAGTTTCTTGAGGTGGGATTGAATTGCTGTAAACTTCCCTCTTAGGACTGATTTTGCAGTGTCCCATAGGTTTTGCACTGTCATGTGTTCATTGTCATTTTCTTCTAGGAATTTTTAAATTTCTCCTTTGATTTCCTCAATGATCAGTTGGTTTTTTAGGTATGTGTTGTTTAATCTCCATGTATTTGTGTTTTTAGCAGTGTTTTTCCTGTAGTTGACATCTAGTCTCACTGCACTGTGGTCTGAGAAGATGGTTGATAGAATTTCAGTTTTCTTGAACTGACTGAGGTTTGATTTGTGGCCCAAGATGTGGTCTATCCTGGAGAATGTTCCGTGAGCACTTGAGAAGAAAGTGTATTCTCCTTTTGGATGGAAAGTCCTAAAGATATCAATGAGGTCCATTTCTTCTAGTGTGGCATCTAAGGCTTGTGTTTCTTTATTAATTTTCTGTTTGGATGATCTGTCCATTGGTGTGAGAGGAGTGTTAAAGTCTCCTACTGTTACTGTGTTAGTGTCGATGTCTTCTTTTATGTCTGAAAGTGTTTGTCTTATGTATTGGGGTGCTCCTGCGTTGGGTGCATAGATATTTATGATTGTTATGTCTTCTTGGATCAATCCCTTAATCATGATGTAGTGACCTGCCTTGTCTCTTAGAATCTTCTTTACTTTAAAATCTATTTTGTCTGATATGAGGATTGCTACTCCAGCTTTCATTTGATTTCCATTTGCATGGAATATCTTTTTCCAGCCTCTCACTTTCAGTCTATGAGTGTCTTTACGTCTGAAATGAATTTCCTGGAGGCAGCATATGTATGGGTTGTGTTTTTGGATCCATTCAGCCACTCTGTGTCTTTTGGTTGGGGCATTTAGTTCATTGACTTTCGAAGAAATTACTGATACGTATGATCCTATTATCATCTTCTTAGATGTTATGATGGGTTTGTTTCGTGGATCTTCTCCTTTTATACTTGTTGTCTATATAAGTCCCTTTAACACTTGTTGTAAGGCTGGTTTGATGTGACTAAATTCTTTTAATTTTGCTTATCTGTAAAGCTTTTGATTTCTCCATCAATTTTGAAGGAGATCCTTGCAGGGTAGAGGATTCTTGGTTGCAGATTATTCTTTTTAGCCATTTAAATTCTTTTCTGGCCATTTAAATGTGTCCCATAGGTTTTGCACTGTCATGTGTTCATTGTCATTTTCTTCTAGGAATTTTTAAATTTCTCCTTTGATTTCCTCAATGATCAGTTGGTTTTTTAGGTATGTGTTGTTTAATCTCCATGTATTTGTGTTTTTAGCAGTGTTTTTCCTGTAGTTGACATCTAGTCTCACTGCACTGTGGTCTGAGAAGATGGTTGATAGAATTTCAGTTTTCTTGAACTGACTGAGGTTTGATTTGTGGCCCAAGATGTGGTCTATCCTGGAGAATGTTCCGTGAGCACTTGAGAAGAAAGTGTATTCTCCTTTTGGATGGAAAGTCCTAAAGATATCAATGAGGTCCATTTCTTCTAGTGTGGCATCTAAGGCTTGTGTTTCTTTATTAATTTTCTGTTTGGATGATCTGTCCATTGGTGTGAGAGGAGTGTTAAAGTCTCCTACTGTTACTGTGTTAGTGTCGATGTCTTCTTTTATGTCTGAAAGTGTTTGTCTTATGTATTGGGGTGCTCCTGCGTTGGGTGCATAGATATTTATGATTGTTATGTCTTCTTGGATCAATCCCTTAATCATGATGTAGTGACCTGCCTTGTCTCTTAGAATCTTCTTTACTTTAAAATCTATTTTGTCTGATATGAGGATTGCTACTCCAGCTTTCATTTGATTTCCATTTGCATGGAATATCTTTTTCCAGCCTCTCACTTTCAGTCTATGAGTGTCTTTACGTCTGAAATGAATTTCCTGGAGGCAGCATATGTATGGGTTGTGTTTTTGGATCCATTCAGCCACTCTGTGTCTTTTGGTTGGGGCATTTAGTTCATTGACTTTCGAAGAAATTACTGATACGTATGATCCTATTATCATCTTCTTAGATGTTATGATGGGTTTGTTTCGTGGATCTTCTCCTTTTATACTTGTTGTCTATATAAGTCCCTTTAACACTTGTTGTAAGGCTGGTTTGATGTGACTAAATTCTTTTAATTTTTGCTTATCTGTAAAGCTTTTGATTTCTCCATCAATTTTGAAGGAGATCCTTGCAGGGTAGAGGATTCTTGGTTGCAGATTATTCTTTTTTAGCCATTTAAATGTGTCCTGCCATTCCCTTCTGGCCTGCAGAGTTTCTGTTGAAAGATCAGCTGTTAAATGTGTGGGCTTTCCCTTGTATGTCACTAGTTGCTTTTCCCTTGCTGCTTTGAGAATTCTGTATTTGTGTTTAATTTGTGTTAACTTCATTAAGATGTGTCTTAGTGTGTTTCTTCTCAGATTGATTCTGTATGGTACTTTTTGTTTTTCTTGGAATTGATTGACTATTTCTTTTCCCATGGTGGGGAAATTTTCAACTATAATCTCTTCAAAATTTTTCTCAGAGACTTTCTTTTCTTCTTCTTCTTCTGGAACCCCTATAATTCGAATATTGGTGATTTGATATTATCCCAGAGGTCTCTGAGGCTATCCTCTGCTCTTTTCATTCTTTGAGCTAGAGTCTGTTTTTCAGCAGTTACTTCCACCATTTTATCTTCCAGCTCACTTATCCGGTCTTCTGTCTCAGATACTCTGCTCTTGATTCCTTCTACAGTGTTTTTCAGTTCAGCAATTGAGTTGTTTGTCTCTGTTACTTTTTTGGTAAATTCTTGTATTTCTTTATTCAGTGTGTTAGTTGTGTCTTGCAATTTCTCTGAAATTCTGTTTTCAGTGTCTTTGATCATCTTTACTATCATTCTTCTGAAATCACTTTCAGAAAGTTTGTCCAAATTCTCTTCATTGATTTGATCTTGTATGTTTGTGGATTGTTCCTTCACTTCTGTGGTATTTCTCTGCCATTTCATTGTTATTATTAATTTTTTAACTGACTCTGTTTGGGATTTCCTTTTCCCAGACTTTGAGTTACGTCTGTTGGTGCTTGTTGTTTGGATGGGGCTTCTTATTCTGGGTGATGCTGGTGATTGGGTGATGTCAGGACTTGCATACAAGTGATTACCTTTGCTGGCGTTCTCACTTGTATACTGCTCTTTCGTGTTAGATGTTCTCTAGTATGGTAGAACTTTGGAGTCAATGCTCCCTCCCTAAAGCCCTGGGGCTTGTTGCCTGACCAGGGAATGAAGATTTCACGGCTGGTTTGTTATGGCATTAAAGGATATTAAAACATATATATGCAAATGAGAAACAGAAGGTATACCTTTTGACAAATGGCAATTAAAAAATTATGCAAATACTATCTAGCGTATTGAATTATACACATAAACATATACAGCTGTAACATAACCCAAGCATTCCAACCAAAAATACAGTACAATATGTTAGCACGGCAAATAGAGAAAACCAAGAATGATATCCACCAGTTAATAACCAAACTAAGTAGAGCACCAATTGGAGAATAATGCTAGAGCAGGGTCCCCATTGGGGATAAGGCAATGAGGACAGAACAGACTAAGAAATACGGTGGGGAAAGGGAAAAAAAGAAAGGGAGGAGAGAAGAGAAATATAGAATAATATTGCAAAGTTAAATATAGGGAGATAAAGATTTGTATGTATTAGAATTGAGTGCTATAGGAAAGGAGCTTCAGAGAAAGCAAAGAATTATAGAGGAAGTAGTAGTACAAATGAAAATTTTTTAAAAATCAAAAGAGCTAATTATATAGAAAAACATAAAAAAAAGGCAAAAATAATAAAAACAGACAAAAGCCCCCCAGAACCTTAAAAGGCCAATGGGGTACCAGAAGTTTATACCAAAATAAAATGTGTGATTTAAAAGGAAAAAGAAAAAAAAATTATGTAAACTTGAATAGATTCAGTCTTACTAATAAGATTAGTAGCTTCAATAGAATTCAGTGAAAGAAATAAACACACCCACTCTCACAAACACACACCCCCTCAAAAAACAAAAAAACCCACAAAAAGTGGTGGGTGCACTGAGTGAGTTTGGAAATAAGAGAAAAAAAAATTGAAACAAAGTAATACAATACAAAAAATGAAATTTTAAAGTCCATCAGTAACTCCAGCTTCAGATAAAACGTGAAAATAGTGTTTATGTTCTTCTGTCTCTTGCTGACTATTCAGAAATCTTGGTCTTTTTCTTCCCTCTGGCAGTGGTTGGATCTGAAGACCTCTTTGACTGCTTGTTTATTTCGGCCTATTTCAGAATTAAAAGCCCGTCCAGGCTGACCCTGAGAGTTTCTTAATCCAAATCTCTTTTCTTGCTGGGTGGAGCTAAATTCCCTCCCTGTAGCTTGACCAGCAGCCCTGCAGTTTGACCAGCAGCCAAACTACAGTAGGGAAAATGGCGTCTGTCTCACAAAGGATTTATTCCCACACGCTCTATGGGAAGCACTTCCGCTGTGACCCCGACCCTGCTGCAGGCCACCGTTGACCCCTGCCACTACGGGAGACGTCAGGTTACTCAGAGGTGAGTCTGGCTCAGTCTCATGCAGGATCTCTATTCCCCTCTCCCTGATCACCGTGCGTAGAGTTTGCAGTCCTCCTCGGCGGCTCTGTGATTGGGTTAATGGTAACCTCCTCCAAAGGAAACTGAGTGCTGTCCTTCCAAGGCCTTCTCAAGGGCACTTCTAGCTCAAGGGGGCACCTGGACCCTCCAAAGCAGGTCTGGCTCAGTCCCTTGTGGGTGTCAGTGCCCCTCTCCCGGGTTTTGATCTGCAACAGGCTTTGGCCCACCCAGCCTCTCTGGCGGGTATGAGGTGCGATTGCACCCCTCCTACCGTCTTGATGTGGCTTCTCCTTTGTTCTTCGATGTGGGGTATCCTCTCTGTGATCAGATCCAACCTCCTTTCGTCGATGGTTTCCCAGGAACTCGTTGCAATTCAGGTGATTTTGCAGGAGTGATGAGTGCACATCCTTCTACGCTGCCATTTTAGCTCCACCCAACCACACTTTTTATTTTGGCTATATACCTCTGTTTCTACATTGGCCTCTTGCGGTCTTATGTGGTTTTTCATTCTGTTTTGTATTGTTTTTCTATATATTTCTCTCTGTTTTAGCTGTTAATTTTTTAAGATCATTATTATTCTTTCTACAATTATTCCTTTGCTTTCTCTACTTTTTTTTCCTGTTGCACTAAAATTTAATATATATGTACATCTTCTTTCTACCTCTATTTAACTTTGGTTTAGTATTTTATCTTTCTTCTCTATCTATCCTTTCTCTTTCTTATTCTCCTTATCATATTTGTTAGTTAGTTTTGCTTTCATTGCTTTATCTCCAGTTGGGACGTTGTTCAAGTTTTCTAGTTTGTGCATTAGATAGTTTGTTTGGTTAACTGGTGGATATCATTTTTGCTTTCCCCTCTTCATTGGGTCAATCTATTATATTTAATTTTTGTACTGTTTGGGTTGTGTTATCGATGCATATGTATTTGTGTATATTCCATGATGTTAGATTATATTTGCATGTTTTTTTAATTGACATTTGTCAGGGGTGTGCCTTTTGTTTCTCATAGGAGTCTGCTTGTTTTAATACCACTGAATGCCATAAAAACCCACCCATGGAATCTCCATTCCCCAGCCAGAGATCAAACTCTGGAACTTCAGAGAGAGGCCACTGACTTCAAGATACTACCAGAGAACGCCTAACACTCAGGAGTCTTAAACAGTGAGAACTCCCACAAACCAAGCACTTTATACAAGACCTAACATCACTGAGCCACCAGTAGCGTCCTGTTAAAGACACTGAATCCAAACAGCAAATAAGACAAAAGTACAAACCCAATCATCAGGAAACAGGATTGTCACATAACTCAGGTCTGTCCATCAGAGGGGGAAAAAAAAATAAATAAATAAAAACCTTCTCCCACACTGTTCACAAAGCTTAAAAACCTTTTCAATGTGGGGTATCCTCTCTGTGATCAGATCCAACCTCCTTTCGTCGATGGTTTCCCAGGAACTCGTTGCAATTCAGGTGATTTTGCAGGAGTGATGAGTGCACATCCTTCTACGCTGCCATTTTAGCTCCACCCAACCACACTTTTTATTTTGGCTATATACCTCTGTTTCTACATTGGCCTCTTGCGGTCTTATGTGGTTTTTCATTCTGTTTTGTATTGTTTTTCTATATATTTCTCTCTGTTTTAGCTGTTAATTTTTTAAGATCATTATTATTCTTTCTACAATTATTCCTTTGCTTTCTCTACTTTTTTTTCCTGTTGCACTAAAATTTAATATATATGTACATCTTCTTTCTACCTCTATTTAACTTTGGTTTAGTATTTTATCTTTCTTCTCTATCTATCCTTTCTCTTTCTTATTCTCCTTATCATATTTGTTAGTTAGTTTTGCTTTCATTGCTTTATCTCCAGTTGGGACGTTGTTCAAGTTTTCTAGTTTGTGCATTAGATAGTTTGTTTGGTTAACTGGTGGATATCATTTTTGCTTTCCCCTCTTCATTGGGTCAATCTATTATATTTAATTTTTGTACTGTTTGGGTTGTGTTATCGATGCATATGTATTTGTGTATATTCCATGATGTTAGATTATATTTGCATGTTTTTTTAATTGACATTTGTCAGGGGTGTGCCTTTTGTTTCTCATAGGAGTCTGCTTGTTTTAATACCACTGAATGCCATAAAAACCCACCCATGGAATCTCCATTCCCCAGCCAGAGATCAAACTCTGGAACTTCAGAGAGAGGCCACTGACTTCAAGATACTACCAGAGAACGCCTAACACTCAGGAGTCTTAAACAGTGAGAACTCCCACAAACCAAGCACTTTATACAAGACCTAACATCACTGAGCCACCAGTAGCGTCCTGTTAAAGACACTGAATCCAAACAGCAAATAAGACAAAAGTACAAACCCAATCATCAGGAAACAGGATTGTCACATAACTCAGGTCTGTCCATCAGAGGGGGAAAAAAAAATAATTAAATAAATAAAAACCTTCTCCCACACTGTTCACAAAGCTTACACAAACCACTTGACCTTTCTACGAGGTCATAAACCAAAAGGAAGAAATAATTCAGTCTCAAAGTCTGGAAAAGGAGACCTCAAACTCAATAAATTAAAATTTAATAATAATGATGAAAATGTAGAGAGATATTGCACAGATGAAGGAACAACTTAGAAATGCACAAGTGCAAATGAATGAAGAAGAATTAAACAAACTATCTGAAAAAGAATTCAGAGAAATGACAGTAAAGATGATCCAAAACCTTGAAAACAGAATAGAGAAAATGCAAGAATCATTTAATGTGTTGAACAAAGATTTACAAGGGATTAAGAAAAAACAGAGACAAACAGCACAGCAAGACACATATTCATTAAGTTAACACAGATTAAACACAAAGAAATAATATTAAAAACAGCAAGGGAAAAGCAACAAGTGGCTTACAAGGGAAACCTAATAGATATAACAGCTGATCTTTCAGCTGAAAGTCTGCAGAATGGAAGTGATGGCAGGACATACTTAAAAGTACTGAAAGGGAAAAATCTACAACCAAGATTACTCTATCTGGCAAGGATATCATTCAAAATTGATGGAGAAATAAAAAGCTTTACAGATAAGCAAACTTTAAGAGATTTTAGCACCACCAAACCAACCTTTAATAAAAGTTAAAGGGACTTATATAGTCAGTAAATATAAGAGAAGCAAAATGTATCTACAAAACAAACCCCAAACATTTAAGAAGATGGCAATAGGAACATCCGTTTCAATAATTATTTTTTGAATTATTTTTCCTTTTTCTCCATCATGCCTCTTTTATTTTATATTTATTTTCATCCATCTTTTATTTTTTGGCATGTGTGGACCTCCCACTGCAGTGGCCTCTCTCACTACAGAGCACTGGTTCTGGGTGCATGCACTCCAGAGTGCTGTCTTGCAATTGGACACACTGGTCCAGCCACTCCACAGCATGTGGGATCCTCCCAGACCAGGGATCAAACTGATGCCCCTTGCACTGCAAGGCAGATTCTCTAACCACTGGACCAACAGGGAAACCCAATAATTACTTTAAATGTAAATGGATTAAATACACCAACCAATAGACATAGACCAGATGAACGGGTACAAAAATAAGACCCGTACATATGCTGTTTACAGGAAACCTACTTCAGACCCAAAGACCCATATAGACTGAAAGTGAGAGGATGGAAAAATATATTCCATGCAAATGGAAATCAAAACAAAACTGGCGTAACAATCCTCATATCATACAAAATAGAGCTTAAAATCAGAAGATTATAAGAGACAAGACAGGGCAATAGATAATGGTTAAGGAGTCAATCCAATTATAAATATCTATGCATCCAACTTATGATCACCTCAACACATAAGGCAAAATTTCTCAGACATAAAAGAAGATATTGACAATAACACAGTAATTTTAGGAGACTGTAACAACCCGCTTACACCAATGGACAGATCATCAAAGCAGAAAATTAATAAGGAAACACAGTCTTAGATGACAGATTAGATGAGTCAACTCGTCTCATTGATATTTTCAGGGCATTCGATCCAAATGCTGAAGAATACATTTTTTTTCGAGTTCACATGAAACATTCTCCAGGATAGACTACATCTTGGGTCAAAAATCAAACCTCAGTACATTTAAGAAAATTGAAATTATATCAACCATCATTTCTAACCACAATTTCTATGAGACTAGATATCAATTACAAGAAAAAAAAGCGTAAAAAACACAAACACATAGAGATTAAACAATCAATTTCTAAACAATAAACAGATTACTGAAGAAATCAGAAGAGAAATTTTTTAAATTCCTAGATGAAAATGACAATGAAAACACAACTCAAAACCAATGGGATGCAGCAAAAGCAGTTCTAAAAGGGAAGTTTATAGCAGTACAATCTCTACCTCAAGAAACAAGAAAAGCATCAAATAGACAACCTAACTTTATAATTAAAACAACTGGAAAAAGAAGAACAACAATAATGACAACAAAAAAAGCATAGTTAGCAGAAGAAAATAAATAAATCAAAGATCAGAGCAGAAATACATGAAAAAGAAATGAAAGAAACAATAGTAAAGATGAATAAAACCAAAAGCTTGTTCTTCAGAATGATAAAATTGACAAACCTTTAGCCAGACTTATCAAGAAAAAAGAGAGAAGAATCAAATCAACAAAATTACAAATGAAAAAGTGGTTACAAGGGTTGTAGAATTTTTTATATTTTGGATATTAGCTCCTTATCAGAATGATTTGCAAATATTTTAAATGATTTATGAATATTTTTCCCCATTGATTGGGTTGTCTTTAATTTTATTGATCATTTTCTTTGCTGTGCAGAAACTTTTCAGTATGATATATTCCCAGTTATTTTATTTTATTATTTGTGTGTGTGTGTGGTGCTTTTACTTTGCTGTCAGATTAAAAAACAATTATTTCGAAGGTCTATGTCAGAATGTTCTGCCTATGTTTCTTTTAAGACAGTTATAGTTTTAGGTTTTACATGCAGTTCTTTAATTCATTTTGAGTCAATTTTTTGCAATGTGTAAGATAATGGTCCCTTTTCTTTCCTTTGTGTGTTGTTGCCTATTTTTTTAAACACCATTTATTGAAAAGAATGTCTTTTACCCATCATACCTTCTGGGCTTCTTTATCAAAAGTTAATTGACCATATAAGCACAGACATATTTCTGGGCACTCTATTATGTTTCATTGACTTATGCCTGTTTTATACCAATGTCATACTTCTTTAATTACCATAATTTTGTAATATAGTTTGAAATCACAGCACATGATGCCCTCAAGTTTGTTTTTTCTGAAGATTACATTTGTTTTTGTGCTCTTCCCTTGTTCCATGCAAACCTTAGGATTATTTATTCTATTAATACAAAAAATGCTAAATAAATATTTGTTCTGCTTATACTGAAAATACCAGTTACATTTTTAATAAGAATTATATTGAATCTGTTGATTGGTTTGGGTAGTAGGTATATTTTAACAGCATTGATTCTTCCAATTCATGAACAAAGAATATCTTTTCATTTGTTCATGTCTTCTGTAACTTATTAGCAGTATCTTCTAGTTTTCTCTGCACAGGTCTCTCAAATCCTTGATTAAATCTACCCCTAAGGATCTTGTTCATTTTGATGCAATTGTAAATGGGATTATTTAACTAATCTCTATTTCTGATAACTCATCATTAATTTATACAAACAACATGATTTTTTCTGTATTGATTTTGTACACTGCAACATTACTGAATTTGTATTAGTTCTAACAGTTTTTTGGAGTGTAGGTTTTTCTTTATAAATACCATTTCATCTTCAAATAGTGACAGTTTTAATTCTCATTTACATTTTGGATGTTTGACATCTAGGCTGTTTTCAAATGTGCAAATCAATGGTATTAGGTACATTCACATTGTAGAAATATCACTACTATCCATACCCAGAAGTCTTTCATTTTATCAAAACTGAAATTCAGTATGCATTAAACTATAAATTCCTGTCACCCTAAAATGACATGTATATAAAACCAACTATTTGATCTATGCAAATATAGACTTATAGAAATATTCAGGAAGGGAAGAATCCTAAGTTGCCATTTTGTTCTATATCAACATATGAAACTCTAGATTTATGTATGATGTAAGAAAATGAATGGAGGGGGTGGAGTTAAGATGGCGGCGTAGAAGGACGTGCACTCATCTCTCCTGCAAAATCGCCTGAATTGCGACGAGTTCCTGGGAAACCATCGACGAAAGGAGGTTGGATCTGATCACAGAGAGGACACCCCACATCGAAGAACAAAGGAGAAGCCGCATCAAGACGGTAGGAGGGGCGCAATCGCTCTTTTAAAAGTCAAACCTCATACCGGCCGGAGAGGCTGGGCGGGCCAAAGCCGCAAAGCCTGTTGCAGATCAAAACCCGGGAGAGGAACACTAACACCCACAAGGGACTGAGCCAGACCTGCTTTGGAGGGTCCAGGTGCCCCCTTGAGCTAGAAGTGCCCTTGAGCAGGCCTCGGAAGGGCGGCACTCAGTTCCCTTTGGAGGAGGTTACCATTAACCCGATCACAGAGCCGCCGAGGAGGACTGGAAAGTCGCTGCGCACTGTGATCAGGGAGAGAGGAATAGCGATCCTGCATGTGACTGAGCCAGACACACCTCTGAGTAACCTGACGTCTCCCGCTGTGGCGGGGGTCGACGGTGGCCTGCAGCAGGGTCGGGGGCACTGTGGAAGTGCTTCCCATAGAGCGTATGGGAATAAATCCTCTGTGAGACAGACGCCATTTTCCCTACTGTAGTTTGGCTGCTGGTCAAACTGCAGGGCTGCTGGTCAAGCTACAGGGAGGGAATTTAGCTCCACCCAGCAAGAAAAGGGATTTGGATTAAGAAACTCCCAGGGCCAGCCTGGGCGGGCCTTTTAATTCTGGAATAGGCCTAAACAAACAAGCAGTCAAAGAGGTCTTCAGATCCAACCACTGCCAGAGGCAAGAAAAAGACTGATAATTCCTGAATAGTCAGCAAGAGACAGAAGAACATAAACACTATTTTCACGTTTTGTCTGAAGCTGGAGTTACTGCTGGACTTTAAAATTTCATTTTTTGTATTGTATTACTTTGTTTCAATTTTTTTTTTTCCTCTTTTTTCCAAACCCACTCAGTGCACCCACCGCTTTTTTTTTTTTTCTTTTCTTGGGGGTGTGTGTGAGAGAGAGAGCGGGTGTTCATTTCCTTCACTGAATTCTATTGAAGCTACTAATCTTATCATTAAGACTGAATATATTCAAGTTACATAATTTTTTTTTTTTCCTTTTAAACCACACATTTTATTTTGGTATAAACTTCTGGTTCCCCATTGGCCTTTTAAGGTTCTGTGGGGGTTTTGTTTGTTTTTATTATTTTTGCTTTGTTTTTCTATATTTGTCTATAAAATTTAGATCTTTTAATTTTTAATAATTTTTTCATTTGTACTACTACCTCCTCTATAATTCTTTGCTTTCTCTGAAGCTCCTTTCCTATAGCACTCAATTCTAATACATACAAATCTTTATCTCCCTATATTTAACTTTGCAATATTATTCTATATTTCTCTTCTCTCCTCCCTTTCTCTTTTTCCCTTTCCCCACTATATTTCTTAGTCTGTTCTGTCCTCATTGCCTTATCCCCAACGGGGATCCTGCTCTAGCATTATTCTCCAATTGGTACTCTACTTAGTTTGCTTATTAACTTGTGGATATCATTCTTGGATTTCTCTATTCGCTGTGCTAACGTATTGTACTGTATTTTTGATTGGAATGCTTGGGTTATGTTATAGCTGTATATGTTTATGTGTATAATTCAATACGCTAGATAGTACTTGCATAATTTTTAAATTGCCATTTGTCAAAGGTATACCTTCTGTTTCTCATTTGCATATATATGTTTTAATATCCTTTAATGCCATAACAAACCAGCCGTGAAATCTTCATTCCCTGGTCAGGCAACAAGCCCCGGGGTTTTAAGAAGGGTGCACTGACTCCAAAACTCTACAATACTAGAGAACGCATAACACTAAAGAGCAGTATACAAGTGAGAACGCCAGCAAAGGTAATCACTTGTATACAAGTCCTGACATCACCCAATCACCAGCATCACCCAGAATAGAAGCCCAATCCAAACAACAAACACCAACAGACGTAACTCAAAGTCTGGGAAAAGGAAATCCCAAACAGAATCAGTTTTAAAAAATTAATAATAACAATGAAACGGCAGAGAAATACCACACAAGCGAAGGAACAATCCACAAACACACAAGATCAAATCAATGAAGAGAATTTGGACAAACTTTCTGAAAGTGATTTCAGAAGAATGATAGTAAAGATGATCAAAGACACTGAAAACAGAATTTCAGAGAAATTGCAAGATACAACTAACACACTGAATAAAGAAATACAAGAACTTACCAAAAAAGTAACAGAGACAAACAACTCAATTGCTGAACTGAAAAACACTGTAGAAGGAATCAAGAGCAGAGTATCTGAGACAGAAGACCGGATAAGTGAGCTGGAAGATAAAATGGTGGAAGTAACTGCTGAAAAACAGACTCTAGCTCAAAGAATGAAAAGAGCAGAGGACAGCCTCAGAGACCTCTGGGATAATATCAAACGCACCAATATTCGAATTATAGGGGTTCCAGAAGAAGAAGAAAAAAAGAAAGGCTAAGAGAAAATTTTTGAAGAAATTATAGTTGAAAATTTCCCCAACATGGGAAAAGAAATAGTCAATCAAGTCCAAGAAGCACAAAGAGTACCTAACAGAATCAATCCGAGAAGAAACACACCAAGACACATATTAATGAAGTTAACACAAATTAAACACAAAGATAGAATTCTCAAAGCAGCAAGGGAAAAGCAACTAGTGACATACAAGGGAAAGCCCATCCGTTTAACAGCTGATCTTTCAACAGAAACTCTGTATATGTTTATGTGTATAATTCAATACGCTAGATAGTACTTGCATAATTTTTAAATTGCCATTTGTCAAAGGTATACCTTCTGTTTCTCATTTGCATATATATGTTTTAATATCCTTTAATGCCATAACAAACCAGCCGTGAAATCTTCATTCCCTGGTCAGGCAACAAGCCCCGGGGTTTTAAGAAGGGTGCACTGACTCCAAAACTCTACAATACTAGAGAAGCATAACACTAAAGAGCAGTATACAAGTGAGAACGCCAGCAAAGGTAATCACTTGTATACAAGTCCTGACATCACCCAATCACCAGCATCACCCAGAATAGAAGCCCAATCCAAACAACAAACACCAACAGACGTAACTCAAAGTCTGGGAAAAGGAAATCCCAAACAGAATCAGTTTTAAAAAATTAATAATAACAATGAAACGGCAGAGAAATACCACACAAGCGAAGGAACAATCCACAAACACACAAGATCAAATCAATGAAGAGAATTTGGACAAACTTTCTGAAAGTGATTTCAGAAGAATGATAGTAAAGATGATCAAAGACACTGAAAACAGAATTTCAGAGAAATTGCAAGATACAACTAACACACTGAATAAAGAAATACAAGAACTTACCAAAAAAGTAACAGAGACAAACAACTCAATTGCTGAACTGAAAAACACTGTAGAAGGAATCAAGAGCAGAGTATCTGAGACAGAAGACCGGATAAGTGAGCTGGAAGATAAAATGGTGGAAGTAACTGCTGAAAAACAGACTCTAGCTCAAAGAATGAAAAGAGCAGAGGACAGCCTCAGAGACCTCTGGGATAATATCAAACGCACCAATATTCGAATTATAGGGGTTCCAGAAGAAGAAGAAAAAAAGAAAGGCTATGAGAAAGTTTTTGAAGAAATTATAGTTGAAAATTTCCCCAACATGGGAAAAGAAATAGTCAATCAAGTCCAAGAAGCACAAAGAGTACCTAACAGAATCAATCCGAGAAGAAACACACCAAGACACATATTAATGAAGTTAACACAAATTAAACACAAAGATAGAATTCTCAAAGCAGCAAGGGAAAAGCAACTAGTGACATACAAGGGAAAGCCCATCCGTTTAACAGCTGATCTTTCAACAGAAACTCTGCAGGCCAGAAGGGAATGGCAGGACACATTTAAATGGCTGAAAGAGAATAATCTGCAACCAAGAATCCACTACCCTGCAAGGATCTCCTTCAAAATTGATGGAGACATCAAAAGCTTTACAGACAAGCAAAAATTAAAAGAATTTAGTCACACCAAACCAGCCCTACAAAAAATGTTAAAGGGACTTATATAGAAAACAAGTATAAAAGGAGAAGATCCACGAAACAAACCCATCATAACATCTAAGAAGATGACAACAGGATCATTTGTATCAATAATTACTTTGAATGTCAATGGACTAAACGCCCCAACCAAAAGACACAGAGTGGCTGAATGGATCCAAAAACACGACCCATACATATGCTGCCTCCAGGAAACTCATTTCAGACCTAGAGACACTCATAGACTGAAAGTGAGAGGTTGGAAAAAGATATTCCATGCAAATGGAAATCAAAAGAAAGCTGGAGTAGCAATCCTCATATCAGACAAAATAGATTTTAAAGTAAAGAAGATTCTAAGAGACAAGGCAGGTCACTACATCATGATTAAGGGATCCATCCAAGAAGAAGACATAACAATCATAAATATCTACGCTCCCAACGCAGGAGCACCCCAATACATAAGACAAACACTTTCAGACATAAAAGAAGACATTGACAGCAACACAATCATAGTAGGAGACTTTAACACTCCTCTCACACCAATGGATAGATCATCCAAACAGAAAATTAATAAAGAAACTCAAGCCTTAAATACCACACTAAAAGAAATGGACCTCATTGATATCTTTAGGACTTTCCATCCAAAAGCAGAAGAATACACTTTCTTCTCAAGTGCTCACGGAACATTCTCCAGGATAGACCACATCTTGGGCCACAAATCAATCCTCACTCAATTCAAGATAACTGAAATTATATCAACCATCTTCTCGGACCACAATGCAGTGAGACTAGAGATCAACTACAGGAAAAAAACCGCTAAAAACACAAACACATGGAGATTAAACAATACATACCTAAAAAACCAACTGATCATTGAGGAAATCAAAGGAGAAATAAAAAAATTCCTAGAAGAAAATGACAATGAACACATGACAGTGCAAAACCTATGGGATACTGCAAAAGCAGTTCTGAGAGGGAAGTTTATAGCAATACAATCCCACCTCAAGAAACTAGGAAAATCTCAAACAGACGACCTTACCTTACGCTTAAAACAACTGGAGAAAGAAGAACAAAAACACCCCAAAGCCAGCAGAAGAAGAGAAATCATAAAGATCAGAGCAGAAATAAATGAAAAAGAAACAAAAGAAGCAATAGTAAAGATAAGTAAAACAAAAAGCTGGTTCTTCGAAAAGGTCAATAAAATCGACACACCACTGGCCAGACTCATCAAGAAAAAGAGAGAGAAGAACCAGATCACCAAAATCAAAAATGGAAAAGGAGAGGTTACAACGGATAATGCAGAAATCCAAAGGATTATAAGAGACTATTATGAACAACTCTATGGCAACAAACTGGACAACCTGGAAGAAATGGACAGTTTCTTAGAGAAGATTAATCTCCCAAGACTCAACCAGGAAGAAATAGAAACTATGAACAAGCCAATCACAAGCTCAGAAATCGACCTTGTGATCAAAAATCTACCCAAAAATAAAAGCCCAGGGCCAGATGGCGTCACAAGTGAATTCTACCAAACATTTAAAGAAGAGCTAATGCCTGTCCTTCTAAAACTCTTCCAAAAAATTGCCCAGGAAGGAACACTTCCAAACACATTCTACGAGGCCACCATCACCCTGATACCAAAGCCAGGCAAAGACATCACAAAAAAAGAAAATTATAGGCCAATTTCACTGATGAATCTAGATGCCAAAATCCTCAACAAAATCCTAGCAAACAGAATTCAGCAACACATCAAAAGCTCATTCATCACGATCAAGTTGGGTTCATCCCAGGCATGCAAGGATTCTTCAACATCCGCAAATCAATCAATGTGATACATCATATCAACAAATTGAAAGACAAAAATCACATGATCATCTCAATAGATGCAGAAAAAGCCTTTGACAAAGTACAACATCCATTTATGATAAAAACCAACTGATCATTGAGGAAATCAAAGGAGAAATAAAAAAATTCCTAGAAGAAAATGACAATGAACACATGACAGTGCAAAACCTATGGGATACTGCAAAAGCAGTTCTGAGAGGGAAGTTTATAGCAATACAATCCCACCTCAAGAAACTAGGAAAATCTCAAACAGACGACCTTACCTTACGCTTAAAACAACTGGAGAAAGAAGAACAAAAACACCCCAAAGCCAGCAGAAGAAGAGAAATCATAAAGATCAGAGCAGAAATAAATGAAAAAGAAACAAAAGAAGCAATAGTAAAGATAAGTAAAACAAAAAGCTGGTTCTTCGAAAAGGTCAATAAAATCGACACACCACTGGCCAGACTCATCAAGAAAAAGAGAGAGAAGAACCAGATCACCAAAATCAAAAATGGAAAAGGAGAGGTTACAACGGATAATGCAGAAATCCAAAGGATTATAAGAGACTATTATGAACAACTCTATGGCAACAAACTGGACAACCTGGAAGAAATGGACAGTTTCTTAGAGAAGATTAATCTCCCAAGACTCAACCAGGAAGAAATAGAAACTATGAACAAGCCAATCACAAGCTCAGAAATCGACCTTGTGATCAAAATTCTACCCAAAAATAAAAGCCCAGGGCCAGATGGCGTCACAAGTGAATTCTACCAAACATTTAAAGAAGAGCTAATGCCTGTCCTTCTAAAACTCTTCCAAAAAATTGCCCAGGAAGGAACACTTCCAAACACATTCTACGAGGCCACCATCACCCTGATACCAAAGCCAGGCAAAGACATCACAAAAAAAGAAAATTATAGGCCAATTTCACTGATGAATCTAGATGCCAAAATCCTCAACAAAATCCTAGCAAACAGAATTCAGCAACACATCAAGAAGCTCATTCATCACGATCAAGTTGGGTTCATCCCAGGCATGCAAGGATTCTTCAACATCCGCAAATCAATCAATGTGATACATCATATCAACAAATTGAAAGACAAAAATCACATGATCATCTCAATAGATGCAGAAAAAGCCTTTGACAAAGTACAGCAACCATTTATGATAAAAACTCTTCAAAAAATGGGCATAGAAGGAACTTATCTTAACATAGTGAAAGCCATATATGAGAAGCCCACAGCGAACATTATCCTCAATGGTGAAAAACTCAAAGCATTCCCTCTAAGATCAGGAACAAGACAAGGGTGTCCACTTTCACCACTACTATTCAACATAGTCCTGGAAGTTCTAGCAATAGCAATAAGAGAAGAGAAAGAAATCAAAGGAATCCATATTGGAAAAGAAGAAGTCAAACTCTCTATTTGCGGATGACATGATATTATACATAGAAAATCCCAAAGACACTATTACAAAACTACTAGAGTTAATCAGCGAATTCAGCAAAGTTGCAGGATACAAAATCAATATACAGAAATCACTGGCATTCCTATACACAAACAATGAAAAATCAGAAAATGAAATCAAAGAGGCAGTCCCCTTCACCATTGCAACCAAAAGAATCAAATATCTAGGAATAAACCTACCCAAAGAAACAAAAGAACTGTACACAGAAAATTACAAGACACTCATGAGAGACATTAAAGAAGAGTTAAACAGATGTAGAAATATTCCGTGTTCCTGGGTCGGGAGAATCAATATTGTGAAAATGACCATACTACCAAATGTCATCTATAGATTCAATGCGATCCCTATCAAACTTCCAATAACATTCTTCACAGAACTAGACCAAAGAATCACACAGTTCATATGGAAACACAAAAGACCTCGAATAGCCAAAGCAATCCTCAGGAAGAAGAATGGAGCTGGGGGGATCAGCCTCCCCAACTTCAGACTCTACTACAAAGCAACAGTCATCAAGACAGTATGGTACTGGCACAAAAACAGAAATATCGACCAATGGAACAAGATCGAGAACCCAGAGATAAACCCACGCACCTATGGGTACCTTATTTTTGACAAAGGATGTGAACATATAAAATGGGACAAAGACAGCCTCTTCAACAAATGGTGCTGGGAAAATTGGACAGCTACATGCAGGAAAATGAAGTTGGAACATACCCTGACACCATACACAAGGATCAACTCAAAATGGATTAAAGAGTTAAATGTAAGGCCAGAAACCATCAAACTCTTAGAGGAGAATATAGGCAAAACCCTCAAGGACATCAATCAAAGCAAGATCTTCTCTGACCCACCTACTAGAATAGTGGAACTAAAAAGACAAATGAACATGTGGGACCTAATGAAACTTAAAAGCTTTTGTACAGCTAAAGAAATTACAAAAAAGCTGAACAGACACCCCACAGAGTGGGAGAAAATCATAGCAAATGAAACAACAGACAAAGAATTAATCTCCAAAATCTACAAGCAACTCAGACAACTCAGCACTGGAAAAACGAACAACCCAATCAAAAAATGGGAAAAGGACCTAAACAGACACCTCTCCAACAATGACATACAGATGGCCCAAAAACACATGAAACGATGCTCAACTTCACTAATAATTAGAGAAATGCAAATCAAAACTACAATGAGATATCATCTCACACCCGTCAGAATGGCCATCATCCCCAAATCGACAGACAATAAATGCTGGAGAGGCTGTGGAGAAAAGGGAACACTCCTGCATTGCTGGTGGGAGTGTAAATTGATACAGCCTCTATGGAAGACAGTCTGGAGATTTCTTAAAAAACTAAAAATAGAAGCACCATATGACCCAGCAATCCCACTCTTAGGCTTATACCCTGACGAAATCAAAACTGAAAGAAGTACCTGTACCCCAATGTTCATTGCAGCTCTCTATACAATAGCTAGAACATGGAAGCAACCTAGATGTCCATCAACGAACGAATGGATCCAAAAGCTCTGGTACATATATACAATGGAATACTACACAGCTGTAAAGAGAAATGCAGAAGAATCAACCCTAATGAGGTGGCTGGATCTAGAACGTATCATAAAAAGTGAAGTCAGTCAAAAAGAGAAGGACAAATACAGTATATTAACACATATATATGGAATCTAGTAGGATGGCAATGATGGCACATGCAGTGAAGCGACAGAAAGACAGACATGGACAGTGGACATATGGACATTGTGGGGAAGGAACAGTGGGTGAGAGGCGTAAAGGAAGTAGCATGAAGGCCTGTACTATCATAAGTGAAGAAAATAGCTCTAGTCATTGCTCTGTGAAAAAAGGGGATCCTTCAGGGGTGCTGTGTGATGGTCGGGAGGGGAGGGAAGGGGGGGATATACATGTGACTAATCTGAGAACATGCATGTCTGTGAACAACAAAACTCTGTAAAAGTTAAAAGTAAAATAAAGGTTTAAAAAAAAAAAAAAAGAAAATGAATGTTTATTAGTAAGATGATTAAAGCTTGATAACTAGCAATAATCTGTATAGTATTTTAAAATTAAATATTTTAACATCTGTGGTCTTACACTTATGCTTCTATAGAATCTCCATAAAATGGAAGAGTGGAGTATCTTTATATTATTAATTTTTTACAGATGCCATGTTTCTTACCTGTGTCCATGACCAGGATCTGGGGAGTTTTTCACTTATTACAGTTGTGTTTGATTGTCACCAGTATGGCATTATGGAAAACAAAGGTGTGAAACTGGATGAAACACCCTCATACTGAGGGCTTACTCTCGACTATGAATTGCGCTCAATGTTGCCATGCATACTTCACATGGATATGCATTGCAAATGTACTTATTACCATGAGTAGACTGTAGAAACTCACCAAGTCTTTGTATCTCTACTTGAAAAATGGCCATCATACTCCAAACTCCCATTTTTCTTTTGTCTTTCCTAACTTGTTACAGAGGTGTAAACAAAGCAGACCCCAAGTGCTTACAGGAGCATAGGGCAGCCTGAACATATGAATGTGCTGTACTAACACAGGCACATGTCTGAAGACACAACACACTACAACTGTGAAGAGCAGAGGTCTATGCATTGCCATAATGTCTCTAAAATGGCAATGTGTTTCTCGTCATCACACTAATCCATGAAGTGGGGCAAGGTATAATGTTTATTTGAATCTGAGTATTTTAACACCACCCTAGTATTTTAGAGTTCTTATTAGACAAAACAGCTTCTGGATGGTTTCCACATTTTTCAGAGTTCTTCCTCAATCCTTTTCCTGGTGAAATATAGAAAGATGTGTATAAAGTCACATGGTCATCGTGGGGAGTAACTCAATTTATGTGGGCCTCGCTTGTTGCTTTAGAAACACCAAAACATGTCAAATTTTGGCCCTGCCCTTCTTGTTCCAGGAGGAACTAGCAATTATTTCCAGTTAATGTAGTCTGGCTGGTGCTCAGATGTTCTGTAATACTCCTACATACCATATCTTGGACCACCAGAGGGAGCAGGAACACCCATTACTGTCCTCATCTTGCCTCCCTGAGCATTCTCCTCACCACCTCTCCCCTAAAAATTATCTTACAATTTAGTATCCATGCCACATGACAACTGGGACAGGACTAGGGTACAAATTAGCCACTCACTCCCTGTTCACACAATTTCATCCTTCTAGTGTCATTAGGAATGTCTCATGTTGGTTCTGGATATCCCAATCTGATGGTTCCTCTTAGAGTTCCTAAAATTATTTAGTTATAATCTCCTCAGATCTAGGGTTTTTCCCCTTCAACCATAATACATTACTTCTCACTTTTCATCTCAAAACTCCTAACCAGGAAGGTTGAGTTCATACCTGATCATATCCATTCTTTTTTTTTTTTTAAACCCTTATTTTGCTTTTAACTTTCACAGAGTTTTGTTGTTTACAGATATGTATGTTCCCAGGTTAGTCATATGTATATCCCCCGCTTCCCACCCCTCCCAACCATCACACAGCACCCCTGAAGGGTCTCCTTTTCTCACAGAGCAATGACTAGAGCTATTTTCTTCACTTATGATAGTACAGGAATTGTTCCAACCTTCCTTATCACCAACGATTTTCTGTCAGGAATGGAGCAGGCTCTTTTCCTTTTTTTTAGGTCCAATTTGTCTTAAAGCTAAGGGAAACTTACCATCTCCTTTTTCCTGAAGTTAAATTGGTGATTCGGGTACAAGCAAAACAAACTCTGCTGAAGAATAAGAGAATGCAAATCCACAATGACCTCAGAAATGGAATACCAACAGCACCTACCTAAGGTTTAGTCATTTCATTAGTCTGCTACAGCTGCTTCAACAAAATACCTTGGGAAAGAGTTCTAGTCAGAAATTGGTTGATCTCGTAAGAGAAACACAATGTCTAGAGCAAATAGGGACTTTTCTAAGTATACGCTTATGGTTGGTGGCAGTTAATGGAACTCAAGGGCTACATTTTAGCTCCTCAGTTTCCCCTTTGTATCATTAGACTGTGGGCAGTTATTTTCCATGTGCTGCAGTATACAGGTGTGTAGATAAATGCCTTATTTGAAGATTTTGTTAATGCAACAAATGGGATCAGTGCATAGTTAGATGCATGGACGGAAGTTCATTTCATTGTTTTGCAAAGAATAAATAAATAAATAAAAAATGTCTGGCCTCATGTGATAATGAAAGGATAAAAATTAAGATGAAGTAGTAAAGGAATATCTCTCCAAATCTTTTATTTATTTTTCTGTTCGTATATTTTGAGTCATCCAACTTATCATTCATTGATAAGGGGGTATAAAAGCCCCCTTATCAATGAATCTTACTTTGAAAAATTCTAGCCATATTTTGCTTTTGCCTATGTTATTTCAGAATCAGTAATACCTATTAGATAGGTATCAATGACTCCTCTTCGGAGCAAGGGACTCATCAAACTCTTATACTCACTGTGTTCCTTGTCCAATGACCTTGAATAACAGAAAAGCTAAAATTAGTGAAAATATTTTTAAAAACTGACTTATCAATAGATCATGATATTACTTTTGCCTTTGAGCCTTATTTAAGGGTTTATATCACAGGAGCTAGAAGGTCCCTTAGAGTTCACCTAGGCCAACACCCTCATTTTCCAGATGAGGAACCTGCACCTGGGAGAAATGAAGTGAATTGCTCAAGGTCACACAGAAAGTCACTCTCCAAGTTCAACTAACATTCATGTATGTTGACATCAGTTCACTTTCTGATAAGGCAAGGTGTCTCAAAATTAATGAAACAATGTAGTGTTTTGCCAATATTCTCCAATGGATTTTAATTTATCCCTTAATTTCTATTTATGTCTGTTCTCTAAGACTTAACTTCAAGGTTAATGGAACTAGGAAAATGTGGATGTGATTTCCCAGAAAACAAAGAATTCCATAAATCAGCTTTTTCTTAAGTATGACATCTTTATATTCCTTTGTAAAAGATGATCTTCAAAGCAAGGTTTTATAAAGGACTAAAGGATTATCTAAATTTGTTTTCCTATTCATTTAAATTTCTAAAAATAGGCCTAGAAACTTAGGTCCTGGAGACCAGGAGAAACTGAGTTAGATGTGGGGACTAGAATGGACAAAATAGAATAGTTTCTAGTCAGTCTGAGGTCAATCAGTGATGACTTTGGGATTTTCTATGTATAATATTATGTCGTCTGCAAAAAGAGAGAGCTTGACTTCTTCCTCTCCAATCTGGATTCCTTTGATTTCTTTCTCTTTTCTTATTGCCGTTGCTAGAACTTCCAGGACTATGTTGAATAGTAGTGGTGAAAGTGAGCACCCCTGTCTTGTTCCTGATCATAGAGGGAATGCTTTCAGTTTTTCACCGTTGAGGACAGTGTTCTCTGTGGGCTTCTCATATATGGCTTTCACTATGTTGAGATAGGTTCCTTCTATGCCCATTTTTTGAAGAGTTTTTATCTTAAATGGGTGTTGTACTTTGTCAAAGGCTTTTTCTGCATCTATTGAGATGATTATGTGATTTTTGTCTCTCAGTTTGTTGATATGGTGTATCACATTGATTGATTTGCTCTTTAACCCAACTGAAAACAGCTAAAATTAGTGAAAATATTTTAAAACTGACTTATCAATAGATCATGATATTACTTTTGCCTTTGAGCCTTATTTAAGGGTTTATATCACAGGAGCTAGAAGGTCCCTTAGAGTTCACCTAGGCAACACCCTCATTTTCCAGATGAGGAACCTGCACCTGGGAGAAATGAAGTGAATTGCTCAAGGTCACACAGAAAGTCACTCTCCAAGTTCAACTAACATTCATGTATGTTGACATCAGTTCACTTTCTGATAAGGCAAGGTGTCTCAAAATTAATGAAACAATGTAGTGTTTTGCCAATATTCTCCAATGGATTTTAATTTATCCCTTAATTTCTATTTATGTCTGTTCTCTAAGACTTAACTTCAAGGTTAATGGAACTAGGAAAATGTGGATGTGATTTCCCAGAAAACAAAGAATTCCATAAATCAGCTTTTTCTTAAGTATGACATCTTTATATTCCTTTGTAAAAGATGATCTTCAAAGCAAGGTTTTATAAAGGACTAAAGGATTATCTAAATTTGTTTTCCTATTCATTTAAATTTCTAAAAATAGGCCTAGAAACTTAGGTCCTGGAGACCAGGAGAAACTGAGTTAGATGTGGGGACTAGAATGGACAAAATAGAATAGTTTCTAGTCAGTCTGAGGTCAATCAGTGATGACTTTGGGATTTTCTATGTATAATATTATGTCGCCTGCAAAAGAGAGAGCTTGACTTCTTCCTCTCCAATCTGGATTCCTTTGATTTCTTTCTCTTTTCTTATTGCCGTTGCTAGAACTTCCAGGACTATGTTGAATAGTAGTGGTGAAAGTGAGCACCCCTGTCTTGTTCCTGATCTTAGAGGGAATGCTTTCAGTTTTTCACCGTTGAGGACAATGTTCTCTGTGGGCTTCTCATATATGGCTTTCACTATGTTGAGATAGGTTCCTTCTATGCCCATTTTCTGAAGAGTTTTTATCATAAATGGGTGTTGTACTTTGTCGAAGGTTTTTTCTGCATCTATTGAGATGATCATGTGATTTTTGTCTCTCAATTTGTTGATATGGTGTATCACATTGATTGATTTGCAGATGTTGAAGAATCCTTGCATGCCTGGGATGAACCCGACTTGATCATGATGTATGAGTTTTTTGATGTGTCGTTGAATTCTGCTTGCTAGGATTTTGTTGAGGATCTTGGCATCTAAGTTCATCAGGGAAATTGGTCTGTAATTTTCCTTTTTTGTGTTGTCTTTGCCTGGTTTGGGTATCAGAGTGATGGTGGCCTCGTAGAATGTGTTTGGAAGTTTTTCTTCCATCAGTGATGACTAACATCGTACAGGTCTCATCAGCTAATTCATACTTTCTCTTACTCATTGTCAATACTCCTTCCCTGAATCATACAGACGAGTGCCTCTTATCATACTTTTAAAATAGAAGCAACTTGAAGAGAAATATTTTATCTTTCTGCCTCCAATACCACTACCCTGCCTTCTTCACCTGTTCAAGATGTTCCACATTCTTTTCTGATACTGGTTCCACTCTCTAGAAAATCTCTCTAGAGTTTCTCTCATACCTTCTGGGCTAATCAAAGAATTTGCTTCTTCAACTCTCCCTTATATCCTACATCTAATTTATTCCATTTCATCTATTTTTATTAACACTTTGCGAAGAAACATGACTGATATCTTCCATCTTTCTGGGCTGCATGTCCCCTTTCTGCTGTCAACATATTTGTTCTTTTTTGTTGATGAAATCCTTGAGGAATGTCTGTGAAAAACTTTTCCATTATCTGACCTCATGTTCTTCAGAATTTATCAGGAAAAAGGTACAGTTAGGACATAGTATAACCTAGCAGGACACTATGGGACCTTCTAGGGACAAACCCTTTCCCATATCCTCTGCTGGGGCTCCTCTCTAAAGTATCCAGTTAAGAGTACTTCATGCACATTGCCTGAGTTTTCCAGATGCTAAAATGCCACCAAATGAAAGAAATGAACTACCTGACAATCATGAACAGTACCCTCCATGCCTTTTGGCACCTAAGAATTGATTATGTTTACTTCCTATTACCTCAGCATCAACTAACCACAGAATTGTGCATAAGCTGATCATCTACCCGTACCTTCCTCCTTCACCTTCTCTTTAACAATGTTTCACTGAAAGCTTTCTGAGAACGTTTTGAGCACAAGCAACTTGTTCTGCTTGCTTGGCTCTGCAGTAAATCTTGCTCTGCTCTAAACTCCATTGCTTTGATTGTTTGGCCTCACAGTGCACAGGGAACATAAATTTGCATAAATAACAAAATAGTTTGTAATTGCAAATTATCTGTATGTGGATAGAGAGGGAATAACTGGCTCAATGGATATTTTCATACATACCTACATACATATGTGAAAAGAGCGAGACATCAAAAGTCTAACATTTTAAATATTAATTTGAAAGCAACAGGTATGCTCAGGATAAAAAGTATCTGAAAATATCACACAAAGGCACACCTCAAAGAAAGAGGGAAGAAGAACAATATACACAGAATTACTCCCATTCTTCTGATACTGGTCATCGCAGTGCCTCTTATCATACTTTTAAAATAGAAGCAACTTGAAGAGAAATATTTTATCTTTCTGCCTCCAATACCACTACCCTGCCTTCTTCACCTGTTCAAGATGTTCCACATTCTTTTCTGATACTGGTTCCACTCTCTAGAAAATCTCTCTAGAGTTTCTCTCATACCTTCTGGGCTAATCAAAGAATTTGCTTCTTCAACTCTCCCTTATATCCTACATCTAATTTATTCCATTTCATCTATTTTTATTAACACTTTGCGAAGAAACATGACTGATATCTTCCATCTTTCTGGGCTGCATGTCCCCTTTCTGCTGTCAACATATTTGTTCTTTTTTGTTGATGAAATCCTTGAGGAATGTCTGTGAAAAACTTTTCCATTATCTGACCTCATGTTCTTCAGAATTTATCAGGAAAAAGGTACAGTTAGGACATAGTATAACCTAGCAGGACACTATGGGACCTTCTAGGGACAAACCCTTTCCCATATCCTCTGCTGGGGCTCCTCTCTAAAGTATCCAGTTAAGAGTACTTCATGCACATTGCCTGAGTTTTCCAGATGCTAAAATGCCACCAAATGAAAGAAATGAACTACCTGACAATCATGAACAGTACCCTCCATGCCTTTTGGCACCTAAGAATTGATTATGTTTACTTCCTATTACCTCAGCATCAACTAACCACAGAATTGTGCATAAGCTGATCATCTACCCGTACCTTCCTCCTTCACCTTCTCTTTAACAATGTTTCACTGAAAGCTTTCTGAGAACGTTTTGAGCACAAGCAACTTGTTCTGCTTGCTTGGCTCTGCAGTAAATCTTGCTCTGCTCTAAACTCCATTGCTTTGATTGTTTGGCCTCACAGTGCACAGGGAACATAAATTTGCATAAATAACAAAATAGTTTGTAATTGCAAATTATCTGTATGTGGATAGAGAGGGAATAACTGGCTCAATGGATATTTTCATACATACCTACATACATATGTGAAAAGAGCGAGACATCAAAAGTCTAACATTTTAAATATTAATTTGAAAGCAACAGGTATGCTCAGGATAAAAAGTATCTGAAAATATCACACAAAGGCACACCTCAAAGAAAGAGGGAAGAAGAACAAATGAATTTTACTCACAAGCAATTACTCAACACAGAGTATTATTGAAGAGTTTATGTGAGAGTAGATCACCACATGGAATTGAAACAATCTAATCATGGATTTAAATGTAACTAATCATGAAATGGAAGCATTATAACTATAGAGGAAAGACACTCATCTGAAAAACGATCATTCTAATACAATAATTGGTGGGAGAAATTGAAGTGCACATTAATTGTGAGATAAGGGAGTGTATGTGGAGGGAGAAGGGTAAGGATACCTAAGTAAGAGCAATAAAGGGTTTTCATTTTGGATTATGCTAATTTGATAAGAAAATATAAATCCAATTTTGAAAATAAGAAAAGAAGGTACTCTGAGGAATTACCAGAAACTGTAGTTTTCTATCATGTATTTGAAATACAAAACATACTTTTGAAACTTTGTAGTATAAATTCACATTAATTAAAACACTAACAAAATACAAACATTAATTGGAACAGGTGCTATTTGAGAGTAAACTTTGAAGAAAGTGTATCAGTTCAGTTCAGTTCAGTTTCTAAATCATGTCTGAGTCTTTGTGACCACATGGACTGCAGCACACTAGGCTTCTCTGTCCTTCACCGTCTCCTAGAGCTTGCTCAAACTCATGCCCATTGAATCGATTATGCCATTCAATCATTTTGTCCTCTGTCATCCCCTTCTTCTTCCTTTGATATTTCCCAGAATCAGGGTCCTTTCCAAGGAATCATCACTTTGCATCAGGTGGTCAAAATATTGGAGTATCAGTTTCAGTATCATTTCTTCCACTGAATACTGAAGGTTGATTTCCTTTAGGATTGATTGGTTTGATCTTCTTGCAGTCCAAGGGACTCTCAAGAGTCTTTTCCAAAACCAGTGTGAAAGAATCAATTCTTTGTTGCTCAACCTTCTTTATGGTCCAACTGTCACAACCATATGTGACAACTGAAACCATAGCATCGACTATATGGATCAGTGTTGGCAAAATGATGCCTGTACTTTTTAATACGCTGTCCAGGTTTGCTCAGGATAAAAAGTATCTGAAAATATCACACAAAGGCACACCTCAAAGAAAGAGGGAAGAAGAACAAATGAATTTTACTCACAAGCAATTACTCAACACAGAGTATTATTGAAGAGTTTATGTGAGAGTAGATCACCACATGGAATTGAAACAATCTAATCATGGATTTAAATGTAACTAATCATGAAATGGAAGCATTATAACTATAGAGGAAAGACACTCATCTGAAAAACGATCATTCTAATACAATAATTGGTGGGAGAAATTGAAGTGCACATTAATTGTGAGATAAGGGAGTGTATGTGGAGGGAGAAGGGTAAGGATACCTAAGTAAGAGCAATAAAGGGTTTTCATTTTGGATTATGCTAATTTGATAAGAAAATATAAATCCAATTTTGAAAATAAGAAAAGAAGGTACTCTGAGGAATTACCAGAAACTGTAGTTTTCTATCATGTATTTGAAATACAAAACATACTTTTGAAACTTTGTAGTATAAATTCACATTAATTAAAACACTAACAAAATACAAACATTAATTGGAACAGGTGCTATTTGAGAGTAAACTTTGAAGAAAGTGTATCAGTTCAGTTCAGTTCAGTTTCTAAATCATGTCTGAGTCTTTGTGACCACATGGACTGCAGCACACTAGGCTTCTCTGTCCTTCACCGTCTCCTAGAGCTTGCTCAAACTCATGCCCATTGAATCGATTATGCCATTCAATCATTTTGTCCTCTGTCATCCCCTTCTTCTTCCTTTGATATTTCCCAGAATCAGGGTCCTTTCCAAGGAATCATCACTTTGCATCAGGTGGTCAAAATATTGGAGTATCAGTTTCAGTATCATTTCTTCCACTGAATACTGAAGGTTGATTTCCTTTAGGATTGATTGGTTTGATCTTCTTGCAGTCCAAGGGACTCTCAAGAGTCTTTTCCAAAACCAGTGTGAAAGAATCAATTCTTTGTTGCTCAACCTTCTTTATGGTCCAACTGTCACAACCATATGTGACAACTGAAAAAAACCATAGCATCGACTATATGGATCAGTGTTGGCAAAATGATGCCTGTACTTTTTAATACGCTGTCCAGGTTTGTCAATAGCTTTACTTCTAAGAATCAAGTGTCTTTTAATTTCAGGGCTGCAGTCACCATCCACCGTGATTCTGGAGCCCAAGAACATAAAGCCTGTCACTGTTTCTAGTGTTTGTTCATCTAGTTGTCATGAAGTGGTGGTACGAGATGCCATGATCTTTGTTTTCTGAATATTGAAATTTAAGCCAGCTTTTTCACTCTCATCTTTCACCTTTTCCTCTTCAGTTCCTCTTCACTGTCTTCCATAAGGTTGACGTCATTTGTACACCTGAAGTTATTGATATTTCTCTTGGCAATCTTCCAGCTTATGCTTCATCCAGCCCAGCATTTCACATGATGTACTCTGCATATAAATTGAATAAGCAGGGTGACAATATACAGCCTTGACATACTTCTTTCCCAATTTGTAACCAGTCCATTGTTTCATGTCTAGTTGTAACTGTTGCTCCTTGTCCTGCATACAGGTTTCTCAGTAGGCAGGTGAGATGGTCTGGTATTCTCATCACTTTGAGAATTTCCCACAGTTTATTGTGATTAACACTGTCAAAGGCTTTAGTGCAGTCAATGAAGCAGAGGCACATTCTTTATGGAATTCCCTTGCTTCCACTCCTTCTATCAGGAGTCTTCTTTGATTTAGAACTAGGCGCTGCACCCTATTCCTTCCACTATTTCACTCTTTCAAGGTATTCCATCCTTGCCTTACATGCATGCATGCTAAGTCACTGAAGTCATGTCTGACTCCTTGTGACCCTCTGGACTGTAGCCCACCAGGATCCTCCATCCTTGGGATTCTCTAGGCAAGAGTAGGTTGTCATGTCCTCCTCCAAAGGATCTTTCCAACCTAACTTTTGAAACTGAGTCTCTTATGTGTCCTGCAGGCAGACAGGTTCTTTACCACTAGAGCCACTTGACTCATCTAGTAACTATTCTAATAAGCATATTTATAACATAAATTTGAATACCCATTTCTCTGCTAGATTTTGTGCCCTCTGTGTGTAGCACCATGTTTTTCTTTTTTAATCTTCAGTGACCAGCAGATTTTTTTAAAAATCTCCAGTGACACAGATTAAATACTCATAAATATTTATAAAACAACTAAATAAATGGAGGAATAAATGAATGAATCAATGAGCATGAGAGAAAAGTGAACAAGTGTAGTGTGTGGGGTAGAGATCCTCAGGGAGGCCATAAAAGCAATAATAAAAGGAAAACAATCTATCTAAAAATATTTGGCTACTTGCAAGAATGTTCGATGAAGCACTGTTTACAACAGCCACTAGAAACAACATTATTATTCAGTTTCTAAGTCGTGTACAACTCTTTGGTGCTCCGTGGACTCTAGCGCACCAGGCGCCTCTGTCCTCCACTGTATCCTGGAATCTGCTCAAATTCATGTCTATTGAGTCAGTGATGCTAACAAACCATCTCCTCCTCTGCCATCCCCTTCTCCTTTTGTCTTCAATCTTTCCCAATATCAGGGTCTTTTCCAATGAGTTGAGTCTTTGCATTAGGTGGCCAAAGTATTGGTTGTCTAGCTTAAGGAATAGTTCTTCCAAAAATATTCAAGATTTTGATTTAATTTTTGGTTAAGTGATTTGATTTATTTGAAGTCCAAGGAATTCTGAAGAGGCTTCTTCAGCACAACAGTTTGAAAGAATCTGTTCTTTGATGCTTAGTCTTCTTTATGATCAAACTCCCACATCTGTACCTGACTATTGGAAAAACTGTAACTTTGACTATAAGGATCTTTGCCAGCAAAGTGATATATCTGCTTTTTACAAGCAATGTACACGCCTATCAACAAATCTTTTGGGAAACAAATTGTTGTATATTTTAAAAATGGAATGCTACTCAGTTACAAAAATGAGCAAACTGCTGATACACATAAGCACATGGATAAATCTCAAAAAAAATGTTAATGGAAAACAGCCAGAGACAAATTCATTCGTATTATACTATAATATGAATATTATATATTTCTTATATTTTTCCTTATAAGAAAGTCAAGAGCAAAGATAAAACTTGTCTAAGGTATAAAAGTCAAAATAACGGTTACCTTAGAGGGATGCCACTGGTTGGGAAGGAAAATTAGGGAATTTTCTGGGGATATGGAACTGTTCTAGGTCTGGATCTGTCAGGCAATTATAGTTATATACATAAGATGAGGAATTCTCACTGTACACTTGATATTTGTACACTGGTTTGGTGCAATTTATACTTCAGCTAAAATCATCCTTGAAGTGAAAGCCTCAAAGGGAAATTCCAGTGACAGAACCATAGACTATGCAGATTGCTCCAGACACATCAAATTGGGTAAGTGCAATTGCCTCAGATCTGCTTGGATGAGCTTTAGGGAATTAAGAACTTTCCTTGAGGTTTATATTTACCATTGCATATTGGGATGGCTCATCCTGTCAGTCCATATGACCTTTCCTGACCACTCTGTTTAAAACAGAATGAACTCAGTCTGAAACACCTCCTGATACCCTTAGCCTAGTTGGGCGAATTAATCTCCCTGAGACCCACAAGCGAAAAGGCATTGTGATGTTATTTAAAAAATGGAAACCATAAGAAAATGGCAAAGGAGAGACAGCAAAGGCATTAAAAAATATCTATCATGTATTAAAATGTCACCTCTCCTTACCCTTTCCTCACCCTACTACAATTGCTCCGAAGGTGAAAGAGGTTACCAAGTACTGAGGATCTGTGGATTCCTCTGACAAATGAAGGCAGGTATGACTTGCTTTTATTAAGGCATAATTTGTTGCACACAATGAAATGCCAAAATAAATGAATTAGAACCACTGTTCAAGATAGAGAAATTGTCAGCTTATGAGGAACTTCTTTTACACCCTTACTCATCTATGCCCATTCCCAGGTCATCAGTATTCTACTTTCCATCACTGTATAAGTTGTTGGGGGTTCTTAAACATTAAATACATTAATCCTACAGTATATCATGTTTTGTATCTGGATTATTTTATTGAACATAATATTTTTGAGGTTTTTTGTATGTTAATATGAAGTAATTTTTATTCATTTTCATTGCTGCATAGTTTTCCATTGTAAGATGTGTCACATTTTGTTTATTCAAGCTTCCAAGTGAACATTTGACTTTTTTTCATCTGGGGACATGAATAATGCAGCTGTAAACAGTCTTATAGAAACATTTTGGTAGGTATATATAGTAAGTCCTATAGTATCAATTCTTAGAAAACACATTTCCAGGAAATAGAATAAGTATATGTTTAGCTCAATTAAGCCATTCTATTAGGCAAGACCCACTAGAGAAATAAAGCTAATGTATACAGTTGACCCTTGAATGATATGCATGGATTTGAGCTTTTTTTGTAGGACAATCATGTTTTATACTTCAGAAAGGTGAAAGCCTCAAAGGGAAATTCCAGTGACAGAACCATAGACTATGCAGATTGCTCCAGACACATCAAATTGGGTAAGTGCAATTGCCTCAGATCTGCTTGGATGAGCTTTAGGGAATTAAGAACTTTCCTTGAGGTTTATATTTACCATTGCATATTGGGATGGCTCATCCTGTCAGTCCATATGACCTTTCCTGACCACTCTGTTTAAAACAGAATGAACTCAGTCTGAAACACCTCCTGATACCCTTAGCCTAGTTGGGCGAATTAATCTCCCTGAGACCCACAAGCGAAAAGGCATTGTGATGTTATTTAAAAAATGGAAACCATAAGAAAATGGCAAAGGAGAGACAGCAAAGGCATTAAAAAATATCTATCATGTATTAAAATGTCACCTCTCCTTACCCTTTCCTCACCCTACTACAATTGCTCCGAAGGTGAAAGAGGTTACCAAGTACTGAGGATCTGTGGATTCCTCTGACAAATGAAGGCAGGTATGACTTGCTTTTATTAAGGCATAATTTGTTGCACACAATGAAATGCCAAAATAAATGAATTAGAACCACTGTTCAAGATAGAGAAATTGTCAGCTTATGAGGAACTTCTTTTACACCCTTACTCATCTATGCCCATTCCCAGGTCATCAGTATTCTACTTTCCATCACTGTATAAGTTGTTGGGGGTTCTTAAACATTAAATACATTAATCCTACAGTATATCATGTTTTGTATCTGGATTATTTTATTGAACATAATATTTTTGAGGTTTTTTGTATGTTAATATGAAGTAATTTTTATTCATTTTCATTGCTGCATAGTTTTCCATTGTAAGATGTGTCACATTTTGTTTATTCAAGCTTCCAAGTGAACATTTGACTTTTTTTCATCTGGGGACATGAATAATGCAGCTGTAAACAGTCTTATAGAAACATTTTGGTAGGTATATATAGTAAGTCCTATAGTATCAATTCTTAGAAAACACATTTCCAGGAAATAGAATAAGTATATGTTTAGCTCAATTAAGCCATTCTATTAGGCAAGACCCACTAGAGAAATAAAGCTAATGTATACAGTTGACCCTTGAATGATATGCATGGATTTGAGCTGTGTAGGTCTACTTACATTTATATTTTTAAAATAAATATGTACTCCATGATTCAGAATTGTTTTAACTCATGGATGTGAACCCAGGGCTATGGAGGACCAATGGTAAAGTTATACATGGAATTTCAACTCTGTGGGATGCAAGACTGGGTAACCAATGCCCTTCACTCACTGTGCTGTTCAAGGGTCAATTGCATATACTCTTGATATGGTAGAGTATATCTATCTATATATCTATTGATTTACTTGTCTATCTTTCTATTTATCTAGAGATATATAAATTACAGGAATTGACTTTTGTAATTATGGAGGATTATTCCCAAGATATTTCACGTGTAAACTGGAGAAGTAGAAAAGTCAAAAGTGGTGTAATCCAGTGCTAGTCCAAAGGCCTGAGAACTGCGATGTTCCAGATATCATTAGGGCTGAAAGTCTATGTCCAAAAGCCTGACAATCAAGACCACTGTAGTCCAAGAAGAGGAGAAAATGAATGGATATCCCAGCTCAAACATAAAGAGAGAGTTTACCCTTCTTCTACCTTATTATTGACTCAGGCCCTCAACAGGCTTAATGATGCCTACCCACAACAGGAAGCACTATATCTTCACTTAGTTCACCAATTTAAATGTGAATCTCTCAGAATCACCTTCTCAGACACATCCAAAAATAGACTTTTATCAGCTATTTGGGCATCCCTTAGTCTAGTCAAGTTGATGCGTAAAGTTAACCATCACAATACTGAAAAAATGTTTCTCAAAATGGTTGTACCCATTTGCCTGCTGCCCAGGGATCTTGACAGTTCCACACTCTCTGAATTCTCACCTACCAACATTTGGTGTTTCCACATACTATTTTTGTATGTTAATATGAAGTAATTTTTATTCATTTTCATTGCTGCATAGTTTTCCATTGTAAGATGTGTCACATTTTGTTTATTCAAGCTTCCAAGTGAACATTTGACTTTTTTTCATCTGGGGACATGAATAATGCAGCTGTAAACAGTCTTATAGAAACATTTTGGTAGGTATATATAGTAAGTCCTATAGTATCAATTCTTAGAAAACACATTTCCAGGAAATAGAATAAGTATATGTTTAGCTCAATTAAGCCATTCTATTAGGCAAGACCCACTAGAGAAATAAAGCTAATGTATACAGTTGACCCTTGAATGATATGCATGGATTTGAGCTGTGTAGGTCTACTTACATTTATATTTTTAAAATAAATATGTACTCCATGATTCAGAATTGTTTTAACTCATGGATGTGAACCCAGGGCTATGGAGGACCAATGGTAAAGTTATACATGGAATTTCAACTCTGTGGGATGCAAGACTGGGTAACCAATGCCCTTCACTCACTGTGCTGTTCAAGGGTCAATTGCATATACTCTTGATATGGTAGAGTATATCTATCTATATATCTATTGATTTACTTGTCTATCTTTCTATTTATCTAGAGATATATAAATTACAGGAATTGACTTTTGTAATTATGGAGGATTATTCCCAAGATATTTCACGTGTAAACTGGAGAAGTAGAAAAGTCAAAAGTGGTGTAATCCAGTGCTAGTCCAAAGGCCTGAGAACTGCGATGTTCCAGATATCATTAGGGCTGAAAGTCTATGTCCAAAAGCCTGACAATCAAGACCACTGTAGTCCAAGAAGAGGAGAAAATGAATGGATATCCCAGCTCAAACATAAAGAGAGAGTTTACCCTTCTTCTACCTTATTATTGACTCAGGCCCTCAACAGGCTTAATGATGCCTACCCACAACAGGAAGCACTATATCTTCACTTAGTTCACCAATTTAAATGTGAATCTCTCAGAATCACCTTCTCAGACACATCCAAAAATAGACTTTTATCAGCTATTTGGGCATCCCTTAGTCTAGTCAAGTTGATGCGTAAAGTTAACCATCACAATACTGAAAAAATGTTTCTCAAAATGGTTGTACCCATTTGCCTGCTGCCCAGGGATCTTGACAGTTCCACACTCTCTGAATTCTCACCTACCAACATTTGGTGTTTCCACATACATGATTTTGTAATATTATGTATCTGAAGTCACCACAGCCCCGTTTTGTCTGAACAAAGATGGATGTGCACATTATGAGCAATGTTCTAGGAAAATCTGTACTTTACTGATAAAAACCTAGACCTCTGTATTTTCCTTAATGTTATCATCAAGTTAACCCAAGTGGGGAAACACAAAAAGTGGGGTGATATCCTTGCTAATTTTTTCATACAGAATGGCTAGTGGGGTATTCTAAATCTACCATGGGTCAAACATCTGAAAGCCAGGGTAGAGTCTCCTAGGAGGAAACAGATATTTGTGGCTGGACCAGCCCTCATACTAATGAGAAGGAGCAAAGCCTGTGCCCCCTCCTGCCCAGGTACCTGGCATTTCCTCTCAGATGGTCTGCACCCACACTGTCTGCTTGCTCTACACAGTGATCACTCACTGAATGGACCTGCCTTGGGACCTTGAATTTCAAAACTCTTTTCTTGTAGATCTCATCATAAGCCTTACTAGTATGATGTTGTCATACTAGTTGTGTGTGGTGATTCCAAGGATATTACCGGTTCCTTGACAGCCCTACTGCCACAGTGGCCGCTCAAATTTATGGAGTCCTGGTGCATGGCACTGAGTGGCCTGGAACTTAGCTAGAATTACATAGATGAAGTTTATCTTTTTCCAGCAAATACAACGATGGGCTATTTATATATGAAATGCGGCTATACAAATTCCAACTATTTGTCCTTTCCAACATATATTTAAATATAAGAATTAGAACATGCATAATACATGAATAGATAAATACATGATCTGGTTAAGAAGAACTATATAATAGAAATGAAATGAACAAAAACACATTAAAATAATAAAATCCCACTCTAATAGCAGTTTCACCAAAGACCAAAATGTGCTTAAGCCATCACTTCTTGCTGTGGTGTCAGCCCCACTGAAACTGTTCTATGACAGGGTTCTATTAGCACTGGTGCCATTTAGACCTCTATACCTAAATTAAGTCTATTTTTTCATAGCCCATTTCTCTTTGGCATCCTGCATCAGTTTTCCTCAGATGTGTCCTCACCCTTCCCCACAGTATAGAAGACTATAAAAACCCCTTCACGTATATATATAATACAAAAAATATCAGGTTTAATTTATGGTTTGTGTATTTGGTTCATGTAATTAAAACACATATTTACTGCATAATAGTTTTTTGCAAACCATCTTCAGTCAACACACGTAATTATAACTATTTGTTTATTCAACTTCTCTTTCAAGTATGGGTTACATTCTCTGCTGCCTAACCTATATACATTGTTTGAAAATGGAAGAGCATCATGCAAACTTCTGGGAAAAAAGAACAAAGAGAGAGTTTTGTTTTCCTCAATCCAAAAACAAATAGTTAAAATTCATATCTTTCAAATAATGCATATATATTACACTCATATATAATCATTGCATTATTGCACTTATATATATATATATATATATGCATTTATATCACACTCACATATATACATTTTATATTACACTCACCTGCCAATTTATATTGCACTCACCTGTCAATCAATAGGTTACTTGCATATTTTTCTTAGTATAAATAATGTTATGAGAAACATTTAGGTGCATATAGCTCTTCAAGTTTTGTTTCTTTTTTTTTTGAAAAATATATTAAGATGTAGAATTCTTGGGTCATGTGGTAGTTGTATCCTTAATTTTTTTAAGGTTCCTTGACAGCCCTACTGCCACAGTGGCTGCTCAAATTTATGAAGTCCTAGTACATGGCACTGAGTGGCCTGGAGCTTAGCTAGAACTACATAGATGAAGTTTATCTTTTTCCAGCAAATACAATGATGGACTATTTATATATGAAATGCATCTATATAAATTCTAACTATTTGTTCTTCCAACATATATTTAAATATAAGGATTAGAACATGCATAATACATGAATAGATAAATACATGATCTGGTTAAGAAGAAGGTAAATCCATAGTGGATGTACCAATTTACATTCCCATCAAAGGTACATAACACATCATTGATAATACTTGCTATTTCTTACCTTTTTGGTAATAGCTATTTTAACAGGTGAGGCAATATCTTACTGTGATTTTGATATGTATTTTCTTGATGGTAACTCATGGTAAGCATCTTTTTATGTGCATGTTGGCCAATTCTATGTCGCCATTGGAAACATTTCTATTCAGGATCTTTGCCCAGTTTTTATATTGGATTATATTCCAAGACACACTTGAAACCAATGGCCATTTATGCTACATCCTGGATAAAAGAGTGCATTGGTCTGTAATCCAAAAGACTAAATTAAGGTTCTGCTTCTTATTATAACATTTAGTGAGTCACTTTGGGAATTTGTGCTTTCAGTCCATGCTTTTGTGGGTCCTGGGGTCCAGGTGTAAGATTTTGCCATCAGGAATTTCACTAAGAATTCCATTAACTTTAAAGTTGTCTCAAGTCTACTGTTCTCCTTCTGTCTGTAAAACAGAAATAAAATGGAATATTTGACTCCGATCACTATTAGTAGGTGCTCTGCTGATGCATGATGAAGGCAAAAGAAGTCTGCCTGGGATGCAAGTGGTCCACTGGAACAGACTTTAGTACTCTTGTGCCTGTCACTATAAATGAATGGGTACATAATGGTGCCAGAATTTTTCTTAGTATAAATAATGTTATGAGAAACATTTAGGTGCATATAGCTCTTCAAGTTTTGTTTCTTTTTTGAAAAATATATTAAGATGTAGAATTCTTGGGTCATGTGGTAGTTGTATCCTTAATTTTTTTAAGGTTCCTTGACAGCCCTACTGCCACAGTGGCTGCTCAAATTTATGAAGTCCTAGTACATGGCACTGAGTGGCCTGGAGCTTAGCTAGAACTACATAGATGAAGTTTATCTTTTTCCAGCAAATACAATGATGGACTATTTATATATGAAATGCATCTATATAAATTCTAACTATTTGTTCTTCCAACATATATTTAAATATAAGGATTAGAACATGCATAATACATGAATAGATAAATACATGATCTGGTTAAGAAGAAGGTAAATCCATAGTGGATGTACCAATTTACATTCCCATCAAAGGTACATAACACATCATTGATAATACTTGCTATTTCTTACCTTTTTGGTAATAGCTATTTTAACAGGTGAGGCAATATCTTACTGTGATTTTGATATGTATTTTCTTGATGGTAACTCATGGTAAGCATCTTTTTATGTGCATGTTGGCCAATTCTATGTCGCCATTGGAAACATTTCTATTCAGGATCTTTGCCCAGTTTTTATATTGGATTATATTCCAAGACACACTTGAAACCAATGGCCATTTATGCTACATCCTGGATAAAAGAGTGCATTGGTCTGTAATCCAAAAGACTAAATTAAGGTTCTGCTTCTTATTATAACATTTAGTGAGTCACTTTGGGAATTTGTGCTTTCAGTCCATGCTTTTGTGGGTCCTGGGGTCCAGGTGTAAGATTTTGCCATCAGGAATTTCACTAAGAATTCCATTAACTTTAAAGTTGTCTCAAGTCTACTGTTCTCCTTCTGTCTGTAAAACAGAAATAAAATGGAATATTTGACTCCGATCACTATTAGTAGGTGCTCTGCTGATGCATGATGAAGGCAAAAGAAGTCTGCCTGGGATGCAAGTGGTCCACTGGAACAGACTTTAGTACTCTTGTGCCTGTCACTATAAATGAATGGGTACATAATGGTGCCAGGTGAAAGGCAAGGTGTAAGGGGATCACTTTCCTCTAAGATGAGGTAGCACCCCACCAGACAACCTATCTGACCCATTAAAGTGGGGATGGGAATGTAGGAAGTCTAGATGGGAAGTCTAGATGACATTGTTAGAGTTCACGACCAACTGCTGAAACAATTCTTTCCCTGAAATTGTGACCAGTTAAAATCATTAGCTTTTCCTGGATGATGTAAACTCAATGTGAGAAGTAAATATGAGTGGTCCAAAAGATAGACTTTAGTATTTGCTGTTTTTACTCCACCAACATTGAATTTACCTGAGAGTACACCCATTTCTCAGAGTGTTCATCCTCCAGCAACTGTGGTACCTACAGATAACAGTGCATAGTTCCCACTTTTTCCGCTATTTCTGGCCCTCTACTGAACAGAATTCCCTTTTTACCTGGGAATCTTATCTGGGATGCAACCCCTAATCCATCTTCACTCTCTCAAGATTGCATTGACTAGGCAATAACTGACTCACACAGTGGCAGAATAAACCAGTTCTCTCGTACCAATTCCATGGTGCCAATCATCTTCCAAGGTTTGCCATTAGTCAAGTTAGAACCAATGTCCGCTAAAGAGGACATCTGTGCTTAGCGTTCTTCCTCTTCTCTATCTTTTGTCTTGCAGTCCTCTTCTTAGTTTTTACTCTCAACAAAACTCTTTCACTAAAATTCCTATTTGGGCTTTGCTTCTTGTGAACTGAACCTAAGAAATATTTTAATTTAAGTAATTTCTAAGAGATAAATTGAATGTTGCCCACTATCTTAGCCTAGATGATTTTATGGTAAATACCAAATATATAAAAGAAGCTACCATTGTTTTCCATATAATAGAAATGACAATTAAATATTCATTCTTATATCATACACTTTGAGAAAATTGCTTCTTTGTTCCTGAGAAATAGGGTATTTCTTTGAGCAGCTAAGCTTATGACCAGAAATTTCTACGACTAACTAACAAAATTGACATGTCTTTACTTTCTAGATATTTATTATTTAAAGGTCTAGAAAACAGGCTTTCCAGAGTACAGAGGGTTTATGGGTGAAACATTAACATTAAAATTAAAATCATAATCAGTTTTTATAGGAGTCTATAAATTTTATTATAGGTTTTCATGCTTTCTTAGACAGATGATATTGAATATAATTTCAACTGTTCCTGATGACTCAAAGTTATTGTTATTAACAGCTATTATGGCTGGAATGTACTATAACAATGATGCCTCTAACTCTGCTGAAATGTGTTTGGCTCTGTACCAAATGAATTATGATGCCTTTATTTTGAGTTCCTATATCTGATTTTGATTGTGTGTCTAGTTCTTCTCTTTACTTTACAGTGTCACCTATCTCAATTTTGAATGTGCCCATGCATAGCATCTCCTCTCTCCCTTTCTTTTTGTTACCATTAGTATTTTATTGGCATGGAAATTAAATAATAATTATTATTATTTAGTGTTTACAATGAACCAGACATTTTCTAAGTGCCTTATATATGTTGATTCATTTAATCTTTACAAACTCATTAGTAAGCTTTGTAAATTAAGAGTAAATCGGTCCTACAAAACATCATAACATGACTCTCTTTTGAACCATTTTTATAAGCTTTAGTGCATGGACTTACTGAGAGTTATTTTTTCTATTTGCTCAGAAATTTAATTTTTGAGGCTGCCTAGGTTTTTAGCTATTCTTTAGATAAATAAAAGAAGTAAGATATTCAGAAACAGAAGAGCTCTAACTATGACTATAAACATAGAAAATTATGTGACTGAGACTAAGAACGTAAGGAAGTTGGTGTATAAATCAGATTCAAGTGAGGTATTGGAGATTTTCTTGTGAAATGGGAGAATGAAGGGCATTCTGAGTTAGAAATCACTTTTATGATAATGAAAAAAGAAGCTACATTTTTTCAAAAAACAATTAAATATTCATTCTTATATCATACACTTTGAGAAAATTGCTTCTTTGTTCCTGAGAAATAGGGTATTTCTTTGAGCAGCTAAGCTTATGACCAGAAATTTCTACGACTAACTAACAAAATTGACATGTCTTTACTTTCTAGATATTTATTATTTAAAGGTCTAGAAAACAGGCTTTCCAGAGTACAGAGGGTTTATGGGTGAAACATTAACATTAAAATTAAAATCATAATCAGTTTTTATAGGAGTCTATAAATTTTATTATAGGTTTTCATGCTTTCTTAGACAGATGATATTGAATATAATTTCAACTGTTCCTGATGACTCAAAGTTATTGTTATTAACAGCTATTATGGCTGGAATGTACTATAACAATGATGCCTCTAACTCTGCTGAAATGTGTTTGGCTCTGTACCAAATGAATTATGATGCCTTTATTTTGAGTTCCTATATCTGATTTTGATTGTGTGTCTAGTTCTTCTCTTTACTTTACAGTGTCACCTATCTCAATTTTGAATGTGCCCATGCATAGCATCTCCTCTCCCCCTTTCTTTTTGTTACCATTAGTATTTTATTGGCATGGAAATTAAATAATAATTATTATTATTTAGTGTTTACAATGAACCAGACATTTTCTAAGTGCCTTATATATGTTGATTCATTTAATCTTTACAAACTCATTAGTAAGCTTTGTAAATTAAGAGTAAATCGGTCCTACAAAACATCATAACATGACTCTCTTTTGAACCATTTTTATAAGCTTTAGTGCATGGACTTACTGAGAGTTATTTTTTCTATTTGCTCAGAAATTTAATTTTTGAGGCTGCCTAGGTTTTTAGCTATTCTTTAGATAAATAAAAGAAGTAAGATATTCAGAAACAGAAGAGCTCTAACTATGACTATAAACATAGAAAATTATGTGACTGAGACTAAGAACGTAAGGAAGTTGGTGTATAAATCAGATTCAAGTGAGGTATTGGAGATTTTCTTGTGAAATGGGAGAATGAAGGGCATTCTGAGTTAGAAATCACTTTTATGATGATACACATTAAATGACAAGTTTACAATGTAAGCCGTTTAATAATCACAGTCAATAGTTGTCAAGTAATTCTCATTATCTCAATTTTTTTAAAGGATGTTCTTCCTTGTTGGTCATGGTTCTACGTCTCATTTTCCCCAATTTCTACAGCTTTTCCAGAAATATCTTAAAGTTAACAACCACAAAAAAATCAACCGCGTTTCTGTGAATGGTTTACAAAGCCTGAATTTTTTTAAACCTTTAAATGTGCCCTTTAGTACACATTTCAGCATTTGCAAGGTGATATCTTGATCCTCTCACTCTCATTCATCTTTGAAAACAGGGAGAAGACCAACCCTGAGTCATTGATCTTTTTTGTCCTTTTATTAGTGTCCCAGTAGAAGTAATATACTACCAACTCTATCATCTAATAAAATGTATCTAAGTTTCCTCTCTGGTTGAGTTCCTACCTCTTCCTCCAGGGGATGCTGGATTAGTGTCTTCTTGGCCTCCCATTAATTTCAGGAATTCTTTTCATATATGTGTATAACATTCCCTAAAGTATTATTGGTTTATAAATTACACTTGTTGTTTCAGGGCAATAAACAGAATGATAAATGCATGCTTCATTCAATCACTTTTTATTCATGAAAGGCAAAAGAAAATATCCTAAAAACATTTATCTACATCAGAAATAGCTATAAACCTTTCAAAAAAGTTCCAAGTAATCCAGAAAGGAACCACTAATTACTGTCATAGCAGAAAGGATTCAACAACACTAAATGCTCATAGAACCATAAAATGTCACTTAATCTTTACAAACTCATTAGTAAGCTTTGTAAATTAAGAGTAAATCGGTCCTACAAAACATCATAACATGACTCTCTTTGAACCATTTTTATAAGCTTTAGTGCATGGACTTACTGAGAGTTATTTTTTCTATTTGCTCAGAAATTTAATTTTTGAGGCTGCCTAGGTTTTTAGCTATTCTTTAGATAAATAAAAGAAGTAAGATATTCAGAAACAGAAGAGCTCTAACTATGACTATAAACATAGAAAATTATGTGACTGAGACTAAGAACGTAAGGAAGTTGGTGTATAAATCAGATTCAAGTGAGGTATTGGAGATTTTCTTGTGAAATGGGAGAATGAAGGGCATTCTGAGTTAGAAATCACTTTTATGATGATACACATTAAATGACAAGTTTACAATGTAAGCCGTTTAATAATCACAGTCAATAGTTGTCAAGTAATTCTCATTATCTCAATTTTTTTAAAGGATGTTCTTCCTTGTTGGTCATGGTTCTACGTCTCATTTTCCCCAATTTCTACAGCTTTTCCAGAAATATCTTAAAGTTAACAACCACAAAAAAAAATCAACCACGTTTCTGTGAATGGTTTACAAAGCCTGAATTTTTTTAAACCTTTAAATGTGCCCTTTAGTACACATTTCAGCATTTGCAAGGTGATATCTTGATCCTCTCACTCTCATTCATCTTTGAAAACAGGGAGAAGACCAACCCTGAGTCATTGATCTTTTTTGTCCTTTTATTAGTGTCCCAGTAGAAGTAATATACTACCAACTCTATCATCTAATAAAATGTATCTAAGTTTCCTCTCTGGTTGAGTTCCTACCTCTTCCTCCAGGGGATGCTGGATTAGTGTCTTCTTGGCCTCCCATTAATTTCAGGAATTCTTTTCATATATGTGTATAACATTCCCTAAAGTATTATTGGTTTATAAATTACACTTGTTGTTTCAGGGCAATAAACAGAATGATAAATGCATGCTTCATTCAATCACTTTTTATTCATGAAAGGCAAAAGAAAATATCCTAAAAACATTTATCTACATCAGAAATAGCTATAAACCTTTCAAAAAAGTTCCAAGTAATCCAGAAAGGAACCACTAATTACTGTCATAGCAGAAAGGATTCAACAACACTAAATGCTCATAGAACCATAAAATGTCAGAAATGGAAAATTAAGTTCAGCGTTCTCCTTTTATAAATGGGAAACTAAAGCTTTTGAGAGAAGTGATTTACATAGTCACCCAGTCATTGATGGCATCAATCCTAGATTACAAGTCTTCTAACTCAATTTGTTTTGACTTCATGAGGTCATAGGCATTGGGTTAAGAACTTTAAGAATAGAACAAGCCACTTTATTCTCTCCAGTTTATGTCTTGGACAGATGTCTGTTTGCTAGAATGGATTGGAACCTGGAAGGACAATAAACTAAAATACCATTTAAGGGTTCCAATTTTGTAAAAGAAGCCTGAAAATCATTTTGTCTAATGAAACATGCTGATTTCTTCAGCAATCTGACTGAGCATTCGGTGACTCCAATGAGAATGGATTTAAAGCTGGTAGTGGAAGGAGAGGTTTTTTTTTTTCTTTTTTTATTTTTTAATACAGTGTTAGAGGAAAGGCCACTCTTCTCTTCAAAGCTGAATTCCAAAATACTGGCTTTAGATCTTTACCAGTCTCTCTATCAACACAAATACTAGCCATTACTGACTCATTTTATCTTGAAAAAATCAAATGTACTCTTTCACACAGGTATAGGGTTCACTTTGTTTGAACGACGTAATATATGTGTGTTATGAACCAATATCCAATGAAAGGGATGGTTAGTAGCACAGGATTCTCAACATTTGACTCCATTAACTCTACCACAATGGCCTACCATTATTCCAATTCCTATCTCAGACCAACAACTATCCATTTTTTTATTAACTCTTTACTTTGAAATAATTCCAAATTTAACAAGAACATACCAGAGATGCTGCAAAAAAAACTACTCTTCACTTATGGTTCCCAACTGGCATTTTTTTCTAATTGTGCTCTCTATGTATACATATGTGTATACATTATATCATTTTTAATTCAGGTGAGACTATGCTGTAGATGTGATTCTCCATTACTCGTAAATACTTAAGTATGTGTTTCCTATATAAAAGAAACATTGCAGCAAATGATACAACACATATCTTAATCAATTTGTAGGGACTTTCCTGGTAGCTCAGTGACAGAGTTCGCCTGACATTGCAGGAGACACAGGTTCGATCACTGATCCAGGAGGATCCCACATGCTGCAGAGCAACTAAGCCCATTAGCCACAACTATGGAGCCACAACTATGAGTCCATGTGCTGCAACCACTGAAGCCTGTGAGCCTTAGAGCCCAAGTTCCTCAACAAGAGAAGTCACTGCAACAATAAGCCTGCTCACTTCATCTAGAGAGTAGCCTCCCACTCCCTGCAACTAGAGAAGAGCTGCCAGCAGCAGTGAAAACCCAGAGTAGGCAAAAATAATTTTAAAAAGGAACTAACATTTGTAAAAGACTAATGTTCAGTACTCCCCCTCTCCTTAACTGTCTTTCCTGCTTGAACAGCAGATATATAATCCCCCTTGTATAGCACTTGAGTTAGAAAACCTAGTTTATTAACCTATATATATCCATTAGCAGTATATGATCTTTTCAAAAACAGAATGCATGAATATCTTATCAGCTATTATATCTATTAAGAGTAATGGTTCAACATATTTTCAGAAATCAATGACTATTATTTAAATGCTTGTTTTTAATATAAAGCTAGAAAGGATAGTTGATTGGGGGGTGATGAAATGAAGACTGAAAGCATAGGATCCAATTAACAAGTTGATATTTACCAAATAAAAATAACAGTTTTGACAGCAAGAATGGGTTTGAGAAAACTTAATTTCCATGAAATAGGTTTTAGAAATTTCCTTGGTTGATGCTTATTCTATATGCCAGAAAGCAAGAGTGCTTTCAGGCTATCTGTTTAAAAGTTAATTGGCTTGATTAGTCCAAATTTAACAAGAACATACCAGAGATGCTGCAAAAAAAACTACTCTTCACTTATGGTTCCCAACTGGCATTTTTTTCTAATTGTGCTCTCTATGTATACATATGTGTATACATTATATCATTTTTAATTCAGGTGAGACTATGCTGTAGATGTGATTCTCCATTACTCGTAAATACTTAAGTATGTGTTTCCTATATAAAAGAAACATTGCAGCAAATGATACAACACATATCTTAATCAATTTGTAGGGACTTTCCTGGTAGCTCAGTGACAGAGTTCGCCTGACATTGCAGGAGACACAGGTTCGATCACTGATCCAGGAGGATCCCACATGCTGCAGAGCAACTAAGCCCATTAGCCACAACTATGGAGCCACAACTATGAGTCCATGTGCTGCAACCACTGAAGCCTGTGAGCCTTAGAGCCCAAGTTCCTCAACAAGAGAAGTCACTGCAACAATAAGCCTGCTCACTTCATCTAGAGAGTAGCCTCCCACTCCCTGCAACTAGAGAAGAGCTGCCAGCAGCAGTGAAAACCCAGAGTAGGCAAAAAAAATTTTTAAAAAAGGAACTAACATTTGTAAAAGACTAATGTTCAGTACTCCCCCTCTCCTTAACTGTCTTTCCTGCTTGAACAGCAGATATATAATCCCCCTTGTATAGCACTTGAGTTAGAAAACCTAGTTTATTAACCTATATATATCCATTAGCAGTATATGATCTTTTCAAAAACAGAATGCATGAATATCTTATCAGCTATTATATCTATTAAGAGTAATGGTTCAACATATTTTCAGAAATCAATGACTATTATTTAAATGCTTGTTTTTAATATAAAGCTAGAAAGGATAGTTGATTGGGGGGTGATGAAATGAAGACTGAAAGCATAGGATCCAATTAACAAGTTGATATTTACCAAATAAAAATAACAGTTTTGACAGCAAGAATGGGTTTGAGAAAACTTAATTTCCATGAAATAGGTTTTAGAAATTTCCTTGGTTGATGCTTATTCTATATGCCAGAAAGCAAGAGTGCTTTCAGGCTATCTGTTTAAAAGTTAATTGGCTTGATTAGTCCAATCACTGTCTATTCTGTTCAGCAGGGCATATTTAGAGCATGATATTTAACTAATAGTTCCATTGAATAGGCAGGACAGAGAGATGACAAAACTGAGGAACTAGCAGAATGGCATGGTGACAGGTTGTGAGGAAAAGATGCAGGAATCCTGGAGGCAGAACATGATGTTCTGGAGCTTCAGTATGGGCTACCTAGAACATCTGGGTGATGCTATATGATTGATAGATTATTTGATTTTGGCTACAAAAAGCAAAACTCACACCCAATTGTTAAAATACATAGCAAAGCATGCAGTAGCACAATAGAATACTGAATTATCAACAGATAATATGAAAACAAGTATAGTCTATATGGAGAGACACAGAATCCTTCAGCTGGGTAGAGGAAGACTGATCTTCAGTCAACTTAGCAACTGAGAAAAGTTTAGGTAGAATGACACAAGTAATATTTTATCCCATTCCTGTCACTTTCGTGCCATATGTAATATATGTCACGAAGGCTTTGGAACACTGTCAAAGTTGTGTCATCCAGTTGTACATGTTCCACTTCAGGCATCCCATCTCATCTCTGAGACTTCATTTATGAATAGAGAATAACAAATTCTCCTTAGGAAGCCACTGTCTGGTTTCTCCTTTCTCTTTCTGGTAAACATACATGACAGCCAAAACATGGCTGCACCATCTAATGTATGCGTTTCTAGTTAAGATTGTCATCTTGGTTTATGCAGATAATAATCCCCTTGTATAGCACTTGAGTTAGAAAACCTAGTTTATTAACCTATATATATCCATTAGCAGTATATGATCTTTTCAAAACAGAATGCATGAATATCTTATCAGCTATTATATCTATTAAGAGTAATGGTTCAACATATTTTCAGAAATCAATGACTATTATTTAAATGCTTGTTTTAATATAAAGCTAGAAAGGATAGTTGATTGGGGGGTGATGAAATGAAGACTGAAAGCATAGGATCCAATTAACAAGTTGATATTTACCAAATAAAAATAACAGTTTTGACAGCAAGAATGGGTTTGAGAAAACTTAATTTCCATGAAATAGGTTTTAGAAATTTCCTTGGTTGATGCTTATTCTATATGCCAGAAAGCAAGAGTGCTTTCAGGCTATCTGTTTAAAAGTTAATTGGCTTGATTAGTCCAATCACTGTCTATTCTGTTCAGCAGGGCATATTTAGAGCATGATATTTAACTAATAGTTCCATTGAATAGGCAGGACAGAGAGATGACAAAACTGAGGAACTAGCAGAATGGCATGGTGACAGGTTGTGAGGAAAAGATGCAGGAATCCTGGAGGCAGAACATGATGTTCTGGAGCTTCAGTATGGGCTACCTAGAACATCTGGGTGATGCTATATGATTGATAGATTATTTGATTTTGGCTACAAAAAGCAAAACTCACACCCAATTGTTAAAATACATAGCAAAGCATGCAGTAGCACAATAGAATACTGAATTATCAACAGATAATATGAAAACAAGTATAGTCTATATGGAGAGACACAGAATCCTTCAGCTGGGTAGAGGAAGACTGATCTTCAGTCAACTTAGCAACTGAGAAAAGTTTAGGTAGAATGACACAAGTAATATTTTATCCCATTCCTGTCACTTTCGTGCCATATGTAATATATGTCACGAAGGCTTTGGAACACTGTCAAAGTTGTGTCATCCAGTTGTACATGTTCCACTTCAGGCATCCCATCTCATCTCTGAGACTTCATTTATGAATAGAGAATAACAAATTCTCCTTAGGAAGCCACTGTCTGGTTTCTCCTTTCTCTTTCTGGTAAACATACATGACAGCCAAAACATGGCTGCACCATCTAATGTATGCGTTTCTAGTTAAGATTGTCATCTTGGTTTCAAAATATTTGGTTGAATAGACTGTAATTAAATAAGGAAGAAGAACTAACATTTATTGGATAGCTTTCATGTGCCAGGCAAGTTTGGGTTCTTTACATATTTTTGCTCAATCATCAAATAATCATTGATCTTAACTTTATTTTAAAGAGGAAGATCAGCATTTAAATGTCACATCCTCTTTGTACTAACCTCAACATGATTCATCAAGAAGCTAATATTGGGAGGGAGCAAAGATGGCGGAAGAATGAGGGGAAGATTTCACCAGCTCCCCAACAGAATCACCAGAACTAATCAAGAAAAGAACCACCAGCAACAAACCAGCCCCTAGACGACAGAAGAATTCCATAGGTCCACGTGAATAGAAGAGTGAACAGCCAGAAATTTCCCGAGCTACGGTTCTAAGAATCCTCTATCCTAACCCCCAGGCCGGACCGCACTGACGGAAAGCGTGCCAGCAAGTGCCCTAAAAGGGGGCCTGTGCAGAGCCTTGGGGGAGAGAGGGCAGCGATCAGCATGAAAACTCCAAGAATTCGCCCGGATCGCCAGCAGAAATTAAGACACTGAGAAGATAGGATACAGGAGCATAACCGAGCAGAACACGCTTGCTGCCTAGCGACCTGAGGCCGGACTGAACGCGGGGAGTGTTGCCTAGCGACCGACCGGGAGCCAGGAGGAGCACCCAGTGTGAAAATCGCGCTGCTGGGCCAGGCTAAAATCGCGACTTTCCGCCTGGAACCGAGTTCAAACACTCCTAGTGGGGGACTGGCTGAAGGGGAAGTCGCCCACAGATTGCCGACCAGGGACCGGGCTCGGCTCTAGCCAGACGGGAAATCTTGTGTCACTTTCGTGCCATATGTAATATATGTCACGAAGGCTTTGGAACACTGTCAAAGTTGTGTCATCCAGTTGTACATGTTCCACTTCAGGCATCCCATCTCATCTCTGAGACTTCATTTATGAATAGAGAATAACAAATTCTCCTTAGGAAGCCACTGTCTGGTTTCTCCTTTCTCTTTCTGGTAAACATACATGACAGCCAAAACATGGCTGCACCATCTAATGTATGCGTTTCTAGTTAAGATTGTCATCTTGGTTTCAAAATATTTGGTTGAATAGACTGTAATTAAATAAGGAAGAAGAACTAACATTTATTGGATAGCTTTCATGTGCCAGGCAAGTTTGGGTTCTTTACATATTTTTGCTCAATCATCAAATAATCATTGATCTTAACTTTATTTTAAAGAGGAAGATCAGCATTTAAATGTCACATCCTCTTTGTACTAACCTCAACATGATTCATCAAGAAGCTAATATTGGGAGGGAGCAAAGATGGCGGAAGAATGAGGGGAAGATTTCACCAGCTCCCCAACAGAATCACCAGAACTAATCAAGAAAAGAACCACCAGCAACAAACCAGCCCCTAGACGACAGAAGAATTCCATAGGTCCACGTGAATAGAAGAGTGAACAGCCAGAAATTTCCCGAGCTACGGTTCTAAGAATCCTCTATCCTAACCCCCAGGCCGGACCGCACTGACGGAAAGCGTGCCAGCAAGTGCCCTAAAAGGGGGCCTGTGCAGAGCCTTGGGGGAGAGAGGGCAGCGATCAGCATGAAAACTCCAAGAATTCGCCCGGATCGCCAGCAGAAATTAAGACACTGAGAAGATAGGATACAGGAGCATAACCGAGCAGAACACGCTTGCTGCCTAGCGACCTGAGGCCGGACTGAACGCGGGGAGTGTTGCCTAGCGACCGACCGGGAGCCAGGAGGGAGCACCCAGTGTGAAAATCGCGCTGCTGGGCCAGGCTAAAATCGCGACTTTCCGCCTGGAACCGAGTTCAAACACTCCTAGTGGGGGACTGGCTGAAGGGGAAGTCGCCCACAGATTGCCGACCAGGGACCGGGCTCGGCTCTAGCCAGACGGGAAATCTTGTGCCTGCCTTTGGGACTTGGAGGCGTAACCTGCAGTGCACGCGCGCCAGTGGCGGAGGAGCCCGTGCACCCCCATAGCAACAGCCACAGCGGAGGAAGCCGGGAGAAGGGCAGGTATAAGAGGCTACCAGCGGGTGCACGGCAGAGCCGGGACACCCCTGCCCAACACGGGATTGAGCGCGCCGCGATTCCCTGCCAGACGGACTGGGATCAGCTCGCCGGCCCGGCCAGCACCTGAGCCTGCAGACCAGTGCCATAAGGGAAAGGCTACATCATCAAGACAACACCATCGAGAGCAGACTGGCTTCCACCAGACAGATGAGAGGATAAAAACCAGGGACAGTATTTAGCTTTTATGCTTATCTGTTGCAGACGGTTCTGTTTATTCGTTTGATCGCCAGGTTTGGGGTTTCTTTTTGATATTTTTTTTCTTTTTTCCCCCTTTTTTTTCTCCTTTGTCTCTTCTTATTAAGTTTCTCTTCCTTTTTTTAATTTCTTTTTTTTTTTTGATTTTTAATTGTGATTTTTTTTTAAATTTTAATTCTTGAACTTCTAATATTCTTTTCTCTTTGCCACTGCTTCATCCCTCTATGTTCTAAGTCTAAAACTTTCTCCTATCTACCACTACCCCCTAGATAAACATTTCCTACCTTCCTGTCTCCACTATTCTCTTCCAGCTGCACTAAACAATACAACACACTAATCTTGGCTACATAACCCTATAAAATCCTTCCAACTCGAATCTGTTCCTTCTCATTACCCATACACTCTCCAACTCCTCACCCACAACACATGTCTTAGTTAAAAATTGCTTTCAATGAAATAGTCCAAGCTAGGACCTTACCAAGATCTATTTTTCCAGGCACTATTTTAATTAATTCAAAGCTTAACGGGCAAGTATCATCTTTGATTGCATCGTTTGCCAGAAAAACTTCTTATGCTTTGTCATTGTAAGACTGGTTACATGTGGTTATTGCTGTGTATGTATATATATCTTATGACTATGTTAGAAAACATCTGCATGCACCAGGGACACACCTCTTGCTCCTCAGATGCTAGTATTTGAACTAATATCACGGAACACCATAGCAAACCAGACATAGAGCCTACACCCCCTGACCAATCATTAAACCAAGAATCCTCGGAGTAGAAGTCCTGATTCCAAGACCCCACACTATCAAAGAACATACAACACTAGAGATTATTCACCTGTAAACAAGACCTAACACCACCCAAGACACAAACCATTGAACCCTTCTAGAAGGACAGAAACCCAAAGGAAGGGAGAATTCAACCAAGAAGCCTGGTGGGAATAAGAACTCCATACACACAGACACCCACAAAGAAACAAAAACTAACCTATTAATGAAACGACAGAGAAACACTGCACAAATGAAGGACCAAGCTAGAGAATCACAGCTTCAAATGACAGAGGAGGAGATGAACAAATTATCTGAAAGAGAATTCAGAAAAACTATACTAATGAGGATGCAAAACACCGAAAACAGAATATTAGAGGAAATTAGTGCATTGAGAAAAGACATGCAAGAAATGAAAAATAAGCAAATAGAGACCACCAACTCAATTGCTGAACTCAAAAGTACTATAGAAAGCCTCAACAGTAGAGTATCGGAGACTGAAGAACGGATAAGTGAGCTGGAAGATAGACTGGTGGAAATAACTGGTGAGGAACAGAACAAAGCCCAAAGAATTAAAAGAACTGAGGATAGCCTCAGAGACCTATGGGACAATATCAAATGCACCAACATTAGAATTATAGGAGTTCCAGAGGAAGAAGAGGGGAAGAAAGGCTACGAAAAAATTCTTGAAGAGGTTATAGTGGAAAACTTCCCCAGCATGGGAAACGAAATAGTCAACCACGTCCAAGAAGCACAAAGAGTTCCATACAGGATAAACCCCAGAAGAAATACACCAAGGCACATTCTAATCAAACTAACGCAGACTAAATATAAAGACAGATTACTAAAAGCAGCTAGAAGCAAACAACAAATAACATATAAAGGAAACCCCATACGTCTAACTGCGGATCTCTCAACAGAAACCCTGCAGGCAAGAAGAGAATGGCAGGACACATTTAAACAGCTAAAAGAGAATAACCTTCAACCACGAATTCTCTACCCATCAAGAATCTCACTCAGAATCGATGGAGAAGTCAAAAGCTTCTCAGACAGACAAAAACTAAAAGAATTCTGTACCACAAAACCAGCCCTACAACAAGTGTTAAAGGGCCTGATATAGCCAAGAAATACAAGAGTCGAAGAAGTCCTACGAATCAAACCCCAAACTTCTAAGAAGATGACAATAGGAACATTTGTATCAATAATTACTTTGAATGTAAATGGATTAAATGCTCCAACCAAACGACACAGGTTGGCTGAATGGATCAAGAAATATGACCCATATATATGCTGTTTACAAGAGACCCACTTCATACCTAGAGACACCCATAGACTGAAAGTGAGAGGCTGGAAAAAGATGTTCCATGCAAATGGAAATCAAAAGAAAGCTGGGGTAGCAATCCTCATATCAGACAAAATAGATTTTAAAGTAAAGAAGATTCTAAGAGACAAAGCAGGTCACTATATCGTGATTAAGGGATCCATCCAAGAGGAAGACATAACGGTCATGAATATCTACGCACCCACCACAGGGGCACCTCAATACATAAGACAGGTACTTTCAGACTTAAAAGAAGAAATCAATAATAGCACAATAATAGTAGGAGACTTTAACACTCCTCTCACACCAATAAACAGATCATCCAAACAGAAAATTAATAAAGAAACACAAGCCTAAAATACCACACTAGAAAAGATGGACCTCATCGATATCTTTAGGACGTTCTTTCCCAAAGCAGAAGAATACGCTTTCTTCTCAAGTGCTCACGGAACATTCTCCAGGATAAACCACATCTTGGGCCACAAATCTAACCTCAGTCAGTTCAAGAAAACCGAAATTATATCAACCATCTTCTCGGACCACAATGCAATGAGAATAGATATCAACTACAGGAAAAAAAACGCTAAAAAAACAAACACATGGTGATTAAACAACACATACCTAAAAAACCAACTGATTACTGAGGAAATCAAAGGAGAAATTTAAAAATTCCTAGAAGAAAATTATAATGAACATACGACCGTGCAAAACCTATGGGTTGCCACAAAGGCAGTTCTAAGAGGGAAATTTATAGCAATACAATCCCACCTCAGGAAACTAGGAAAACATGAAGCAGATGACCTAACACTCTTCTTAAAACAATTGGAAAAAGAAGAACAGAAATATCCCAAAGCCAGCAGAAGAAGAGACATTATAAAGACAGGAGAAGAAATAAATGAGAAAGAAATGAAAGAAACTATAGTACGGATAAGTAAAACAAAAAGTTGGTTCTATGAAAAGGTAAACACAATTGACAAGCAACTGTCCAGACTCATCAAGAGAAAGAGAGAGAAGAACCAGATCACCAAAATCAAAAACGAAAAAGGAGAGATAACAACAGATAATGCAGAAATCCAAAGGATTCTAAGAGACTATTATGAGCAACTCTATGGCAACAAACTGGACAACCTGGAAGAAATGGAGTTTCTTACAGAAGATTAATCTCCCAAGTCTGAGCCAGGAAGAAACAAAAAACCTTGAACAACCCAATCACAAGCTCAGAAATCGACCTTGTGATCAAAAATCTACCCAAAAATAAAAGCCCAGGGCCAGGTGGCTTCACAGCCGAATTCTACCAAACATTTAAAGAAGAGCTAATGCCTGTACTTCTAAAACTCTTTCAAAAAATTTCACAGGAAGGAAAAATTCCAAACACATTTTACGAGGCCACCAATTTCACAAGAGACCCACTTCATACCTAGAGACACCCATAGACTGAAAGTGAGAGGCTGGAAAAAGATGTTCCATGCAAATGGAAATCAAAAGAAAGCTGGGGTAGCAATCCTCATATCAGACAAAATAGATTTTAAAGTAAAGAAGATTCTAAGAGACAAAGCAGGTCACTATATCGTGATTAAGGGATCCATCCAAGAGGAAGACATAACGGTCATGAATATCTACGCACCCACCACAGGGGCACCTCAATACATAAGACAGGTACTTTCAGACTTAAAAGAAGAAATCAATAATAGCACAATAATAGTAGGAGACTTTAACACTCCTCTCACACCAATAAACAGATCATCCAAACAGAAAATTAATAAAGAAACACAAGCCTAAAATACCACACTAGAAAAGATGGACCTCATCGATATCTTTAGGACGTTCTTTCCCAAAGCAGAAGAATACGCTTTCTTCTCAAGTGCTCACGGAACATTCTCCAGGATAAACCACATCTTGGGCCACAAATCTAACCTCAGTCAGTTCAAGAAAACCGAAATTATATCAACCATCTTCTCGGACCACAATGCAATGAGAATAGATATCAACTACAGGAAAAAAAACGCTAAAAAAACAAACACATGGTGATTAAACAACACATACCTAAAAAACCAACTGATTACTGAGGAAATCAAAGGAGAAATTTAAAAATTCCTAGAAGAAAATTATAATGAACATACGACCGTGCAAAACCTATGGGTTGCCACAAAGGCAGTTCTAAGAGGGAAATTTATAGCAATACAATCCCACCTCAGGAAACTAGGAAAACATGAAGCAGATGACCTAACACTCTTCTTAAAACAATTGGAAAAAGAAGAACAGAAATATCCCAAAGCCAGCAGAAGAAGAGACATTATAAAGACAGGAGAAGAAATAAATGAGAAAGAAATGAAAGAAACTATAGTACGGATAAGTAAAACAAAAAGTTGGTTCTATGAAAAGGTAAACACAATTGACAAGCAACTGTCCAGACTCATCAAGAGAAAGAGAGAGAAGAACCAGATCACCAAAATCAAAAACGAAAAAGGAGAGATAACAACAGATAATGCAGAAATCCAAAGGATTCTAAGAGACTATTATGAGCAACTCTATGGCAACAAACTGGACAACCTGGAAGAAATGGAGTTTCTTACAGAAGATTAATCTCCCAAGTCTGAGCCAGGAAGAAACAAAAAACCTTGAACAACCCAATCACAAGCTCAGAAATCGACCTTGTGATCAAAAATCTACCCAAAAATAAAAGCCCAGGGCCAGGTGGCTTCACAGCCGAATTCTACCAAACATTTAAAGAAGAGCTAATGCCTGTACTTCTAAAACTCTTTCAAAAAATTTCACAGGAAGGAAAAATTCCAAACACATTTTACGAGGCCACCATCACCCTGATATCCAAACCAGGCAAAGACAACACAAAAAAGGAAAACAATAGGCCACTTTCACTGATGAACTTAGATGCCAAGATCCTCAACAAAATCCTAGCAAACAATTCAACAACACATCAAAAAACTCATACACCATGATCAAGTTGGGTTCATCCCAGGCATGCAAGGATTCTTCAACATCCACAAAACAATCAATGTGATACACCATATCAACAAATTGAGAGACAAAAATCACATAATCATCTCAATAGATGCAGAAAAAGCCTTCGACAAAGTACAACACCCATTCATGATAAAAACTCTTCAGAAAATGGGCATAGAAGGAACCTATCTCAACATAGTGAAAGCCATCTATGGGAAGCCCACAGCGAACATTATTCTCAATGGTGAAAAACTGAAAGCATTCCCTCTAAGATCAGGAACAAGACAGGGGTGTCCACTTTCACCACTACTATTCAACATAGTCCTGGAAGTTCTAGCAACAGCAATATGAGAAGAGAAAGAAATCAAAGGAATCCAGATTGGAGAGGAAGAAGTCAAGCTCTCTCTTTTTGCAGACGACATAATATTATACATAGAAAACCCCAAAGACACTGTTACAAAGCTACTAGAGCTAATCAAGGAATTCAGCAAAGTCGCAGGATACAAAGACAACACACAGAAATCACTGGCATTCCTATATACAAACAATGAAAAATCAGAAAACGAATTCAAAAAGCCAGTCCCCTTCACCATTGCAACCAAAAGAATCAAATATCTAGGAATAAACCTACCCAAGGAAACAAAAGAATTGTACACAGAAAATTACAAGACACTCATGAGAGACATTAAAGACGACTTAAACAGATGGAGAGACATGCCATGTTCCTGGGTCGGAAGAATCAATATTGTGAAAATGACCATATTACCAGATATCATCTACAGATTCAATGCAATACCTATCCAACTTCCATTGACATTTTTCACAGAACTAGACCAAAGAACAACACAGTTCATATAGAAACACAAAAGACCTGGAAGAGTCAAAGCAATCCTGAGAAAGAAAAACGGAACTGGAGGAATCAGCCTCCCTAACTTCAGACTCTACTACAACGCAACAGTCATCAAGACAGTATGGTACTGGCACAAAAACAGAAATATCAACCAATGGAACAAGATCGAGAACCCAGAGATCAATCCATGCACCTATGGGTACCTTATTTTTGACAAAGGAGGAGAAACTATAAAATGAGACAAAGACAGCCTCTTCAACAAATGGTGCTGGGAAAATTGGAGAGCTACATGCAAAAAAATGAAGGTGGAACATTCCCTGACACCATACACAAAGATCAACTCAAAATGGATTAAAGGCCTAAATGTAAGACCAGAAACCATCAAACTCTTAGAGGAGAATATAGGCAAAACCCTCAAGGATATCAATCAAAGCAAGATCTCTGACCCACCAAATAAAATAGCAGAGCTGAAAAGAAAAATGAACATGTGGGACCGCATGAAACTTAAAAGCTTCTGTACAGCAAAAGAAATTACAAAAAAGTTGAACAGACAGCCCACAGAGTGGGAGAAAATCATAGCAAATGAAACAACAGACAAAGAATTAATCTCCAAAATCTACAAGCAACTCAGAAAGAAATCAAAGGAATCCAGATTGGAGAGGAAGAAGTCAAGCTCTCTCTTTTTGCAGACGACATAATATTATACATAGAAAACCCCAAAGACACTGTTACAAAGCTACTAGAGCTAATCAAGGAATTCAGCAAAGTCGCAGGATACAAAGACAACACACAGAAATCACTGGCATTCCTATATACAAACAATGAAAAATCAGAAAACGAATTCAAAAAGCCAGTCCCCTTCACCATTGCAACCAAAAGAATCAAATATCTAGGAATAAACCTACCCAAGGAAACAAAAGAATTGTACACAGAAAATTACAAGACACTCATGAGAGACATTAAAGACGACTTAAACAGATGGAGAGACATGCCATGTTCCTGGGTCGGAAGAATCAATATTGTGAAAATGACCATATTACCAGATATCATCTACAGATTCAATGCAATACCTATCCAACTTCCATTGACATTTTTCACAGAACTAGACCAAAGAACAACACAGTTCATATAGAAACACAAAAGACCTGGAAGAGTCAAAGCAATCCTGAGAAAGAAAAACGGAACTGGAGGAATCAGCCTCCCTAACTTCAGACTCTACTACAACGCAACAGTCATCAAGACAGTATGGTACTGGCACAAAAACAGAAATATCAACCAATGGAACAAGATCGAGAACCCAGAGATCAATCCATGCACCTATGGGTACCTTATTTTTGACAAAGGAGGAGAAACTATAAAATGAGACAAAGACAGCCTCTTCAACAAATGGTGCTGGGAAAATTGGAGAGCTACATGCAAAAAAATGAAGGTGGAACATTCCCTGACACCATACACAAAGATCAACTCAAAATGGATTAAAGGCCTAAATGTAAGACCAGAAACCATCAAACTCTTAGAGGAGAATATAGGCAAAACCCTCAAGGATATCAATCAAAGCAAGATCTCTGACCCACCAAATAAAATAGCAGAGCTGAAAAGAAAAATGAACATGTGGGACCGCATGAAACTTAAAAGCTTCTGTACAGCAAAAGAAATTACAAAAAAGTTGAACAGACAGCCCACAGAGTGGGAGGAAATCATAGCAAATGAAACAACAGACAAAGAATTAATCTCCAAAATCTACAAGCAACTCAGACAACTCAGCACAGGGAAAACGAACAACCCAATGAAAAAATGGGGAAAAGATCTAAAGAGACGCCTCTCCAAAGAGGACATCCAGATGGCCCAAAAGCACATGAAATGATGCTCTACCTCGCTTATTATTAGAGAAATGCAAATGAAAACTACAATGAGATACCACCTCACACCCGTCAGAATGGCCATCATCAAAAAATCTGCGGACAATAAATGCTGGAGAGGGTGCGGAGAAAAGCGAACCCTCTTGCATTGCTGGTGGCAATGTAAAATGATACAACCTCTATGGAAGACAATATGGAGATTTCTTTAAAAACTAAAAATAGAAGCGCCCTATGACCCAGCAATCCCACTCTTAGTCTTATATCTGATGAAATCAAAACTGAAAGAAGCACCTGTACCCCAATGTTCATTGCAGCTCTCTATACAATAGCCAGAACTTGGAAGCAACCTAGATGTCCATCGACGAATGAATGAATTCAGAAGCTCTGGTACATATATACAATGGAATACTACTCAGCTGTTAAAAGAAATGCAGAAGACTCTGTCTTAATGAGGTGGCTGGCTCTAGAACCTATCATAAGAAGTGAAGTAAGTCAAAAAGAGAAAGACAGGTATAGTACACTAACACACATATATGGAATCTAGTAGGACGGTCTTGATAACACACAGGAACTCATGGAAAAACAGACAGAACATAGACATAGAGACACTGGGAAAAGGGGTGGAAACAGCCTCTTCAACTCTGGAAAGAGCTACATGCAAAAAATGACACCAAAAAGATCAACTCAAAATGGATTAAAGGCCTAAATGTAAGACCAGAAACCATCAAACTCTTAGAGGAGAATATAGGCAAAACCCTCAAGGATATCAATCAAAGCAAGATCTCTGACCCACCAAATAAAATAGCAGAGCTGAAAAGAAAAATGAACATGTGGGACCGCATGAAACTTAAAAGCTTCTGTACAGCAAAAGAAATTACAAAAAAGTTGAACAGACAGCCCACAGAGTGGGAGGAAATCATAGCAAATGAAACAACAGACAAAGAATTAATCTCCAAAATCTACAAGCAACTCAGACAACTCAGCACAGGGAAAACGAACAACCCAATCAAAAAATGGGAAAAAGATCTAAAGAGACGCCTCTCCAAAGAGGACATCCAGATGGCCCAAAAGCACATGAAATGATGCTCTACCTCGCTTATTATTAGAGAAATGCAAATGAAAACTACAATGAGATACCACCTCACACCCGTCAGAATGGCCATCATCAAAAAATCTGCGGACAATAAATGCTGGAGAGGGTGCGGAGAAAAGCGAACCCTCTTGCATTGCTGGTGGCAATGTAAAATGATACAACCTCTATGGAAGACAATATGGAGATTTCTTTAAAAACTAAAAATAGAAGCGCCCTATGACCCAGCAATCCCACTCTTAGTCTTATATCTGATGAAATCAAAACTGAAAGAAGCACCTGTACCCCAATGTTCATTGCAGCTCTCTATACAATAGCCAGAACTTGGAAGCAACCTAGATGTCCATCGACGAATGAATGAATTCAGAAGCTCTGGTACATATATACAATGGAATACTACTCAGCTGTTAAAAGAAATGCAGAAGACTCTGTCTTAATGAGGTGGCTGGCTCTAGAACCTATCATAAGAAGTGAAGTAAGTCAAAAAGAGAAAGACAGGTATAGTACACTAACACACATATATGGAATCTAGTAGGACGGTCTTGATAACACACGCAGGGAACTCATGGAAAAACAGACAGAACATAGACATAGAGACACTGTGGGGAAGAAATAGGGAGGGGAAAGCTTGGCGGAGTAACTTGGAAACCTATACTCTTATGTGTGGAAAAGATAGCTAGTGTCATAGTGCTAAGGGAATAGGCGTGCTTACAATGGCTTGGGGTGAAGGTCTGGAGGGGTGGGATGGGGGTACCTGGGGGGGTGGGGACCATGGATATGCATATCAATGATCTGGGAACATACATGTCTGTGAACTACAAAACTCTGTAAAACCTTTAAAATAAAAAAATTTTTAAAAAATTAAAAAAAAAATGAGGACACTTTAAACAAACAAACAAAAAAAGCTAATATTTTACCTATGTGTGCAATAAACAACAAAAAGAGTGTACATCTATGACTGTAGCAGTAAGCAACAAAGCTTTGTAAAGGAAAGACATAAATAAATTTTAAAAATGGACATTTTAAAAATAGAGGAATGATGGCTTTAAAAATATAAGCTATTTTTTCCTAATTTTATAGAAGTGGCAATGAGTTCAAAAATTAAATTTTGTCCGACACACAGATATTACATGATGATACCAGTCATTGAAGGTCTTCAGTTTCTGAAAATGTGTTTCTAAAAGCAAAAAGTAAAAAACAGAGTTGTTCACCTGAAGTGTGCTAATAAAATTTTCTCAGTTATTTTACTATAGTGCCCAAATTTTTATTGTTGGCACTAGTTTTGGGTTAAGACAAAATATTCCCTAATAACATACAGAAGCGCCCAAGGGTCATGGATGCTTTTAGTTTGATGTAAAAGTTTAATAAAAAGAGATAAATATAGAGTGCACACATAGTGACTGACAAAGATGGTTGTGAATTTGAATAACCGAGAGTGGTTTAGACTGAGGCCTTGTGGTATGCCAATCTTTCCAAAATAAGGAAGTAAGAGAGCATGAAAGGTGAATTTTCCATCCTTTACAACTTCTAAAGACGAGTCTTTGCAGAACTGTGTACTGACAGATGCCAAAAGGTCTTTTTGATGCCTATGATATTGAAAAACATGATTTAACTCCTTGCATGTACCTTTAAAGGTGAAAACGCATTAATAAATTGAAAGTTTCATGAATAAAACTGTCTTTGGAATTACCTTCCTTATTTGTGTGAATACACTCAGTGAATTTACGATGATTAATGGTAATACGATGAACACCCAAGCACATAATAATGATTTGCTACTTATTATAAAGCGTTGCCAATATTTTGTACACCCAAGCAGCACAACATGCAAGGAATTAAATGCAACCTTTTTGAACAAGCCATAGGGAAAAGGAAGAGCAGATCAAGCTGCACACTATCTCTAGGGACAGAGGCCCCCCTTCCATCATAAACTGATTGCTTTGGCACCCATGAAAGGCAACAGGGGCACTTAGAGGACTGCATAGAGTCATGACTGTCACAGAGGAAGTGGCAGCAGAAGTCTGCCTCAAAGGAATGCAGTGTTTCCGAACTCTTGAAATCACAAAGACAAAACCTCCTTTCAGTTAGTAACTTCAGACTTCTGGACAACTGGAAACAATGTAGACAAAACAAATACAACTTTTAAAATAACTTGAAGGTGTGGAATACCTGCAACAAATCTAGGTAATGAGTTCAAAAATTAAATTTTGTCCGACACACAGATATTACATGATGATACCAGTCATTGAAGGTCTTCAGTTTCTGAAAATGTGTTTCTAAAAGCAAAAAGTAAAAAACAGAGTTGTTCACCTGAAGTGTGCTAATAAAATTTTCTCAGTTATTTTACTATAGTGCCCAAATTTTTATTGTTGGCACTAGTTTTGGGTTAAGACAAAATATTCCCTAATAACATACAGAAGCGCCCAAGGGTCATGGATGCTTTTAGTTTGATGTAAAAGTTTAATAAAAAGAGATAAATATAGAGTGCACACATAGTGACTGACAAAGATGGTTGTGAATTTGAATAACCGAGAGTGGTTTAGACTGAGGCCTTGTGGTATGCCAATCTTTCCAAAATAAGGAAGTAAGAGAGCATGAAAGGTGAATTTTCCATCCTTTACAACTTCTAAAGACGAGTCTTTGCAGAACTGTGTACTGACAGATGCCAAAAGGTCTTTTTGATGCCTATGATATTGAAAACATGATTTAACTCCTTGCATGTACCTTTAAAGGTGAAAACGCATTAATAAATTGAAAGTTTCATGAATAAAACTGTCTTTGGAATTACCTTCCTTATTTGTGTGAATACACTCAGTGAATTTACGATGATTAATGGTAATACGATGAACACCCAAGCACATAATAATGATTTGCTACTTATTATAAAGCGTTGCCAATATTTTGTACACCCAAGCAGCACAACATGCAAGGAATTAAATGCAACCTTTTTGAACAAGCCATAGGGAAAAGGAAGAGCAGATCAAGCTGCACACTATCTCTAGGGACAGAGGCCCCTCTTCCATCATAAACTGATTGCTTTGGCACCCATGAAAGGCAACAGGGGCACTTAGAGGACTGCATAGAGTCATGACTGTCACAGAGGAAGTGGCAGCAGAAGTCTGCCTCAAAGGAATGCAGTGTTTCCGAACTCTTGAAATCACAAAGACAAAACCTCCTTTCAGTTAGTAACTTCAGACTTCTGGACAACTGGAAACAATGTAGACAAAACAAATACAACTTTTAAAATAACTTGAAGGTGTGGAATACCTGCAACAAATCTAGGCAAGCTCTCACATTTACTTCCTACTGCAAGGTTTTGTGGCAAGTGAGTGCATGTCAGGAAAAATTGTGGAGAAAGAGCAGAGAATTAATCATGGGGATAATGTAGGTATAAAAGCAAGGCAAGATCACTTAAGTCTATGCTATGTACAAAAATATTAAACATGAAAAAGAACTGTAAAAGACCAGAATACAGTCTAAGAGTCTGTGAGAAAGGGATTTAAAAATCTGCATCATTTATATTACAGTCTTTAAAATACTCAATATCTGGGAGATGAAAAAACAAATAGAAAGAGAGTAAATTGAGTGGTGAAGACTAAAAGAAGCAAAAGTGGAAAGTCAGGCTCATGTAACACTAAGAGAACAGCAACAAGGAAAAATCAGAGGGCATGTACATCAGCCCCAACACACACACACACGCACACAATCAGTTAAAGAATATGAACTTTAATACAGTTGAAACAAACAAACAATAAAAAACCAACAGACCCTTTAAACTGCTTTAATACTAAAAGCTGAGCTGGCAAAAGAAAGCTAATAAAGCCATGTAGAAATACTTAAAAATCAGAAAATGAGATTCAGCATACCACAAGTCATGAAAGTTCCCAAGAACAAACAGTTATATATCAAAAGAAAGCATCAGACCACTAAAATTAAGTTAAATGTGCCCAGGTAAAACTGTGGGATAGAGAAAATGCTTTGAATCAGAAATTCAAATTGAAGAATAGATTGTTATTTTTCAGTTGCTCAGTCATGTCTGACTACTTGTAGCCCTATGGAATTCAGCACACCAGGCTTGCCTGTCCTTCACCATCTCTCAGAGCTTGCTCAAACTCATGTCCATTGAGCTCGTGATAACCTTCCAACCATCTTGTCCTCTGATGTCCCTTTCTCTTCCTGCTTTCAATCTTTCTGAGTATCAATGTTTTCCTCTGAGGTTTTTTTTTGTTTTTGTTTTTTTTTTTTCATATCAGGTGACTAATGTATTGGAGATTCAGCTTCAGCATCAGTCCTTCCAAAGTGTATTCAGGTTGATTTCCTTTAGGATTGACTGGTTTGGTCTCCTTCCTGTCCAAGGAACAAGTCTTCTCCAACACCACAGTTCAAAGGCATTATTTCTTCTGCCCTCTTTATGGTGTAACTGGCACTTTTGTATGTGGCCACTGGAAAAGCAAAGTTTTGACCAGACAAAGCTTTGTTATCAAAATAATGTTTCTGCTATTTTATATGTGGTCTAAGTTCTTATAGCTTTTCTTCCAAGGAAGAACCATGTTTTAATTTCATGGCAGTAGTCACCATCCACAGTGAATTTGGAGCCCAAGAAAATAAGTCTATCACCATTTCCATTGTTTTCCCATCTATTTGACATGAAGTAATGGTACCAGATGCCAAGATCTTCATTTTTTTAATGTTGAGTTTTAAGCCAGCTTTTTTGCTATCCTCTTTCACCTTCCTCAAGAGAATCTTTAGTTCCTCTTCTCTTTCCACCATTTTAGTAGTGTCATATGCATAACTGAGGTTATTGTTATTTCTCCCAGCAGTCTTGATACCAGCTTGTGTTTCATCAAGCCCAGTATTTCCTATGATGTGCTCTGCATCGAAGTTAAATAAACAGAGTGACAATTTACAGTCTTGATGTACTCCCTTTCAAATTTTGAGCCAGTTTTTTGTTCCATGTCCAGTTCTAATTGTCACTTTTTTTACACTTCATTGTACAGTGTACAATGTTATGAACTTCTGTGTATAGTTCTTCAGACATTCTGTCCATTAGTCAACAAAAAAGAATAGATATCAGCCCAAACAAAAAGAAGTCACAGAGAAAGAAATGACAACAAACAGCTGTTGGAACTAATACAACAAACGGAATGAAAAAAAAAAAAAAGCCAGAAATAAAGACTAGTAAGACTAATATACAAGATGCTCAGAGACTAATACAGCAGAAAGAATACTTTAAAACAGTCACAAGTCACTGAAGAAAGCCAAGAAAATACCCAAAAAGAATGAAATGTACCCCTCCAAGAAAAAAACAAAAATAAGAAAAATGGTTAAAAAAAAAGTGGTAAAACTAAGGATGGGAAAAGATGGATAATGGTGGCATACTTGGAGTCACAAAAGAAAAAAATAATAACAATAAAATAAAGCATAACAATATTATGGCACTAATACTTAAATTTATAACTAATATTGGAAAGTTTTCATAAACAAAGATTTGAATGTCTACGTTGAAAGGGCCCCCTAGAACATCTATAATGTAGAATATTACTCAGTTATTATTAAAAAAATGAAGATGATTTTTATGAAATGATATGAAGTGAATTGAGGTTATGCATTTTTTAATTGAAGAATAGTTGATTTATAGCTTTATGTTAATTTCAGGTATATAAAATGTTTACTCAATATTTTCATGGAACATATTCCATTTAAAGTTCTTATAAAACAATGGTTATTTTTCCATATACTAAACATTCTATATTTGTGTGTGTGCAAACTCACTTCATTTGTGTTCAATTCTTTGTAACCTGATGGACTGTAGCCTGCCAGTTTCCTCTGTCCATAGGATTCTCCAACCAGGAATACTGGAGTGGTTTTTCATTGCTTCCTTCAAGGGATCTTCCCAACTCAAAGATCAGGGATCAAATCCATGTCTCTTCTGTCTCCTGAATTGGCAAGCAGGTTCTTCACCACTTAGGCCACCTGGGAAACCCATGTATGCTTACAGCTTATGCGTTTGGCACATAGTAGTTTCTACCTGTTAATCTCCTATCCTATCATGCCCCTCCTCTCTTCCCTCTTCCTACTGTAAATTAAACAAAAGTTTATGTCTCTGCATCGAAGTTAAATAAACAGAGTGACAATTTACAGTCTTGATGTACTCCCTTTCAAATTTTGAGCCAGTTTTTTGTTCCATGTCCAGTTCTAATTGTCACTTTTTTTACACTTCATTGTACAGTGTACAATGTTATGAACTTCTGTGTATAGTTCTTCAGACATTCTGTCCATTAGTCAACAAAAAAGAATAGATATCAGCCCAAACAAAAAGAAGTCACAGAGAAAGAAATGACAACAAACAGCTGTTGGAACTAATACAACAAACGGAATGAAAAAAAAAAAAAAGCCAGAAATAAAGACTAGTAAGACTAATATACAAGATGCTCAGAGACTAATACAGCAGAAAGAATACTTTAAAACAGTCACAAGTCACTGAAGAAAGCCAAGAAAATACCCAAAAAGAATGAAATGTACCCCTCCAAGAAAAAAACAAAAATAAGAAAAATGGTTAAAAAAAAAGTGGTAAAAACTAAGGATGGGCAAAGATGGATAATGGTGGCATACTTGGAGTCACAAAAGAAAAAAATAATAACAATAAAATAAAGCATAACAATATTATGGCACTAATACTTAAATTTATAACTAATATTGGAAAGTTTTCATAAACAAAGATTTGAATGTCTACGTTGAAAGGGCCCCCTAGAACATCTATAATGTAGAATATTACTCAGTTATTATTAAAAAAATGAAGATGATTTTTATGAAATGATATGAAGTGAATTGAGGTTATGCATTTTTTAATTGAAGAATAGTTGATTTATAGCTTTATGTTAATTTCAGGTATATAAAATGTTTACTCAATATTTTCATGGAACATATTCCATTTAAAGTTCTTATAAAACAATGGTTATTTTTCCATATACTAAACATTCTATATTTGTGTGTGTGCAAACTCACTTCATTTGTGTTCAATTCTTTGTAACCTGATGGACTGTAGCCTGCCAGTTTCCTCTGTCCATAGGATTCTCCAACCAGGAATACTGGAGTGGTTTTTCATTGCTTCCTTCAAGGGATCTTCCCAACTCAAAGATCAGGGATCAAATCCATGTCTCTTCTGTCTCCTGAATTGGCAAGCAGGTTCTTCACCACTTAGGCCACCTGGGAAACCCATGTATGCTTACAGCTTATGCGTTTGGCACATAGTAGTTTCTACCTGTTAATCTCCTATCCTATCATGCCCCTCCTCTCTTCCCTCTTCCTACTGTAACCATGAGTTTGTTCTCTATATTTGTCAATTTTTGTATATATCTGTGCATATATATAATTTTTAATTTTGGTTGCACAGTGTTGTATGCAGGGTCCTAGTTCCCTGATCAGAGGTCAAACCCATGTCCTCAGCATTGGAAGTGCATAGTCTTAACCACTAAACTGCCAGGAAAGTTCTCAGGCTGTAATTGTAAGTGAGAAATTAAAAAAGCTAAGTAGAAGAAACATGAATCTATAGCCACCTGTATTATTGGTAACCACTTTTGCAAAACTAAAATATACAAAATGATAAACTAGAGATAAAAGAGATTCATTACCTATAGAGTATTTGGAGGAACTAGGTGGATGTAGGAATACATATGGTTAATATAGAAGAGCAGTTAGTAACTCCTCTTTGGGAATGCCTTTTGTATCATTTTGACATTGCAAACAATATTGATTTTCACAGTCAAAAAATGAATAATAAAATGATCAAGAAAGATTTGAGGGAATTTAAAATGGAACCCCCAAAATCTAATTTTAATCCAAGTAACTCAACCACATTGAAGGGAAGAAAGATCTAACCAAAATAATTCTTAAAGGTATTTTGATATATATTATAATGCCTGAACTAAAATGCTGTGCACAAACATTATTCTCTAGTTAGAAAATTTGTTTTTCCCAGTGCCATAGGCCAAAACATTTGAAAGTATTTTATGTGCATTGAAGGACTAGGGAAAAAGTAAATATATTTATGTGGATGTTGAGAGAGAGACTTTTCACAGTTGAAAAAAGAACTACAAATAAGTAGAGAGAGAGAAAACTAGAATTAATTCTCTAGTGTTCAGTTGATATTAGATGTAAAATGTATTGATTTTTCAGTACAAATGTAAATAGCTATGAAAATATATAATATATATTTTCAAACTCTACTTTATAAGGGCTTAGAACTAATGACACTTAAGTACAGTGAATGTCTCTTCTGTCTCCTGAATTGGCAAGCAGGTTCTTCACCACTTAGGCCACCTGGGAAACCCATGTATGCTTACAGCTTATGCGTTTGGCACATAGTAGTTTCTACCTGTTAATCTCCTATCCTATCATGCCCCTCCTCTCTTCCCTCTTCCTACTGTAACCATGAGTTTGTTCTCTATATTTGTCAATTTTTGTATATATCTGTGCATATATATAATTTTTAATTTTGGTTGCACAGTGTTGTATGCAGGGTCCTAGTTCCCTGATCAGAGGTCAAACCCATGTCCTCAGCATTGGAAGTGCATAGTCTTAACCACTAAACTGCCAGGAAAGTTCTCAGGCTGTAATTGTAAGTGAGAAAAAAAAAAAAAAAAGCTAAGTAGAAGAAACATGAATCTATAGCCACCTGTATTATTGGTAACCACTTTTGCAAAACTAAAATATACAAAATGATAAACTAGAGATAAAAGAGATTCATTACCTATAGAGTATTTGGAGGAACTAGGTGGATGTAGGAATACATATGGTTAATATAGAAGAGCAGTTAGTAACTCCTCTTTGGGAATGCCTTTTGTATCATTTTGACATTGCAAACAATATTGATTTTCACAGTCAAAAAATGAATAATAAAATGATCAAGAAAGATTTGAGGGAATTTAAAATGGAACCCCCAAAATCTAATTTTAATCCAAGTAACTCAACCACATTGAAGGGAAGAAAGATCTAACCAAAATAATTCTTAAAGGTATTTTGATATATATTATAATGCCTGAACTAAAATGCTGTGCACAAACATTATTCTCTAGTTAGAAAATTTGTTTTTCCCAGTGCCATAGGCCAAAACATTTGAAAGTATTTTATGTGCATTGAAGGACTAGGGAAAAAGTAAATATATTTATGTGGATGTTGAGAGAGAGACTTTTCACAGTTGAAAAAAGAACTACAAATAAGTAGAGAGAGAGAAAACTAGAATTAATTCTCTAGTGTTCAGTTGATATTAGATGTAAAATGTATTGATTTTTCAGTACAAATGTAAATAGCTATGAAAATATATAATATATATTTTCAAACTCTACTTTATAAGGGCTTAGAACTAATGACACTTAAGTACAGTGAATGTCATTACCTATTCATGGAATTCTACCTATTTTAGTGTGCTCAGTCACTAAGTCATGCCCGACTCTTTATGGCCCCATGAACCATATATAGCCTGTCAGTCTCCTCTGCGCATGGGAGTTGCCAGGTAGGAATACTGGAGTGAGTTATATTCCTTTCTCCAGGGAATCTTCCATTTCCAGGGACTGAGCCTGTGTCTTCTGGGTCGTCTATATTGGCAGGCATATTCTTTACCACTGAGTCACCAGGGAAGACCAAACTTTAAGAAAACGTAGAACAGATGACACTCAAGTACAATGAGCATGACAAAATAAATACCACAAAATAAAGTTAGAGGGAGAAAAAGGAGGATTATACCCATTCATGCAACCCCATCTACTTTAAGACTCAGGAACTTTATTTTACTTCTAATTCTCAAAATAAAATGTCTTATAAAAATACTAATGAATATTTAATTCATAATTTAAAAAGAACTTTGGCATATATAATATCAGTAAAACTACAAGATCAAGGTCTGAGGAGAAATTTTGAAAATTAAATTGATCAGCATTCTAAGGCTTAAAGAAGTCAGTGCAATGGCTCCCAAACATCGCACATTAGAATCACCTTGGGAGTGTCAACATGCATGGATGCCTATATTGTAGCCCAGAAACTGTGGTTTAATTGTTCTGGGGTATTACATGTTGGGCCTTCCCTGGTAACTTAGTAGTAAATAATCCACCTGCCAATATATGAGACTCGGGAGACACAGATTCGATTCCTGTGTCAGAAGGATCCCCTGGAGAAGGAAATGGCAGCCCATTGTAGTATTCTTGCCTGGAAAATCCCATGGACAGAGGAGCCAGGCAGACTACCGTTCATGTTGTCATAAAAGAGTCAGACACAGTTAGTGACTAATAAACAACACAACATCTCATGCACATTGGAATGTTTGAAAAATTCTCTAGTGAGTCTAACAGGCAGACAAGTTTTTGAATTTGATAGGATTATAGAACTAAAGAAAGAGAGAACTGGGATTAACTTCAGAGCTTTTTGTGTATAGTCTTGTATTTTCAAAATAAGCAATTGCAATGAGAAAAACAGTAAAACTGTTAGGAAACTTTCTCTTTTTTTCCTCTATTTTATTTTTGTGGTGTTTAAATTTGATGGCTACTAGTAGGTGGAAATGAGTTAGTTTGCTATTGGTAAAAATGGATCAGGAGGAAGAAGACACCCTGAGGGAAGAAATGGGAGAAAGAGGAGGGCTCATGGTCATCATAATGGAAGGAGAAAATCAGATCAATGAGGTGGAATGTGCCATGTGGGACCTAAGGCAGCTTCTGTCAAGAAGCTATTGCAACTGTGATTGATTCATAAAGGGAGCTGAAAACTGTTTCTCAACGAGTTCGATTGAGGAGCTATTGCATCCATCTGTGTGAGGTAGAACTTGATGATGGCTAGGATTCTCCACTGATGGCAGGGGTGGATCATAAAGCAAGTCCACGGGCACTATCCAGAGCATCATCTCTGAGAATTACCAAAAGCCACTATGCTAATTCAGAAATAAGTTGCCAATTGCTTTGGGTTTATACCTCAATGTTTTTACACATAGCTCCTTTATAGCTAGAAAATATTTAATTAGTCTGGTCTTTTTAATAGTCCAGCCTTTTTATTAAATTAGATAGCATTTTCAAGTGAAACACTTTTACTAAAGCAGACAGCATTTTCAAATGAATGTTGTTGTTCAATTGCCAAATCATGTCTGACTCTCTGTGACTCCATGAATTGTAGCATGCCAGGCTTCCTTGTCCTTCACTGTCTCCCGAAGTTTGCTTAAACTGATGTCCATTGGGTCAGTGATGCCATCTAACCATCTCATCCACATTTGCCCCTTCTCTTGCCCTCAATTTTTCCTAGTGTCAGGGTCTTTTCCCATGAGTTGTCTCTTTGTGTCAGGTGGCCAAAGTATTGGAGCTTTAGTATCAACATAAGTTCTTCCAGTGAATATTCAGGGGTGGTTTAAAATGAAAGTACCCAAGACACTAATGCTAACCAGTCTGTGCTGAGTACCATTGCAACACGTATGGGCAATGCCAAGTTTTTCTTAAACCAAAGAATGCTTGGCTTATTTCTACTTACAGGGAGAAAGTTACTTATTTTCTTTAAATTTAAAAACCTTCAATATACTTCTCAAGAAATTATCTGGTTTAGCAAACAATAGGAGACAAGAAAATAGACAGTAAACAGAAGAAAAAGCAATATTGTCAGCATTTCTTTCACTAGGTCACAAAACACAAGAATCGTATGCATATTCTATAAATAAAAATTTAAAACCTTCCCAGACTTTCTAATCTGAAAACTGAAATATTACTGGCAGATTCTTAATCATTCTCTCAGGTATGCAGGTACTGTAATTTTATTTATGCTTAATAACTCAATTGATTCCCTGCTCTGAGCCTTCTAGTCCACTTGATTACAGAAGATACAATCATATTTATTTCATTGTCCAAATTATTCTTCCAGGTTTAAGCTCAGTAAATTCAGGGATTTCTTACCTTCTGCTTAGTCACTGAGGTTTCATCTAACCTTCAGGAACAGGTTGTGGCCCAAAGTTCTCAGTGTTTACCAATGTTCGTATCCACTGGAGAGCCATCACTTCTTATGTGTCTTGGGTACCATCTCCCTTCAGTTGGCATTTCTGAAGACTTCTACTTCCTACCTGATTTCTGGACCAACTTCCTTGTTGCTTTCTCCTGTAGATTTTCTCCATCGTGGTTGTGGTCTTGGGTGAAGCTCTCAGAGGCATGAAAACGGATGATTCCTTTTCCATTTTTAGACATTTTTGGTCCTCCTAGTGTATACCACAGCCACATGTCACAATGGCACAGGAAACATAGTGTGGCTCCAGACACCCAGAATTCAATCCAGAAAGCAGAGTCTGTGTGTTGTCTGCTTTCAGATCCTGAGACACAACATTCACATTTATCCCTGGATCTCAATCTGGATCATATGTATCTCAAGAATATTCACCTTAACTCTTTGGTTTCCAATTCACATTCTCTCTTCCTAGTTAATGGGTTCATCCTCAGTTTCATAGCAGGAAAAACTAGCTGTCAGGACACTGTACCTTCTCATTGAATATATTAACTATTAGTTAAAAAACTCTAGTAAAAGCAGGGCTTCTACTTTCAAGTGTTCTATCTTACTAATAGGTATATCAGAAAAATAAAGTCTGTTTCATTTATATTTGTTGAGGTATGTCTTTTTTTAACACATGAAATGATAGAAAATGACCTGAAGTAGCTGAGAATTATGGAGACAGGATAATATGCAAGTAATTACTAATATGGTGTGTAATATAGTGTGACAATGCAAAAGTTTACTCTCTACACTAGTTTTGACCTAAGATCATAATTCTCACTAGTCAGAACCTGAGTGATAATGGGAAGAATATTCACAGAGAGCCATCTAGAGTAGATTGGAGAACAGAGAAATAGCAGCCACAAACCTAAGCAGATTGAGGCTGGTGCACTGGACAGTGACACACAGGTTTGGTTATGACAACTATAAGTAAGGTGACAGGTAGGACACATGCACAATGGGTTAAAGTACACCCGAGATCAAAGAGCCAAAGGCAGAGAACCAGCACCGAGGATGAAGCCCAGTATTGGGAATTGGATAGCATGGTCAGAGACCCGATATTGAGATACTGAAATGTCCACTGTGCTGCATAGGCATGCTCTGCCCAGAGCCTGAATGCTTCACAAGGTCTGATTCTAACTGAGCTTGCAAGACACAATTTTATCTTAGAAGTGTTTACAGATCATGGAAATATCATCTCCATTTTCTAAGTACTTGCTTTCACAGAACAAATTGTTTCCTTTCACAACTGAGTGATGAAGTTTAATATGGATTACCCTCTAAAAAGCAGGCCTGTTGACCTATTAGCATAGATGTTTAAAAAAAGTCATGGAAATATTTTTTTCCAAGACATTTCTCCTAGTGTATACCACAGCCACATGTCACAATGGCACAGGAAACATTTCCAAAAATTGAAAGCAGAGTCTGTGTGTTGTCTGCTTTCAGATCCTGAGACACAACATTCACATTTATCCCTGGATCTCAATCTGGATCATATGTATCTCAAGAATATTCACCTTAACTCTTTGGTTTCCAATTCACATTCTCTCTTCCTAGTTAATGGGTTCATCCTCAGTTTCATAGCAGGAAAAACTAGCTGTCAGGACACTGTACCTTCTCATTGAATATATTAACTATTAGTTAAAAAACTCTAGTAAAAGCAGGGCTTCTACTTTCAAGTGTTCTATCTTACTAATAGGTATATCAGAAAAATAAAGTCTGTTTCATTTATATTTGGTGAGGTATTTCTTTTTTTAAAACATGAAATGATAGAAAATGACCTGAAGTAGCTGAGAATTATGGAGACAGGATAATATGCAAGTAATTACTAATATGGTGTGTAATATAGTGTGACAATGCAAAAGTTTACTCTCTACACTAGTTTTGACCTAAGATCATAATTCTCACTAGTCAGAACCTGAGTGATAATGGGAAGAATATTCACAGAGAGCCATCTAGAGTAGATTGGAGAACAGAGAAATAGCAGCCACAAACCTAAGCAGATTGAGGCTGGTGCACTGGACAGTGACACACAGGTTTGGTTATGACAACTATAAGTAAGGTGACAGGTAGGACACATGCACAATGGGTTAAAGTACACCCCGAGATCAAAGAGCCAAAGGCAGAGAACCAGCACCGAGGATGAAGCCCAGTATTGGGAATTGGATAGCATGGTCAGAGACCCGATATTGAGATACTGAAATGTCCACTGTGCTGCATAGGCATGCTCTGCCCAGAGCCTGAATGCTTCACAAGGTCTGATTCTAACTGAGCTTGCAAGACACAATTTTATCTTAGAAGTGTTTACAGATCATGGAAATATCATCTCCATTTTCTAAGTACTTGCTTTCACAGAACAAATTGTTTCCTTTCACAACTGAGTGATGAAGTTTAATATGGATTACCCTCTAAAAAGCAGGCCTGTTGACCTATTGCATAGCAAGTTATTCCTGCCTGATCCCAAGAACATTCTTTAAAGAAAAGGAAAAAATAAAACTTAAAATAAAATTTTAGTAACATCTGTATTGAGATAAATTAATATGCTACACAATTTACCCATTTAAAGTAAACAAGTCAATGACTGCTAGTATATTCAGCAAGCTGTACAACTACCATCACCATTAATTTTAGAACATTTTCAATACAGGGGGAAAAAAATCTAATGTTCTTTAGCCATCACCCAGACTGAGGAAACCCCTAACCTCATTCTGTCTCTATGAGTTCTCCTGTTGTCATTGTTCATTCTTTCAGTCGTGTCCAACTCATTGCAACCCTGTGATTGTCAGGTTTCCCTGTCCTTCACCATCTCCCCAAGCTTGTTCAAACTCATGACCATTGACTCAGTGCTGCCATCCAACCATTTCATCCTCTTTTGTCTCCTTCTCCTCCTTCATTCAATCATTCCCATCATCAGGGTCTTTTCCAATGATTCAGCTCTTCACATCAGGTGGCAAAAGTATTGGAGCTTTGGCTTCAGTATTAGTCCCCCTAGTGAATATCTGGGGTTGATTCCTTTAGGACTCCCTGCTTACATTACAAGGAACTCTCAAGAGTCTTCTCCAAACCACAGTTAGAAAGCATCAGTTCTTCAGGTCTCAGCCTTCCTTTTTAATATGTGTGTGTGTGTATATATATATATATATATATACATATATTGCTTTTAGAGAGTGTTATTGTTTACAGCTCTATATAATTCCTAATCCATCACAGCCATACCTTGGACCCCTCCTACTTGAGCTCCTATCCTACTCCCCTCATCCTGCCCCTCCAGATTGTTGCCTAGACACCATGTAAAATCCCTTAGTTCCACAGTGAATTAATAATGGTTATCTCTTTGACATATGATAATGTAGGTTTCCATGTTACTCTTTCCAAGCTTCTCACTCACTCTTCCCTTCCCACAACCTCCATAGGTCTGTTCTCTATGTCGGTTTCTGCATCGCTGATCTGCATGTGTATCTATCAGTACCATCTTATTAGATTCATTATATATGTGTTAGTATACTGTATTTGTCCTTTTCTTTTTTTACATATTTTTTTTATTTTGCTTTTTTGTTTTTACAGAGTTTTGTTGTTTATAGATATGTATACTTCCAGATTAGTCATAAGTATATCCCATCCCCCACCATCATACCCCTCCAGGCCACTGTATAGCTTCCATGTAATATTCCTTAGTCCCACAGCACATCAAGAGTAGCTATCTCTTTTACATATGGTAGTGTAGGGTTCCATGTTACTTTTTCCATATTTCTCACCCATTCTTCCCTCTCCCCAGTGTCCATAAGTCTGTTCTCTATGACTTTTTCCATCGATGCCCTGTGTGTGTATTTATCAGTACGATCTTATTAGATTCCACATGTTTGTGTTAGTATACTACAGTGGTCTTCTCTTTTTGACTTACTTCACTTTGTATAATAGGTTCTAGATTCATGCAACTCATCAGGACTGATTCTTCTGCATTTCCTTTTGTGGCTGAGAAGTATTTCATTGTATATATGCACCACAGCTTCTTTATCCATTCATTCACTGATGGCTATCTAGGTTGATTTCATATTCTAGCTATTGTATAGAGTGCTGCAATGAACATTGGGGTACAGGTGTCTCTTTAAATTTTGATTTCATCAGGGTATAAATCTAATAGTGGGATTGCTGGGTCATATGATGCTGCTATTCTTAGTTTTTTAAGGAATCTCTATACTGTCTTCCATAGTGGTTGTATCAATTTACATTCCCATCAATAAGGCAAGAGGGTTCCCTTTCACCTGCACCCTCTCCAACATTTATTATTTGTAGATTTTTGGATGATGGTCATTCTGACTGGTGTGAGGTGGTGTCTCATGGTAGTTTTGACCTGCATTTCTCTAATAATAAGTGATGTCGAGCATCTTTTCAAGTGATTTTTGGCCATTTGTATGTCTTTTTTGAAAAGATGTCTCTTTAGAGTTTTTCCCATTTTTTTATTGGATTGTTTGTTTTTATAGTGTTGAGTAGTCTGAGCTCATTGTATATTTTGTCAATTAATTCTTTGCAGGTTGTTTCATTTGCTATGATTTTCTCCCATTCTGCCAGTTATCTGATCACTTTGTTTGTAGTTTCTTTTGCTGTTCAGAAACTTTTTTTTTTTTAAAGTGAAATTTAGATTATTTTTATTATTCTACAGCATTGAAACAGAATTATTAAGTAACTTAGATTTCAATTTTTTTTTTTTTTTTTTTGGCCTGGTGTCTACTTAAATGGTTATTTTTTTTTTTATTCTTTATTTTAAAGGTTTTACAGAGTTTTGTTGTTCATATACATGTATGTTCCCAGATCAGTCATATGCATATCCCTGGTCCCCACCCACCCAGATCCCCCCATCCCACCCCTCCAGACCTTTGCCCCAAGCCATTGTAAGCACTCCTATTCCCTTAGCACTGTGACACTAGCTATCTTTTCCGCACATAACACTATAGGTTTCCTTGTTACTTCCTCCATGCTTCCCCCTCCCTATTTATTCGCCACGATGTCCCTATGTCTATGCTCTGTCTTTTTTTTCATGAGTTCCCTGTGTGTGATATCAAGATATCCAGATATCCAGCTTGTGCTTCATCAAGACGCATTTTGCAAGATTCATTCTGCATAGAAATTGAATGAGCAAGTTTACAATATACAGCCTTGACATACTCCTTTTCCAATATGGAGCCAGTTCCTTGAAGTCAGGTAAGGTAGTCTGGTTTTTCCCATCTCTTTAAAAATGTTCCACAGTTTATTATGATCCATACAGTCAAAGATTTTGTCATTGTCAATGAAGAAGTGGTTGTCTTTCTGGAATTCTCTTGCATTTTCTCTGATCCAACGGTGTTGAAACTTTGAACTCTACTTCCTCTATCTTTTCTAAATCCAGTTTGTAGATCAGGAACTTCATGGCTTCTGTACTGTTGAATCCAAGCTGGAAGGATTTTGAGCATAGCCTTCCTGGCTTATGAAATAAGTGCAATTTTTTGGTAGCAAAAACTGACATTTTCCAGTCCTTTGGCCTCTCCTGAGTTTTCCAAATTTGCTGGAATTGCACCGCCTTCACTAGCTTTGTACATAATGATGCTTCCTAAGGGCAACTTGAATCTGCACTCCAGAATGTCTGGGTCAAGATGATTAACACCATCATGGTTATCTAGTTCATTAAGAATTTTTTTTTTTTTCTGTAGTTCTTCTGTGTGTTCTTGCCACCATTTCTTAATATCTTTTGTTTCTATTAGGTTCATACCATTTATGTCCTTTATTTTGTCCATCTTTGCATAAGATATTCCCTTGGCATTTTTAATATTCTTGAAGAGATTGCTAGTCTTTCCCATTCTATCGTTTTCCTCTATTTTTTTATTATTCACTTAGGAAGTTTTTCTTATCTCTTTGCTAGGCGTTTTAACTCTGCATTCAGATAGTTTTATCGTTTGTTTTCTCTTTTGCCTTTCGTATCTCTTTATTTCTCAACTATTTGTAAGGCCTCAACAGATAAGCATTTTGCCTTTTACATTTCTTTTTGTGGATGATTTTGATCACTGCCTCCTGTACAATGTTTGGAGCCTCCATTCATTTTTAGGCTCTATATCAAGATATCCAGATATCCAGCTTGTGCTTCATCAAGACGCATTTTGCAAGATTCATTCTGCATAGAAATTGAATGAGCAAGTTTACAATATACAGCCTTGACATACTCCTTTTCCAATATGGAGCCAGTTCCTTGAAGTCAGGTAAGGTAGTCTGGTTTTTCCCATCTCTTTAAAAATGTTCCACAGTTTATTATGATCCATACAGTCAAAGATTTTGTCATTGTCAATGAAGAAGTGGTTGTCTTTCTGGAATTCTCTTGCATTTTCTCTGATCCAACGGTGTTGAAACTTTGAACTCTACTTCCTCTATCTTTTCTAAATCCAGTTTGTAGATCAGGAACTTCATGGCTTCTGTACTGTTGAATCCAAGCTGGAAGGATTTTGAGCATAGCCTTCCTGGCTTATGAAATAAGTGCAATTTTTTGGTAGCAAAAACTGACATTTTCCAGTCCTTTGGCCTCTCCTGAGTTTTCCAAATTTGCTGGAATTGCACCGCCTTCACTAGCTTTGTACATAATGATGCTTCCTAAGGGCAACTTGAATCTGCACTCCAGAATGTCTGGGTCAAGATGATTAACACCATCATGGTTATCTAGTTCATTAAGAATTTTTTTTTTTTTCTGTAGTTCTTCTGTGTGTTCTTGCCACCATTTCTTAATATCTTTTGTTTCTATTAGGTTCATACCATTTATGTCCTTTATTTTGTCCATCTTTGCATAAGATATTCCCTTGGCATTTTTAATATTCTTGAAGAGATTGCTAGTCTTTCCCATTCTATCGTTTTCCTCTATTTTTTTATTATTCACTTAGGAAGTTTTTCTTATCTCTTTGCTAGTCTTTTTAACTCTGCATTCAGATAGTTTTATCTTTTGTTTTCTCTTTTGCCTTTCGTATCTCTTTATTTCTCAACTATTTGTAAGGCCTCAACAGATAAGCATTTTGCCTTTTTACATTTCTTTTTTTGTGGATGATTTTGATCACTGCCTCCTGTACAATGTTTGGAGCCTCCATTCATGGTTCTTCAGGCTCTATATCAGATCTAAATCATTGAATCTACTTGTCACTTCAACTGTTTAATCATAAGGAATTTGATTTAGGTCGGGCCTGAATGGCCTAGTGTTTTTGGTTTTTTTTCCTTACTTGCTTCAATTTAAGTCTGAATTTTGCAATAAAGAGTTCATGATCTGAACCACAGTCAGCTCCAGTCCTTATGTTTGCTGACAGTATAGAGCTTCTCCAACTTTGACTGCAAAGAATATAATGAACAGATTTAGGTATTAACTATCTGGTAATGTTCATGTGTCAAGTCATCTCTTGTGCTGTTGGAAGAGGGGGTTTGCTATGACCAGTGTGTTCTCTTGGCAAAACTCTGCTAGCTTTTGCTCTGATTTGTTTTGTACTCCAAGGCCAAACTTGCCTGTTACTCTGGGTATTTCATGACTCCCTGCTTTTGTATTCAGGTCCCTATGATGAAAAGGATATATTTTTTTCCTCTGAGCTCTAGAAAGTCTTATAAGTCTTCATAGAACTATTCAGCTTTAGCTTCTTCAGCATTAGTGGGTGTGGTCTAGACTTGGATTACTCTGATATTGAGTGGTTTGTCTTGAAAACAAATTGAGATCATTCTCTTGTTTTTGAGATTGAGACCAAGTACTTTGTTTTGGACTCTTGTTGACTATGAGTGCTACTCCATTTCTTCTAAGGGATTATTGCCCATGGTAGAAGATATAATGGTCATCACAATTAAATTTGTCCATTGTCATCCATTTTGATCTGTTTGACTCCTTCTAATTTACCTTGATTCATGGACCTAACAGTCCAGGTTCCTATGAAATATTGTTCTATATAGCATTGAACTTTACTTTCACCACTAAACATATCCACAACTTGGCTTGTTTTCTGCATTGCCTCCACCTCTTCAATCTTTTAGGAGCAATTTCTCTACTCTTTTCTGGTAGTATATTGAGTATTTATCAATCTGATGAGTTCATCTTTCATTGTTATTTATTTTTGCCTTTTCACACTGTTCAAGGGGTTCTCCAGGCAAGAAAGTTGAAGTGGTTTGGCATTCTCTTCTCTCGTGGTCCATGTTTTGTCAGAACTCTTCACTCTGACCCATCTGTCTGGGTGACCCTACATGGCATGGGTCATAGTTTCATTGAGTTAAACAAGGCTGCAATCCATGTCAGTTTGGTTAGTTTTCTTTGACTGTGGTTTTCACTCTTTCTTCCACCTAATGGATGAGGACAAGACACTCAAGCAATATTTTAATGGGGGAGACTGTTCTGTTGGGAAAACTGGGTCTTGCTTTGGTGGGCAAGGCAATGCTCAGTAAAATGGGTGGCATTGTGTTCCCTCCCTATAATTTGACCTTCTCTGAAAGGACTTATGTCACCATGCTGCACCTCTTCAGTCAATACCCCCGACCTTTCAGCAGGCCATTGTAGACCCATGCTTCAACACTGTCAACCCAACTTCTGCTGGAACATTCACTTGAAAGTCTGGCTCAGTCTTTTGCAGGGTCACTGCTCCTTCCTCCTGGGTCCTGTTGCACACACGGTTTTATCTATACCCTTCACATGTCTCTGTTTCCCCAGTCCTAGCAAAACTCTCTGAGTTTTCTCAAAGGCCTATCAATTTTGAATCAGCAAAGCTATCTAATCGTCTGATCCTCTGCCTCCTATTTCTCCCTCCTGTCTAGACTTGGATTACTTTTTTGCATTAGTGGGTGTGGTCTAGACTTGGATTACTCTGATATTGAGTGGTTTGTCTTGAAAACAAATTGAGATCATTCTCTTGTTTTTGAGATTGAGACCAAGTACTTTGTTTTGGACTCTTGTTGACTATGAGTGCTACTCCATTTCTTCTAAGGGATTATTGCCCATGGTAGAAGATATAATGGTCATCACAATTAAATTTGTCCATTGTCATCCATTTTGATCTGTTTGACTCCTTCTAATTTACCTTGATTCATGGACCTAACAGTCCAGGTTCCTATGAAATATTGTTCTATATAGCATTGAACTTTACTTTCACCACTAAACATATCCACAACTTGGCTTGTTTTCTGCATTGCCTCCACCTCTTCAATCTTTTAGGAGCAATTTCTCTACTCTTTTCTGGTAGTATATTGAGTATTTATCAATCTGATGAGTTCATCTTTCATTGTTATTTATTTTTGCCTTTTCACACTGTTCAAGGGGTTCTCCAGGCAAGAAAGTTGAAGTGGTTTGGCATTCTCTTCTCTCGTGGTCCATGTTTTGTCAGAACTCTTCACTCTGACCCATCTGTCTGGGTGACCCTACATGGCATGGGTCATAGTTTCATTGAGTTAAACAAGGCTGCAATCCATGTCAGTTTGGTTAGTTTTCTTTGACTGTGGTTTTCACTCTTTCTTCCACCTAATGGATGAGGACAAGACACTCAAGCAATATTTTAATGGGGGAGACTGTTCTGTTGGGAAAACTGGGTCTTGCTTTGGTGGGCAAGGCAATGCTCAGTAAAAATGGGTGGCATTGTGTTCCCTCCCTATAATTTGACCTTCTCTGAAAGGACTTATGTCACCATGCTGCACCTCTTCAGTCAATACCCCTGACCTTTCAGCAGGCCATTGTAGACCCATGCTTCAACACTGTCAACCCAACTTCTGCTGGAACATTCACTTGAAAGTCTGGCTCAGTCTTTTGCAGGGTCACTGCTCCTTCCTCCTGGGTCCTGTTGCACACACGGTTTTATCTATACCCTTCACATGTCTCTGTTTCCCCAGTCCTAGCAAAACTCTCTGAGTTTTCTCAAAGGCCTATCAATTTTGAATCAGCAAAGCTATCTAATCGTCTGATCCTCTGCCTCCTATTTCTCCCTCCTGCCATCAATCTTTCCAAGCATCAGGGTCTTTTCCAAAGAGTTTGCTCTTCACATCATGTGGCTAAAGTATTGGAGCTTCAGATTCAGCATCAGAATAGGGTTTTCCTAATATGGACAATTCAAGTGAATGGTATTATACACTAGGTGGCTTCTTTCACTGCTCATAATACTTTCATGCTAAATTGTGATATAACTTATATCAATACTCCATTCCTTTTTATTGTCAAATATTCCAGGAGATGCAAGAGATAGTGGATCCCTGAGTAAGGAAGATCCTCTAGAGTAAGAAATGGTATCCCACTCTAGTATTCTTGCCTGGAATATTCCATGGACTGAGGAGCCTGGCCAATTACAGTACATGGAATCTCAAGGAGCTAAACATGACTGGGCAATTGGACACATGTTTTCTCTATAATCTTTCCTTCCCTGAATCTTTATAACATGTTTTCCCATGAATAGTTTAGTAGAGATACATACACCTATCATATATATAAAAAATTTTCATTGCACCTAAAGTTTATATCCCTTAACATCACCAAATTCCAGAAAGTGCTAAATTTTCTATATTTGTGTTTCTTCATATATGCTTTATTTGAATAAGTACCCAAAATAGATCTTTCAAGTTGCTTCATTCTCTCTTTTTCACAGAAAGTTGTTCTTCTTAAAAAGAAATCTTTATAATGTCTTTTAGAGAAAACAAGATATCTGCTCCACAGCATTACTCTGCTCTGGATTTACTGGACTGCATTCCTGTGGTTTTGATGTGCACTTATGTCCATTGTATCCACAACTTGTAGCCCAGGCAGAGCATTTGTCACATTCAAGTAGGATACATTGATGGGGCTTCTACCTAAGAGTGGTATAAAGAGGCACATAAACTTTCATTTTCTTTTCTTTTTTCTTTATTTTTTAAGATTTGCTATTAAAATTGACCAGGAGTTCATGTGCTGTCAAACTTACAAATTAATTATAAACTTCCCAAATATGTGAGAAATACATGATTATTGTTGAATATAACAGAGACTTTTATGGCTATTTTTTACAATAGCTAAGGATATGTTGACTATTTATTCAAACAGTACATAAAAGTAACTAAGTAATTAATTAAGGAAGGTTTTTTCTTTGTAAAAATATTCAAAAAAAAGTGAAAGTAAATGTTAGATATTTAACATTTAACATTCTAATAAAATATTGTGTGTGCTTAGTCACTCAGTCATGTATGACTCTTTGCGATTCCATTGGACTATAGATCCCAGGCTCCTCTGTCCATGGGATTTCTCATGCAAGAATATTGGAATGGGGTTCCATTGCCTTCACCAGGGGATCTTCTCAACGGGGGTTTGAACTTGCGTCTCATGTGTCCCCTGCATTGTAGGTGGATTCTTTACCTGCTGAACTATCGAGGAAACTCAGTAAAATTGTGTATCTAGGTAGTGATCAGCAATGTCTCACAGAAAAGTAAGCATGAAGATAGTTGACTGAGGTAACTGTTGATTTTACATCCAACTTATTAGCTCTGGGCATGCTCCATGTGTATTTCATCTTCTTTGGAACTGAAAAGAAGAACATGTTTTAGTCATTGCCATGTCAAAAGTGCAAGGGGACATCAAAATGTGTGCTTTGTTGCCCTCCCTCTGGATCCATTCATCATTTTGCATAAGGAAAAGTCAGAGGGTAGGGGGTACACTCTGCCTTTAAATGGGGAATCGACAGTTATACCACAAATGGAGGAAGGGAAAGAACTGGGTTCAATACTTCAATCTAGCACAGTGTTATAAATATTTCCTTTATAATGTCTTTTAGAAAACAAGATATCTGCTCCACAGCATTACTCTGCTCTGGATTTACTGGACTGCATTCCTGTGGTTTTGATGTGCACTTATGTCCATTGTATCCACAACTTGTAGCCCAGGCAGAGCATTTGTCACATTCAAGTAGGATACATTGATGGGGCTTCTACCTAAGAGTGGTATAAAGAGGCACATAAACTTTCATTTTCTTTTCTTTTTTCTTTATTTTTTAAGATTTGCTATTAAAATTGACCAGGAGTTCATGTGCTGTCAAACTTACAAATTAATTATAAACTTCCCAAATATGTGAGAAATACATGATTATTGTTGAATATAACAGAGACTTTTATGGCTATTTTTACAATAGCTAAGGATATGTTGACTATTTATTCAAACAGTACATAAAAGTAACTAAGTAATTAATTAAGGAAGGTTTTTTCTTTGTAAAAATATTCAAAAAAAAGTGAAAGTAAATGTTAGATATTTAACATTTAACATTCTAATAAAATATTGTGTGTGCTTAGTCACTCAGTCATGTATGACTCTTTGCGATTCCATTGGACTATAGATCCCAGGCTCCTCTGTCCATGGGATTTCTCATGCAAGAATATTGGAATGGGGTTCCATTGCCTTCACCAGGGGATCTTCTCAACGGGGGTTTGAACTTGCGTCTCATGTGTCCCCTGCATTGTAGGTGGATTCTTTACCTGCTGAACTATCGAGGAAACTCAGTAAAATTGTGTATCTAGGTAGTGATCAGCAATGTCTCACAGAAAAGTAAGCATGAAGATAGTTGACTGAGGTAACTGTTGATTTTACATCCAACTTATTAGCTCTGGGCATGCTCCATGTGTATTTCATCTTCTTTGGAACTGAAAAGAAGAACATGTTTTAGTCATTGCCATGTCAAAAGTGCAAGGGGACATCAAAATGTGTGCTTTGTTGCCCTCCCTCTGGATCCATTCATCATTTTGCATAAGGAAAAGTCAGAGGGTAGGGGGTACACTCTGCCTTTAAATGGGGAATCGACAGTTATACCACAAATGGAGGAAGGGAAAGAACTGGGTTCAATACTTCAATCTAGCACAGTGTTATAAATATTTTCCTTGCTTCACTTTCTAGTTTCCAAAATAGACTGGAATCTTCAAAAAATGATTAATAAATTTTTGGTATTGTTGTAAAATCATGGATACATTGAAAACTATATTTTATGTATCCAGTTCATTTAGCTATTATTATCTTTGCTATACAAAGTGTCCCTGTGACACAGTCTCAGAAGTTGTTGATAGTTTCTTTGCTGTCTGAAAATATAGCTCAGTTCATAATAAATATTTTCTGTTACAGATATGAAACCTAAGAACCCTATATTCTTTTATTAGGAATGATCATTTTGAAACAATTATGCAAGTTCTAGATATGTTCATTGTTAATATTTTTATTATTTTTCTGGTCATTTCAAATACTTAGGAAATGCAATTTTTAAAACCCATATGCACACTAGTATTTTAAATTCAAAAAAAATTATTTTTGCTATGCAGAGGTCTCCATTGCATCATTCACTCTGTGGCACAGGCTCAGTAGCTATGGCATATGCCTAGTTGTACCTCAACATGTGAAATCTTAATTCCTTGACCAGTGATCAAACCAAGTTCCCTGTAATGCAAGGCAGATTCTTAATCACTGGATCACCAGGAAAGTCCCTCCAGTTCAAACTTTAAATGACAGACTTTCACTAAACTTTGTGTATATGTGTGTATATAAACATACATATAGTGTATATTATCTAACATATATTCATGTTTATCCATCTTCAGTATTATTTCTGGATTTTGACTCATATAGGGAAGTTATGAAAGTGTAGGGTTCATCTGAGAAAACCAACATTAAAGTGAATAGATAATTAAAAGACAGAAGTGTATGTGTCGTACCAAGGAGAAATGTATTCCCCAAGAATACTGGAGTGGGTAGCCATCCCCTTCCCTGGTGGCATTAGTGGTAAAGAATCTGCCTGCCAGTACAGGAGACATAGGTTTGATCCATGAGTCGGGAGATCCCCCTGGAGTAGGAAATGACAACTAACTCTCCTATTCTTGTCTAGAGAATTCTATGAGCAGAGAAATCTGGCAGCTTACAGACCATGGGCTCACAAAGAGTCAGACTCCATTAAAGCAACTTAGCATGCACACACTCATGCTTTGGGAATAAAAAATTTCTATAAACTTCTATGTGATTCCAATATTTACCCCAAAGTTAAAACTACTGGGGCGGGGTGGTTCCCTGTGACTCACAGAGAAGAAACTGCCTGCAATGTAGGAGACTCAGTTTTAATTCTTGGGTCAGGAAGATCCACTGGAGATGGGAATGGCAGCCCAACGCAGTTCTCACCTGGAGAATTTCATGGACATAGGAGCCTGGCAGGCTACAGTCCCTGGGGTCACAAATAGTCAGACATGACTGAGAAAGTAACGGTTTCATTGATTTTCACTAAGAACTACTGACCTGCACCCCTTCTTTAAGCACAGTGCAATTACAAAGTAGCAACCTAACTCAATCTATGGACAATCAGATTTTGAACCCTACAGATCTGACCCTTCACAAGTCTGACCACTGGAATTTGTATCTGACCTTGATTAAATATACTCTTGTCTTGCAGGGTGGTAGTCACTGATGTATCACATAAATGGTAATGACATTGTCTTTGGAGTCAGAGCTGAGTTAGAATTCTTCATGAACTGTATTAATTTTCTACTACTGCTATAGAGAATTACTACAAACTTAGTGGTCCAAAACAATAAAATTATTATCTTATATTTCTGGAGTTTGACTCATATAGGGAAGTTATGAAAGTGTAGGGTTCATCTGAGAAAACCAACATTAAAGTGAATAGATAATTAAAAGACAGAAGTGTATGTGTCGTACCAAGGAGAAATGTATTCCCCAAGAATACTGGAGTGGGTAGCCATCCCCTTCCCTGGTGGCATTAGTGGTAAAGAATCTGCCTGCCAGTACAGGAGACATAGGTTTGATCCATGAGTCGGGAGATCCCCCTGGAGTAGGAAATGACAACTAACTCTCCTATTCTTGTCTAGAGAATTCTATGAGCAGAGAAATCTGGCAGCTTACAGACCATGGGCTCACAAAGAGTCAGACTCCATTAAAGCAACTTAGCATGCACACACTCATGCTTTGGGAATAAAAAATTTCTATAAACTTCTATGTGATTCCAATATTTACCCCAAAGTTAAAACTACTGGGGCGGGGTGGTTCCCTGTGACTCACAGAGAAGAAACTGCCTGCAATGTAGGAGACTCAGTTTTAATTCTTGGGTCAGGAAGATCCACTGGAGATGGGAATGGCAGCCCAACGCAGTTCTCACCTGGAGAATTTCATGGACATAGGAGCCTGGCAGGCTACAGTCCCTGGGGTCACAAATAGTCAGACATGACTGAGAAAGTAACGGTTTCATTGATTTTCACTAAGAACTACTGACCTGCACCCCTTCTTTAAGCACAGTGCAATTACAAAGTAGCAACCTAACTCAATCTATGGACAATCAGATTTTGAACCCTACAGATCTGACCCTTCACAAGTCTGACCACTGGAATTTGTATCTGACCTTGATTAAATATACTCTTGTCTTGCAGGGTGGTAGTCACTGATGTATCACATAAATGGTAATGACATTGTCTTTGGAGTCAGAGCTGAGTTAGAATTCTTCATGAACTGTATTAATTTTCTACTACTGCTATAGAGAATTACTACAAACTTAGTGGTCCAAAACAATAAAATTATTATCTTATATTTCTGGAGTTCAGAAGTTCAGATGGGATCTCACAGAGTTTAACTAAAATAAATGTCAAGAAGACTGTGATACTTATGTAGATTCTAGGGGAAAATGTACTTTCATGCCTTTTCCAGCTGCTGGAGGCTTATCCCCATGTCATGGCTCATGGACCACTTCAATCCTCAAAGGCAGCAATGGCCAATCAAGTGTTTCTCATATCCCATCTCTCAGATAATGGTTCTTCTGCCTTTATCACCTTTACAGATTCTCATGATTACACTAATCCCACTTGGGCAATCTGGGATAGTTTTTATATTTTATAGACAACTGATTAGTAACCTTAATTTTATTTTCTATCTTAATTCATATTTTCTATGTATCATATCATATTCCTAAAAACTAAAAAATAGAAATTTGGTAGAGGCTATTATTTTGCCTGCCACACTAAGTCAGTCCCTTTTGGGGCATATTTTATCCATTCTGAACTTCATTCTCCTCTTCTGCATAATGATCATCTGAGGTTGTGTTGTATCTTTTTAAACTGATCTGTCCCAGTGATTCTCAAAGGATAGAGATATCTGGTGATTAAAATATCCAGAAAGATTCCTTGTTGATAAAGTGTTCCCCAGGTGATGTCAATATACCACTCTTCACTACATGCTTACCCATCTTGAAGAATAGCTCTGAAGATTAAAAGCGATAATTCACAAAAACACCTAGACACAGTAAGTGCCCAATATCTATTAGTTTCCTCCCCTTTTCATTTTTTCCTTTTATTGTTCCATTATATTAATAGGAACTGAGTATTCAAGATTCATTGAAGAGTCCTCATGATACCAGGAATAAAATAATTAAGATTTTGTCTCAGTCTTAGTTCTAGCTAGATATTTTGTCTCCCTACCAAAACTGCTCACATAACCAGGTTGTTCTTTCTACATCTCATTGTCCAAAGCCTGTGGACATAATTACAGCACCTGGAACTCTCTCTGCTATAGACCCTCCTTCCATATGCCACTGTCCTTCTCTGACTAAGACACTGAAATACCTACCTCACCTGCAAATTGTGATGGTGTCTTAACCCATGCCTGGACACTACTCTAACTTCCAAGTGCCAAGTGCCATGCCTTGCCTGTTTTCCATAAAATTCTTCAGCTGTGCATTCCTAGTTCTCTACTTCATACCTTGCCACACTGAGCAAAGCTGCTACCAAGATTTGCTCTGTCTGAAGCCAGAGATAAATCATCTTTCAAGACTTTTTCAAGACATCTTTCAAGAATCGTTCAAGACTTCCAACCTGACTGCCAATGCAAGAGACATAAGAGATGCACATTTGTTCCCTAGGACGGGAAGATCCCCTGCAGTAGGTAGGGTATGATAGCTCACTCCAGTATACTTGTCTGGAGAATCTTTGTGGACAGAGGAACCTGGTGGGCTACACTGTAAGGGTGGCAAACAGTTGGACATGACTTAAGTGATTTAGCATATAAATACAGGTGTCTCATGATCTTTAACCATTTATAAGTGCTAAAGGCAGTTTTCTGATTTTCAAATCAGATGAAGGCAAGAGTAAAAGTTAATAGGGAACATCTCTGGCTTGGCCACATTTCTGTGAACAGGTTAATGCTCAGTCATGCAGATAGGGGAGTGAGTGAAATTGTGGGGTTTAAGATGGAGCTGACAAAATGGAATCAGTGTAGCTCAGCCATATCCTAGCCATATATTTATGTGGAAAAAAAACAGTCCTCTTCCTAGAGAACTGACATGTTTTTGACAAAAGTGTTGTTTGATGATAAAAGGACATGTAAACATTTCAAGGGTGGATAACACTCTCAATGATGTTCCATTGCACTATGAAAGTTTCCTAGTAGGGCTTATAACTGGGAGTGTGATGTTTCATAGAAGTTGTAAGAAAAGTAAGTAAATAGTGTAAGTAATTATTTAATTTCAGTTAATAATAAATACTGTGAAGAAAATTTAAGCAGAATAAAGAATACATAGTGGTGGAGTGAAAGGAACTTTAATGTGGCCAGAGAAGTCTTCTCCAGATAGATATTTTAACAAAAACAATGTCATGAAGAATGAGCATCATAGTGATATGAGGGAACGTGTTCCAGGCAAAGGAACAGCCAATGCAAAGATTGAGGTGGAAGATAATTGTCTTTGAGAAAGACAGATCTAGAAACCTTTGAAAAAAGGATGAAAAGATCTATGATAATGTCACAAAATCAATGAAAGCCACAAAGTTCATAAACATTAATACCATACATATCATGATAAAACTTTTGGTCTTTAACCATAAAAAATATTAAAAAGCCATTATGAGTCTTTAATTTGGCTGGTGTATATGTGGAGGAAAGAAAAACATGATTTTACATTTGGAAAATAAATATTAACATGTAAGTAATTTACTTTTTAATTTTGTTACAAATATTGGGGCTCACACTTGCTGATTTTTTAAATAACATATTGTCTCTTGCCATTTATCTGGGACTCTAATTGCTGGGCAAAGAAATTATGTGACATCTTGCTCAATTGTTCACCAAAGTAGTTTGACAATGCTATGCATTTCTTAAAATTAATGCTACTAATATTTTGATATTTATAAATCATGTGATGTAAAATGATATCTCCTTCTTTTTTCTTCTTCTTTATTTTAAAGGTTTTACAGAGGGTTTTGCTATAATATATCTCTGGCTTGGCCACATTTCTGTGAACAGGTTAATGCTCAGTCATGCAGATAGGGGAGTGAGTGAAATTGTGGGGTTTAAGATGGAGCTGACAAAATGGAATCAGTGTAGCTCAGCCATATCCTAGCCATATATTTATGTGGCAAAAAAACAGTCCTCTTCCTAGAGAACTGACATGTTTTTGACAAAAGTGTTGTTTGATGATAAAAGGACATGTAAACATTTCAAGGGTGGATAACACTCTCAATGATGTTCCATTGCACTATGAAAGTTTCCTAGTAGGGCTTATAACTGGGAGTGTGATGTTTCATAGAAGTTGTAAGAAAAGTAAGTAAATAGTGTAAGTAATTATTTAATTTCAGTTAATAATAAATACTGTGAAGAAAATTTAAGCAGAATAAAGAATACATAGTGGTGGAGTGAAAGGAACTTTAATGTGGCCAGAGAAGTCTTCTCCAGATAGATATTTTAACAAAAACAATGTCATGAAGAATGAGCATCATAGTGATATGAGGGAACGTGTTCCAGGCAAAGGAACAGCCAATGCAAAGATTGAGGTGGAAGATAATTGTCTTTGAGAAAGACAGATCTAGAAACCTTTGAAAAAAGGATGAAAAGATCTATGATAATGTCACAAAATCAATGAAAGCCACAAAGTTCATAAACATTAATACCATACATATCATGATAAAACTTTTGGTCTTTAACCATAAAAAATATTAAAAAGCCATTATGAGTCTTTAATTTGGCTGGTGTATATGTGGAGGAAAGAAAAACATGATTTTACATTTGGAAAATAAATATTAACATGTAAGTAATTTACTTTTTAATTTTGTTACAAATATTGGGGCTCACACTTGCTGATTTTTAAGTAACATATTGTCTCTTGCCATTTATCTGGGACTCTAATTGCTGGGCAAAGAAATTATGTGACATCTTGCTCAATTGTTCACCAAAGTAGTTTGACAATGCTATGCATTTTTCTTAAAATTAATGCTACTAATATTTTGATATTTATAAATCATGTGATGTAAAATGATATCTCCTTCTTTTTTCTTCTTCTTTATTTTAAAGGTTTTACAGAGTTTTGTGGTTCACGGACATGTATGTTCCCAGATCATTGATATGCATATCCATGGTCCCCACCCCCCCAGATCCCCCCATCCCACCCCTCCAGACCTTCACCCCAAGCCATTGTAAGCACTCCTATTCCCTTAGCACTATGACACTAGCTATCTTTTCCACACATAAGAGTATAGGTTTCCATGTTACTCCCTCCATGCTTCCCCCTCCCTATTTCTTCCCCACAGTGTCCCTATGTCTATGTTCTGTCTGTTTTTCCATGAGTTCCCTGCGTGTGTTATCAAGACTGTCCTACTAGATTCCATATATGTGTGTTAGTGTACTATACCTGTCTTTCTCTTTTTGACTTACTTCACTTCTTATGATAGGTTCTAGAGCCAGCCACCTCATTAAGACAGAGTCTTCTGCATTTCTTTTAACAGCTGAGTAGTATTCCATTGTATATATGTACCAGAGCTCCTGGATCCATTCATTCGTCGATGGACATCTAGGTTGCTTCCAAGTTCTGGCTATTGTATAGAGAGCTGCAATGAACATTGGGGTACAGGTGCTTCTTTCAGTTTTGATTTCATCAGATATAAGACTAAGAGTGGGATTGCTGGGTCATAGGGCGCTTCTATTTTTAGTTTTTTAAGAAATCTCCATACTGTCTTCCATAGAGGTTGTATCATTTTACATTGCCACCAGCAATGCAAGAGGGTTCCCTTTTCTCCGCACCCTTTCCAGCATGTGTTGTCTGTCAATTTGATGATGGCCATTCTGATGGGTGTGAGGTGGTATCACATTGTAGTTATTTTTTTTTTAAAGATTTAATTTATTTTATATTTTGGGGGGTCGGGGGTTGGTTTGGGGAGGGAGGGTAGCGGGCGGGTCACTTCTATTGGTCTTTCATTTCTCTGTTTTCATCCATCTTTGTTCTTTGGCTCCTGTGGGCCTCCCATCACTGTAGTGTCTGTCGTTGCAGAGCACCAGATCTGGGCACATGCGCTCCAGAGCTCCGGCTCATTGATTGAACACATCAGTCAAGCCGCTCCGCGGCACGTGGGATCTTCCCAGGCCAGGGATGGAACCGGCGCCCCTTTCACTGCAAGGCCGTGTCCTTATCCACTGGACCACCAGGGCAAGTCCTCATTGTAGTTTTCATTTGCATTTCTCTAATAATAAGCGAGGTAGAGCATCATTTCATGTGCTTTTGGGCCATCTGGATGTCCTCTTTGGAGAGGCGTCTCTTTAGATCTTTTCCCCATTTTTTCATTGGGTTGTTCGTTTTCCCTGTGCTGAGTTGTCTGAGTTGCTTGTAGATTTTGGAGATTAATTCTTTGTCTGTTGTTTCATTTGCTATGATTTCCTCCCACTCTGTGGGCTGTCTGTTCAACTTTTTTGTAATTTCTTTTGCTGTACAGAAGCTTTTAAGTTTCATGCGGTCCCACATGTTCATTTTTCTTTTCAGCTCTGCTATTTTATTTGGTGGGTCAGAGATCTTGCTTTGATTGATATCCTTGAGGGTTTTGCCTATATTCTCCTCTAAGAGTTTGATGGTTTCTGGTCTTACATTTAGGCCTTTAATCCATTTTGAGTTGATCTTTGTGTATGGTGTCAGGGAATGTTCCACCTTCATTTTTTTGCATGTAGCTCTCCAATTTTCCCAGCACCATTTGTTGAAGAGGCTGTCTTTGTCCCATTTTATAGTTTCTCCTCCTTTGTCAAAAATAAGGTATCCATAGGTGCGTGGGTTGATCTCTGGGTTCTCGATCTTGTTCCATTGGTCGATATTTCTGTTTTTGTGCCAGTACCATACTGCCTTGATGACTGTTGCGTTGTAGTAGAGTCTGAAGTTAGGGAGGCTGATTCCTCCAGCTCCGTTTTTCTTTCTCAGGATGGCTTTGGCTCTTCCAGGTCTTTTGTGTTTCCATATGAACTGTGTTGTTCTTTGGTCTAGTTCTGTGAAAAATGTCAATGGAAGTTGGATAGGTACTGCATTGAATCTGTAGATGATATCTGGTAGTATGGTCATTTTCACAATATTGATTCTTCCGACCCAGGAACATGGCATGTCTCTCCATCTGTTTAAGTCTTCTTTAATGTCTCTCATGAGTGTCTTGTAATTTTCTGTGTACAATTCTTTTGCTTCCTTGGGTAGGTTTATTCCTAGATATTTGTTTCTTTCGGTTGCAATGGTGAAGGGGACTGCCTTTTTGAATTCGTTTTCTGATTTTTCATTGTTTGTGTACAGGAATGACAGTGATTTCTGTGTGTTGTCTTTGTATCCTGCGACTTTGCTGAATTCCTTCATTAGCTCTAGTAGCTTTGTAACAGTGTCTTTGGGATTTTCTATGTATAGTATCATGTTGTCTGCAAAAAGAGAGAGCTTGACTTCTTCCTCTCCAATCTGGATTCCTTCGATTTCTTTCTCTTCTCTTGCTGTCATTGCTAGAACTTCCAGGACTATGTTGAATAGTAGTGGTGAAAGTGGACACCCCTGTCTTGTTCCTGATCTTAGAGGGAATGCTTTCAGTTTTTCACCATTGAGAATAATGTTCGCTGTGGGCTTCCCATAGATGGCTTTCGCTATGTTGAGATAAGTTCCTTCTATGCCCATTTTCTGAAGAGTTTATCATAAATGGGTGTTGTACTTTGTCGAAGGCTTTTTCTGCATCTGTTGAGATGATCATGTGATTTTTGTCTCTCAATTTGTTGATATGGTGTATCACATTGATTGTTTTGTGGATGTTGAAGAATCCTTGCATGCCTGGGATGAACCCAACTTGATCATGGTGTCTGAGTTTTTTGACGTGTCGTTGCATTCTGTTTGCTAGGATTTTGTTGAGAATCTTGGCATCTAAGTTCATCAGGAATATTTGTCTGTAATTTTCCTTTTTTGTGTTGTCTTTGCCTGGTTTGGTTATCAGATGATGGTGGACTCGTAGAATGTGTGTGGAAGTTTTCTTTCTCCTTCTGATTTAATTTCTACCTTTGTGTGTTCTAACCGAGTTGATTGTATGTTAATAAATCAATTGACCATTTGTATTTCTTTGGGAAGATCCTTTCAAGGTTATTGTGTAATTTCTATTGTCTTGTGTATCTGTTTTCAAAAATTTATAAATTATTTCAGTTAGTTCAGTTTGGTTGTTCAGTCATGCCCAACTCTTTGCTAAATTTGGTTCCTCTGTCTTTTGTCTTGCATATCTCTTTTCAACTTTATCCCTTCTGTTTATTTTTATATTAATATCTCTATGATGTTTGTTATGGGTTGTATTATGTCCATTCAAAATTCATATGCTGAATCTCTTATCCTCTATGTGACTGTACTTGGAGGTAGTGCCATTAAGGAGGTAATTAAAGTTAAAAGATGACATAAGAATAGAGACCTAATCCAATACTACTGGTTTCCTTATAAGAGTCAGAGCATTTGCTTTGTCCCTGAACAGACAGATAGAAAGGATTAGATAAAATGCCATCTTCAGGTCAAGTAGAGAGGTCATCCTAGAAACAATTGGTAACTTGATCGTGAACTTCTGGCCCCCAGAAATGTGAAGACTAGAATAAAATAAATTTTATTTATTTAATAAATAAACCAGTTATTTAGGCCAACTATCTGTGATATCTTGTTAAGATATCCCATGCAAATTGATACAATATATCTTCATGGATAAATTTTTCAATTTAATATTGCCACATTCACCAATGACATTTATATTAATATTTTTTGTTTTTTTTTTCAGTCTTGTAAATGTATGCTCTATATTTTTTGGGGGGCAATTTAAACTTTATCTTTCATGTTTAAGAATTTATTCATCCTAGAATCATATTTTCTATGATGAATGATAGTGATATTACATTAGATAATATATAGAATGTATAATCATATATAGTATATTAATTATGATATACATTATATTTTTAATATATACAGTTTATTGTATACATATGCATTTAGTATGAGTTGCTAATTGCCCCAACCTGTCTTAGTTGGCTCAGGCTACTGTAATAATATACCATAGATTGAGTGACTTAAATGACAGACATTTATTTCACACAGTTCCAGAGTTTAGGATGTTCAAGATCAAGGTGTCAGCATATTTTCTTCCTGGTGAGATCCCCTCTCTGATTTTTAGATGATCACCTGCTTGCTTTATATACACATAGTGAAGAGACATAGCTCTCTGGGCTCTCTTTCTGTTTTGAGGTCATTAATTCCATCACCGAGACCCCACCTCTAGCGCTTTTGCCTAAATCTAACTAGTGGAAGGCACTTATGAATAGTATTGCATTGAGTTAGGGCTTCAACATATTAACTGTGGAGGCAAAAACATTCAATCTATAATATAGCTCTATTTTTTAACAAATTTGTTCTTTAATCCAAGTCTATCCTGCCCTAGATAGTTCAACTATGTACTATGTCTTGGTATCTGGAATGTGTAAGTGTCTCAACTTTTTCTTCAGAAAAGTTTTGTGATTTTTGGTATTTGTTTTTCCATAAATTTTGAAACAGCTTAACAATTCTGCTAAAATTCTATTTGTGTTTTGATTGTAATTAAATCAATACACAGATCAATACAAACAGAATAGTCACATTTTATGACTATCAATAAATATTATTTATCTCTCCTTTTAGTCTGGCTTTCTTTTATAGTTTTCCCTAGAAGTCTGGCACATCCTTTATTATATTAGTTCTCGGACACTTTATATTTTTTGGATGTTATTATAAAGGGAAATATTTTTATTACATTTTTATGAATTACGCTTTATATAGAAATACAATTGATTGTGCATATTGATCTTACAGCTCGCTGCTGCATTGTTGAACTATCTTATTATTAGTAATAATTTTTCTGTAAATGTCTTCTGATTTTCTATATAAACAATCATAATATCTGAGAACAAGTTGTTCTGTTTATATCTTTCTGATTCTATGTCTTTAATTTCTCTTTTCTTATATTACTTTGCTGGTCTGGGATATCCAACATGCTGCTGACTAAAAAATCATTATAATTGTCATGATTGCCTTATTCTTGATTTTAAAGAAAGTGCTTTATAATATTTATCCATGAGGTAGGTTCGGTATATTACTATCTCTGATTTTTGTGTCCCTTATTGTTCTTTCAAACAGGATAAGGAGGAGTGTGATATTGTGATTTATAATAAGAAGGATATATTTGGTCTTCATCCCATTCCTGGAACACAGATCCTAAAACTTGGAACTTTATGTGATGAGAATAAATGTCTTTTAAAGGTTATATTAATGAGGAGACTATTGGAAAATCCCTAATGATGGGAGCTGGTTGCCAGGAGAACCAATCACGTGGTTAAAAGTGTGGAACTTTAAGACCCATTTCCTGACCTCACGTAGGGATGAAGGGCTAGTGTTTTAAAAACTTTTTTAAGATTGCATTGAGTTAGGGCTTCAACATATTAACTGTGGAGGCAAAAACATTCAATCTATAATATAGCTCTATTTTTTAACAAATTTGTTCTTTAATCCAAGTCTATCCTGCCCTAGATAGTTCAACTATGTACTATGTCTTGGTATCTGGAATGTGTAAGTGTCTCAACTTTTTCTTCAGAAAAGTTTTGTGATTTTTGGTATTTGTTTTTCCATAAATTTTGAAACAGCTTAACAATTCTGCTAAAATTCTATTTGTGTTTTGATTGTAATTAAATCAATACACAGATCAATACAAACAGAATAGTCACATTTTATGACTATCAATAAATATTATTTATCTCTCCTTTTAGTCTGGCTTTCTTTTATAGTTTTCCCTAGAAGTCTGGCACATCCTTTATTATATTAGTTCTCGGACACTTTATATTTTTTGGATGTTATTATAAAGGGAAATATTTTTATTACATTTTTATGAATTACGCTTTATATAGAAATACAATTGATTGTGCATATTGATCTTACAGCTCGCTGCTGCATTGTTGAACTATCTTATTATTAGTAATAATTTTTCTGTAAATGTCTTCTGATTTTCTATATAAACAATCATAATATCTGAGAACAAGTTGTTCTGTTTATATCTTTCTGATTCTATGTCTTTAATTTCTCTTTTCTTATATTACTTTGCTGGTCTGGGATATCCAACATGCTGCTGACTAAAAAATCATTATAATTGTCATGATTGCCTTATTCTTGATTTTAAAGAAAGTGCTTTATAATATTTATCCATGAGGTAGGTTCGGTATATTACTATCTCTGATTTTTGTGTCCCTTATTGTTCTTTCAAACAGGATAAGGAGGAGTGTGATATTGTGATTTATAATAAGAAGGATATATTTGGTCTTCATCCCATTCCTGGAACACAGATCCTAAAACTTGGAACTTTATGTGATGAGAATAAATGTCTTTTAAAGGTTATATTAATGAGGAGACTATTGGAAAATCCCTAATGATGGGAGCTGGTTGCCAGGAGAACCAATCACGTGGTTAAAAGTGTGGAACTTTAAGACCCATTTCCTGACCTCACGTAGGGATGAAGGGCTAGAAACTGAGTTCAATAATCAATGGCCAATAGTTTAATCAATCATATTTATGTAGCAAAGCCTCAATAGAAACCCAAATAAATAGACATTCTGGATGATGATAATGTACATATTTGGGAAGAGTGGTGGCTTGCAGAGGGCAAGGAATTTCCATGTTGTTTGCTTATACCTTGCCCTATGACACTCTTCCATCTGGCTGTTCCTAAATTAGATTCTTTTTTTATAATAAACTGATAATCTAGTAAGTAAAATGTTTATCTGAGCTCTGTGAGCCACTCTAGGAAATTAATCTAACTCAAAGGGGGAAGTTGTGGAAGTTTTCAATCCAAAATGTTTTTTTGGTCAAAAGTGTAGGTGACAACCTGGATTTTATTGGGGGATGGGCAGTCTTTTTTTTTTTCCTGTTTTAAGCTTATATTTATTTATATGTGTATTTACTTTTTCTTTTTTATTTTATTTTTTTCCTTTATTTTAAAGATTTTACAGAATTTTGTTGTTCACCAATGTGTGTGTTCCCAGATCATTCATATGTATATCCCTAGACCCTCCCCACCACCCAGTTCCCCAACTCCCATCCCTCCAGACCATCACCCCAAGTGGTTGTAGGTACTCCTACGCCCCTAGCACAATGACAATAACTATCCTTTCCACACATGACAGTACAGGTTTCCATGTTACTCCCTCCATGCCTCCCTCCCACTGTTTGGTCTCCATAATGTCTTTATGTCTATTCTCTGTTTTTTCATGAGTTCACTGCGTGTGTTATCATGACCATCTTACTAGAGTCCATATATATGAGTTAGTATACTATACTTGTCTTTCTCTTTTTGACTTACTTTATGATAGATTCTAGAGCCAGCCACCTCATTAGGACGGAGTCTTCTGCATTTCTTTTAATAGCTGAGTAGTATTCCATTGTATATATGTACCAGAGCTCCTGGATCCATTCATTCGTCGATGGACATCTAGGTTAAAAATGTTTCTTCTTTTAAACGGTTATATTAATGAAGGAAAAACTATTGGAAAATCCCTAATGATGGGAGCTGGTTGCCAGGAGAACCAATCACGTGGTTAAAAGTGTGGAACTTTAAGACCCATTTCCTGACCTCACGTAGGGATGAAGGGCTAGAAACTGAGTTCAATAATCAATGGCCAATAGTTTAATCAATCATATTTATGTAGCAAAGCCTCAATAGAAACCCAAATAAATAGACATTCTGGATGATGATAATGTACATATTTGGGAAGAGTGGTGGCTTGCAGAGGGCAAGGAATTTCCATGTTGTTTGCTTATACCTTGCCCTATGACACTCTTCCATCTGGCTGTTCCTAAATTAGATTCTTTTTTTATAATAAACTGATAATCTAGTAAGTAAAATGTTTATCTGAGCTCTGTGAGCCACTCTAGGAAATTAATCTAACTCAAAGGGGGAAGTTGTGGAAGTTTTCAATCCAAAATGTTTTTTTGGTCAAAAGTGTAGGTGACAACCTGGATTTTATTGGGGGATGGGCAGTCTTTTTTTTTTTCCTGTTTTAAGCTTATATTTATTTATATGTGTATTTACTTTTTCTTTTTTATTTTATTTTTTTCCTTTATTTTAAAGATTTTACAGAATTTTGTTGTTCACCAATGTGTGTGTTCCCAGATCATTCATATGTATATCCCTAGACCCTCCCCACCACCCAGTTCCCCAACTCCCATCCCTCCAGACCATCACCCCAAGTGGTTGTAGGTACTCCTACGCCCCTAGCACAATGACAATAACTATCCTTTCCACACATGACAGTACAGGTTTCCATGTTACTCCCTCCATGCCTCCCTCCCACTGTTTGGTCTCCATAATGTCTTTATGTCTATTCTCTGTTTTTTCATGAGTTCACTGCGTGTGTTATCATGACCATCTTACTAGAGTCCATATATATGAGTTAGTATACTATACTTGTCTTTCTCTTTTTGACTTACTTTATGATAGATTCTAGAGCCAGCCACCTCATTAGGACGGAGTCTTCTGCATTTCTTTTAATAGCTGAGTAGTATTCCATTGTATATATGTACCAGAGCTCCTGGATCCATTCATTCGTCGATGGACATCTAGGTTGCTTCCAAGTTCTGGCTATTGTATAGAGAGCTGCAATGAACATTGGGGTACAGGTGCTTCTTTCAGTTTTGATTTCATCAGATATAAGACTAAGAGTGGGATTGCTGGGTCATAGGGCGCTTCTATTTTTAGTTTTTTAAGAAATCTCCATACTGTCTTCCATAGAGGTTGTATCAATTTACATTGCCACCAGCAATGCAAGAGGGTTCGCTTTTCTCCGCACCCTCTCCAGCTTTTTTGATGATGGCCATTCTGACGGGTGTGAGGTGGCATCTCATTGTAGTTTTCATTTGCATTTCTCTAATAATAAGCGAGGTAGAGCATCATTTCATGTGCTTTTGGGCCATCTGGATGTCCTCTTTGGAGAGGCGTCTCTTTAGATCTTTTCCCCATGTTTTGATTGGGTTGTTCGTTTTTCATGCCTGGGATGAACCCAACTTGATCATGGTGTCTGAGTTTTTTGACGTGTCGTTGCATTGTGTTTGCTAGGATTTTGTTGAGGATCTTGGCATCTAAGTTCATCAGTGAAAGTGGCCTATTGTTTTCCTTTTTTGTGTTGTCTTTGCCTGGTTTGGGTATCAGGTGATGGTGGCCTCGTAGAAAGTGTTTGGAAGTTTTCCTTCCTGTGCAATTTTTTGAAAGAGTTTTAGAAGGACAGGCATTAGCTCTTCTTTAAATGTTTGGTAGAATTCGGCTGTGAAGCCACCTGGCCCTGGGCTTTTATTTTGGGGTAGATTTTTAATCACAAATTCGATTTCTGAGCTTGTGATTGGGTTGTTCAAAGTTTCTGTTTCTTCCTTTCCTGGCTCAGTCTTGGGAGATTAATCCTCTCCAAGAAACTGTTCATTTCTTCCAGGTTGTCCAGTTTGTTGCCATAGAGTTGCTCATAATAGTCTCTTAGAATCCTTTGGATTTCTGCATTATCTATTGTAATCTCTCCTTTTTCCTTTTTTGATTTTGTTGATCTGGTTCTTCTCTCTCTTTTTCTTAATGAGTCTGTCCTGTGGCTTGTCAATTTTGTTTACCTTTTCTAAGAACCAGCTTTTTGTTTTATTTATCTTTACTCTTGTTTCTTTCGTTTCTTTCTCATTTATTTCTGCTCTGATCTTTATGATTTCTCTTCTGCTGGCTATGGGGTGTTTTTGTTCTTCTTTCTCCAATTGTTTTAAGTGGAGGCTTAGGTCATCTGCTTCATATTTTCCTAGTTTCTTGAGGTGGGATTGTATTGCTATAAATTTCCCTCTTAGAAGTGCTTTTGCAGTGTCCCATAGGTTTTGCACTGTCGTGTGTTCATTGTCATTCTCTTCTAGGAACTGTTTAATTTCTCCTTTGATTTCCTCAATGATCAGTTGGTTTTTTAGGTATGTACTGTTCAATCTCCATGTGTTTGTGTTTTTAGGGTTTTTTTTCTGGTAGTTGACCTCTAGTCTCATTGCATTGTGTTCCGAGAAGTTGGTTGATATAATTTCGGTTTTCTTGAACTGACTGAGGTTAGATTTGTGGCCCAAGACGTGGTCTATCCTGAAGAATGTTCCATGAGCTCTTGAGAAGAAAGTGTATTCTTCTCCTTTTGGATGGAACATCCTAAAGATATCGATGAAGTCCATCTTTTCCAGTGTGGCATTTAAGGCTTGTGTATCTTTATTAATTTTCTTTTTGGATGATCTATCCATTGGTGTGAGAGGAGTGTTAAAGTCTCCTCCTATTATTGTGTTATTGTTGATTTCTTCTTTTATGTCTGAAAGTACCTGTCTTATGTATTGAGGTGCCCCTGTGTTGCATGTGTAGACATTCATGACTGTTATGTCTTCCTCTTGGATAGATCCTTTAATCATGATGTAGTGACCTGCCTTGTCTCTTGGAATCTTCTTTATTTTAAAGTCTATTTTGTCTGATATAAGGATTGCTCCTCCAGCTTTCTTTTGATTTCCATTTGCATGAAATATCTTTATCCAGCCTTTCACTTTCAGTCTATGAGTGTCTCTAGGTGTCAAGTGGGTCTCTTGTAAACAGCATATATATATGGGTCTTGCTTCTGGATCCATTCATCCAGCCTCTGTCATTTGGTTGGAGCATTTAGTCCATTTACGTTCAAAGTAATTATTGATACGAATGTTCCTATTGTCATCTTAGAAATTTGGGGTTTGATTTGTAAGGAATCTCCTACTCTTGTATTTATTGGCTATATTAGGCCGTTTAACACTTGTTGTAGGGCTGGTTTCATGGTACAGAATTCCTTTAGTTTTTGCTTGTCTGTGAAGCTTCTGACTTCACCATCGATTCTGAATGAGATTCTTGCTGGGTAGAGTATTCTTGGTTGGAGGTTATTCTCTTTTAGCCATTTAAATATAGCTTGCCATTCTCTTCTGGCCTGCAGGGTTTCTGTTGAGAGATCTGCAGTTAAACGTATGGTGTTTCCTTTATATGTTATTTGTTGTTTGCTCCCAGCTGCTTTTAGTAATCTGTCTTTGTATTTAGTCTGCGTTAGTTTGATTAGAATGTGCCTTGGTGTATTTCTTCTGGGGTTTACCCTGTATGGAACTCTTTGTGCTTCCTGGACTTGGTTGACCATTTCCTTTCCCATGCTGGGGAAGTTTTCAACTATAACCTCTTCAAGAATTTTTTCATAGTCTTTCTTCTCCTCTTCTTCCTCTGGAACTCCTATAATTCTAATGTTAGTTTATTTGATATTGTCCCATAGGTCTCTGAGGCTATCCTCAGTTCTTTTAATTCTTTAGGCTTTGTTCTATTCTTCAGCACTTATTTCCACCATTCTGTCTTCCAGCTCACTTATCCGTTCTTCAGCCTCTGATACTCTACTGTTGAGACCTTCTATAGTATTTTTCAGTTCAGCAATTGAGTTAGTTGTCTCCATTTGCTTATTTTTCATTTCTTGCATGTCTCTTCTCAATGCACTAATTTCCTGTAATATTCTGTTTTCGGTGTTTTGCATCCTCATTAGTATAGTTTTTCTGAATTCTCTTTCAGATAATTTGTCCATCTCCTCCTCTGTCATTTGAAGCTGTGATTCTCTAGCTTGGTCCTTCATTTGTACAGTGTTTCTCTGACGTTTCATTATTAGGTTAATTTTTGTTTCTTTGTGGGTGTCTGTGTGTATGGAGTTCTTATTCCCACCAGGCTTCTTGGTTGAATTCTCCCTTCCTTTGGGTTTCTGTCCTTCTAGAAGGGTTCAATGGTTTGTGTCTTGGGTGGTGTTAGACCTTGTTTACAGGTGAATAATCTCTAGTGTTGTATGTTCTTTGATAGTGTGGAGTCTGGAAATCAGGGCTTCCGCTCCTAGGATCCTTGGTTTGATGATTGGTCAAGGGGTGTAGGCTCTATATCTGGTTTGCTATGGTGTTCCGTGATATTAGTTCACATACTCGCATCTGAGGAACAAGAGGTGCATCTCTGATGAGTGACAGTCATAAAAGCATGCAGATGTTTTCTAACAAATCATGAGATATACATACACACACAGCAATCCCCACAACTGACCAGTTTTACAGAGATAAGGCACAGGAAATCTTTCTGGCAAGTCATGCAATCATAGATGATACTTGCCCGTTAAGCTTTGAATTAATTGAAATAGTGCCTGAATAATAGATCTAGCACAAGGTCCTGGCTTGGATAATTACAATGAGAGCAATTTTTAATTAGGACATGTGTTGGGGGTGACAGAGAGGAGAGTCTATAGGTAATAAAAAGGAAAAGATTCGTCTTGGAAGTATTTTATAGGATTAGGTAGCAAAGATTAGTGTGTATATTGTTTAGTGTATTTGGAAGAGAATAGTGGAGACAGGAAGATAGGAAATAATTTATCTAGGGGACAGGCAGTCTTATACGACTGAGCTTGTAACCTGCAGTATCTAGTGGCATTAGTGTTGATAGTGTTAGAATGTATTTCCACCATTCTGTCTTCCAGCTCACTTATCCGTTCTTCAGCCTCTGATACTCTACTGTTGAGACCTTAATTTTTGTCTTTTCCATTTGCTTATTTTTCATTTCTTGCATGTCTCTTCTCAATGCACTAATTTCCTGTAATATTCTGTTTTCGGTGTTTTGCATCCTCATTAGTATAGTTTTTCTGAATTCTCTTTCAGATAATTTGTCCATCTCCTCCTCTGTCATTTGAAGCTGTGATTCTCTAGCTTGGTCCTTCATTTGTACAGTGTTTCTCTGACGTTTCATTATTAGGTTAATTTTTGTTTCTTTGTGGGTGTCTGTGTGTATGGAGTTCTTATTCCCACCAGGCTTCTTGGTTGAATTCTCCCTTCCTTTGGGTTTCTGTCCTTCTAGAAGGGTTCAATGGTTTGTGTCTTGGGTGGTGTTAGGTCTTGTTTACAGGTGAATAATCTCTAGTGTTGTATGTTCTTTGATAGTGTGGAGTCTGGAAATCAGGGCTTCCGCTCCTAGGATCCTTGGTTTGATGATTGGTCAAGGGGTGTAGGCTCTATATCTGGTTTGCTATGGTGTTCCGTGATATTAGTTCACATACTCGCATCTGAGGAACAAGAGGTGCATCTCTGATGAGTGACAGTCATAAAAGCATGCAGATGTTTTCTAACAAATCATGAGATATACATACACACACAGCAATCCCCACAACTGACCAGTTTTACAGAGATAAGGCACAGGAAATCTTTCTGGCAAGTCATGCAATCATAGATGATACTTGCCCGTTAAGCTTTGAATTAATTGAAATAGTGCCTGAATAATAGATCTAGCACAAGGTCCTGGCTTGGATAATTACAATGAGAGCAATTTTTAATTAGGACATGTGTTGGGGGTGACAGAGAGGAGAGTCTATAGGTAATAAAAAGGAAAAGATTCGTCTTGGAAGTATTTTATAGGATTAGGTAGCAAAGATTAGTGTGTATATTGTTTAGTGTATTTGGAAGAGAATAGTGGAGACAGGAAGATAGGAAATAATTTATCTAGGGGACAGGCAGTCTTATACGACTGAGCTTGTAACCTGCAGTATCTAGTGGCATTAGTGTTGATAGTGTTAGAATGTATTTGAACTATACTACACACAACTGGTGTCTGAGAATTGCTTGCTGTGGGGAAACAATCCACACATCAGTTTTGGTAATCAGAAACAGAAAGCATCATTCTGTTAATTATTTAATAGGATTTTGGTTATATATTTGTATCACATTCTACCATATTTTTCTGTGTCTATTAAGATGTTCTTATAGCTATTTTATTTTTAGTTTGCTTACACAATAAACTACTTTAATAGTTTGCTATTAAATTAAACATTTCTGTGATAAACCCAGTTATATGCACTCAATGTCTCAGTCATAAACAACTCTTTCCAACCCCATGGATAGCAGCCTGTCAGAAACCTTTGTTTGTGGGATTTTCCAAGCAAGAATACTTGAGAGGATTGCCATTACTTCCTCCAGGAGATCTTCCACACTCATGGGTTAAACCAGCATCTTTTGGATCTCTTGCATTGGCACCCAGACTCTCTGCCACTAGTGCCACAAGGGAAGACTTCAATAACCCAAGTTAAGCAAAGAAGGTTGATCATGGAAGAACTGGGTTTCAAATTGTTGGGTCAGAGAAACCTCTTGAGATTCTCTTAGAGAGAAGTGAGATCAAACCAGTTGATCCTAAAGAAAATCAAACCTGAATATTCATTGGAAGGACTGACGCTGAAACCTCTAATACTTTGGCCACCTGATGGGAAGAGCCTACTTGTTCAGAAAGACTCTGATGCTGGAAAGATTGAGGGCAGGAGGAGAAGGGGATGAAAAAGGATGAGATGGTGGGATGGCATCGTTGACTCAATGGACGTGAGTTTGAGCAAATTCTGTGAGATAGTGAAGAACAAGAAAGCCTGGCATGTTGCAGTCCATGGGGTCACAAAGAGTTGGACATGACCTAGCAGCTGAAAAACAACACATTTGATTTAATAGTATTTGAGTTTAACAATTTTGTCTCTGGTAAGAATGTGTTTTCCACAGTTTCCCTTCTTTTCAGTAAGAAGGCTATGTTGGGGCAATCGAAATGATCTGTTTCTTAACTATTGGTTAGTTACAGTAGATGTCCTCAACACCCTACACTCAGCACTCAGTCCCAGATGTACAGACAGTTTTCGTTTGTCTGTTCCTTTGTGTTTTGTTTTCTAACTGCAAACACTAATGACTCTGCCTGAAGATTCTCTCTGACTATTGGAAGTTAACAGGTCTAGTTTTGAGACAGGGCAACAAGGCTGGAGAGTAAATGCCATTAAAAGCTGCCCTTTGGGCTTCCCTGGTGGGTCAGTGGGTAAAGAGGCCTCCTTGCAGTGCAAGGTGCACCGGTTCAATTCCTGGCCTGAAGACCCCACATGCCACAGAGTCTTTTTTTTTCAAAATTTTTTGCAATCGTGATAAACCCAGTTATATGCACTCAATGTCTCAGTCATAAACAACTCTTTCCAACCCCATGGATAGCAGCCTGTCAGAAACCTTTGTTTGTGGGATTTTCCAAGCAAGAATACTTGAGAGGATTGCCATTACTTCCTCCAGGAGATCTTCCACACTCATGGGTTAAACCAGCATCTTTTGGATCTCTTGCATTGGCACCCAGACTCTCTGCCACTAGTGCCACAAGGGAAGACTTCAATAACCCAAGTTAAGCAAAGAAGGTTGATCATGGAAGAACTGGGTTTCAAATTGTTGGGTCAGAGAAACCTCTTGAGATTCTCTTAGAGAGAAGTGAGATCAAACCAGTTGATCCTAAAGAAAATCAAACCTGAATATTCATTGGAAGGACTGACGCTGAAACCTCTAATACTTTGGCCACCTGATGGGAAGAGCCTACTTGTTCAGAAAGACTCTGATGCTGGAAAGATTGAGGGCAGGAGGAAAAGGGGGATGAAAAAGGATGAGATGGTGGGATGGCATCGTTGACTCAATGGACGTGAGTTTGAGCAAATTCTGTGAGATAGTGAAGAACAAGAAAGCCTGGCATGTTGCAGTCCATGGGGTCACAAAGAGTTGGACATGACCTAGCAGCTGAAAAACAACACATTTGATTTAATAGTATTTGAGTTTAACAATTTTGTCTCTGGTAAGAATGTGTTTTCCACAGTTTCCCTTCTTTTCAGTAAGAAGGCTATGTTGGGGCAATCGAAATGATCTGTTTCTTAACTATTGGTTAGTTACAGTAGATGTCCTCAACACCCTACACTCAGCACTCAGTCCCAGATGTACAGACAGTTTTCGTTTGTCTGTTCCTTTGTGTTTTGTTTTCTAACTGCAAACACTAATGACTCTGCCTGAAGATTCTCTCTGACTATTGGAAGTTAACAGGTCTAGTTTTGAGACAGGGCAACAAGGCTGGAGAGTAAATGCCATTAAAAGCTGCCCTTTGGGCTTCCCTGGTGGGTCAGTGGGTAAAGAGGCCTCCTTGCAGTGCAAGGTGCACCGGTTCAATTCCTGGCCTGGGAAGACCCCACATGCCACAGAGTGGCTGGACCGGTGTGTCCTATTGTGAGCTAGCATTCTGGAGTGCATGCGCCCAGAGCCAGTGCTCTGCAAGGAGAGGCCACTGTAATGGGAGGACCACACAGACCTGAGAATAAAGATGGATGAAGATAAATAAATAAATAATGAATAAAAGAAGCCAAAATAAGAATCAAAAAAACATATTTAAAAAAAACCCTACCCTCAACTAGTAACAGATGAATGTCAGTTTGGGCTTTCCAGGGAAGGAAGCATAAGAGATACAGTTTCAGTCCCTGTGTCAGAAAAATCCCATGGAAAGGGGTATGGAAACCCATTCCAGTATTTTTGCCTGGAGAATTCAATGGACAGAGAAGCCTGGTGAGCTACTGTCCATAGGGTTGCAAAGAGTTGGAAACAACTGAAGCAACATAGCATGCATGCATATATATCCCAGTTTCTTTTCTCTTCAATGGGAAGATTTGGAGTCAGTGACTATATAATCCTTTTTAAGTCTCTTCTGGAATCAGAATCATTTGCCCACAGGCAAACTGTTCTCCAACTTATCTTTAATTAGATTATTTTCACCCCTGTCTCCTTTTCCTATTCCATTAAGTGAGTCTTGCGGTCATTTCCCAAAGAAACTACTTCACTCAAATCCTTGTCTTAAGGTCAGCCTTTGGGAAATTCAAAGAAAAGGATACTCAGAAATGTGAAACTGTCTAGATATGTTTTCTGAGTAACTTTAAAAGTTAGTATTTTAAAATGTCTAATTCCTTCTTTTCAGTAAGAAGGCTATGTTGGGGCAATCGAAATGATCTGTTTCTTAACTATTGTAGACTCAAAAAGCACTCAGTCCCAGATGTACAGACAGTTTTCGTTTGTCTGTTCCTTTGTGTTTTGTTTTCTAACTGCAAACACTAATGACTCTGCCTGAAGATTCTCTCTGACTATTGGAAGTTAACAGGTCTAGTTTTGAGACAGGGCAACAAGGCTGGAGAGTAAATGCCATTAAAAGCTGCCCTTTGGGCTTCCCTGGTGGGTCAGTGGGTAAAGAGGCCTCCTTGCAGTGCAAGGTGCACCGGTTCAATTCCTGGCCTGGGAAGACCCCACATGCCACAGAGTGGCTGGACCGGTGTGTCCTATTGTGAGCTAGCATTCTGGAGTGCATGCGCCCAGAGCCAGTGCTCTGCAAGGAGAGGCCACTGTAATGGGAGGACCACACAGACCTGAGAATAAAGATGGATGAAGATAAATAAATAAATAATGAATAAAAGAAGCCAAAATAAGAATCAAAAAAACATATTTAAAAAAAACCCTACCCTCAACTAGTAACAGATGAATGTCAGTTTGGGCTTTCCAGGGAAGGAAGCATAAGAGATACAGTTTCAGTCCCTGTGTCAGAAAAATCCCATGGAAAGGGGTATGGAAACCCATTCCAGTATTTTTGCCTGAGAATTCAATGGACAGAGAAGCCTGGTGAGCTACTGTCCATAGGGTTGCAAAGAGTTGGAAACAACTGAAGCAACATAGCATGCATGCATATATATCCCAGTTTCTTTTCTCTTCAATGGGAAGATTTGGAGTCAGTGACTATATAATCCTTTTTAAGTCTCTTCTGGAATCAGAATCATTTGCCCACAGGCAAACTGTTCTCCAACTTATCTTTAATTAGATTATTTTCACCCCTGTCTCCTTTTCCTATTCCATTAAGTGAGTCTTGCGGTCATTTCCCAAAGAAACTACTTCACTCAAATCCTTGTCTTAAGGTCAGCCTTTGGGAAATTCAAAGAAAAGGATACTCAGAAATGTGAAACTGTCTAGATATGTTTTCTCTTTGGAGTAACTCTTAACCATTTCAAAATGTTAGTTATTTTAATAATGTTTTCTACTATTGTATATATTGTATCTGCATTGTATATTTATTGTGTGTGTGCATATATATATAGTATATTTCTATTATGTAGGGGAAGATTTGGTTATTTATACTTGTTACAATTTTCTCAGTATCTATAAAGCTTTTAGTAAATTGGATTGTTGCTCATAATATTCTCTTCATTTTAAAATCTCTGCTACCATTCCTCTTTGGAAAAGAGAGTGGGAAACCACTCCAGTATTCTTGCCTGGAGAATCTTGTGTACAGAGAATCCTACGCAAGCTATGTGCACGGGGTCACAAAGGGTTGGCCATGACTGTATGACTAGCACACCATTCCTCTTATATTTCTTCTTGTGAACTCAACACTCATTTATTTTTTTAATCTTATTTCCTTGATCACCATTACCAGAAGTTTGTCTGTTGTATAAATATTTTTATACACTCATTATTAGGTTTATTATGCTTCCTGGCTGTGTCTATTTTTGTATTGTTAATTTTTCCTTTCTTTTCAAAAACATTTCCCTTTGATAATTTTCTTTGGATTTATTCTAAAGTTGTTCTTTTCTAATATGTATTGTAGGTAATTGATGTTTGGCCCCTTTTTGTTATATAATCTTTTAGAATCATTTTTCTATAATTATTATTTGTCTAACAAGTTGTGAAATGTAGTTTTTATTGCTTCTTTTCTAAGTATTTTAAATATCCTCTATGTTTCTATCTAAAATTTTTCATTATTTAGAAATTTGTTTTGATATTTTAGATAGTATTGTATAATTTTTTCTCTCTCATTTTTTAAATTTTCTTTCGCTACTATTTTTTAACTAATCATATTTCCATTGGAGAATATGCCAGATTTTTATGTATGTTGAGGTATGTTTTAAATCATATTTTTGAATTAATTTTAATAAAGGTTTCAAATAAATTGGAAATAAGCCTGTATTATGCACTTATTCAGTTCAGGGTTGCTTATACATCTATTCAGTTAAACATCAAATTGTGCTGTTCAAATAGCATGCATTATAGTTGCCTATTTTTTCTGCTTATTCTATTATTATTAACATTTAAATTTTGATTGTAGCTTTATTCATAGTTTTATAAAATTTTATTTTATGTATTTTAAAACTAAAAAGCAGGTACATGCAAATTTAGAATTGTTATACTCAACTGTCAAGTTCAAAACTTTATATAATCGCACATTTTACCTCTACAGCGTATCTTTTGATATCAGTATAGCCAAACTAGCTGAATTTTCTTAATATTTTCCAGGTGCATCATTTTCATTTGTCTTTACTTTCCTGGGTGTTCATGTCTCAAATAGGGTTATTATAGAAAGTATATATTTGTATTTTTCATATAATCAGGCAATCCTTTAACCTAAGTTCCTAGTCCATTTATGTATGTATATATTTTATTTTAACTAATTTATTTTAATTGGAGATGATTACTTTACAATATTTTGATGGTTGTTGACATACTTCAACAAGAATCCAGCATAATTATACATGCACTGCCGTCCGCCACCACCCTGAAATCCCTTCCCATCTCCCTCCCTACCCTATCCCTATAGGTTGTCCCAGAGCACTGGCTTTGAGTACCCTGCTTCGTGCATTGAACGTGCACTGGTATATGTCTGAATGCTATTCTCCCAAATCATCCCATCCTTGTCTTCTCTCATTGAGTCCAAAAGTCTGTCCTTTATGTTTGTGTCCTTTGCTGGCCTGCATGTACTTTCCTTCATTGTGCAAAACCTTTAACGTTTAATTAAGTCCTATTTGCTTATTTTTATTTCTGTTACTCCGGGAGGTGGCTCATAGAGGATCTTGATGTGATTTATGTCAAAGAATGTTCTTCCTATATTTTTCTCTAAGAGTTTTTAGTACTGACACAAAGGTAGACACATAGATCAATGGAACAAAATAAAAAATCCAGAGATAAATCCATGTCCTGTGGACATCTTATCTTTGATAAAGAAGATAAAATTTTGCAATGGAAAAAGACAGTCTCAACCACTAAGGAAGACAGTATGGAGATTTCTTAAAAAGCTAGGAATAGAAGCACCATTTGACCGAACAATCCCACTATTAGGCATATACCCAGAAGAAATCAAAATTGAAAAAATGCATGTACCCCAGTGTTCATCACAGCACTTTTTGCAATAGCTGGAACATGGAAACAACCTAGATATCCATCAACAAATCAATGAATAAAGAAGCTATGGTACATATATACAGTGCAATATTTCTCAGCTGTAAAAGGAAATGTATTTGATTCAGTCCTAATGAGGTGAATGAATATAGAAGCTATTATAAAAAGTGAAGTAAGTCAAAAAAGAAGAACAAATATAGTATACTGACACATATATATGGAATCTAGAACGATGGTACTGACAATGACATATGCAGAGCAGCAATGGAGAAATAGATGTAGAGGGTAGACTCATGGCCATTGGGCAGTGGGAGGAATGGATGAAAAGTTTGGAAAACGTAATATGGAATAGGGACATTCATTGTGAGTATTCTGTGAGACTAAGGAAACTTCTATTGGGGCTACCCAACAACCTGGAGGGGTGGGATGGGGAGGGCCTGAGAGGGCAGTCCAGGTGGGAGGGGTCAGGGGCATACCTATGACTGATTTAGATGTATATATAGCTGTAGACAACAAAACTGTAAAAGTAAAACGAAAAAAAAAGAGACAGTCTCTTCAACAAGCGGTGCTGTGTCAACTTAATGTAAAAGAAAGAATTTAGAAAGCTTTCTAACACCATACAAAAAAAAAACTTAAAATGTATTAAAGATCTAAGTGTAAGACCATTTATATTTATTGTAATAAATATTTGGATTTATTTTGCTTTGTAATCCTTTCAAATTTCTATGTTTCTTTTCCCTGTTTTCTTAACATTTTTATTGATGTATTTTCTTCAGCAGATTTTAAACTGCATTTCTGCCTACCCTAGAGAAAAATTAATGTTTCTGTAGATTAACAAAGACAAATGCTAATGCAGTAAAATAAAATCTCTGGCCATTGTGAATTAGCAAAGCATTTGATGACACATTCAATAGTAGCTTACACATATGGATTTTTACTCAGGAATACTCCTATAAATCAATAATGAAAAAGCCAAATGCCATTAAAAGAGGACAAAAACTTTGCAGAAGAAAATGTAGGATTATCTATTAGGCAAACAAAAAAGCTCTCAACAATATTAGTCACCAGAATTTAGCTATCATGATTTTCTAAATGATCAAAACACTAAATATTGAAAGATGCAAAGCAAATAAAACTTGTAAACATTGTTGATAAGTTTCTGGCAGTTTATCCTAAAACTAAATTTCCATCTTGCTTTCTCCTCTCTAGCCCAGTATTTAGTCCTTCACATTTACTCAAAATAAATGAAAATATATGTTCACAAAAATAATAAGTTAAAAATATCTTAGGAACTTTATTCACAATAGTAAAAATCTTGAAATAGTTCAGGTGTCCATTAACAGAAAAATGAGTAAAATTAAATAAATAAATAAAAGTGATTTATTCATGTAGCAAAATATTATTTAGCAATATAAAGGAACATCTTAGTGACACATGGAAAATATGGATTTCAAAAATATAGCAAGTGATAAAAATTTCACAAAAATGAATATGTACTATATGCCTCTATGCACAAATCTCTAGATAAGGTACAACTAACTTATGATGGAAAATAAAATAGTGTAATGATGGCCACTTGTTGATCAGAATAGACTTTCTCTGGGAAGGGATATAAGGGAGCTTTCTGGGATGATTGCATTGTTTTATATTTTAACACAACTTTCTATTACATGGATGCATGCTTTTGCCAAAATAATAAAAGTTAATTTAAGATTTGTTCATTTCTTTCCATACAAAGAAAAAAATGACAGACTTGAGTTGAACTCTGATTGATGACACGTATTCTGGATTATCAAAACAAAGAGAGTTTATTCCCACACTGTGCTTTCAGTCTCATGAAAAAATGAGATGAATGGATGGTGGAGTAAGGTGAGATCTCTGTGATGTAGTCTGATTGTTGAACATATAGATACAGAATTCATTCGCTTTTGCTTTATGTTTGAAATCAATCTTAGTAAAATGTTTGCATAATGGGACAGACAGGAGAAAAAATGGAGTTAGACTACTCTCTAATTTTTTTACTCCTTTTCTTGTCCCCTTGCAACATACTCTGAACATAGTAAATTAAAAAGGGAATAACAACTCATATCAATTCCTTACTTTGCTCCAAAGCCTTCAACAGTTTCCCACATCTTTCAAACTCAAAGACAAATTGTCAAGTCATATAGTTTGACCTCTCTTGTTGTATGCTTCCTTGAGCTCAGCTCTCAACACCAGATGGGTTGCTTACTCACATCACCTTCACCAATCATCCTGCTGATTTTCAAGCATGCACCACACTTTTCTCCTTTAAGACTTTATCCTTGTCTCTTCCATCTGGATCTCTCTTACCAAGCCAGGCACAGCGTTAGGTCTCCAAGCCTTACAGACCTTTCCCCAGTCATGACTTTCATGGAGAGTTTTCCATGGCCACTCCATCTAAACTAACTGCCATCCACTAATGCACACAATCCATTTCCTGATTAGTGGTTTTCCGAGAATTTATCTATAAAACATGTTATATTTTTGCACATTTTTCTTGTTATTCCTTGACTTCTCTCTTAGAATGCATATTCTATCATAGCAGGAATATTTGTGTTTTGCCTACTGTTCTTTCTTCCATATCCATAGCAGGGCCTGGCTCATAGAGGGCCCGCAGTCAGCACTTGTTGAGCAAATTAAAAACCTGTGGTGCTGATGTGTCAACCCAATGTTTATTACACCCATCAGAATGCACTGTTATTGTTCAGCTGATAAATTGTGTTCAACTCTTTGTGACCCCATGGACTGCAGCATGCCAGGATTCCCTACCCTTCACCATATCCTAGAATTTGTTCAAATTCATGTCCATAAATTGATGTCATCCAACCATCTCATCCTCTGTCATCCCTTTCTCTTCCTGTCCTCAATCTTTCCCTGCAGTGATTTTGGAGCACAAGGAAATAAAATCCCCCACTGTTTCTACTTTTCCACATGTATCTGCCATAAAGAGATGAGACTGGATACCATGACCTTCATTTTTTAAGTATTGAGTTCTAAGCCAGTTTTTCTGATTCCTTCACCCTCAATGGAATACATATTGGCCACCATATTAGAGCTAATGTGGTGAGGTGTTAGGCTAGAATAAGACTATTCACTAACTATGTGATGAAGTCAGATTTTTCATTAATTCTTTGGGTCACCATCATCTTTCCCTTTAAAATTATGGTGTTGAGTTAAACTGGGATTGTAAAAAATGCATATATGATTCCTTTGTATAGGAGAATTGGGAGGGTGATTTTCTAGAGCTTCTTCCTTTATGTCTGCCTTCCTTTATTTCTTTGTTTATTTGAATATGTTGGCCTTCCATAACATATTTCCATTTTTCACCTCACATAACTATTTTAAAAAACCATAAATGAAAGATTCACTCAAATCATTAACATAAAAATTCTATCATTATATCAGAATCTGGGAAAAGTATTTGTAACACTTCTATGAAGGATCTAAGGAGCAAGCCCTAGATGTACCTTGTTATAATTATATAATTATGTAATTTGAGTTGGACTGGATTATAACAGAATCTAGGTAGCACACAGTGTTTTTACTTCATTTTTTTAAGGTGGAATCACATGGGGTCATTTAGATAAAGCACTTAACATCATGACTGACATATTCTAAATATTCAATAACAGTTTGCATTTATCTTTGTTATTTATTTAAGGGTTCCTAGTATAACTTGCCAGTGAAGTCTAAATGTTCTTCAAATAGTCCATTGAATTATATATTTTAAAGAGACAAGTAAAATTATATTTGGTATCCTCTAAAATATGATCAGAAATGAATTTTAGGAAAAGACATAATCAGTTGCAAACTTCCTCCTCATGTAATTCCCACACTTCCCTCCTGCCTCTTTAGCCACAACCAAGTATATCTCATCACCAGGCTTACATATGTGACAATGATGAAAAGCTCTGTGCTTGGAATAATATAGTGTGTAATAAATCAACACTGGGACGGGGGTACCAAACAAGATGGGAAGAGGGGGAATGGCATTGTGAATAATCAGTGTAACAGACTCTGTAAGAACATAGCAAAACGTCTTACTTAACATGCTTAATAAAGCTAGAGAGGGGAAAGCAGTGATAATGTGGAAACAGGCTATCAGATTGCTGGAGAGCTCTTTGCCTGTAAAGACAGAGCAGAGAGCCCAAGAGAGTGGCCTCCACTGTACGGACCTAACTCCAAGCACCCACCTCACATGTTACTCATCTAGAATGGAAATATACTTTCTCTTGACTCTATTCCAGCAGTTTCAGGAATATAGATCAGAGAAAAATTTTAAGATCTCAATTGGATTGTAAAAATGCATATATGATTCCTTTGTATAGGAGAATTGGGAGGGTGATTTTCTAGAGCTTCTTCCTTTATGTCTGCCTTCCTTTATTTCTTTGTTTATTTGAATATGTTGGCCTTCCATAACATATTTCCATTTTCACCTCACATAACTATTTTAAAAAACCATAAATGAAAGATTCACTCAAATCATTAACATAAAAATTCTATCATTATATCAGAATCTGGGAAAAGTATTTGTAACACTTCTATGAAGGATCTAAGGAGCAAGCCCTAGATGTACCTTGTTATAATTATATAATTATGTAATTTGAGTTGGACTGGATTATAACAGAATCTAGGTAGCACACAGTGTTTTTACTTCATTTTTTTAAGGTGGAATCACATGGGGTCATTTAGATAAAGCACTTAACATCATGACTGACATATTCTAAATATTCAATAACAGTTTGCATTTATCTTTGTTATTTATTTAAGGGTTCCTAGTATAACTTGCCAGTGAAGTCTAAATGTTCTTCAAATAGTCCATTGAATTATATATTTTAAAGAGACAAGTAAAATTATATTTGGTATCCTCTAAAATATGATCAGAAATGAATTTTAGGAAAAGACATAATCAGTTGCAAACTTCCTCCTCATGTAATTCCCACACTTCCCTCCTGCCTCTTTAGCCACAACCAAGTATATCTCATCACCAGGCTTACATATGTGACAATGATGAAAAGCTCTGTGCTTGGAATAATATAGTGTGTAATAAATCAACACTGGGACGGGGGTACCAAACAAGATGGGAAGAGGGGGAATGGCATTGTGAATAATCAGTGTAACAGACTCTGTAAGAACATAGCAAAACGTCTTACTTAACATGCTTAATAAAGCTAGAGAGGGGAAAGCAGTGATAATGTGGAAACAGGCTATCAGATTGCTGGAGAGCTCTTTGCCTGTAAAGACAGAGCAGAGAGCCCAAGAGAGTGGCCTCCACTGTACGGACCTAACTCCAAGCACCCACCTCACATGTTACTCATCTAGAATGGAACATATACTTTCTCTTGACTCTATTCCAGCAGTTTCAGGAATATAGATCAGAGAAAAAAATTTTTGAAAGATCTCTAATTGGAGATAATCCAGAAATATACAGCAATACTGCAGAGCAAAAGGACACTGTCCCCACTTGAAGCAGGAAGATGAAAAGAAAATTCACAGGGTGCTTCAATGCTTGAACTGACATACAGCTGACGCTTGCTCCAAGGATGATAGTGTAAGGAAGAGTTTTTAGAGCACTCTAGTCCATCCCTCTTGATTGCATGAGGGGGGAAATCAAAGTTTATGGAGAATCAAGGAACAAAGTCAAATAGATAGTTGGTGTCAGAGTAGAGACCAGGTCTTTGGTCGCCAGCATAAGATACTAAATTGCATAAAATAACTTATACTCAGGAGTTGCTCCTGAATAACTCACTCCTGACTGTTAACTTCTCTTTTTTGCATCAAGAACTTAAAAAGAGGTTGAAAAACTAATACTGGACTTGGTGTCTAAAGCCATTGGTTAAAAAGTGGATTCTTTTACATACTGGTATCACTTAGGGAAAATTACTGATTTGAGGTCTCAATGCCCTCATTCCAAGTTGAGAAGTTAGTTTTGTAGGCCTCCTGTAGGTGTAACATTTGTAATTTGAAGCATTCTCGTTTTAAAATTGAATATGATCTGCCTGCATCATGAAAGGGGGGGTGGACAAGGGACAAAAGTGCTACAATACCACAAGTGCTTGTCCCTTGGCAACTTTAGAATAAGTGTGTTATTAAATTCAATGGAAACATCTTACTAGTAAGGCAAACAGACATATACTGTTTGCTAATTTTGCTAATTTATAAAAATAGCAATTACCTTTGATGTAGAATACAAAGTCCTCAGTAGTGAGCTCTGATTATACAAGTGGAAATAGTTATCAGAGGCCAAATCAGATTAGAAAGGAACCATTTCAATTACATTTGGGTGGTGTTGAATATGCACCAGAAATGGAGTGCCTTCTGTAAGAACATAGCAAAACGTCTTACTTAACATGCTTAATAAAGCTAGAGAGGGGAAAGCAGTGATAATGTGGAAACAGGCTATCAGATTGCTGGAGAGCTCTTTGCCTGTAAAGACAGAGCAGAGAGCCCAAGAGAGTGGCCTCCACTGTACGGACCTAACTCCAAGCACCCACCTCACATGTTACTCATCTAGAATGGAAATATACTTTCTAGTGACGCTATGCCAGCAGTTTCAAGAATATAGATCAGAGAAAAAAATTTTTGAAAGATCTCTAATTGGAGATAATCCAGAAATATACAGCAATACTGCAGAGCAAAAGGACACTGTCCCCACTTGAAGCAGGAAGATGAAAAGAAAATTCACAGGGTGCTTCAATGCTTGAACTGACATACAGCTGACGCTTGCTCCAAGGATGATAGTGTAAGGAAGAGTTTTTAGAGCACTCTAGTCCATCCCTCTTGATTGCATGAGGGGGGAAATCAAAGTTTATGGAGAATCAAGGAACAAAGTCAAATAGATAGTTGGTGTCAGAGTAGAGACCAGGTCTTTGGTCGCCAGCATAAGATACTAAATTGCATAAAATAACTTATACTCAGGAGTTGCTCCTGAATAACTCACTCCTGACTGTTAACTTCTCTTTTGCATCAAGAACTTAAAAAGAGGTTGAAAAACTAATACTGGACTTGGTGTCTAAAGCCATTGGTTAAAAAGTGGATTCTTTTACATACTGGTATCACTTAGGGAAAATTACTGATTTGAGGTCTCAATGCCCTCATTCCAAGTTGAGAAGTTAGTTTTGTAGGCCTCCTGTAGGTGTAACATTTGTAATTTGAAGCATTCTCGTTTTAAAATTGAATATGATCTGCCTGCATCATGAAAGGGGGGGTGGACAAGGGACAAAAGTGCTACAATACCACAAGTGCTTGTCCCTTGGCAACTTTAGAATAAGTGTGTTATTAAATTCAATGGAAACATCTTACTAGTAAGGCAAACAGACATATACTGTTTGCTAATTTTGCTAATTTATAAAAATAGCAATTACCTTTGATGTAGAATACAAAGTCCTCAGTAGTGAGCTCTGATTATACAAGTGGAAATAGTTATCAGAGGCCAAATCAGATTAGAAAGGAACCATTTCAATTACATTTGGGTGGTGTTGAATATGCACCAGAAATGGAGTGCCTTCTGTACATATAATGTTATTTTTCTCAGATGCTGCTGGACAATGAAAGGAACATGACAACTCACAGCTGTGAATAACCTGTGTCTGAACAGAAAGCTAGAATCTCTTAATCAGTACACTGGCCTGGGGAGGGGTGTTAGGTGGAGTAAAATGCTAAGCTGCTATCCAAGAGATGATGCTCTCCCCACATTCACAAGGTGAGGTGCTTTTACTCCTACAGTAGTTGATTTAGTAGATGAAGTTTTTCTCTTGGCCGTTTTCTGCCCCTAAAATTTATACCAGCTATCCCAGTTTCAATTCAAGCATCAGAATTCCAGATGCTGAGGACAGGGACAGAGATCCATCTCAGAAGAGCAAGGTCACCTGGGGAGAATGGCCACTGCCTCAGCAACTCTGAAGCCTGCAGAGCAGGTGGGATATCAGGTACCACGCTTTCTCTCCAATCCTGAAGAACTTTAAATTGAGCTGTGGAGCAACAGGTCAGCTGTGTCCCAGAGAAACAGTAGCTTGGGACTGATCCATACTGTCTCCTCTGGCTCACCCCTTTTGCATGATTATTACCCTGGTGTTCCACTTCTACAATGAGCATCTCCTGGACATCATCTAAGATGTGTTTATGTGTTTTGTTTGTTTGTTTGCTTTTCTCTTGATTCCCCTGATTCAAGCTTAACAAGTGATCAGGATGAAAAATGATGCTCAGAAGATGATTGCTGATTGGGGAGCTGATTGAGAACTTGATGGACTCATTTGGAATAACTTGTCCAAATCTAGCTTACCACAGATTCTCACAGAAACTTAAAAGAGAAGCTGTTTTCTTATCAAGCCAAAGATATGTGTGAAAATTTTTAAGGATCTTTTTCAGAATATTCTCAGTGAGTATTTTATTTTACAACAAATTTCCTTTGGAGACTCCCTTCCTCCTTAGCCTAAGCTGTGTCTCCACCAGTGATCTCATTCCCATCTCCCTCTAGCCCCTTCCCTCCCCAACTAAATCATATCCATATTTTTTTCCAAGAATGCAAAATATAGAAACAAGCATCTGTTTGGGCAAAATCAGTTTTCACTTGTGAAATGTAGATGCTTTGTAAAATTGCAGGCAATAAGAAAAATGTCAGAGAATGGAATCAAATGTTGGAGGGATAATAAAACCTTCACTCTGCAGTTGGATAAACTGAGGAAGAGGTTTGCTAAAAGTTATACAATCAATCAGGACATATACTGACTTCCTTTGATCACTGAGGTTCAACATTACACCTTAGTATAGACTCTGAGTTCTCTGACATATGATTTCTCACAGTAAAATTAGCACTAAAAGAATCCTTTTTCTACTCTGTTATATAAGCTGATATGTAGGATCAACCATGCAATAAAAGGGTATCCATTTCCTTGTTTGCACATAATGGTAAAAAAGCGATTTTCTCTTCTATAAGAAAAATTATCAAAAATCTCACTTCCAAATAGCAATGTTTTGAAAACTTCTCAATTTGATTAACTAATGATGTCCCTAATACATAGAAAGAATGTTATATGAATATTTGGCTCTTTGGTAAGCAGGTGCTTCCATCTTTATAATTTATCTATATGAATGTTTTGGACAATCAATTTGTCTTGAAGTACATAGAATTCACATTTAGCATGAAGTTTGAAATATGTGCTATTAATTTAAAAGATGTGAGGCAAAATGTCTAGCACATGACAGTTGTGTTTAACAAACTTTTATTGGTTGCCAACTGCTTACATATCAGACCTTAGGCAAAATGAAAAAGACACTTATTTCACTGATCATCTGTAGATTTAAGGAAGGAAATCTCATATACTGCAATAACCAGTTAAAACAAATGTTACACAAGGGGCAGTTGGAATAAGAACATAGACTGCAGTTTCCAAAGACTTTCTTATGTCTTCGTGGTACATCTTTACACTAGCTCAATATCCCCACATGTTAGGACTTCAATAAACGTTGGATTTTTCAAAAGTTTAGGCACTTTTTGCCAAAACTAATAATGATTTTACAAACTCTTTGAATTCACAAAACTAGATACTATCTTAAGAGGATGGTTTTTAAATGTATCAAAAAATTTTCAGCTTTCTTTGTAGAAGTAGTTTTAGGGATAAAGTATATTATCATCTACCATGTATTCCCTTGCTTTGATCATTCCTAAAGTAGACACTGAATGATGGAAGGTACATGGTGATTAGAGTTTGTATTTTTGGAGTTACTGGAGTTACACCTCAATAGGTTTACCAGTATAAACACAATGCTTCCTACTTAATAACTGGCTTTCTTAAGTTTAAGTCAACATAATTCTGTTATGAGCGTCAGCCTGTGCTTTAGAAGAACAGAGATATAAACAAAGATTGACCTTAAGGAGTTTGCATTTTAAGTGTTTATAATTAACAGAGTTATTTGGTTCACACAAGCATAACAGATAACATTTTGAACACATACCTAATCAAACATGTAAGTGGAAGGTTATGAAATTTATGTGTAATTGCTGCATAAATTAAAGAAGCTTTTCTAGAATAGGTAGAATTTTAACAGAGATTTCAAACTCGTTAGAATTGACATGAGAAAGGATTCAAATGAAGTTGTGAATAACATCAGAAAACAAAGACAAGGATGCAAATAAGCGTAATATTATAAGGTCAGAAGGGCAGGTTCAAATTAAAATATTCTTTGAAAAAAAGTCCTCTTAATTACACAGAGTAAAGATAAAGCTTCTTAGCCAGGAATTCAAATACTTTCAGAATCTGGCTCCATTCTGCCTTTCTTACATTTAGCAAAGTTAATGTGAAAAAGGGCAAAATGACTAGCACATGACAGTTGTGTTTAACAAACTTTTATTGGTTGCCAACTGCTTACATATCAGACCTTAGGCAAAATGAAAAAGACACTTATTTCACTGATCATCTGTAGATTTAAGGAAGGAAATCTCATATACTGCAATAACCAGTTAAAACAAATGTTACACAAGGGGCAGTTGGAATAAGAACATAGACTGCAGTTTCCAAAGACTTTCTTATGTCTTCGTGGTACATCTTTACACTAGCTCAATATCCCCACATGTTAGGACTTCAATAAACGTTGGATTTTTCAAAAGTTTAGGCACTTTTTGCCAAAACTAATAATGATTTTACAAACTCTTTGAATTCACAAAACTAGATACTATCTTAAGAGGATGGTTTTTAAATGTATCAAAAAATTTTCAGCTTTCTTTGTAGAAGTAGTTTTAGGGATAAAGTATATTATCATCTACCATGTATTCCCTTGCTTTGATCATTCCTAAAGTAGACACTGAATGATGGAAGGTACATGGTGATTAGAGTTTGTATTTTTGGAGTTACTGGAGTTACACCTCAATAGGTTTACCAGTATAAACACAATGCTTCCTACTTAATAACTGGCTTTCTTAAGTTTAAGTCAACATAATTCTGTTATGAGCGTCAGCCTGTGCTTTAGAAGAACAGAGATATAAACAAAGATTGACCTTAAGGAGTTTGCATTTTAAGTGTTTATAATTAACAGAGTTATTTGGTTCACACAAGCATAACAGATAACATTTTGAACACATACCTAATCAAACATGTAAGTGGAAGGTTATGAAATTTATGTGTAATTGCTGCATAAATTAAAGAAGCTTTTCTAGAATAGGTAGAATTTTAACAGAGATTTCAAACTCGTTAGAATTGACATGAGAAAGGATTCAAATGAAGTTGTGAATAACATCAGAAAACAAAGACAAGGATGCAAATAAGCGTAATATTATAAGGTCAGAAGGGCAGGTTCAAATTAAAATATTCTTTGAAAAAAAGTCCTCTTAATTACACAGAGTAAAGATAAAGCTTCTTAGCCAGGAATTCAAATACTTTCAGAATCTGGCTCCATTCTGCCTTTCTTGTTTTATTTTTGCATGTTCCTCAGTGACTAAGTCAGCATAGGACTTTCCAATCTCTACGTATTTTTCTTAACTTTTGCCTTCTCTTCAAATGAAAGACTTATCTCTACTTTTTGTTTCATTCCTACCAATCAATAATTCACTTGTAATAATATTTGTCCTCTTCTGAGCTTAATTATCATTTATTGCTTACATATTGATTTTTCTTGTTATGCACATTGCTCTGATATTTTACTATTTTTCAAAATGACTCCAAATTGGAGGTGTAAGCATCTTGAGGCCAGTGAACTTCGTTTAACACTCCCCATCTTTGCTCTATATTCCTAACATCATTACTGTTTATTAGATAGTCACAATAATCAATTAATTTGTAGTCAGAGGGATATATGAAAGATAAATATCTAGCATCTCTGAAATCTTATCATGGAATTTCTTTTCCCACACTATTCCAGGTTCCACATTTGTTTCTAGTCCCTGTTCTACCATTATTTCACACGGAGACTTCCAATAATCACTTAAGCTTATGAGTCTCTGGAATCTTTATTTTCAAATACTTAATAAGAATTACCTTGCTCAGTTTATTTCAAAGAATAAGACCTAAAAAAAACCTCTGTGTTGTAAATAGTGACCTATTTTCTCAGATTTTCTCTTTCAAATGTCCAAAGTCAATACTGTGGTCAAAATGGTACACGTTCTTTTGATGCAAATGCAAGCAGACAAGGGGACTGAAAAAAAAGACCTCGATAAGGGAGAAAGCAATAGCAAGAAGAAGACAATTTTATCACACAAAACATTAAGTGACTGCAATATTGTTTCTCTTGACAGTTGAATCTTGATGCAACTGAATAATGCTGAAGGCTACTTAGCTTAAAATAATTCATCCTCCAGAGCAGATGTGATCTTCCAGAGCAGATGTCATTTTTCAGTTTCTTATGGACTGAATTTGGATATATCCTATTCCCAAAAATCACAATTCTTTCTCATGATTATAAAATTTTTATGGTTTTACTCTTAGAGACCCAAAATGCGAACCCTCAGACCTGAAGAAATGAATGTGCTCTGGACCTAGGAAATAGGTAACGTGCACCAGGGGAATAAAGTTTGCAGCCCATAACTAGGAGTCAAAACTTTATTTTGTACCTGCGGTTGATTGTGGACACTAGTGTCCCATGCCAAGGGATGAGATACATCACTACACAGGCATGACGCCTGGCACCCACACTATCTCCAGATGGCTTGATGTGCAGAAATAGCCTTTGAGATCAAACTGAATGTGCAGAGGTCCAAACTCGTGATCTATCCCTTGGGACTTCTCTGGAGTATAATTACCTTCTGCTGCTTAGAGGCAGAACTCACAGTCTGTTAAGGTGTGATTGAAAATCAGAAATTATCCTCTTCACTAATAGCACAAATATTGCTTTAGAGCTTGCTGCCAATAAGACACCACACTAAGCATGTAGGATTTAGAGGAACATTATCTGGTCTCTTCCTTCAAGAGCTTCCAGTCTAGTAGGGTATAAAGGCATATCCACTGGCCCCTCCTTATCCATACACCATATTTTTCAAGAACTCCAATGGATTCCTGAAACCACAGACAGTGCCAAACCATATATTAACTATTATTGTCCTGTATACCTATGATAAAAGCTTAGTTTGTAAATTAAGCATCATAAGATATTAATAACTGATAAAATAGAATAATTATAACAATATATGATAATAAGATATGTGAATGTAGTTTCTCTCTCCCAAAATATATTATTATATAAACTTAATGCCTTTTCCATTCTAAGCACTTATCACACATTGTGCCCACATTTGCAATTTGAGGTCCACAAGAAAGTTAGTGCAAATTTCTTTCTCCTTGTTTGCAATTCACAGATAGAAGATTTATTCTTAAGATAGACCTTAGCAAACTCAGCATACAATTTTTTTTTTCCAATCCATGTTAATTTGAAAACTCTAACTTTTCACAGGGAGCACTTTGAGGTTTTGCTTTAGCAGAACACTACTTTTGCACTTCAGGGTTGTTATGAATAAAATAAGAATTACTTACACAAGCACTAGAATACCATGACTGCCAATTTGATCACTGAGAGGGCTTACTAAGTTACCAATGGGAGGACATGCTTGACAATGGATGTTTCATGTCCAGGAGGAGACACAGTGGGACTGTGTGAGATTTCATCACACTGCGTAGAATACCATGTCATTTAAAAGTGATTAATCATTTATTTCTGGAATCATTTATTTAGTATTTTTCAGTCCAGACTTGACCATGAACAAATGAAATCACAGACAGCAAAACCACAAATAAGGGAAGAGTAGTGTTTAAGTAAGCATAAATATTTATAAGAGTTGGCCTAGTATCACCATGTAATTTATGTACAGGAAGAAGATATAGAATTTCACAGAAGGAAGCTACATGTTTAATTCCACAGCTGAACTCACCAAAGACAAACAAATATAGGTATTAATGCCAGAAGTTATCTTCTTCACTAATAGCACAAATATTGCTTTAGAGCTTGCTGCCAATAAGACACCACACTAAGCATGTAGGATTTAGAGGAACATTATCTGGTCTCTTCCTTCAAGAGCTTCCAGTCTAGTAGGGTATAAAGGCATATCCACTGGCCCCTCCTTATCCATACACCATATTTTTCAAGAACTCCAATGGATTCCTGAAACCACAGACAGTGCCAAACCATATATTAACTATTATTGTCCTGTATACCTATGATAAAAGCTTAGTTTGTAAATTAAGCATCATAAGATATTAATAACTGATAAAATAGAATAATTATAACAATATATGATAATAAGATATGTGAATGTAGTTTCTCTCTCCCAAAATATATTATTATATAAACTTAATGCCTTTTCCATTCTAAGCACTTATCACACATTGTGCCCACATTTGCAATTTGAGGTCCACAAGAAAGTTAGTGCAAATTTCTTTCTCCTTGTTTGCAATTCACAGATAGAAGATTTATTCTTAAGATAGACCTTAGCAAACTCAGCATACAATTTTTTTTTTCCAATCCATGTTAATTTGAAAACTCTAACTTTTCACAGGGAGCACTTTGAGGTTTTGCTTTAGCAGAACACTACTTTTGCACTTCAGGGTTGTTATGAATAAAATAAGAATTACTTACACAAGCACTAGAATACCATGACTGCCAATTTGATCACTGAGAGGGCTTACTAAGTTACCAATGGGAGGACATGCTTGACAATGGATGTTTCATGTCCAGGAGGAGACACAGTGGGACTGTGTGAGATTTCATCACACTGCGTAGAATACCATGTCATTTAAAAGTGATTAATCATTTATTTCTGGAATCATTTATTTAGTATTTTTCAGTGCAGACTTGACCATGAACAAATGAAATCACAGACAGCAAAACCACAAATAAGGGAAGAGTAGTGTTTAAGTAAGCATAAATATTTATAAGAGTTGGCCTAGTATCACCATGTAATTTATGTACAGGAAGAAGATATAGAATTTCACAGAAGGAAGCTACATGTTTAATTCCACAGCTGAACTCACCAAAGACAAACAAATATAGGTATTAATGCCAGAAGTTATCTTCTTAGGCAGCTCTGTTCAAGAGAAAGTCCTCTGGTGATGAGAATGTTTTCTTTTTAACTGTTGAACAAAATAACCATAAGTCACAAGTGGCTATGAGCACTTGAAATGGGATACTGTGATTAAGAAAGCAAATTTTAAATTATATTTAATATTAGTGTAATGTAATTTACTTATTTTTTAAATTGTGCTTTTTAATTGAAGAATAATTGATTTACAGAATTTTTTTGTTTCCTTATCAGCCATTTGTCTAATAATGAGCAAAGTTGAGCACCTCTTCATGTGTTTGTTGGCCATCTGTATGCCTTTGTAGAGATGTCTCGTTGGGTCTTTTGCCCACATTTTCATTGGATTGCTTGTTTTTTTGGTGTTGAGTTGTCTAAGCTGCTTGCATATTTTGGAAATTAATCTTTTTCCAGTTGTTTCATTTGCTCTTATTTTCTCCCATTCTGAGGGTTTCTTCTTACCTTGCTGATAGTTTCCTTTTCTGTGCAAAAACTTTTAAGTTTAGTTATGTCACATTTGTTAATTTTTGTTTTTATTTCCATTACTCTAGTTGGTGGGTCATAAAGGTCGTGCTTTGATGTGTGTCATTGATTGTTTTACTTATGATTTCCTCTAAGAGATCTACGTTTTCTTGTCTTATATTTAGGTCTTTAATCCATTTTGAATTTATCTTTGTGTATGGTATTAGACAGTGTCCTAATTTCATCATTTTTAAATGTAGCTGTCCAGTTTTTACCAGAACCACTTGTTGAAGAGGCTATCTTTGCCCCATTGTATATTCTCGCCTTCTTTGTCAAAAACAAAGCACCCATAGGTATGTGGGTTTATCTCTGGGCATTCTGTCTTGTACCATAGGTCTGTTTCTGTTTTCATGTCAATAGCATGCTGTCTTGATGACATTAGCTTTGTAGTATAGTCTGATGTCAGGAAGGTGTTCTCCTCTAGCACCATTTTTCTTTTTCAAGACTTCTTTGGGTATTTGGGGTCTTTTTTTGTTTCCATATGAATTGTGAGCTTTTCTTGTTGTTTGGGTTCTGAAAATGTGTTGGTAACTTAACAGGAATTGCATTGAATCTGTAAATTACATTTGATAGCACAGTCATTTTCACAATATCATCTCTCCCAACCCAGAAATATGGAATAATCTCCAACTATTTATATTTTCTTTGATTTCTTTCATCAGAGTCTTACAATTTTCTCTATATAACTCTTCAGTCTCCTTACATAGGCTTTTATTCTTTTTGTTGCAATGGTGAATGGGATTGATTCCATACTTTCTCTTTCTAAGTTTTTCATTGTTAGTGTATAGGAATGCAACTAATTTCTTTGTATTGATTTTCTATTCTGTGACTTTGCTAAATTCACTGACTGAGTGCAGTTCAGTGTCTCAGTCACGTCCAACTCTTTGCAACCCCATGGATTGCAGCACACCAGGCTTCCCTGTCCTTCACCATATCCCAGAACTTTCTCAAACTCATGCCCACTGACTAAGTGATGCCATCCAACCATCTCATCTTCTGTCTTTTTCTCTTCCTTTTGTCTTCTCTTTTTCCTAACTTCAGGGTCTCTTCAATATAGTCCTCTCTTTACATCATGTAGCTAAAGTATTGGAGCTTCAGCTTCAGCATCATTCTTTCCAATATTCCTTACAACCCAATATTCAGGGTTATTTCCTTTAAGATTCACTGTTTTGATCTCCTATCAGTCCAAGGGATTCTTTTCTGATAGTGTCTTTAGGATTTTCTAAATATAATATAATGTCATCTGCAAAGAGAGTTTTGCTTCTGCTTTTCCAATCTGGGTTATTTTTATTTCTTTTTCTTTTCTAATTGCCATAGCTAGGATTTCTGAAACTATGTTGAATAAGAGGGGTGAAAGTGAGCACCCTTTCCTTGCTCCTGATCTTTGAGGGAATGCTTTGAGTTTTTCACCACTGAGAATGAAGTTTGCTGTGGGCTTATCATATATGGTGTTTACCATGCTGAGATAGGTTCCTTCTATGCCATTTTTTTTGAGAACTTTTTTTATAGTAAATAGATGCTAAATTTTATCAAAGGCTTTTTTGCATCTATTAAGGCTATCATATGGTTTTTATTTTTCATTTGTTAATATGGTATATCACATTGTTTGATTTGTGTAAACTGAAGAATCCTTGCATACCTGGGATAAACCTGAGTTGATTATGGTGTATGAGCTTTTTAATGTGTTGCTGAATTTTGTTTGCTAGAACTTTCTTGAGGATTTGTGCATCTATGTTCATCAGTGGTATTGGCCTGTATTTTCTTTTTGTGTGTAATGTCTTTGTCTGATTTTGGTATCAGGTTAATTGTGGCCTTGTAGAATGACTTGCAAGTGTTCCTTCTCTGCAATTTTTTGGAGAAGTTTCAGAAGAGTAGGCATTTTCTCTTCTCTAAATGTTTGAGAGAATTCACCTGTGAATCATCTTTCCCTGGAATTTTGTTTGGGCTGGGGGAGAGAAGGGGAAGGGAGATTTTTTATCACAGCTTCTATTTCAGTGTTTGTGATTGGCTTGTTCATAACATCTATGTCTTCCTGATTTAGTCTTGGAAGGTTGAATTTCTACCAATTTCCTCCAGATTGTCCATTTTATTAGCATATACTTGCTCATAATAGTCTGTTATGTTTCTTTGTATCTGGTATTCTGGGAAGATGGCAGAGGAATAAGTTAGGAAGTCACCAGCTTTGCCACAAGTAAATCAAAAACTCATCAAGATATGGGCAACTCATACAAGGAAACCTCTAGGTAAATATAGAAGACCCCAGGACTACAGAGGAGCAAGCTAGGCCTAGTAGAATGAGATAGGAAAAGGATAGAGACACAAAAATGAAAAAAAAGAAAAAGAAAAAGAGAGAGAGAGATGGAGAATTACAGGACAGAAACCTGTGCCCTAAGTGATGGAGGGAGTTGTGAAGAAGGAAGAGATTCTATGCCCTGGGAAGCGCCTTCACAGGCAGGACCAAAGGGGAGCTGCAGAATCTTGGAGAGCAAAGCAAAGCATGTACCTAGAGGATAGAATACAGAGAAAGCTGCACTTATCAGTTCATAAGTAGATCACAGACCTTGGCCCTGGTGGGATCAGGGTGCTGAAAGTGAATTGCACAAGCCCTGCAACACAGAGGAAATGGAAGCATTTTATCGTTTTATGAGAACTTTTTTTATAGTAAATAGATGCTAAATTTTATCAAAGGCTTTTTTGCATCTATTAAGGCTATCATATGGTTTTTATTTTTCATTTGTTAATATGGTATATCACATTGTTTGATTTGTGTAAACTGAAGAATCCTTGCATACCTGGGATAAACCTGAGTTGATTATGGTGTATGAGCTTTTTAATGTGTTGCTGAATTTTGTTTGCTAGAACTTTCTTGAGGATTTGTGCATCTATGTTCATCAGTGGTATTGGCCTGTATTTTCTTTTTGTGTGTAATGTCTTTGTCTGATTTTGGTATCAGGTTAATTGTGGCCTTGTAGAATGACTTGCAAGTGTTCCTTCTCTGCAATTTTTTGGAGAAGTTTCAGAAGAGTAGGCATTTTCTCTTCTCTAAATGTTTGAGAGAATTCACCTGTGAATCATCTTTCCCTGGAATTTTGTTTGGGCTGGGGGAGAGAAGGGGAAGGGAGATTTTTTATCACAGCTTCTATTTCAGTGTTTGTGATTGGCTTGTTCATAACATCTATGTCTTCCTGATTTAGTCTTGGAAGGTTGAATTTCTACCAATTTCCTCCAGATTGTCCATTTTATTAGCATATACTTGCTCATAATAGTCTGTTATGTTTCTTTGTATCTGGTATTCTGGGAAGATGGCAGAGGAATAAGTTAGGAAGTCACCAGCTTTGCCACAAGTAAATCAAAAACTCATCAAGATATGGGCAACTCATACAAGGAAACCTCTAGGTAAATATAGAAGACCCCAGGACTACAGAGGAGCAAGCTAGGCCTAGTAGAATGAGATAGGAAAAGGATAGAGACACAAAAATGAAAAAAAAGAAAAAGAAAAAGAGAGAGAGAGATGGAGAATTACAGGACAGAAACCTGTGCCCTAAGTGATGGAGGGAGTTGTGAAGAAGGAAGAGATTCTATGCCCTGGGAAGCGCCTTCACAGGCAGGACCAAAGGGGAGCTGCAGAATCTTGGAGAGCAAAGCAAAGCATGTACCTAGAGGATAGAATACAGAGAAAGCTGCACTTATCAGTTCATAAGTAGATCACAGACCTTGGCCCTGGTGGGATCAGGGTGCTGAAAGTGAATTGCACAAGCCCTGCAACACAGAGGGAAAGCCTGGGAAAATGAGAGAGTCAAGCACTGCAGCATGGGGGGGTGGGTGTGGGGACCACAGAAAAGTATGCACAAATCCTTAGCACAGAGGGTGAGCCTGGGATATTGAGGGGGAGAACAATAGCACCATAATGCAGAGGGCAGGCCCAGGGAGCCTCAAGAGGTGAACAGAAGCCACTGGAGTAGAGGTCAGGGTCAAAGACATGAGAGAAGAGCCACAAAAGCCCTGCCTAGGAAGTTTTTGCCTGCAGCACAGGGCAGGACTAAGGAGAAGCAGCTCCAGCAAAGATTCCAGGGACAAGTAAAAAGTTGGTGGCAGTGAGGATGAACTGAGCTGGGCACTTCAACTGCAGAAATAGATACATCTATGACTGCCAAAGCCAGGAGGACTGGCCAATATCAGACTGAAACCCTAGATACCCCCAAACTTACCACTTGACAATATGCTGCCCTACAGAGAGATGAAACTCAGAACCACCAACCAGAAAACAGGCACAAATTCCTTCCAACCAGGAAACCATCAGAAGACACTAATTCAAACCAAACTATTGGGCCGACTTCAAAACTAAGAAGAACTTCAACCTTGAAAATATTTATCTTTTCTTTTCTTTTTCTTTTACTTTAAATCACACTGTTTATCCCCTCTACATATTCTATCTTTATGCTAATCCTTTGCAGTGCTGTGGAGTTATCCATTTTTTGTTTTGTTTTGTTTTGTTGAACACATACACACTTTTTTTTAAGATTTTTTTTCTTCTTTTTTTGTTTTTGTTCTGACTGCTTCACCTACCTTTCTTTCCCTGCTTTAGCTATTCCTGACATATTCCTGACATATAAATGTTTACTCACATACATGTATATATCTTTGCCTGTATTTCTTCTACTTCCTCTTCCACCAAGTTAATCTCTTTTCCTTCCCTCTCCTATTTTTCCTTTTTTTCTTTTTCTCCCTTCACCTTTTTTTTTTTTTTCATCATTTAAGTTATTGTATTCTTTTTTCTATATTCCCTAGCTGACAATCTGCTCAGTCTCAGGTTTCTAGACTGAATGTTAACTAACTCTGTTTTTATTTGGTCAATATCATTTTTGGTTCCTTTTGCTCACCAAGTTAATCTCCCACATCCTCTTTTTTTTTTTTTGAAAACTTTAGTTGTATGTGTAAGCATTAGTGTATGTTCCATTATTTGTGTAATTACCTGAATAATCCTGTTTTCACTTTCTGTCTGGGATCACCTTGTATTTCATGTCATAGTCTGATTTTTGTCTTGGTGTGTTTGTTTTAGTCCCCTTTTACTCCATAACAAATAAACAAAATGAGGTCCTAGACCCCTGTCCTAGGATTGGGCTTGATCTATTGAGGTGGGAGCATAAAGCCCAAGATTCCAGACTGTCAGAGAACTCCTATTGTCAGGGTGTATTAATTACTGAAAGCTCCCATGGAGGCCGACACTTGTACAAAAAACCTGGCATCACCCAGTCACTGACAGCATCCACTGAAAGACATGTTACACAAACAACAAGCAAGATGAAAACACAAAACAGTCACAAGCAGACAGGAGTCCCACAGGCACTGCAAAACGTACCTCCTCACACAGCCCTGCCCATCAGAGGGAAAAAAAAAAACACCTCCTCCCACGAGAACAAAGGCATAAGTCACCCCTAACAAAAAGTCAACACAAACCACTGAATCAACTATTCCCTCCAAGACAAAAATCAAAGGAAGGAGGAATACAACCATAAAGCCTGGGAAAAGAAGACTTCAGATGGAGTAAGTAAAATAGGAAAATATTGAGAAACATAGCACAATTGAAGAACAAGGTAAAAACTCACAAAACCAAATAAAGAGAAAATAAGTAAACAATAGGAAAAAGAATTCAGAATAATGATAGTAAAGATGTTCCAAAGACAAAAATGGAATGGAGAAAATGGAAGAAACCATTACCAAGAAATAAATACCAAGAATACGAATGCCAAGAAATAAAGAAAAAGCAATCATAAATGAATGGGAAAATTATTGAAATTAAAAATCTCTCTAGAAAGAATGAAGAGTGGAATAACTGAGGCAGAAGAAAGAATAAGTGAGCTGGAAGATAGAATGGTGGAAATAACTGCTGAAGAGAAGAATAAGGGGAAAAGAATGAAAAGGATTGAGGAAGGCCTCAAGACCTTTGAGACAATATTAAATACACCAACATTTGAATTATAGGTGTCCCAGAAGAGCAAGATAAAAAGAAACAGAAGTTTTGAAGAGATTATAATTGTAAACTTCCTTGTCATAGGAAAGGATCAATCAAGTCCATCAAGCACAGAAAGTGCCATACAGGATAAATCCAAGAAGAAACACTCCTATACACATACTAATAAAACTAACTGGGGCTTCCCTGGTGGTCCAGTGGGTAAGGACACCACTTTGCAGTGCAAGGGGTGCCGGTTCGATCCCTGGCCTGGGAAGATCCCACGTGCCTTGGAGTGGTTGGATGAATGTGTCCAATTACCAGGCCGGAGCTCTGGAGCACATGTGCCCAAAGCCAGTGCTCTGCAAAAACAGAAGCCACTGCAATGGGAGGCCCACACGGACTGAAGAGCAAAGATGGATGAAAAACAGAGAAATGAAAGACCAATAGAAGAGGCCTGTCCACCCTACTCCCTCCCCAACCCACACCACCCCTCAAAAAAAAAAAAAAAAAAGAAACTGAGATTAAGCACAAAGAAAGATTATTAAAAGCAGCAAGGAAAAAGCAGCAAATAACATACAAGAGAAAATCTATAAGACTAATGGTGGATCTCTAAGCAGAAGCTTAGCAGGCTAGAAGTGAATGGCAGAGTGTATTTAAAGTACTGATAGAAAAAAATATCTACGACCAAGGTTACTCTACCAGACAAGGATCTAAATTGATTGAGAAACATAGCACAATTGAAGAACAAGGTAAAAACTCACAAAACCAAATAAAGAGAAAATAAGTAAACAATAGGAAAAAGAATTCAGAATAATGATAGTAAAGATGTTCCAAAGACAAAAATGGAATGGAGAAAATGGAAGAAACCATTACCAAGAAATAAATACCAAGAATACGAATGCCAAGAAATAAAGAAAAAGCAATCATAAATGAATGGGAAAATTATTGAAATTAAAAATCTCTCTAGAAAGAATGAAGAGTGGAATAACTGAGGCAGAAGAAAGAATAAGTGAGCTGGAAGATAGAATGGTGGAAATAACTGCTGAAGAGAAGAATAAGGGGAAAAGAATGAAAAGGATTGAGGAAGGCCTCAAGACCTTTGAGACAATATTAAATACACCAACATTTGAATTATAGGTGTCCCAGAAGAGCAAGATAAAAAGAAACAGAAGTTTTGAAGAGATTATAATTGTAAACTTCCTTGTCATAGGAAAGGATCAATCAAGTCCATCAAGCACAGAAAGTGCCATACAGGATAAATCCAAGAAGAAACACTCCTATACACATACTAATAAAACTAACTGGGGCTTCCCTGGTGGTCCAGTGGGTAAGGACACCACTTTGCAGTGCAAGGGGTGCCGGTTCGATCCCTGGCCTGGGAAGATCCCACGTGCCTTGGAGTGGTTGGATGAATGTGTCCAATTACCAGGCCGGAGCTCTGGAGCACATGTGCCCAAAGCCAGTGCTCTGCAAAAACAGAAGCCACTGCAATGGGAGGCCCACACGGACTGAAGAGCAAAGATGGATGAAAAACAGAGAAATGAAAGACCAATAGAAGAGGCCTGTCCACCCTACTCCCTCCCCAACCCACACCACCCCTCAAAAAAAAAAAAAAAAAAGAAACTGAGATTAAGCACAAAGAAAGATTATTAAAAGCAGCAAGGAAAAAGCAGCAAATAACATACAAGAGAAAATCTATAAGACTAATGGTGGATCTCTAAGCAGAAGCTTAGCAGGCTAGAAGTGAATGGCAGAGTGTATTTAAAGTACTGATAGAAAAAAATATCTACGACCAAGGTTACTCTACCAGACAAGGATCTAAATTGATTGAGAAAATAGAAGCTTCACAGAGAAGCAAAAGTTAAGAGGATTTAATACCACCAAACCAGCTTTACAACAAATACTAAAGGGACTTTCATAGGCACTAAACAGAAGAGAAAGGAAAGAACTACAAAAACAAATTAAGAAAATGCCAATAGGAACATATATATCAATAATCACTTTAAATAGAAACAGATTAAGTGCCCCAGCCAAAAGATACAGAATGTCTGAATGAACAGAAAAACAAGATCCATATATATACTGCCTACACGAGACCCACTTCAGACCCAGAGACACATATAGACGAAAAGTAAAAAGTTGGAAAGAAATATTACATGCAAATGGAAACCAAAATAGCAGAAGTGGCAATTCTCATTTCAGACAAAATAGACTTAACAATAAGACTATTATAAGAGATAAAGAAGGATATTACATAATGGTCAAGGAAACAACCCAAGGAAAAGATATAAAAATTGTAAATATTTTTACATCCAACATAGGAGAACCTCAGTACATGAGACAAATGCTAACATATAGAAAAGGGGAAACTGACATCAGCATAATAATAGTAGGTGACTTTAACACACCATTTACACCAAGGGACATATCATCAAATCAGAAAACCATAAGGAAACACAAGCCTTAAATGAAACATTCATCCAAATGGACCTAATTGACACGTTTATGACTTTCCATCCAAATGCAAAAGAATAAATTTCTTCTCAAGTGCACATGAAGCATAATCCAGAATACACCACTTCTCAGACCACAAGTCATGTCCCAGTAAATTCAAGAAAATTGGAATTGTATCAAGCATCTTCTCTGATCACAACACGCTGAGACTAGATATCAATTATAGGGAAAGAAAACTACAAAAAAACACAAACATTTGGAGGTTAAACAACAGTTTTCTAAGGAAAAAACAGATTATTGAAGAAATAAGAAAGGAAATTAAAAGATTCCTAGAAACAAATGACAACAAAAACACAACACAAAACCTATGGGATGCAGTAAAAGCAGTTCTAAGAGGCACGTTTATAGCAATATAATCCTACCTCAAGAAACAAACAAACAAAACAAACAAACAAAAAAAAAAACACTGAGTAGACAACTTAACCCTACATCTAAAGCAGCTGGAAAAAAAAAAAAGAACAAAAAAACCCCAAATCAGTAGAAGAAAAGAAATAATAAAGATCAGAGAAAAAATCAATGAAAGAAATGATAGCAAAAATTAATACATGTAAAAATAGATTCTTTGAGGAGATATACAAAATTGACAAACCATTAGACAGGCTCATCAAACCATTAAACAGACTCATCAAAAGAAAAAAAGAGAAAAATCAAATTATAAAAAAAATCAGAAATGAAAAATGAGAGGTTAATTTACTTTTGATAATTTTGTGAGGCTAGTGAATTTCACATTATTCAAGGCATTTCTTTAATAGATATGACCCATTTTGCATATGAAAACATAGGCACAGATATGTTGCATTACAATGTTCAAGGGATAAATTATTTAGAGGCTGTTTTAATCCCTAGTCCAGAAGGATCTTGACCGTATGCCAACTCTAATCAGGAAGGAAAGCACTATTTTCATTATACTAGATAAATGCAGTCACTCTTGAATAAATTTTGTGTTGCCTTCTTAAAAAACCAAGGGTTTCTGAATGAAATGGATGAAGAACATGTCAGCCATAAAAAGGAATGGAACAATGCCATTTGCAGCAACATGGAAAGACCTAGAGATTATCATGTTTAAGTGAAGTCAGATAAAGACAACTGTCATATGACATTGCCAACATAAGGAATGTAAGAAACTGGTACAAATGAATTCATTTACAAATCAGAAAGAAACTCACAGACATAAAAGACAAACTTATGATTACCAAGCAGTACAGGTGAGGGGGAAACATAAATTAGGAGTTTGGAAGTAACATATACACAGTGCTCTGTATAATTATGCTCTATATAATATACAAATCTAGACCAAAAAAAGACCACAAGTCATGTCCCAGTAAATTCAAGAAAATTGGAATTGTATCAAGCATCTTCTCTGATCACAACACGCTGAGACTAGATATCAATTATAGGGAAAGAAAACTACAAAAAAACACAAACATTTGGAGGTTAAACAACAGTTTTCTAAGGAAAAAACAGATTATTGAAGAAATAAGAAAGGAAATTAAAAGATTCCTAGAAACAAATGACAACAAAAACACAACACAAAACCTATGGGATGCAGTAAAAGCAGTTCTAAGAGGCACGTTTATAGCAATATAATCCTACCTCAAGAAACAAACAAACAAAACAAACAAACAAAAAAAAAAACACTGAGTAGACAACTTAACCCTACATCTAAAGCAGCTGGAAAAAAAAAAAAGAACAAAAAAACCCCAAATCAGTAGAAGAAAAGAAATAATAAAGATCAGAGAAAAAATCAATGAAAGAAATGATAGCAAAAATTAATACATGTAAAAATAGATTCTTTGAGGAGATATACAAAATTGACAAACCATTAGACAGGCTCATCAAACCATTAAACAGACTCATCAAAAGAAAAAAAGAGAAAATCAAATTATAAAAAAAATCAGAAATGAAAAATGAGAGGTTAATTTACTTTTGATAATTTTGTGAGGCTAGTGAATTTCACATTATTCAAGGCATTTCTTTAATAGATATGACCCATTTTGCATATGAAAACATAGGCACAGATATGTTGCATTACAATGTTCAAGGGATAAATTATTTAGAGGCTGTTTTAATCCCTAGTCCAGAAGGATCTTGACCGTATGCCAACTCTAATCAGGAAGGAAAGCACTATTTTCATTATACTAGATAAATGCAGTCACTCTTGAATAAATTTTGTGTTGCCTTCTTAAAAAACCAAGGGTTTCTGAATGAAATGGATGAAGAACATGTCAGCCATAAAAAGGAATGGAACAATGCCATTTGCAGCAACATGGAAAGACCTAGAGATTATCATGTTTAAGTGAAGTCAGATAAAGACAACTGTCATATGACATTGCCAACATAAGGAATGTAAGAAACTGGTACAAATGAATTCATTTACAAATCAGAAAGAAACTCACAGACATAAAAGACAAACTTATGATTACCAAGCAGTACAGGTGAGGGGGAAACATAAATTAGGAGTTTGGAAGTAACATATACACAGTGCTCTGTATAATTATGCTCTATATAATATACAAATCTAATGTATAGCACATGGAACCATACTCAATATATGTAGTAATCTATAATGGAAAATAATCTGAAAAAGACTAACATATATATGTATGTATGTATACATATATATGTTAAAAACTGAATCAGTGGGCTATACACCTGAAACTTCCATGACATTGTAAATTAACTCTATTTCAATTAAAATACAATACATGCCCATAGCCTATTCATATTGATGTATGGCAACATCAGACATGACTGGAAGACTTAACTGATGGCAAAACCCATCACAATATTATAAGTTGATTATCCTCCAATTAAAATATATAAGTAAATTTTAAATATATATATATATATGAAACCATTCTACCTTGGATTGGGACTTAAATTCAAAACCAAGTTTGGGAGTTGAACCCACGTGGCTGGGACTCAAACCTAGACAAAACCCACCACACCTGGTTTCAGGACCTAACAGAGCTCAGGTTCCTCATGTCTTTTCACAGAAAAGAATTCAGTAAGATACAAAGTGATAGGTAAGAAATGGATTTATTCAGATTCAGAGAAAAACACACTTCACAAACAGAGTGTGGGCCATTGCAGCAGGCACATCCAGCGGCCTCAAAAACATGGAAGCCATACCTTTCATGGGCTGTATAATTCATATGCTAATGAATAGGACAATTATTCCAACTTTTAGAGAAGGGACAGAACTGTCATGGTGCCTCTGGATATGTCATTTAACGCGCACTGAGGATCAAGGTCTAGTTTGCCCTCTTGCACCCATTTGATTCTAATGGGCTTATGTTGTGTCCTTGGGCTATGTAATTCTTTCAAAAGCTGCGCCCTGTCCCTTTCCCTATGTGTTATATGTGTGTGTGTGTGTGTGTGTGTGTATATAAAGGAAAAAATATAAATTAAAAAAATACTGAAAGTCTTTAGACTGTGTGGGCTGTGTGCCCCATGGGGGCAGGGGCATCATCGGTTTCCTTTACTCTCATAATCCCAACATTTAGAAGATTAAATGATATATACTAAGTAAACAGAAATATGTAAATGAATTAGTAAATGAGTGGGCCAATAGTCTATGTATTATAAATGTCTTAACTGGGTGGACGGAGCTATCATTTGTGGTAAAAATTCTGTTATCTAGATGAGGAGCACTGTCTGTTTGCAGGATGGGTATGAAGCAGGCTGATTCTAGCATGGGATCTTACACATTACACTCACCATCAGTATTTACTGGATAAACATGTATTTATTTCAGTAACTGCTTCTCCCAGTTAACTATTTGGAACAAGGATTTTGTCTACTTACATGTTTTTGGGTTTTTTTTCCCCTTTTCTCAAGGAATACCTGATACTGGAAGCAGCATATTTAAGACTTGTCAAACTTTCTTGACTGGATTGTCTGGAAAGGCATAAAGGCATTTTTGAGCAGTAACCACTCTTGCAAATGAAACAATGTAGAAGGGAGCAGAAATTCTTTACCCTTTTTTCGTGTCTTTATTCTCTATGGAGTTTTAGCAGAAGAAACTTTTCAATATAGAAAATATAAATAGCCACATTGTACAGTGAGATTTGGGGCAGGGGCTAAGCAGTATGAAGTCCTCATTTCTGTTTTTGTAAATTGTAAAATGCTTCCCCTATCCTACTATTACCTTTCTATTAGTTTAATAATTTTTCACATGTGTCTTTTATATAGAGAAGTCAAAATATATTTCTGTGAAAATCAAGAAAAAGAAAAGAAAAGCTTTTGGCTTCCTAGTGATATGAACACACACTGATATACTTGATCCTTCCCAGTGGAATGGGCACGGGAATTAACCCACACACTGGCACATGAACTTCTTGTTTCTGCCAAAAGTGTCAGCTGAGACGGGGTTGCTAATTTATTTATGGGGACATATGTCAATGTCAGTCTAAGAAAATAGTTCCAGGACACACACACAAAAAATAAGTGCTGTCAGAGCTGACCTCATGTGCAGGTGGAAATAGCCACCTGCTTGCTCACTTCTTGTGGTTCGGGAGATCCAGAGGGCACTGCCTCACCTCAGTCTGTGCTCAGAGTCTTTCTAAGTGAAATTCCCATCTAAGCAAAAGCAGTGCCTGAATGAAAGAAATGTACCCTATGCTCCCATAATCACTCACCACTAAATGTAATCAGGGAACATATTTTGACAGGAGTTGAAAGAAGATATCGGATAAATAGGCAATACTTAATGCCAGGTTATAAGTGAGGAAGGAGCATGAAGTAATGAGACTGGGGGCCATAAAACATCACTATCTCTAGAGATGCCTGTAGACACATAATGAATTGCAAGTAATGTGAAAGACTCATCTATTCATGTCTTAAACCCAAATCTCAGATACATCAGCCAATACAAAAGTTAGTTCCTTTGCAGCACTTACCACAGTCAAACAGTTTTCACATCTCTGTCTTGTGCTCCAGTAGAGGCACCATTTTTCTGCAGGTATGTGAGGTCCTTCTAAGTTTCTTTAATGTCTAGGATCCATAGCTACTCAAATTCAGCAGGCAACAAAGAAGTGCCTGTCCTAGAATCTTTGCTTGTCTTCATGTCTCCTTTCAAATAGAGCCATTGTCTCTGTCTCTGTGATCACTAAGTCTGTAGACCCTGATGCTCTGGGCTTTTGTTATCCATTTTCCTCTCTAACTTCCCTAGAAAGTAGCCTCTGACCTGCCAACTTCCAGTGTCTTCCAGCCCACGCTTGTGTGATCGAGTCCTCAGCCCTGTCGCTTTCTGGTATGCCTGAGACCACTGCAGTCCTTTCCACAGCATGGCCCCCAGGTCCCCACCTTAAATGACAAAGGGAAATCAAAGCTTCAATACAAAGCTGGTAAAACTGTTAGTATTGCTTTCTTGGATGATAGGCTAGTGACAGGGATTCTTGTGAGAAAAGAAGTAGAAATCAAGTTGATATTAGAAATAGTGGCAGAGAGATAGAATCCAGTCTCTGCTGTTGTCAACTGCATGACCTTGGGTGATAACCTTAAATTCTCTGAGTTTCAGTTTCTCCATCTATAATTGGGTGATACTAATATCCACCTTGATGGCTCTTGGGAGATTTTGAAAGTCTAAGAAAATAGTTCCAGGACACACACACAAAAATAAGTGCTGTCAGAGCTGACCTCATGTGCAGGTGGAAATAGCCACCTGCTTGCTCACTTCTTGTGGTTCGGGAGATCCAGAGGGCACTGCCTCACCTCAGTCTGTGCTCAGAGTCTTTCTAAGTGAAATTCCCATCTAAGCAAAAGCAGTGCCTGAATGAAAGAAATGTACCCTATGCTCCCATAATCACTCACCACTAAATGTAATCAGGGAACATATTTTGACAGGAGTTGAAAGAAGATATCGGATAAATAGGCAATACTTAATGCCAGGTTATAAGTGAGGAAGGAGCATGAAGTAATGAGACTGGGGGCCATAAAACATCACTATCTCTAGAGATGCCTGTAGACACATAATGAATTGCAAGTAATGTGAAAGACTCATCTATTCATGTCTTAAACCCAAATCTCAGATACATCAGCCAATACAAAAGTTAGTTCCTTTGCAGCACTTACCACAGTCAAACAGTTTTCACATCTCTGTCTTGTGCTCCAGTAGAGGCACCATTTTTCTGCAGGTATGTGAGGTCCTTCTAAGTTTCTTTAATGTCTAGGATCCATAGCTACTCAAATTCAGCAGGCAACAAAGAAGTGCCTGTCCTAGAATCTTTGCTTGTCTTCATGTCTCCTTTCAAATAGAGCCATTGTCTCTGTCTCTGTGATCACTAAGTCTGTAGACCCTGATGCTCTGGGCTTTTGTTATCCATTTTCCTCTCTAACTTCCCTAGAAAGTAGCCTCTGACCTGCCAACTTCCAGTGTCTTCCAGCCCACGCTTGTGTGATCGAGTCCTCAGCCCTGTCGCTTTCTGGTATGCCTGAGACCACTGCAGTCCTTTCCACAGCATGGCCCCCAGGTCCCCACCTTAAATGACAAAGGGAAATCAAAGCTTCAATACAAAGCTGGTAAAACTGTTAGTATTGCTTTCTTGGATGATAGGCTAGTGACAGGGATTCTTGTGAGAAAAGAAGTAGAAATCAAGTTGATATTAGAAATAGTGGCAGAGAGATAGAATCCAGTCTCTGCTGTTGTCAACTGCATGACCTTGGGTGATAACCTTAAATTCTCTGAGTTTCAGTTTCTCCATCTATAATTGGGTGATACTAATATCCACCTTGATGGCTCTTGGGAGAATTAAATGTTTGAAAGTACCCAGGACAAATCTTGGCACATAGTAGGTAATCAATATTCATGGGATTCTTTTCTTCCTTCCTTAAAATAACTGAGCATGAGCCCAAGGTGAAAGTTGAGATTCAATAATATCTATTTACTCCTTTGTGCTAGGACCTCCACTTTTTACACCTCAATTCTGTAGGCATTGTGCTTCTGTGTCAGAGTTCCCCTTATATAATTTGAGCAGTGGATCCATAAAGTTCTTTGATGCTTGGCAATCCAAACATCAGATTCCCAGGATTTTCCCCCTCAATTCAGTTGTTCATTCTTTATTCACAACTGACTTTGCAACATCAGAGAACAGAAATATGATTAAAAGGAGAGAAAGTAGTCATGAGAAAGTCAAGACATGGAGGAATATAATATGTTAAAGGCCTTGGAGATATGATGGGAGAAAGAAGCATGGGAAAGCCAGGGAGCAGTGGAAGGAGAGAGAAGAAGTCATACATTAAGAAGAAAAGGAGAATGGGAAAAGTTAAAAAGGAAAACCTTTTTTTTAAAAGGAGAAGGGGTAATCCTTTCCTTTATTAAAAGAAATTTGGGGAAGTTGCCAGATGCTAGTGGTATAACTTTTGGTCTCTTTTAACTGATAGTCTGTAGACCCTGATGCTCTGGGCTTTTGTTATCCATTTTCCTCTCTAACTTCCCTAGAAAGTAGCCTCTGACCTGCCAACTTCCAGTGTCTTCCAGCCCACGCTTGTGTGATCGAGTCCTCAGCCCTGTCGCTTTCTGGTATGCCTGAGACCACTGCAGTCCTTTCCACAGCATGGCCCCAGGTCCCCACCTTAAATGACAAAGGGAAATCAAAGCTTCAATACAAAGCTGGTAAAACTGTTAGTATTGCTTTCTTGGATGATAGGCTAGTGACAGGGATTCTTGTGAGAAAAGAAGTAGAAATCAAGTTGATATTAGAAATAGTGGCAGAGAGATAGAATCCAGTCTCTGCTGTTGTCAACTGCATGACCTTGGGTGATAACCTTAAATTCTCTGAGTTTCAGTTTCTCCATCTATAATTGGGTGATACTAATATCCACCTTGATGGCTCTTGGGAGAATTAAATGTTTGAAAGTACCCAGGACAAATCTTGGCACATAGTAGGTAATCAATATTCATGGGATTCTTTTCTTCCTTCCTTAAAATAACTGAGCATGAGCCCAAGGTGAAAGTTGAGATTCAATAATATCTATTTACTCCTTTGTGCTAGGACCTCCACTTTTTACACCTCAATTCTGTAGGCATTGTGCTTCTGTGTCAGAGTTCCCCTTATATAATTTGAGCAGTGGATCCATAAAGTTCTTTGATGCTTGGCAATCCAAACATCAGATTCCCAGGATTTTCCCCCTCAATTCAGTTGTTCATTCTTTATTCACAACTGACTTTGCAACATCAGAGAACAGAAATATGATTAAAAGGAGAGAAAGTAGTCATGAGAAAGTCAAGACATGGAGGAATATAATATGTTAAAGGCCTTGGAGATATGATGGGAGAAAGAAGCATGGGAAAGCCAGGGAGCAGTGGAAGGAGAGAGAAAGAAGTCATACATTAAGAAGAAAAGGAGAATGGGAAAAGTATGGAAAACTCAGAGAAGATATCCTTTCCTTATATGATTGGGGAAGTTGCCAGATGCTAGTGGTATAACTTTTTGGTCTCTTTTTATAAATAACCTTTTCATTGGAAATGACCATTGAAAACAAGAATCTGAGAATCCAGTTCAATTCTCGCTTCTTTCAGGAACCCATTTTCCTTTCTGTTCATGTTTATTTAGTATTTGCTCACTCTTCAGCTTCCAAGCCAACACTATAAACTGGACTTGTACTGCATTAGGTTTCATATCTTTTGTCTTTCCACCTTGTGTAAATATAAGACTATCCAAGCTCAGAACTAGTGACTACCAGATCATTGTACACTTCATGTAACTTAGACCAGTGCTTTCAATATAGTCAGGCTTAATAATACAGGCAGGGTGCTTCTGTTTTGCCCAAGCATCCATTTATCCTCTGGGAGAGTTGGTGAGTGATCTCAGTAACATTTGGGGGCTGATCTACATCAGGTAGCTTTGGATGAGATGCACAGCTTTCTCTGAGACTGGGGAGGCCACACAAAATGGAAAGGTGTTATATGAGTAGGTTAAGGACTATCTAGCCAGTTTCCAAAAGATGATTTCAAAGGAGACGAGCCTTGGCACCATGGATACTTTCCCCACAATCCTTACAAGTTTGTGTCTGCACAGATGTGCTGGTTGTTGTCATTGGTTTTGTTTTTAATTTTTTCACTTCAGAAGCCTCTCTCCTGGGAAAGATGATCAGACAACCAGAAAAAAATAAAGCTATTGTCCTTTACAAGCAAAGTAGTCAGTAGATTAAAAAGTCTTCCAGGTTTCAATGGTGGTCCAGTGGTTAACACTCCATGCTTCTACAGCACATTTTGATTCTGGGTCAGGGGGCTAAGATCCCCAGGCAACAGTGTATGGCTCCAAAATGTCTTCTCCACTATCTACCATCTTCAAATTCCTATGCCTTCCCTTTAAAGGAATATTCCCTGGCAATAGAATCATAAGTCCTGTACTGTGACTACAGAAATTTGAATTTGATTATCTCTGATTTCTGCCTCATTTGGAAAGAATCACATAGCAAGAATGGTATAAACAATAAATCAAAAGATCTATCCATCTGAATTTGGATGCATTTGGCATTTCTCAAAGCTTCAGTTTTCTCATCAGCAAGATAGCCAGCATTTTATGAATTGACAAATATAAAATGAGGGAACACAATGCCAAGTTTATGATAAGAGATCTATGAATGTTCTTTTATGCACACTGGATTATTTTTCATGTAAATATTTTGGTATATATTTTGTATCTTTTATCTTTCAGGTGTTATTGGTATTGACTTGATATTGTCTTGAATGACTTGCAATCTAATTCCTATTTAGTCTGTGTTTGTCTAAAAACAATCCACTTCTAAGTTTGATAATGATGGTGGTAGAAGTGAGGGAGATACAGGAAAAAATTCTAAAGGCACAGAATAAGATTCTTCATTAATCAGAATTTGTGTATCTCCTCATTTAGAAAAGAAGCAAAACTTCAGTTGAAATATTTGAGATAGAAAACTTCCACATACAAAGTAACTGTATTGTTAATACATATTCCTCTATGGACCTTCATTTTGTTTTAAGCTCTCCAAATTATTCTTACATGATATAACAAAAGAAAACTAGACTTGATACAAAAGCTCTGTATTTTTATCCTGTCTCTGTCGTTCGCTAGTATAGTGAACTTGGCCTGATGAATCCACAGACTTTAAATCTCTGATTCCTTACATGTAGTACAAGGATTCTCTGCTACAGTAAGGTCATGGTTAAAGCCAAATGAGATTAAACCCACCTGGTCACCTTATATGTAGAAGCCATTAAAGAACTGCCTATACATAGAGAACAGACATATGAATACTGTTGGGGGAGAGAGGAATGAGAGAGATGTTTGGGAAGAGTAACATGGAAACTTACATTACCATATGTGAAATAGGCAACCAATGGGAGTCTATTGTAAGCATAAAGAAACTCAAACAGGGTTTCTGTAACTGCCTCGAGTGATGGAATGGGCAGGCAGATGGGAGGGAAGTTCAATAGGTAGGAGGAATATGTATACCTACAACTGATTCAGGTTGATGTGTGACAGCAAACAAAACCTTATAAAAGAAAAAAGTAAATAATTTAAAAAGTGCTGTCTTATGAAGCCAATTGTGCTGTGTGTGTTTAGTCACTTCAGTCATGTCTGACTCTTTAAAACCCCATGGACTGCAGCCCACCAGTCTCCTCTGTCCCTGGGATTCTCCAGGAATAATAATACAGTGGGTTACCATGCCCTCCTCCAGGGGATCTTTCCCATCCAGTGATTGAACCCATGTCTCCTGCATCCCCTGCATTATGGGTGGATTCTTTACTGCTGAGCCAGTAGGGAAGCCCAGGGACCCAGTAATAATCCCTAAACAGAGGAGAGGAAGGCAAGCAAGATTCTTTCCATTTTCTGATGAGAAAATAATGATCAGTGAATTCAAGTCTGAGAATTAATGACCAGAAGTGTTATTGAACGTATTGTCTAATGACTTGCAATCTAATTCCTATTTAGTCTGTGTTTGTCTAAAAACAATCCACTTCTAAGTTTGATAATGATGGTGGTAGAAGTGAGGGAGATACAGGAAAAAATTCTAAAGGCACAGAATAAGATTCTTCATTAATCAGAATTTGTGTATCTCCTCATTTAGAAAAGAAGCAAAACTTCAGTTGAAATATTTGAGATAGAAAACTTCCACATACAAAGTAACTGTATTGTTAATACATATTCCTCTATGGACCTTCATTTTGTTTTAAGCTCTCCAAATTATTCTTACATGATATAACAAAAGAAAACTAGACTTGATACAAAAGCTCTGTATTTTTATCCTGTCTCTGTCGTTCGCTAGTATAGTGAACTTGGCCTGATGAATCCACAGACTTTAAATCTCTGATTCCTTACATGTAGTACAAGGATTCTCTGCTACAGTAAGGTCATGGTTAAAGCCAAATGAGATTAAACCCACCTGGTCACCTTATATGTAGAAGCCATTAAAGAACTGCCTATACATAGAGAACAGACATATGAATACTGTTGGGGGAGAGAGGAATGAGAGAGATGTTTGGGAAGAGTAACATGGAAACTTACATTACCATATGTGAAATAGGCAACCAATGGGAGTCTATTGTAAGCATAAAGAAACTCAAACAGGGTTTCTGTAACTGCCTCGAGTGATGGAATGGGCAGGCAGATGGGAGGGAAGTTCAATAGGTAGGAGGAATATGTATACCTACAACTGATTCAGGTTGATGTGTGACAGCAAACAAAACCTTATAAAAGAAAAAAGTAAATAATTTAAAAAGTGCTGTCTTATGAAGCCAATTGTGCTGTGTGTGTTTAGTCACTTCAGTCATGTCTGACTCTTTAAAACCCCATGGACTGCAGCCCACCAGTCTCCTCTGTCCCTGGGATTCTCCAGGAATAATAATACAGTGGGTTACCATGCCCTCCTCCAGGGGATCTTTCCCATCCAGTGATTGAACCCATGTCTCCTGCATCCCCTGCATTATGGGTGGATTCTTTACTGCTGAGCCAGTAGGGAAGCCCAGGGACCCAGTAATAATCCCTAAACAGAGGAGAGGAAGGCAAGCAAGATTCTTTCCATTTTCTGATGAGAAAATAATGATCAGTGAATTCAAGTCTGAGAATTAATGACCAGAAGTGTGATGAGCACTTAATAGGCCTAATGACTAACTTATTGTTGCCACCTCTAAACAGTGCTGAACTGATGGTTTTATGAGTAATACTGGAATTCTGCAGGTCCTATCTCTGAATGACGGGATAGATCTGGTCCTGCATTACTAGATGTAGCCAATCATTTTCAGTTTATTCTCCCATTGCCACCGCTCTATCAGCCCAAGAGAGCACAGAAACGTCATCTCCAACCCCACAACTATCCGAGCAGATACTTCCACGTGTTTGTTCTATTTGCAAGACTTGTGTTTTCATGTCATTTTCTAATCCCTGACTACAGATGTGATTCATATTTCCATATATTCACCGACAACCAAAATGATTTTGAGTCATCATGTTTTACACCTCTGAGATCACAAAATAGCATCAAATACTGGCAACTGTTCTTGTGACAAAGATGTTTGAGTGAACTCACCAATGAGCTTACAGAATGAGTTACAGGAGTTAAAAAAAAAAAAAACAACTCCTGAAGGCAATAATAGAGCACCATCTTAAGGAATGCTAATTCATCAATTCTCTTCATGGTTCTGAAGACAATGTTGTTTGCAAATACAGGAGCATTGATGCCCAAGTAAAAAAGTAACTGAGAAAATTCAGAATTAGAATGACAGGATCTCCAAAACCAAGGTCTCTTATTTTGATTTTCATTTTGTGTATATACAGCAGAGTTTTTCATAAAATATCTATGCTTTAAGACATCTAAAATAATTCTTTCGATTAAAATAAGTTGAAAATAAGAAATTATATTCAAGTATTATTTATTTGTTTTCATTCATAAAATAATCATTCTTTAAGATCTCATCATAAATGTCTTTCAAGATGATACAATGTGTGTTGTCTTCCACTAGCAAAGTATTCAGATTTCCTTCTCCAGAAATTTCCTCAGGAACTTCTCAAACTTTGATTTTTCCTACAAATCTCATGGCAGGGATGTCTGTGGTCTGGGGTGAAAGACTCACTTTCCACTATTTTTTTTCCTGACACAGATATCTAATTAGATCATTCCTCCATCCTGAGGTAGGGCAATTTGGATAGAAATATGAAAAACTGATTTTATAATTGTTTCTTCAAATAAATTAGAATTAAAGTCAATGTCACTGTAAAAAGAAAAATATATGAACATTATTATTTTGGAGCTAGTTTCCTTGGATTCCTAGTCTAAAAAGTTTTAGATTATTTTTCTTCATAAGTATGCCTAAAATATTATATGTAATGATACGCATGAACATACTTTTAAAAAATAAAAATGATCCATTCAATATTTATTGCTTACTTTTGTTATTTCTCTATTTTTTGTGTCTAAAGGTATTTTTGCTAAAAATTCTAACACTAAAATGAGTCCAGCAGATTTTAAATTCAATTAAATCAAATAAAAAGTTGGTGAATAACAGCTGGCCAAGGTGCCTTTGCTAAACTGGAAAGTTATGAGGAAAGTTTAATGAAATTATAGGGAGAATACAGTCCCTCACCCCAATCCCATGTAGCCTCCATGTTTAAGTGACCACAATCTCACAGAGATGGGAAACAACTCTATTTGAACTTGCAAGGACTAAGGAGAACCTCAGTCATGGACTGCCAAGATTTTGAAATATTGTTAGACCCTGGATCATAAATCTGAAGGCAAAAATGAATCAATCAATTCCATCTTTATGTGCAAATCACTCTGCTAAAACCAACAAAAAATATCTTGATCTTCATATACCAAGACAAATGGCTGAGAGCTAATATGATTGGAAGTAGGCATAATAAAAATCAATATTTTGTGTTCATGTAGCACTTTAAATTTTACAAAAGAATTTCACATTTTCTTATTTTGTCTTCAAAATAATTTGTGGAAAAGATAATATTTTCATGATAGATGAAAGAGATTAATCATTTTCTCAAGGTCACACAGGATAGTTATGTGACAGAAGATAGGGACTATGGATAATTAACTGGTGCATCCCCAATATCTAGCTAACAGTGTAATGCTGTGACAAAGGAGTGTTTGAAAGAGTATGTGGTATCATAGTGCAGAGGAGTAGAAGAATATATGAGGTTAGTTGGTTAGATGATGCTTCATGGAAATTATACAGATTACTTAGGAACAAAGAGAATGGGAAAAATATAAACATCTTATGAAGGTGGCATGTAGATATTCTGGGTGGAAGCAAAATGATAGAAGCAAGAAGTTATGTGGAAGATTCCAGAAGATTCATGCATGGCCTGCAGAAATCATAGCTTCATGGCTTGACCTCCAAAGATCAAATTCATGCATGTCCCTTAAATATTCTAAGTTTAGAAGGAATCATATGAGTTGACCAGGAAGATATTGGTTCAGTCATGGGTCACATGGGGCAAGGATGAATCAGTGACATTGCCAGTAGGGACAAATTGTAGGATGTCTATGGTATCATTGTAATGCCTCCAGGTGGAAGTGAAATTAATAAGTGGAATGTAAAAACTAGTTAGTCTGTAGGGAAAAATAATGAAACTAGAGACCTTGAGCATGTCAAACTAGTGCAGGGCTGCAGGGCTTGGCACCTGCTTGGCCCTGCTGTACATATATAGCCATCAGCTTCACAGCTAATAAGCAAGCAGAGGGAATGACAGGCTTTGCCTAATGAAAATGGCAGCTATCAGTCTGTGACTCGAAAGGTCTGGCTCCAATTCCTCTTGCAGTTGATGACTCGATCCTTGTCAAATTAGTGAGGTTGTAACAAGAAGGCTATCTGTGAAAGCTGCCAAGTGCCCCTTTAAATCCTCTCCAACTTTTTCCTTTTCATTCTTCCCACAGAAAACTGGCTACTTAGATGAGTGTGTGTCCTTTACTTTCTCTCCTAGAAGACTATCCTTCATTACTGAATACTTGTTACCAAGGGCAGATAAGAAAACCTCAAATATGTTTAACTGAGTCAATATTTGGCTCAATAAAGTAATTATTTTCACCAATTATCACATTTACCTTTATAAACTTTGTTCATCATGCAAATGCAAAACCACAATATGTGTTCATCATTTATCGTCTCTTGATAGCCCACTTAACTTCTAATCTTGACCTGATTGATACTCAAATAAATAAAACATAGATCATTGCTTTTGGTGACATATTCCTGCCCCACAGTTTTTTGTTCAGGAAAGGAGTGAAAGAGATTAATCATTTTCTCAAGGTCACACAGGATAGTTATGTGACAGAAGATAGGGACTATGGATAATTAACTGGTGCATCCCCAATATCTAGCTAACAGTGTATGCTTCATGGAAATTTATACAGATTAAAAAAAACTTAGGAAAAACAAAAAAAGAATGGGAAAAATATAAACATCTTATGAAGGTGGCATGTAGATATTCTGGGTGGAAGCAAAATGATAGAAGCAAGAAGTTATGTGGAAGATTCCAGAAGATTCATGCATGGCCTGCAGAAATCATAGCTTCATGGCTTGACCTCCAAAGATCAAATTCATGCATGTCCCTTAAATATTCTAAGTTTAGAAGGAATCATATGAGTTGACCAGGAAGATATTGGTTCAGTCATGGGTCACATGGGGCAAGGATGAATCAGTGACATTGCCAGTAGGGACAAATTGTAGGATGTCTATGGTATCATTGTAATGCCTCCAGGTGGAAGTGAAATTAATAAGTGGAATGTAAAAACTAGTTAGTCTGTAGGGAAAAATAATGAAACTAGAGACCTTGAGCATGTCAAACTAGTGCAGGGCTGCAGGGCTTGGCACCTGCTTGGCCCTGCTGTACATATATAGCCACCAGCTTCACAGCTAATAAGCAAGCAGAGGGAATGACAGGCTTTGCCTAATGAAAATGGCAGCTATCAGTCTGTGACTCGAAAGGTCTGGCTCCAATTCCTCTTGCAGTTGATGACTCGATCCTTGTCAAATTAGTGAGGTTGTAACAAGAAGGCTATCTGTGAAAGCTGCCAAGTGCCCCTTTAAATCCTCTCCAACTTTTTCCTTTTCATTCTTCCCACAGAAAACTGGCTACTTAGATGAGTGTGTGTCCTTTACTTTCTCTCCTAGAAGACTATCCTTCATTACTGAATACTTGTTACCAAGGGCAGATAAGAAAACCTCAAATATGTTTAACTGAGTCAATATTTGGCTCAATAAAGTAATTATTTTCACCAATTATCACATTTACCTTTATAAACTTTGTTCATCATGCAAATGCAAAACCACAATATGTGTTCATCATTTATCGTCTCTTGATAGCCCACTTAACTTCTAATCTTGACCTGATTGATACTCAAATAAATAAAACATAGATCATTGCTTTTGGTGACATATTCCTGCCCCCACAGCCAGGCTTGGAATGCAATGATGAACAGAGTCACTTAGTTAATCTGACTTAGACAGGACAGCATAGAGGTTAATTTACAAATTTCTCAAATGATCTGAAAAATAGACCATTTGCAATGGCCTCTTCAGACCCCTTGTCCTGTTCTCAGTGACAAAACCTTTCCCATTTTCTCACCTCTCATTCTCACAATCAGAAATGTATCCTTTTAACAGTCATTCTTCAGTATTTTGACAGATGCCTCCAAATGTTCATGAGAGGTAGACATAGAGGAATGTTCATCTTATTTTACAAACGACAAGACAGATTCAGTAGGTCAAAGGAGTCTAAAAGGTGTTTGGAGGCCAAAACCCTGCCCCTTTCCCTGAATCCAGTGCTCTATCACTCTATTCCTCTCTACTGTTCTTTTCTATATTCACAATATTGAAAATTTGGTCAGAGAAAGCTCTAAAAGAAAGGAATATCAGTGGTCTTGTATAAAAACAATCAGGCTCAGAGCAATTATGTGTTTCCCAAAGTCACATAGGTAGTATTCAAGGGCAAAAGCACTATTGCTTAGAACTTTCAAATTTAAACACAATGAAGTGGCCTCTGTCTTCACTATAGTGCCTCATCAGAAACAGGAGACAAAATAGGTAGCCTTAAATTGTATGACATGCAGACTTTTGAGAGTACCCAGGCCATAATCAGTCAACAAACACCAGAATGGTCAGCTTGTCTGCTCTGGATTCCTAAGCAACAGTTCCTGCTTGAAACAAGTGGCAAAAGCATGAAGTGCTCACAAAGAAATCAAATCAAATCAAATCAAATCAAATCAGCATTTGACTCCTTAAGGAAATGTTCCCCGAGACAGCAGCCAGCATGGCTGTCATGCAGGGATGTGTAGCATGCAGGCAGCCATCCATTCAGGCCACTGGCTACCAACAGCTGACTCTAGGAGTCGTATTTGAATCTACCCTGAGGGGGGCCAGAGCCCACAGACAGCTGGGCCATCTGTTCCGATAATACCACATTACTCTCTACACTCAGTAATGAAGGCTCCTGAGTAATCTTTCATCAGAATGACTTCACGGCATTAAAAATGTATTTCAATACATAGCTTGTTTAAATATTTAACCCTCTTCGGCTTTGAGAGATTGATTCAGAGCTGCAGTGTTTATATGGGCAGGAAACATTGATTTTCATATGCATGCATGCATTAATTCAGGAAGACTTGGGCACACACCAAAGATTTTGATAAATGGATCTTTAAATCTCGGACTTTAATGGAGAATATTGGTTTGCCGCCCAGATCCCATCCCTCTGCCAGTATTTAAATATTTTCAATTCTCATTTCCCGACGGTGAAGGGGAAAGTCAGTAGATGAACAGATTTTGGAGAATTTTTTTCGTTAAAGTTTGTTTATACAACACACACACACACACACACACACAGATATTATTTATTTTTCTGGCCTGTAGTGGGAGCTATTCGTGCACAGGGCTGCCTGACTTTTTTTAGATCTGTTTACAGCTTATCTTTTACTGATATCTTGTCAATAAATTTAAAGACTGCAGTATACATTGAGCACACGCAGAGCCCAAGGACAGATACCCCTCTTATGATTTTTTAAGGTGGTGCCATCCTTTAAACTCATTCCTGTACTCAGAATTATCCTATTTAAGCCCCACACTCACTTTACTGAGGTTTCCATGCTGAGGGATCTGGCTAACTCTGACCACCTTTGCAAGCTTAAGTACTTCACTGGGTTTCGAAGACAAGTCTTGCCATGCAAGAAGGACCATAAGATTTGTTGTAAGATGTCATTAATGCTAAACTCCTAGGTGCTGTTATAGATTGTTACTCAATACCACCTCCTTCATCTTGTCTCCAAGTACTAGCAACAGTCTTATGAGATGCTTAAGTAACGTATTTATCAACATCACTGAGTAAGTGAAGAAACAAACCTCCAAGAATGTAAACTTTTCCAAGTGCATTCAGTTAATGAGTGGTAAGCTGGAGGTTTTGGCTTTTTAAACTGACCGCCATTGTTGGTGGAAACACTTCAGTCTTCAAAAATACATATCAGTGGAATAATTAGCCAAACTATATCAAGATCTATGGGATATATAAGCAATATCACACATGTTTTGTAGTGATAATACAGTGATAAATACAAGAGAGATCTGGCTTTAAGGAAACAAGAGACAGAAACAGATTTGGAGTAAAAAATTAGAAAGCAGAAAGAGCACAGGTAAAATGATAAAGACATTGTGGATGTAGTGGGAAAGAGTACTCTGCACAGATAACTGAAACAATTTTAGGGTTAACAAAGCCTAAGTACAGACTTTCAGTGCCTGTTTGGTAAACAAAGTGCCTTAATAGCATGACCTAAGATATCTGTTATCTATAATGAATTAATTTCTTTCACAAGTATCTAAGATGGCACTGGTCATGTACCATTCTTGGGAGAAGTGAGAAAATGGTTATTCATCATTTCCTATGTTTTTTGGTTGACTCAAGAGGAGAACAAATGAACTGGATCATGGAAAGTTTCATGGAAAAGAGAGAGAAAGAGAAAGCAAGCACTGAGGTTTTTGTAATTTAAGTTTTTGTTTTATGTTTAACTACATAATGCATACACATAGTTCGAAAGCACAAAGATTTCTTAATGAAAACCCCATGCCTGTGCACAGCCAGAGCCTTATCTTTTACTGATATCTTGTCAATAAATTTAAAGACTGCAGTATACGCCCCCAAAACATACCCTCTTATGATTTTTTAAGGTGGTGCCATCCTTTAAACTCATTCCTGTACTCAGAATTATCCTATTTAAGCCCCACACTCACTTTACTGAGGTTTCCATGCTGAGGGATCTGGCTAACTCTGACCACCTTTGCAAGCTTAAGTACTTCACTGGGTTTCGAAGACAAGTCTTGCCATGCAAGAAGGACCATAAGATTTGTTGTAAGATGTCATTAATGCTAAACTCCTAGGTGCTGTTATAGATTGTTACTCAATACCACCTCCTTCATCTTGTCTCCAAGTACTAGCAACAGTCTTATGAGATGCTTAAGTAACGTATTTATCAACATCACTGAGTAAGTGAAGAAACAAACCTCCAAGAATGTAAACTTTTCCAAGTGCATTCAGTTAATGAGTGGTAAGCTGGAGGTTTTGGCTTTTTAAACTGACCGCCATTGTTGGTGGAAACACTTCAGTCTTCAAAAATACATATCAGTGGAATAATTAGCCAAACTATATCAAGATCTATGGGATATATAAGCAATATCACACATGTTTTGTAGTGATAATACAGTGATAAATACAAGAGAGATCTGGCTTTAAGGAAACAAGAGACAGAAACAGATTTGGAGTAAAAAATTAGAAAGCAGAAAGAGCACAGGTAAAATGATAAAGACATTGTGGATGTAGTGGGAAAGAGTACTCTGCACAGATAACTGAAACAATTTTAGGGTTAACAAAGCCTAAGTACAGACTTTCAGTGCCTGTTTGGTAAACAAAGTGCCTTAATAGCATGACCTAAGATATCTGTTATCTATAATGAATTAATTTCTTTCACAAGTATCTAAGATGGCACTGGTCATGTACCATTCTTGGGAGAAGTGAGAAAATGGTTATTCATCATTTCCTATGTTTTTTGGTTGACTCAAGAGGAGAACAAATGAACTGGATCATGGAAAGTTTCATGGAAAAGAGAGAGAAAGAGAAAGCAAGCACTGAGGTTTTTGTAATTTAAGTTTTTGTTTTATGTTTAACTACATAATGCATACACATAGTTCGAAAGCACAAAGATTTCTTAATGAAAACCCCATGCCCCATATCTGTTATACAATCACAAATTGTGTCTTGTTATAATCATAATATTTGCAAATATTATGCAATATTTTCATTGATTTTAGGCAGTGTTCCATATACAATAGCTATTCTCACCTATCATATGTATCCAGAATAGTAAGTCACTCATTTAGGTAAAATAATAGTTTCATTAATATTATAAGTATATAAATAATGTTCACTGCTAACCCAAATAATATATCATTACTGCATTCACTTTCTTTATAGCAATTTGTTTTCCATCAGTTTTCTATTTTCTCTCTTGTGCTTATTCTATTTAAAAAGCACAGACCTCACATTTTTCCTGAATTATCTATCATATCAAACATACACTTATCTCCTGCCTATTATTAAGCAGCAAATCTTGCAGGTAAAGAGGAAGAAAAAACTTCCATGAGTTGGGGAACCTGAGCCCAAATCTTGTGCCTTGAGTGACCTCCTTCACTCATGAAAGTAATAACTGAGAGAAATTCTGCAAAGTATTTATAAATTTATAACTTTGCCTCATGGCCTAGAGTTTAATAAATCTGTTAGCTAATTCTGCATAGGTAAATGATAGTGCTTACTTCTCTATGGGATGAGAGATCAAGACTGCCCTCTAACCCTTCACACTAAGTCATGTTTGACTTAACTGAACCCTGCTAGACTCCTCTGTCAATAAACTAAAGCTGTCAGGCTCATCTGTCCATGGAATTTCCCAGGAAATAATAGTGGAATGTGTGTGTGTGTGTGTGTGTTTTTTTCACCAGGAAAACCCAGTTTTTTATATAAGGTCTGTCCTTACTCTGTTTTTATAATGGGGATACTGCCACTGTCCTTGCTTTCTACTGTTTAATATATTACTTTATAAAAAGAATAAACAAATTACTGAGTTAGCCAAAAAGTTAACTCGAGTTTTCCCATAAGCCAGAAAACCCTGAACAAACTTTCTGGTCATGGATTTAGGATCATACTGAAATACTAGCAGTTCTTTTGTTAAAGGTGGAGAGTTAGATTAAATTGCGCTAAACTGAGAGACACCTAAATATGGGGGAGTTAATGACTCCTTTGATAATCTAATGAATTTGCATCCAATTTCAGGGAGATTCATGGATAGTTTTGTACTACAAAATATTAAATGTCTTAAAACAGAGTTGAACACGTTTGTGTCTAAATTATTTTTGTTTTGTTTAGAAGATTCTGAACTGTATGTTATCTGTTAAATTCCCATGCCTGAAGAAGCTAATGTCAACTCATCATGAGATACTCAATTTGTACAGTAAATTATAAAAATTGTCTTTAAAAATGGGATTGTGCTCCTTTATGAATTTGAAAAGAAATATCATTACTGCTATCATTATTTATCATTTGTTCATCTTTTTTTTTATTTTTTTTCTCTTGTGCTTATTCTATTTAAAAAGCACAGACCTCACATTTTTCCTGAATTATCTATCATATCAAACATACACTTATCTCCTGCCTATTATTAAGCAGCAAATCTTGCAGGTAAAGAGGAAGAAAAAACTTCCATGAGTTGGGGAACCTGAGCCCAAATCTTGTGCCTTGAGTGACCTCCTTCACTCATGAAAGTAATAACTGAGAGAAATTCTGCAAAGTATTTATAAATTTATAACTTTGCCTCATGGCCTAGAGTTTAATAAATCTGTTAGCTAATTCTGCATAGGTAAATGATAGTGCTTACTTCTCTATGGGATGAGAGATCAAGACTGCCCTCTAACCCTTCACACTAAGTCATGTTTGACTTAACTGAACCCTGCTAGACTCCTCTGTCAATAAACTAAAGCTGTCAGGCTCATCTGTCCATGGAATTTCCCAGGAAATAATAGTGGAATGTGTGTGTGTGTGTGTGTGTTTTTTTCACCAGGAAAACCCAGTTTTTTATATAAGGTCTGTCCTTACTCTGTTTTTATAATGGGGATACTGCCACTGTCCTTGCTTTCTACTGTTTAATATATTACTTTATAAAAAGAATAAACAAATTACTGAGTTAGCCAAAAAGTTAACTCGAGTTTTCCCATAAGCCAGAAAACCCTGAACAAACTTTCTGGTCATGGATTTAGGATCATACTGAAATACTAGCAGTTCTTTTGTTAAAGGTGGAGAGTTAGATTAAATTGCGCTAAACTGAGAGACACCTAAATATGGGGGAGTTAATGACTCCTTTGATAATCTAATGAATTTGCATCCAATTTCAGGGAGATTCATGGATAGTTTTGTACTACAAAATATTAAATGTCTTAAAAACAGAGTTGAACACGTTTGTGTCTAAATTATTTTTGTTTTGTTTAGAAGATTCTGAACTGTATGTTATCTGTTAAATTCCCATGCCTGAAGAAGCTAATGTCAACTCATCATGAGATACTCAATTTGTACAGTAAATTATAAATCTGGAAAAGCTTATTGTCTTTAAAAATGGGATTGTGCTCCTTTATGAATTTGAAAAGAATTGAATACTATATCTCCCACTCTTGAAGATTCATACTTTATATAAGCTTATGATAGTATATATAAAATATTTCATTAAAAATATAACTTTATTATATATATTTCCCCAAAGTATTGGGTATCAGATTTTATCACTAAATATACAATGTATTTTTAAAGAGATAAGGCCTTTATACACCATATTTTATGTTTTCTCCTTCTTTCTCTCTATTTTCACCTTCTCCTTCCTATCTCTCTTTTTCTCTGTAGCTCTTATGCTCACTTTTTCTTCTCTCAATCTCTCTCTTCCTTTTCATCTACTTTACTATCTCTTTTTCTCCTTCTTCCCCCTTCTTTTTCTCTCTGCCTTGCTCCCTTGCGCCGTCTCATTATTTCTCTTCCTCCTCCATTCTTTCTGTCTCTCTCTCCCTCTCTTTCTCTTTCCTTTCCTTTTTTCTGTCTCTCTTTTTGCTTCTCTTTCCATCTTTTTTGCTCCTTTTCTTTCTCTTTCTTTCTCTTTTTCTCTAGCTCTCTGCCTCCTTCCCTCTTTCTCTTTCTGTTTCTCCATCATTCTCTTTTTCTCTCTCCTGGGTCTCTTCCATTCTATCTTTTTAACTTTCTTTTCATCTCTCCCTATCTCTCTTTCTCTACCTGCATTTCACCAAGAAAAGAAAAAAGGGAAAAAAAAGAAAGAAAGAAAAGAAAATATGGTATGAAAGTAAAAAGAAAAAAAAATGCAGACAAGGAATGTTAAACCTGAGATTTTGATTTCACTTCTATCACTAAACAACTATGTGATATATCTTATGATTTTTTCTTAAAAAATGAAGAAATTTCATATATTTTATAGTTTTAAAATAATTTTTATGAATAAAATACATCATTTCAGTAATATATGACAAACCAGAGTGAGTGATGCTTTGATGCAGAGTAAGGAGGTGCTTTCCCTGTTCTCCACATGTGATATACTCAGAAATATTTAAGTCATCCAATTTCAGGAGATTCATGGATAGTTTTGTACTACAAAATATTAAATGTCTTAAAACAGAGTTGAACACGTTTGTGTCTAAATTATTTTTGTTTTGTTTAGAAGATTCTGAACTGTATGTTATCTGTTAAATTCCCATGCCTGAAGAAGCTAATGTCAACTCATCATGAGATACTCAATTTGTACAGTAAATTATAAATCTGGAAAAGCTTATTGTCTTTAAAAATGGGATTGTGCTCCTTTATGAATTTGAAAAGAATTGAATACTATATCTCCCACTCTTGAAGATTCATACTTTATATAAGCTTATGATAGTATATATAAAATATTTCATTAAAAATATAACTTTATTATATATATTTCCCCAAAGTATTGGGTATCAGATTTTATCACTAAATATACAATGTATTTTTAAAGAGATAAGGCCTTTATACACCATATTTTATGTTTTCTCCTTCTTTCTCTCTATTTTCACCTTCTCCTTCCTATCTCTCTTTTTCTCTGTAGCTCTTATGCTCACTTTTTCTTCTCTCAATCTCTCTCTTCCTTTTCATCTACTTTACTATCTCTTTTTCTCTCCTTCTTCCCCCTTCTTTTTCTCTCTGCCTTGCTCCCTTGCGCCGTCTCATTATTTCTCTTCCTCCTCCATTCTTTCTGTCTCTCTCTCCCTCTCTTTCTCTTTCCTTTCCTTTTTTCTGTCTCTCTTTTTGCTTCTCTTTCCATCTTTTTTGCTCCTTTTCTTTCTCTTTCTTTCTCTTTTTCTCTAGCTCTCTGCCTCCTTCCCTCTTTCTCTTTCTGTTTCTCCATCATTCTCTTTTTCTCTCTCCTGGGTCTCTTCCATTCTATCTTTTTAACTTTCTTTTCATCTCTCCCTATCTCTCTTTCTCTACCTGCATTTCACCAAGAAAAGAAAAAAGGGAAAAAAAAGAAAGAAAGAAAAGAAAATATGGTATGAAAGTAAAAAGAAAAAAAAATGCAGACAAGGAATGTTAAACCTGAGATTTTGATTTCACTTCTATCACTAAACAACTATGTGATATATCTTATGATTTTTTCTTAAAAAATGAAGAAATTTCATATATTTTATAGTTTTAAAATAATTTTTATGAATAAAATACATCATTTCAGTAATATATGACAAACCAGAGTGAGTGATGCTTTGATGCAGAGTAAGGAGGTGCTTTCCCTGTTCTCCACATGTGATATACTCAGAAAAATACCTTCTTGGACCTTATGCTCAGGGATGACAGGTTGAGTATGAGCGAACTGATATTTCCAAAAGAAATTTTGAAGGGTAAGAATCTTGTCTGTCAAGGGCACTAAAAAACAAGAAAGCATTAAGGAAGCCTATGGTGAACTTGAGGGTAGCATTCAATATGGTTACTCTTACAAAGACTCTAAAGTCAAAATAAAACTCACAAATATTAAGGTAGATTCAGACTTTGTTTCCACAAAGAAGAGAGATTTCTTGCATCTTGATAACCTTTTAGGAAAAGTTAAGTTTCCTGTTTGTGCCACTAACAGTGACACAACTATCACAAAGGTGATAGTTCTTAGACATAGGAGTTGGTATTTCAATGAGCACAATCCAGGGTCGTTATATAGATTGACCGTTAAAGCAAAGAAACTTAATCATTACAAACAGGGAAAGGGACATGACAAGGCACATGTTAATAGTTGAAGTGGGTAGGTCAATCGCAGTCATCCAACAGAGTAAGATAAATATAGTGTCCCAGAAGGACAGGTTCTAATCTTTAGTCACAGTTTAAACAAGTGATGGACACTAACCAGGCTGAAGTAAAGGGGATTCTCATCATTGGATAGAGTACAGAACTGGTATAAGATCCAATTTACCAAGAAGAGCAATCAAAGACTACTTACCGGATTAGAGATTCAATCTCTTAAGTCTTGGCTCATAGAAAAACTCCAATGGACAATATTTTGGCACACTAGCCCAGAGCAGAGTTGCAGAAATATTATTAAGATAGTAAAGTAGAATTATCAAGTATTCACAGTATCAGATGGAAAAGACAGCATGGGTCAGTGAATATTCTAAGGATTAAGTTTATTTAAAGCAGTCAGATGCCATTTGAAGATCTTGGCATCTATCTTCCTTTATGATCTGCTCTTATGCATTTTGTTTTATGCTTTACAGTTTGGAGATTATTCTCCTTGATAGATAAAATGGGAGTAAAATAGAGATGAATGAATCATTCTGCCTTTGCTGTCATTTTTAACAGTTCCTTATCTACCCTAGCCCTGTTCTTCCAGCTTTGTACAGAGTAAAATTTCTCATTTACCTGAATTCCACATTTGTTCTTGCTTTTCACCTCCTTTATTTTTAAGTTTCCAAATAAGCTTCTTAAAGGTACAAGGGGTCTTTTTTGGCATATCTTTTTGTTTGCATGTCCCTCTTTCCATCTTTGGCACATGTCTTTTAGAACATGACTTCATCACATAATTCCCATTTTAGTCATTCTGATCCAGCAGAGGAGAGTTGAAAATACAGAGAGGAAGCAGGAATATGTGTAATCAGCTAGTATTTTCTCTTTCAGAAAATGAATACACATATCAAGCATCTTAGACATAGGAAAGTTAGGTATTTTTCAAAAAATTTGATTTGTACCAAAACCCACTAAAGTGACACAACTATCACAAAGGGGATAGTTCTTAGACATAGGAGTTGGTATTTCAATGAGCACAATCCAGGGTCGTTATATAGATTGACCGTTAAAGCAAAGAAACTTAATCATTACAAACAGGGAAAGGGACATGACAAGGCACATGTTAATAGTTGAAGTGGGTAGGTCAATCGCAGTCATCCAACAGAGTAAGATAAATATAGTGTCCCAGAAGGACAGGTTCTAATCTTTAGTCACAGTTTAAACAAGTGATGGACACTAACCAGGCTGAAGTAAAGGGGATTCTCATCATTGGATAGAGTACAGAACTGGTATAAGATCCAATTTACCAAGAAGAGCAATCAAAGACTACTTACCGGATTAGAGATTCAATCTCTTAAGTCTTGGCTCATAGAAAAACTCCAATGGACAATATTTTGGCACACTAGCCCAGAGCAGAGTTGCAGAAATATTATTAAGATAGTAAAGTAGAATTATCAAGTATTCACAGTATCAGATGGAAAAGACAGCATGGGTCAGTGAATATTCTAAGGATTAAGTTTATTTAAAGCAGTCAGATGCCATTTGAAGATCTTGGCATCTATCTTCCTTTATGATCTGCTCTTATGCATTTTGTTTTATGCTTTACAGTTTGGAGATTATTCTCCTTGATAGATAAAATGGGAGTAAAATAGAGATGAATGAATCATTCTGCCTTTGCTGTCATTTTTAACAGTTCCTTATCTACCCTAGCCCTGTTCTTCCAGCTTTGTACAGAGTAAAATTTTTCATTTACCTGAATTCCACATTTGTTCTTGCTTTTCACCTCCTTTATTTTTAAGTTTCCAAATAAGCTTCTTAAAGGTACAAGGGGTCTTTTTTGGCATATCTTTTTGTTTGCATGTCCCTCTTTCCATCTTTGGCACATGTCTTTTAGAACATGACTTCATCACATAATTCCCATTTTAGTCATTCTGATCCAGCAGAGGAGAGTTGAAAATACAGAGAGGAAGCAGGAATATGTGTAATCAGCTAGTATTTTTCTCTTTCAGAAAATGAATACACATATCAAGCATCAGAACAGCATATACAAATTAGCCAATGATAGTTGCCATAAAGAATATGGGATCAATATGGAACCAAGAAGCATAAGTGCAAATTTCATTTTATCATTGCTCCCTCTAGGAAGGTTTCTAGAAACATAACTGATAATCAACATGAAGCACAGAGGAAGAGGCAAGAGTGTGAATGCAAAAAGAGTTGGGCAAAATCTATACTATAAACTGTAGGGTTCATGTTGTATGGTTACTGGTACCCTTACCAGACAGAAAAGGGGGACTAGGTTAACTATTAAAGACAGAATATTTCTTTCTATAAATTACTGTTTCTGAGATGATGTGGTCATGTTTTCCCCCAAATCACTCCACTGTAACTCTACTAATAAAGGTTTCCTATTGATCATCGTCAATTATGGAAGCTAATCCTTGTGAAAGGCAAAGTTATCAGCAAAGAGAGTCAGGAAAATGTCAAACAATGTCTTTTTGCATATATGAGCTTTTAATAGATTTATTTTCATATTTATTTATCAATTAAGTATTCAACAAATGTATCTCTGTGTCAAATTCCTTTAGTAACAGAAATGACAATATCATTGCCCTCATTTAGCTTTTAGTTAAAGAAGAATAAAATATTATATACATACTTGTGCAATGAATTACAGTTGTGACAAAACTTGAATGGAATGGTAATTATGCTCTGAGTACATTTGGTAAGAAGATCGAACTTATCTTAGGGAAATTTTAGCCGATTCAGTTGATGGATGAATAGAATTAGCTGGGAGAAAGAGAATGGGGGGATTATGGTAAGAAAGAATAGTCATGATAAGGTCCACAAGCAAGAGAGAACACAGAATATTTCAGAATGGATAGAATTCACGCAGTTATAGAACAGGGATGAATTGTAGAACAAGGCATAAGAAAATCTCAGACTCAGAGGGTTCTAAAATGATTGAAGGTCTTTCAACTTATGTGAAAATATTTGCAATTTACTCTAATAGAAATTGGAAGTTATCTAAGAATTTAAGCAAGAAAATGTCTTGAATGGATTTATTTCAAAAAGCATTGTATTGTTTACTGTGCACAGATGTGAGAGAGATAAACTAAGAAGCAGTTGCAAGAAGCCAGAGGAGAAGGAATACTAGCATGTGGATAGAATAGTCATATGCGGGACCTTAAATGAAAGAGGGCCTTTGCAAGCATAAGGAAGCTTAAGCACATTGTTTCAGTTTGGAGCTAAGGTGGCGCCTACAGGAAGAGACCAGGGCATAATCTAAAGTCCATTGTCAAAACTTTTGATCGATCCTCCTGGTTTCCGTGCTCGTGGGCAATGCATGCTCACCATAAATTCCTATTACGATGTAAATACATAAGTGCTTGACCTTTAGTTTGATTGGTGTAACTATAGGAAGTCCCTTGTAAAACCCCCTTCGTTTGTCTATAAAAGCTGTACGTCTGCACTAATAAAACGGAACTTCTTTGACAGCCCCCCTGCCGTGTCTGATTGTCCCCTACGTTTGCCGGGGGGCTGGGTGGCAGGCAGCAGACTTGCCTCTCTAGGAGATCTCCCGGTTCAGCCGGGGGCAATCCCACTGCCTTCCTTTCTGCAGAGGGTCCCCGCAGTCATACAGGCTGTCTCTCTTTTGACTGTAGGAGTACAGTGGTGACATATAGCCTAGCTATTATTGGAATAAGAGTAAGAGGGAGAATTGAGAAGATCATGAAAAGTGAAAGTGTTAACTCACTTGTGTCCGACTCTTTGCGACACCATGGACTATAGCCTGCCAGACTCCTCTGTCCCTGGAATTCTGCAGGCAAGAATACTGGAGAGGGTTGCCAAGATCTCAGTATTGCTTAGTTTTATTTACATTGGGTCAACTAACGAAATCCTGGTAGAAGAAAAGAGAACAGAACAAAAAAGTGTGGTTGAGCAGAGAATAATGAGCATAAACTGGGCAAAAGAGAAGAGAAATTTTAAGATGTAAATAGAGAGATGAAATGTTTTAAGGTAAGTATACACCATGTATGTGACACACACACTCATAAATCTCTCTCACCCTTCTCTCTCTCTCTCTCTTTCTCTCTCTCTCTCTCTCTCTCTCTCTCTCTCTCATGCATATACATACATATTCCATGAGCACAAAAAAATTTAATAATTTTTCATGTTTTTTGGCTTGGTTTTGAAAAATTTTAGTAAAGACCTAAGCTGATTAGGACTGCTGTTGTTTCATTTTTTTTAAATAAAATCTTTGCTAAGACTGAACTGTTCAGGAAACTGAACTTTATTGAAGTTACAGGTAAGACTGAGTGGTTGATTTTAATTGAATTTCGAGGGAATGAGGTTCATTAAGTATAATACTCAGGTTTCTTACTTAAATACTTGCAAATATGATAGTATCTTTTGTTGAGAAAACTAAGAAAATATTTGAAAAGTTCTCTCTCTGCCTCTTTCTCCTACATTTTAACTTCCTTATGTATCATTTTTATGATCTATATTACAATAACTGTGACCATGTGTTTTTTCTAGTGATTTTCTACATAGTATCTTCTCAGAAAGATTTTACTTTGTTTTTCTTTTTAACTTAATCACCAAAGTGCTTTTCACCGTACTATATCAGATAAGTTTGATGATTTCTGTTAAGAAATATAATTGTTTCTCTGATTATATTGCTATTTCCTCATGCCCTTTATTTAAAAAGTTTTCTTTTTTTAAGTATAACCTTCATCAGTTACCATTTACTCATTTGCCTGACCCCACTAAATTTCAGCAACAGTTTCATCACTCATTTACGTACATATGTCAATTTTCAAATTCATTCTTTAGACCATAAGAACTCAGTGCATTGGTACAGATGCTCACTCTTTTTCTGTTCCTTTTTTAACTTCTATTTCCTTTTAGCTTTCTTTTTCTTTCTTTCAACAAAATCTGTCTCTTCTATGTACTATACATTGTCTAATCCTCAGTATTATGAAAATGAACAAGGTTTCTTTTCATAAATTATCATCCAGACTTCCCTGGTGGTCCAGTGGGTAAAGACACTGTCTTGCAGTGCAAGGGGCGCCGGTTCGATCCCTAACCTGGGAAGATCCCACGTGCCACAGAGCAGCTGGACTGATGTGTTCAACTACCCAGCCGGAGCTCTGGGGTGCGTGCGCCCAGAGCCAGTGCTCTGCAACAACTGAGGCCACTGCGATGAGAGGCCCACATGGGCCAAAGAACAAAGACGGATGAAATTAGAGAAATGAAAGACCAATAGAAGTGGTCCACCTGCCTCCTCCCTCCCCAAATCGCCCTCCGCACCCCACCCCCCCAAAAAAATTATCATCCTATATCAGAAAAGAAGAGATAGAAAATAAGCATGAATAGAGTCAGTAAAGATACATGTTATTCATATAAATAAAATAAATTGACATCATTGCAACTTAAAAGCTACTTTATCTTTCACATTTAAGATGATAATGGAATAAGAGGCAATATAAAACATTGTAATGGCCAGAAGGGATGACATTCCAGACAAAAGAGATTGGCCTAAGCAAGAATGAGCTTGGGTTACATAAGGAAGAAAAAAAAAAATGTACCAAAATCACTGACTCCTAATGGGAAGAGGAAGAGTAATTACAGATGAGGATCAGTACATTGAGAATTTTGCTGGCCAGACATGATTATTTTCCCAAATGAAATGGGACATCCTGGGAATGGTCTGAGCTGTGAGTGATATAATCTGGATTACTCTTTTTAAAAGTCCATGCAGTGCTCTTTGGGAGGATGACTTGAATAAGCACAGGTGAAGAAGCAGGAGGCCACTGGATGTTTGTTTTGAGAATGTTGGTAAAGATTATTAATCCTTAAATTAAAATGACAATGGGTGTTTAGAGGAGTGAACCAATTTGAGAAATGCTTTACAGAAACAAATGATGAGACACATTATAGGAGAAATGGGGAAACAAATTCATTTTTAGCCATGAACTCAGTGCATTGGTACAGATGCTCACTCTTTCTGTTCCTTTTTTAACTTCTATTTCCTTTTAGCTTTCTTTTTCTTTCTTTCAACAAAATCTGTCTCTTCTATGTACTATACATTGTCTAATCCTCAGTATTATGAAAATGAACAAGGTTTCTTTTCATAAATTATCATCCAGACTTCCCTGGTGGTCCAGTGGGTAAAGACACTGTTTTGCAGTGCAAGGGGCGCCGGTTCGATCCCTAACCTGGGAAGATCCCACGTGCCACAGAGCAGCTGGACTGATGTGTTCAACTACCCAGCCGGAGCTCTGGGGTGCGTGCGCCCAGAGCCAGTGCTCTGCAACAACTGAGGCCACTGCGATGAGAGGCCCACATGGGCCAAAGAACAAAGACGGATGAAATTAGAGAAATGAAAGACCAATAGAAGTGGTCCACCTGCCTCCTCCCTCCCCAAATCGCCCTCCGCACCCCACCCCCCCCAAAAAATTATCATCCTATATCAGAAAAGAAGAGATAGAAAATAAGCATGAATAGAGTCAGTAAAGATACATGTTATTCATATAAATAAAATAAATTGACATCATTGCAACTTAAAAGCTACTTTATCTTTCACATTTAAGATGATAATGGAATAAGAGGCAATATAAAACATTGTAATGGCCAGAAGGGATGACATTCCAGACAAAAGAGATTGGCCTAAGCAAGAATGAGCTTGGGTTACATAAGGAAGAAAAAAAAAAATGTACCAAAATCACTGACTCCTAATGGGAAGAGGAAGAGTAATTACAGATGAGGATCAGTACATTGAGAATTTTGCTGGCCAGACATGATTATTTTCCCAAATGAAATGGGACATCCTGGGAATGGTCTGAGCTGTGAGTGATATAATCTGGATTACTCTTTTTAAAAGTCCATGCAGTGCTCTTTGGGAGGATGACTTGAATAAGCACAGGTGAAGAAGCAGGAGGCCACTGGATGTTTGTTTTGAGAATGTTGGTAAAAGATTATTAATCCTTAAATTAAAATGACAATGGGTGTTTAGAGGAGTGAACCAATTTGAGAAATGCTTTACAGAAACAAATGATGAGACACATTATAGGAGAAATGATGGGCTGAGTGAAAATGAGGCAACAAGGATGACACATGCCTTGATTCTCTACTTGCACAATTGAGGAGATAAAATGTTTTTGTTTTTGTTGTTGTTGTTCTGTTTTTTCTCCCACAAAGGTGAGAGGTACTTGAAATTGTTTTAGGGATTTTTTTTTTTCATGAAAAATTAGCTGTCACTTTTTTTTGTTGTTTGGCCAGATTAAGTTTAGGATGACTGTTAGGCATTCTATTAGTTGGATAACCTTAAATGGACTTTAGGGAAAGCCTAGGATAGAGATGAAGTATTTGCAAACTGTTGTACAGATGCAAAGTAGAGCTAAGAGAATAAAGATCAGGCTATGCTGGAAGAGCCAATGGAGATGAAGATGCTGGGGATAGATCCTAGATTTCTCAAACCTTAAATATCAAGAAGAGGAACAGCAGCTGGAAGAAATAAAGCTAAGGAGGTAAAGTAAAGCCCTGGTAAGAAGATAATGTGCCTGTTGTGGAAACTGAAGGACAAGATTGTATTTCAATGAGTAGGGATCTTTTAATAGTGGATCTTTGCTGATAGACCAAATAGTATACATCAGTGCATGCCTCATGGAACATAGATGATGTTTAAATAGACTGATATCTTTATGACAAAATTGTTCAGTATTTGCTCATCTATACTAAGCATCTCTTTTTTCAGGGCTCTAAGCAAGAATGAGCTTGGGTTAAATAAGGAAGAAAAAAAAAAATGTACCAAAATCACTGACTCCTAATGGGAAGAGGAAGAGTAATTACAGATGAGGATCAGTACATTGAGAATTTTGCTGGCCAGACATGATTATTTTCCCAAATGAAATGGGACATCCTGGGAATGGTCTGAGCTGTGAGTGATATAATCTGGATTACTCTTTTTAAAAGTCCATGCAGTGCTCTTTGGGAGGATGACTTGAATAAGCACAGGTGAAGAAGCAGGAGGCCACTGGATGTTTGTTTTGAGAATGTTGGTAAAGATTATTAATCCTTAAATTAAAATGACAATGGGTGTTTAGAGGAGTGAACCAATTTGAGAAATGCTTTACAGAAACAAATGATGAGACACATTATAGGAGAAATGATGGGCTGAGTGAAAATGAGGCAACAAGGATGACACATGCCTTGATTCTCTACTTGCACAATTGAGGAGATAAAATGTTTTTGTTTTTGTTGTTGTTGTTCTGTTTTTTCTCCCACAAAGGTGAGAGGTACTTGAAATTGTTTTAGGGATTTTTTTTTTTCATGAAAAATTAGCTGTCACTTTTTTTTGTTGTTTGGCCAGATTAAGTTTAGGATGACTGTTAGGCATTCTATTAGTTGGATAACCTTAAATGGACTTTAGGGAAAGCCTAGGATAGAGATGAAGTATTTGCAAACTGTTGTACAGATGCAAAGTAGAGCTAAGAGAATAAAGATCAGGCTATGCTGGAAGAGCCAATGGAGATGAAGATGCTGGGGATAGATCCTAGATTTCTCAAACCTTAAATATCAAGAAGAGGAACAGCAGCTGGAAGAAATAAAGCTAAGGAGGTAAAGTAAAGCCCTGGTAAGAAGATAATGTGCCTGTTGTGGAAACTGAAGGACAAGATTGTATTTCAATGAGTAGGGATCTTTTAATAGTGGATCTTTGCTGATAGACCAAATAGTATACATCAGTGCATGCCTCATGGAACATAGATGATGTTTAAATAGACTGATATCTTTATGACAAAATTGTTCAGTATTTGCTCATCTATACTAAGCATCTCTTTTTTCAGGGCTCTAGCTTTCTTCCATTGGTTCTTTAATTATTATTATTTCTTTATTCATGAAGATCATCTACAAGGTAATCCTCAGGACAGTAATTCTGGTTGGGATAGTGATGACTCTTCCCAATTCCTCTCACTTTTTTGATTTGTGTTCCTAGGAAAATCAGCAATGAAGAGAAGTTGATAGATTCACAAGTCAGTAGAGATTAGAAGTACCTGCTCAGGTGTCAAAAAGATCACAAGATTTGGAGTCAGACAGAATCAGCATTGAGTCCTGTTTCTGACACTGACTATGTGCCATGGGGACAAACTACCATACCTGTCTAAGACAGATTCTCAAATATGAATGAAGGTCAGTGAAATCTACCTCGAACACATGTGAAGATAAAACAAAATAATAAATGGTAAATGTTTAGCACAGTGCCTGGCACATGGTAAGTGCTCCATAAATGTCTACTACTACCAATAAAAATTATGACTGCCATTTCAAAACCAGTCCATGAAAGGACAGAACAGAAATTGGATACAGAGAAGCACAAAGGTGCTGTGGAAGGAGGAATAATACAGGAAAAGAAAGGACAACAGATTAGAAGAACCTGTTATGAATCTAATAGAGTTTACTCAAAGAGGCAACTAGCAATCCCATTTAGCTACATTTTCATTTCTCAGTGAAACCACAGAAGAGTCATGAGTTTGCCTGCAAACTTTCAGAACAAAAATCCTGGCAAAACTCATTTCTTATGGGATTAAAGGACCGCTACTGAGTAACAAGCCCTCCCTGGGTTGTCTGTGCCTGCTGTATTTACAGATCAGTTGCAGCTCTCCAAATTCTTTCACAATGTGTTCCATCCAGTTTTAATTTAACTCTCTTTCCTTTTACCTCTTTTCCTCTCCACATTGTCTAAGTGCTAATAATAATAATTCAATTTAATAACATCTATCCTCACAGAGTACTCAAGCCCCATCCAGGTTCCTCACCTCTCAGTCACCTGAAGCACTCTAAACTCATCTCCCCAGACCAAATAGTATACATCAGTGCATGCCTCATGGAACATAGATGATGTTTAAATAGACTGATATCTTTATGACAAAATTGTTCAGTATTTGCTCATCTATACTAAGCATCTTTTTTCAGGGCTCTAGCTTTCTTCCATTGGTTCTTTAATTATTATTATTTCTTTATTCATGAAGATCATCTACAAGGTAATCCTCAGGACAGTAATTCTGGTTGGGATAGTGATGACTCTTCCCAATTCCTCTCACTTTTTTGATTTGTGTTCCTAGGAAAATCAGCAATGAAGAGAAGTTGATAGATTCACAAGTCAGTAGAGATTAGAAGTACCTGCTCAGGTGTCAAAAAGATCACAAGATTTGGAGTCAGACAGAATCAGCATTGAGTCCTGTTTCTGACACTGACTATGTGCCATGGGGACAAACTACCATACCTGTCTAAGACAGATTCTCAAATATGAATGAAGGTCAGTGAAATCTACCTCGAACACATGTGAAGATAAAACAAAATAATAAATGGTAAATGTTTAGCACAGTGCCTGGCACATGGTAAGTGCTCCATAAATGTCTACTACTACCAATAAAAATTATGACTGCCATTTCAAAACCAGTCCATGAAAGGACAGAACAGAAATTGGATACAGAGAAGCACAAAGGTGCTGTGGAAGGAGGAATAATACAGGAAAAGAAAGGACAACAGATTAGAAGAACCTGTTATGAATCTAATAGAGTTTACTCAAAGAGGCAACTAGCAATCCCATTTAGCTACATTTTCATTTCTCAGTGAAACCACAGAAGAGTCATGAGTTTGCCTGCAAACTTTCAGAACAAAAATCCTGGCAAAACTCATTTCTTATGGGATTAAAGGACCGCTACTGAGTAACAAGCCCTCCCTGGGTTGTCTGTGCCTGCTGTATTTACAGATCAGTTGCAGCTCTCCAAATTCTTTCACAATGTGTTCCATCCAGTTTTAATTTAACTCTCTTTCCTTTTACCTCTTTTCCTCTCCACATTGTCTAAGTGCTAATAATAATAATTCAATTTAATAACATCTATCCTCACAGAGTACTCAAGCCCATCCAGTCCTCAAGGGCACCTAAACCTTCCCGAGCTCACCTCTCAGCTTCTTTATCACACTTGAAGCACATCATAAACTACATCTTCCCCAGACCTTGTCATAAAGGGTGAGGCCAGCATTGCAGGAATGAAGTCAGGAAATATAACCTTGAACTGGTTTATCTCCTCTCCTCCCTGCCCTTCTCCTCCCCCTGCCTTTCCCTCTTATCTTTGACCAGTACTTTTCCTTCACAGCCAGAAAGGAGAAAAACTTAAACTCCCGTTCCCATCGGGGCTTCCTGGAATGGCTCACTTACTGTTTGGCAATTGAAGGCTGATCTAATATAAAGGATGCTCGGCGTTGATAGCTGCCTCGGCAGTCATTAATTTGCTAATAGAAATTGCTTTTTGATGATGCAGGTCAGGATGATGGCCTCAAGTTTGTGGATAAAGAAAGTGAAACATGAAGCATTAAATGTCTTCTATGCAGTGACAGTGCTGAGAATAAGAGAAAAGACCTACTTATCTGTCATTCAGTCTCCTGAAAACTTGAGCTTCTTGAAACAGAAGAAAAGGAAAAAGTGAACATGATATCTACATACAGCCAAGATAATTATATAAAATATGTGGTTAGAGGTATTTGTGCACTTGATTCACAAAATTGTACTAGAGTAATTTATTCTCAATTGGCACACAATTTTAACCACATTGCATACTTTACCTACAAATGCATAAAGAAAATCCTTTAAAGCCAAAAATGGCTTCAAATAATACTTGAAAATTATAAAGTTCAAACTCTAGGGTGGTCATTATTGTTGTTAAAGCTTTATTTTCATTATTTGGATCAATTTTTTACCACATTCTGGATGAGAAAAGTAGGACTCTGAGAAGCTATATTATGCAAATAAGGTCACAGAGAAGGTTAAAGGAAAAGACAAAATGTAAATTCAACATATGTAACATCCTACTCTATCTGTCTGAAGACTACAAATATATTACCTACTACATGAAATTGTTTTGAGATCATGTGTAAATGTGTAATACAGAGTTATAGAAAGGCAAGTAGAAAAGGTAAATAGTAACTTGCAGAAATTCCTAGGAAGGGAACATAACTTAAGCTGTCATTGGTATCTCAGTGAAACTTAATTGACAGCCAATGAGACTGAGCAAGGCTTCCCTGGTGGCTCAGGCAGTAAAGAATTTGCCTCCAGTGCAGGAGACCCAGTTTTGATCCCTGGATGAGGAAAATCCCCTAGAGAAGGAATGGCAACCCACTCCACAGTGGAACCCTGGTCCGAAGAGCCTGCTGAAACCATTGCAGGAATGAAGTCAGGAAATATAACCTTGAACTGGTTTATCTCCTCCTCCTGCCCTTCTCCTCCCCCTGCCTTTCCCTCTTATCTTTGACCAGTACTTTTCCTTCACAGCCAGAAAGGAGAAAAACTTAAACTCCCGTTCCCATCGGGGCTTCCTGGAATGGCTCACTTACTGTTTGGCAATTGAAGGCTGATCTAATATAAAGGATGCTCGGCGTTGATAGCTGCCTCGGCAGTCATTAATTTGCTAATAGAAATTGCTTTTTGATGATGCAGGTCAGGATGATGGCCTCAAGTTTGTGGATAAAGAAAGTGAAACATGAAGCATTAAATGTCTTCTATGCAGTGACAGTGCTGAGAATAAGAGAAAAGACCTACTTATCTGTCATTCAGTCTCCTGAAAACTTGAGCTTCTTGAAACAGAAGAAAAGGAAAAAGTGAACATGATATCTACATACAGCCAAGATAATTATATAAAATATGTGGTTAGAGGTATTTGTGCACTTGATTCACAAAATTGTACTAGAGTAATTTATTCTCAATTGGCACACAATTTTAACCACATTGCATACTTTACCTACAAATGCATAAAGAAAATCCTTTAAAGCCAAAAATGGCTTCAAATAATACTTGAAAATTATAAAGTTCAAACTCTAGGGTGGTCATTATTGTTGTTAAAGCTTTATTTTCATTATTTGGATCAATTTTTTACCACATTCTGGATGAGAAAAGTAGGACTCTGAGAAGCTATATTATGCAAATAAGGTCACAGAGAAGGTTAAAGGAAAAGACAAAATGTAAATTCAACATATGTAACATCCTACTCTATCTGTCTGAAGACTACAAATATATTACCTACTACATGAAATTGTTTTGAGATCATGTGTAAATGTGTAATACAGAGTTATAGAAAGGCAAGTAGAAAAGGTAAATAGTAACTTGCAGAAATTCCTAGGAAGGGAACATAACTTAAGCTGTCATTGGTATCTCAGTGAAACTTAATTGACAGCCAATGAGACTGAGCAAGGCTTCCCTGGTGGCTCAGGCAGTAAAGAATTTGCCTCCAGTGCAGGAGACCCAGTTTTGATCCCTGGATGAGGAAAATCCCCTAGAGAAGGAATGGCAACCCACTCCACAATTCTTGCCTGGGAAATCCCATGGTCCGAAGAGCCTGCTGAACTACATTCCATGTGGCTGTGAAGAGTTGAACATGACTGAGTGACTAACACTTTGACTTTTATTTATTTATTTATTTATTTATTGGAGAGACTGGGCAGCCTGGGCACAGAATTGGGCTAATACAGGCAACTGCTAATACAGGCAGTGTGCCCAGTTACCACAGGGCACTGAAACCTCAGTTCTGAGACTGTTTCATTATTTTCTTGTTCCCTGGACTCCAGTCTATGGCACTAGATGGTAGACAGTGGATTGTGTAGTACTCAGTGTCACTCTGTTTTGGCATCCTTTTGTAGGAGGTCAGTATGTTCTCAGTCCACTTATGGATACACTCCACTTGGTCTTCTAGCTATTAGGAAGAAGTATCATCAAATGGGTGGCAAATTGGGAACTAGCTACTAGAGTCTACAGTATTTTCACATTTTCTCCTCTTCATTTCACTGATCCCTCTATTAGGTGATGTCACTGACATGTTTGCTGAAACTAATCTGTCTTCATTGAGAAAAGTTGATCATAATACATTTTTAGAACAAGGATCAAACATATATATATATATATATATATATATATATATATATATATGTATATTTTAAAGTAAAGGCCATGATACTGTGATATGTAGCTCAGATCTTCTCATCCCTTTGCAGGAGTAAATTACTATTTCTTCCAGGTTGTGGGAATGTTGCAGGCTGATGGCTCTCAGGTTAATTCTTATATGGGGGAAATCTCATTGATCTGAAGACAGTCACCTTGACCATGGTCACACTTCCTTATGAAAGAATTCCACATTCAGCAACCTACATCTGTCTGAAGACTACAAATATATTACCTACTACATGAAATTGTTTTGAGATCATGTGTAAATGTGTAATACAGAGTTATAGAAAGGCAAGTAGAAAAGGTAAATAGTAACTTGCAGAAATTCCTAGGAAGGGAACATAACTTAAGCTGTCATTGGTATCTCAGTGAAACTTAATTGACAGCCAATGAGACTGAGCAAGGCTTCCCTGGTGGCTCAGGCAGTAAAGAATTTGCCTCCAGTGCAGGAGACCCAGTTTTGATCCCTGGATGAGGAAAATCCCCTAGAGAAGGAATGGCAACCCACTCCACAATTCTTGCCTGGGAAATCCCATGGTCCGAAGAGCCTGCTGAACTACATTCCATGTGGCTGTGAAGAGTTGAACATGACTGAGTGACTAACACTTTGACTTTTATTTATTTATTTATTTATTTATTGGAGAGACTGGGCAGCCTGGGCACAGAATTGGGCTAATACAGGCAACTGCTAATACAGGCAGTGTGCCCAGTTACCACAGGGCACTGAAACCTCAGTTCTGAGACTGTTTCATTATTTTCTTGTTCCCTGGACTCCAGTCTATGGCACTAGATGGTAGACAGTGGATTGTGTAGTACTCAGTGTCACTCTGTTTTGGCATCCTTTTGTAGGAGGTCAGTATGTTCTCAGTCCACTTATGGATACACTCCACTTGGTCTTCTAGCTATTAGGAAGAAGTATCATCAAATGGGTGGCAAATTGGGAACTAGCTACTAGAGTCTACAGTATTTTCACATTTTCTCCTCTTCATTTCACTGATCCCTCTATTAGGTGATGTCACTGACATGTTTGCTGAAACTAATCTGTCTTCATTGAGAAAAGTTGATCATAATACATTTTTAGAACAAGGATCAAACATATATATATATATATATATATATATATATATATATATATATGCATATTTTAAAGTAAAGGCCATGATACTGTGATATGTAGCTCAGATCTTCTCATCCCTTTGCAGGAGTAAATTACTATTTCTTCCAGGTTGTGGGAATGTTGCAGGCTGATGGCTCTCAGGTTAATTCTTATATGGGGGAAATCTCATTGATCTGAAGACAGTCACCTTGACCATGGTCACACTTCCTTATGAAAGAATTCCACATTCAGCAACCTGTTCACATGAAACAATGACTTCCTTCTCTGCATGTGGAAGAAGTACCATCAAATGGGTGGCAAAGGTCAAGAGATCTCATACAATTGCCCTAATGTTTTTTTTTTTTTTTTTTAATTGTTCAGAGTTTTGTTGTTCACAGGCATGTATGTCCCCAGATCAGTCATATGCATGTCCCTGGTCCCCTCCCCACTCCCAGTGCCTCCATCCCATGCCTCAAGACTGTCGCACCGAGCCCTTGTGGGAACTCCTATTCCCACAGCACAATGAAAATAGCTATCTTTTTCACATATGATAGTATAGGTTTCCATGTTACTCCTTCTATGCCTCTCACTCACTGTTCATTCCCCACAATGTCCATATGTCTATTATCTATGTCTGTTTTTCCATGGGTTCACTGCATATGTTATCATTACCCAAGTACTAGACTCCATATACATGTGTTAGTATTCTGTACTTGTCTTTCTCTTTTTGACTTATTTCATTTTTTTATTATAAGTTTTAGATCCAGTCATCTCATTAGGACTGATTCTTCTGCATTTCTTTTTACAGCTGAGAAGTATTCCATTGCATATATGCACCAGAGCTTCTGTAGCCATTCATCCGTCGATGGGCATCTAGGTTGTTTCCATGTTCTAGCTATTGTATAGAGAGCTGCAATGAACATTGGGGTACAGGTGCTTCTTTCAGTTTTGATTTCATCAGGATATAAGCCTAAGAGTGGGATTGCTGGGTCATAGGGTGCTTCTATTTTTAGTTTTTTAAGAAATCTCTATACTGCCTTCCATAGAGGCTGTATCAATTTACATTCCGACCAGCAATGCAAGAGGGTTCCCTTTTCTCCGCACCCTCTCCAGCATTTGTTGTCTGTTGATTTGTTGATGATGGCCATTCTGACGGGTGTGAGGTGATATCTCACTGTAGTTTTGATTTGCATTTCACTAATAATAAGTGAGGTTGAGCATCATTTCATGTGCTTTTGGGCCATCTGTATGTCCTCTTTGGTGAGATGTCTCTTTAGATCTTTTTCCCATTTTTTGATTGGATTGTTCGTTTTTCTGTTGCTGAGTTGTCTGAGTTGCTTGTAGATTTTGGAGATTAATTCTTTGTCTGTTGTTTCATTTGCTATGATTTTCTCCCATTCTATGGACTATCTATTCACCTTTTTTTTGTAATTTCTTTTGCTGTACAAAAGCTTTTAAGTTTCATTAGGTTTTACATGTTAATTTTGGTTTTTAGTTCCACTATTCTAGTTGGTGGGTCTTGGAAAATCTTTCTTTGATTTATGTCCTTGAGTGTTTTGCCTATATTCTCCTCCAAGAGTTTTATGGTTTCTGGTCTTACATTTAGGTCTTTAATCCATTTTGAGTTGATCTTTGTGTATGGTGTCAGGGAATGTTCCAACTTCATTTTTTTGCATGTAGCTGTCCAATTTTCCCAGCACCACTTGTTGAAGAGGCTTTGAGATTTTCCCCATGTCCATATGTCTATTATCTATGTCTGTTTTTCCATGGGTTCACTGCATATGTTATCATTACCCAAGTACTAGACTCCATATACATGTGTTAGTATTCTGTACTTGTCTTTCTCTTTTTGACTTATTTCATTTTTTTATTATAAGTTTTAGATCCAGTCATCTCATTAGGACTGATTCTTCTGCATTTCTTTTTACAGCTGAGAAGTATTCCATTGCATATATGCACCAGAGCTTCTGTAGCCATTCATCCGTCGATGGGCATCTAGGTTGTTTCCATGTTCTAGCTATTGTATAGAGAGCTGCAATGAACATTGGGGTACAGGTGCTTCTTTCAGTTTTGATTTCATCAGGATATAAGCCTAAGAGTGGGATTGCTGGGTCATAGGGTGCTTCTATTTTTAGTTTTTTAAGAAATCTCTATACTGCCTTCCATAGAGGCTGTATCAATTTACATTCCGACCAGCAATGCAAGAGGGTTCCCTTTTCTCCGCACCCTCTCCAGCATTTGTTGTCTGTTGATTTGTTGATGATGGCCATTCTGACGGGTGTGAGGTGATATCTCACTGTAGTTTTGATTTGCATTTCACTAATAATAAGTGAGGTTGAGCATCATTTCATGTGCTTTTGGGCCATCTGTATGTCCTCTTTGGTGAGATGTCTCTTTAGATCTTTTTCCCATTTTTTGATTGGATTGTTCGTTTTTCTGTTGCTGAGTTGTCTGAGTTGCTTGTAGATTTTGGAGATTAATTCTTTGTCTGTTGTTTCATTTGCTATGATTTTCTCCCATTCTATGGGCTATCTATTCACCTTTTTTTTGTAATTTCTTTTGCTGTACAAAAGCTTTTAAGTTTCATTAGGTTTTACATGTTAATTTTGGTTTTTAGTTCCACTATTCTAGTTGGTGGGTCTTGGAAAATCTTTCTTTGATTTATGTCCTTGAGTGTTTTGCCTATATTCTCCTCCAAGAGTTTTATGGTTTCTGGTCTTACATTTAGGTCTTTAATCCATTTTGAGTTGATCTTTGTGTATGGTGTCAGGGAGTGTTCCAACCTCATTTTTTTGCATGTAGCTGTCCAATTTTCCCAGCACCACTTGTTGAAGAGGCTGTCTTTGTCCCATTTTAGATTTTTGCCACCATTGTCAAAAATAAAGCATCCATTGGTATGTGGGCCTATCTCTGGGTTCTTTATCTTATTCCATTGGTCTATATTTCTATTTTTGTGCCAGCACCATACTGTCTTGATGACTGTACTTTGTAGTATATTCTGAACTTAGGGAGGCTGATCCCTCTAGCTCCGTTATTCTTTCTCAGGATTGCCTTGGCTATTCGGGGCCTTTTGTGTTCCCATGTAAACTGTGTTTTACTTTGGTCTAGTTCTGTGAAGAATGTCATTGATAGTTTAACAGTGATCATACTGAATCTGTAGATGATATTTGGTAGCATGGTCATTTTCACAATATTGATTCTTCTGACCCAGGCACATGGAATATTGTTTGTCTTTAATTTCTTTCATGAATGTCTTGTAATTTTCTGTGTACATTTCCTTTGTTAATTTGGATAGGTTTATTCACAGATATTTTATTCTCTTGGTTGCAATGGTGAAGGGGATTGCCTCTTTGATTTCATTTTCTGATTTTTCATTGTTCGTATGCAGGAATGCCACTGGTTTCTGTGTATTGATTTTGTGTCCTGTGACTTTGCTGAATTCGTTGATTAGCTCTAGTAGTTTTGTTATTCTGTCTTGGGGTTTTCTATGTATAATATCATGTCATCTGCAAAAATAGCTTTACTTCTTTCTTTCCAACCTGGATTCTTTTTATTTGTTTTTCTTCTCTTATTACTTTTGCTAGAATTTCCAGGACTAAGTTGAATAATACTGGTAAAGTGGACATCCCTGTGTTATTCCTGATCTTACAGGGAACGCTTTCCATTTTTCACCATTGAGGATAATGTTCACTGTGGACTTCTCATATATGGTTTTTACTATGTTGAGGTGGGATCCTTCTATGCCCATTTTTGGAAGAGTTTTTTTTTTTTTCATCATAAATGGATGTTATACTTTGTCAAAGACTTTTTCTGCATCTATTGACATTATCATGTGATTTTCATCTCTCAAATTGTTGATATGCTGTATCGCATTGATCAGTTTGTGGATATTGAAGAATCCTTGCATGCCTGTGATGAAACTGACTTACTTGATCATGATGTATAAGTTTTTTGAAATGTTGTTCAATTTTTCTTGCTAGGATTTTGTTGAGGATTTTGGCATCTGAGTTCATAAGTGAAATTGGCCTATACTTTTCTTTTTTTGTGTTTTCTTTGCCTGGTTTTGGTACCAGGGTAATGGTGTCTTCCTAATATGTGTTTGGAAGTGTTTCTTCATTTGCAATTATTTGGAAGAGTTTTAGAAGGACATGCATTAGCTCTTCTTTAAATGTTTGGTAGAATTCACCTGTGTAGCCATCGGGCCTTTGGCTTCTATTTTTGGGTAGATTTTTAACCACAAATTCGATTTCTGAACCTGTTATTGGGTTGTTCATAGTTTTTATTTCTTCCTGGTTCAGTCTTGTGAGATTAATCTTCTCCAAGAAACTGTTCATTTCCTCCAGATTGTCCAGTTTGTTGCCATATAGTTGTTCATCATAGTATCTTATAACCCTTTGTATTTCTGCATTCTCTGTTGTACTCTCTCCTTTTTCATTTTTGATTTTGTTGATCTGGTTCTTCTCTCTTTTTTTCTTGATGAGTCTGGCCAGTGGTTTGTTGATTTCATTTATCTTTTCAAAAAAACCAGCTTCTCATTTTGTTTATCTTTATTATTGTTTCTTTCATTTCTTTTTCATTTATTTTTGCTCTGATCTTTATGATTTCTCTTCTTCCACTAACTTTCAGGTATTTTTGTTCTTCTTTCTCCAGTTGTTTTAAGCATAGGGTTAAGTTGTCTGTTTGATATTTCTCTTGAGGCAGGATTGTATAGCTATCAACTTCCCTCTTACAACTGCTTTCGTGGAATCCCATAGGCTTTGCACTAGCGTGTGTTCATTGTCATTTTCTTCTAGGAATTTATTTATTTCTCCTTTGATTTGCACCGTAATCAGTTTGTTTTTTACGTGTGTGTTGTTTACTCTCCATGTGTTTGTGTTTGTAAAGGTTTTTTTTTTTTTTTTTTTTCCTGCAGTTGATCTCTAGTCTCATTGCATTGTGGTCAGAGAAGATGGTTGCTATCCCTTCAACTTTCTTGAATTGACTGATATTTGGTTTGTAGCCCAGGATGTGGTCTATCCTGGAGAATATTACATGAGCACTTGAGAAGAACATGTATTCTTTTGCTTTTGGATGGAACGTCCTAAAGATATCCATGAGGTCCATCTTTTCTAATGTGGCAGTTAAGGCTTATGTTTCATTATTAATTTTCTGTTTGGATGATCTATCCATTGGTGTGAGAGGAGTGTTAAAGTCTCCTACTATTACTGTGTTATTGTCGATTTTCTCTTTTATATCTGAAAGTGTTTGTCTTATGTATTGAGGCGCACCTGTGGTGGGTGCATAGATATTCATGACTGTTATGTCTTTCTCTTGGATAGATCCCTTAATCATGATGTAGTGACCTGCCTTGTCTCTTAGAATCTTCTTTACTTTAAAATCTATTTTTCTGATATAAGGATTGCTACTCCAGCTTTCTTTTGATTTCTATTTGTGTGGAATATCTTTTTCCAGCCTTTCACTTTCAGTCTATGAGTGTCTCTAGGTCTGAAGTGGGTTTCTTGAAAAAGCATATATATGGGTCTTGCTTCTGGATCCATTCAGCCAGCCTGTGTCTTCTGGTTGGAGTATTTAGTCCATTTATATTCAAAGTAATTATTGATACGAATGTTCCTATTGTCAGCTTCTTAGAAATTTGAGGTTTGATTTGTAGGACTTCTCCTACTCTTGTATTTATTGGCTTTATCAGGCCCTTTAACACTTGTTGTAAGGCTGGTTTTGTGGTACAAAATTCTTTTAGCTTTTGCTTGTCTGTGAAGCTTTTAGATTCTCCATTAACTCTGAATGAGATCCTTGCCAGGTAGAGAATTTGTGGTTGGAGGTTATTCTCTTTTAGCCGTTTAAATGTGTCTTGCCATTCTCTTCTGGCCTGCAGGGTTTCTGTTGAGCGATCAGCAGTTAAACTTATGGGGTTTCCTTTATATGTTACTTGTTGCTTGTTCCTAGCTGCTTTAAATATTCTATCTTTATATTAATCTTTGTTAATTTGATTAGAATGTGCCTGGGTATGTTTCTTCTGGGGTTTATCCTGTATGGAACTATTCGTGCTTCTTGGACTTGGTGGACTATTTCCTTTCCCATGCTCGGGAAGTTTTCAACTATAACCTCTTCAAGAATTTTTTCATAGCCTGTCTTCCCCTCTTCTTCTGGGACTCCTATAATTCTAATGTTGGTTCATTTGATATTGTCCCATAGGTCTCTGAGGCTATCCTCAGTTCTTTTGATTCTTTGTGCTTTGTTCTGTTCTTCAGCAGTTATTTCCACCACCCTGTCTTCAAGCTCACTTCTCCATTCTTCTACCTCTGATACTCTACTGTTTAGATCTTCTATAACATTTTAAGTTCAGCAATCGAATTGTTTGTCTCTTATTTATTTATTTTTCACTTCTTGCATGTCCCTTCTCAATGCACTAATGTCCTCTAAGATTCTGTTTTCGGTGTTTTGAATCCTCAATAGTATCGGTTTTCTGAATTCTCTTTCCGATAATTTGTCTATCTCATCTTCTGTCATTTGTAACTCTGTTTCTCTGATTTGTTCTTTCATTTATGCAGTGTTTCTGTCCTTTCATTATTATATTATTTTTTGTTTCTTTGTGTGTGTCTGTTTATTGGAGATCTTTTTTCTCCAGGCTTCCTGGTTGAATTCTCCCTTCCTTTGGGTTTCTGTCCTTGTAGAAGGGTTCAGTGGTTTGTATCTTGGGTGGTGTTAGGTCTTGCTTTCAGGTGCATATTCTCTAGTGTTGTGTGTTCTTTGATGGTGTAGGGTCTTAGAGTCAGGGATTCCACTCTGAGGATCCTTGGTTTGGCGAGGGAGTATAGGCTCTATGTCTGATTTGCTGTGGTGTTCAGTGGTATTAGTTCAAATATAAGCATATGAGGAACAAGAGGTGCATCCTTGATAAATGACAGTCATAAAATCAAGCAGACATTTTCTAACATAATGGAAAAATATTCATACATACACATCAATAAAAGAACATTCTCTTTAGCCGTAAGCTTGCCATTCTCTTCTGGCCTGCAGGGTTTCTGTTGAGCGATCAGCAGTTAAACTTATGGGGTTTCCTTTATATGTTACTTGTTGCTTGTTCCTAGCTGCTTTAAATATTCTATCTTTATATTAATCTTTGTTAATTTGATTAGAATGTGCCTGGGTATGTTTCTTCTGGGGTTTATCCTGTATGGAACTATTCGTGCTTCTTGGACTTGGTGGACTATTTCCTTTCCCATGCTCGGGAAGTTTTCAACTATAACCTCTTCAAGAATTTTTTCATAGCCTGTCTTCCCCTCTTCTTCTGGGACTCCTATAATTCTAATGTTGGTTCATTTGATATTGTCCCATAGGTCTCTGAGGCTATCCTCAGTTCTTTTGATTCTTTGTGCTTTGTTCTGTTCTTCAGCAGTTATTTCCACCACCCTGTCTTCAAGCTCACTTCTCCATTCTTCTACCTCTGATACTCTACTGTTTAGATCTTCTATAACATTTTAAGTTCAGCAATCGAATTGTTTGTCTCTTATTTATTTATTTTTCACTTCTTGCATGTCCCTTCTCAATGCACTAATGTCCTCTAAGATTCTGTTTTCGGTGTTTTGAATCCTCAATAGTATCGGTTTTCTGAATTCTCTTTCCGATAATTTGTCTATCTCATCTTCTGTCATTTGTAACTCTGTTTCTCTGATTTGCTCTTTCATTTATGCAGTGTTTCTGTCCTTTCATTATTATATTATTTTTTGTTTCTTTGTGTGTGTCTGTTTATTGGAGATCTTTTTTCTCCAGGCTTCCTGGTTGAATTCTCCCTTCCTTTGGGTTTCTGTCCTTGTAGAAGGGTTCAGTGGTTTGTATCTTGGGTGGTGTTAGGTCTTGCTTTCAGGTGCATATTCTCTAGTGTTGTGTGTTCTTTGATGGTGTAGGGTCTTAGAGTCAGGGATTCCACTCTGAGGATCCTTGGTTTGGCGAGGGAGTATAGGCTCTATGTCTGATTTGCTGTGGTGTTCAGTGGTATTAGTTCAAATATAAGCATATGAGGAACAAGAGGTGCATCCTTGATAAATGACAGTCATAAAATCAAGCAGACATTTTCTAACATAATGGAAAAATATTCATACATACACATCAATAACCACAACTGAACAGTATTACAAGGATAAAATATAGGAAAATTTTCTGGCAAATTGCACAATGAAAGTTGGTACCTGGCCGTTAAGCTCTAAGTTAATTAAAATATTGCCTCAAAAAACAGATCCAGGACAAGGTCCTGGATGGGAATATTATAATGAAAGCAGTTTTTAAACTAAGACATGTGTTGGGAGTGAGAATGAGGAAAGTGTATGAGTAATGAGAAGGAATAGATTAGTGCTGCAAGAATTTTTTAAGGTCAGGTAACAAAGATTAGTGTATGGTAGAGTTTGGTACAGCTGGAAGAGAATAGTAGAGACAGGAAGATAGTATATATTTATGTAGAGGATAGTAGTAGGTATAAAAAGATTTTACAGTCAAAGCATAGAGAAAGGAAGCAGTGACTAAAAAATTAAAAGCTTAAAAAAATTAGAATTAAAAAAATTAATAAGAACTAAAAGGAAATGACCCAAAAAAAAAGAAGAAGAAGAAAATAAAGGTTAATACTGTCCCTGGTTTTGATCTGCTCATCTGTGTGTGGACCTTCTTCCAGTTTTATCTTGATGTTGTCTCAGATTTCCCTAGTCTGTACTGGTGGGGGTCAGGTGTGTGGGCGTGACAGCTGCTTATGTCTTAGGTTTCAGTGAGAGTCGGGTTTAGTCAGGCCTTGCAGAGTAGGTTGCCCGGTTTCTTGCAGTGTTTCTCTGACGTTTCTTTATTAGGTTAGTTTTTGTTTCTTTGTGTGTGTCTGTTTATTGGAGATCTTTTTTCTCCAGGCTTCCTGGTTGAATTCTCCCTTCCTTTGGGTTTCTGTCCTTGTAGAAGGGTTCAGTGGTTTGTATCTTGGGTGGTGTTAGGTCTTGCTTTCAGGTGCATATTCTCTAGTGTTGTGTGTTCTTTGATGGTGTAGGGTCTTAGAGTCAGGGATTCCACTCTGAGGATCCTTGGTTTGGCGAGGGAGTATAGGCTCTATGTCTGATTTGCTGTGGTGTTCAGTGGTATTAGTTCAAATATAAGCATATGAGGAACAAGAGGTGCATCCTTGATAAATGACAGTCATAAAATCAAGCAGACATTTTCTAACATAATGGAAAAATATTCATACATACACATCAATAACCACAACTGAACAGTATTACAAGGATAAAATATAGGAAAATTTTCTGGCAAATTGCACAATGAAAGTTGGTACCTGGCCGTTAAGCTCTAAGTTAATTAAAATATTGCCTCAAAAAACAGATCCAGGACAAGGTCCTGGATGGGAATATTATAATGAAAGCAGTTTTTAAACTAAGACATGTGTTGGGAGTGAGAATGAGGAAAGTGTATGAGTAATGAGAAGGAATAGATTAGTGCTGCAAGAATTTTTTAAGGTCAGGTAACAAAGATTAGTGTATGGTAGAGTTTGGTACAGCTGGAAGAGAATAGTAGAGACAGGAAGATAGTATATATTTATGTAGAGGATAGTAGTAGGTATAAAAAGATTTTACAGTCAAAGCATAGAGAAAGGAAGCAGTGACTAAAAAATTAAAAGCTTAAAAAAATTAGAATTAAAAAAATTAATAAGAACTAAAAGGAAATGACCCAAAAAAAAAGAAGAAGAAGAAGAAAATAAAGGTTAATACTGTCCCTGGTTTTGATCTGCTCATCTGTGTGTGGACCTTCTTCCAGTTTTATCTTGATGTTGTCTCAGATTTCCCTAGTCTGTACTGGTGGGGGTCAGGTGTGTGGGCGTGACAGCTGCTTATGTCTTAGGTTTCAGTGAGAGTCGGGTTTTTTTGTAGTCAGGACCCTTGCAGAGTAGGTTGCTCTGGTTTCTGTTTTGCTTTCAGCAAAACAGAGGCTCTACAGACAGCTCAGATGCTGGCTGGTACGGGCGCAGCGGGCGGTTCCCAGTCCATCCAGTGGGGGCGCACCTCCAGGACCTGTGCTGGTTCCACTGAGCACCCCATGGTAGCTTTCAATCCATGCTCTTCTCCCGATTTCCTCTGTCGCAGCTCTCCGCTGCCTGTGGGACTGTGGCTTCTCTTCCCAGATGCCCATCTTCTTTTCTGCAGCTTTGGGACTGCGTGGGCTGTTTGAGCTGCTAGTGCGCATGCACTGCTGGATACAGGACTGAGCCTCAAACGTGGGTGCGAGCTTCCCCTTCCGGCTCGACCCTGGATTTTGGGTGCAACCAGCCGGGGATTTCTCTGTTCCATTCTGCACGCCTCCGCTAGCGGTGTCTCAGCTCACCTGGTGCCCAGTGCCCCTGTACTGTCCTGGTGGGATTTTCACGCTGAGCACTGCCTTCTGTCCTCCCTGCGCACTTCCCAGTGCTCTCTGCCTGGTCCGGTGTCGGGATAGGAGTACAGGGCCCTCAGTACAGGAGCTCCGGGGATGTTCTGGCTGCTCGCTCTCCAACCCTTGTAGACCTCTGCCCTGATGGTTTTGTTGCACAAGCAAAACAATTATTTCTTCCTCCATCCAATCCTGCACCCTTTAGTCTCTCATAAGTGCAGTTTCTAGAATACTGGAATTGAAATATGTTCAGATATAGGTTTGCTTCAGATGTAGGTTTGCTTTTCTTGCCTGGCAGAGCCAATTCATCATTTATACCTCAGAACTTGCTTCCTGCAGTGTTATTAGTTCAGTAAAGGACTGTATCCTGCAAAATGCCTTAGAACCAAGAAGATGGGGCAACATGTACATAACCATGGATAGGATCTGTTGGACCTATTATTTCAATTCTATTCCAGTGATGCCAACCCACTAGAACAAGTTTCAACTAAGGACCTTCTTCCAGTTTTATCTTGATGTTGTCTCAGATTTCCTAGTCTGTACTGGTGGGGTCAGGTGTGTGGGCGTGACAGCTGCTTATGTCTTAGGTTTCAGTGAGAGTCGGGTTTTTTTGTAGTCAGGACCCTTGCAGAGTAGGTTGCTCTGGTTTCTGTTTTGCTTTCAGCAAAACAGAGGCTCTACAGACAGCTCAGATGCTGGCTGGTACGGGCGCAGCGGGCGGTTCCCAGTCCATCCAGTGGGGGCGCACCTCCAGGACCTGTGCTGGTTCCACTGAGCACCCCATGGTAGCTTTCAATCCATGCTCTTCTCCCGATTTCCTCTGTCGCAGCTCTCCGCTGCCTGTGGGACTGTGGCTTCTCTTCCCAGATGCCCATCTTCTTTTCTGCAGCTTTGGGACTGCGTGGGCTGTTTGAGCTGCTAGTGCGCATGCACTGCTGGATACAGGACTGAGCCTCAAACGTGGGTGCGAGCTTCCCCTTCCGGCTCGACCCTGGATTTTGGGTGCAACCAGCCGGGGATTTCTCTGTTCCATTCTGCACGCCTCCGCTAGCGGTGTCTCAGCTCACCTGGTGCCCAGTGCCCCTGTACTGTCCTGGTGGGATTTTCACGCTGAGCACTGCCTTCTGTCCTCCCTGCGCACTTCCCAGTGCTCTCTGCCTGGTCCGGTGTCGGGATAGGAGTACAGGGCCCTCAGTACAGGAGCTCCGGGGATGTTCTGGCTGCTCGCTCTCCAACCCTTGTAGACCTCTGCCCTGATGGTTTTGTTGCACAAGCAAAAAAATTATTTCTTCCTCCATCCAATCCTGCACCCTTTAGTCTCTCATAAGTGCAGTTTCTAGAATACTGGAATTGAAATATGTTCAGATATAGGTTTGCTTCAGATGTAGGTTTGCTTTTCTTGCCTGGCAGAGCCAATTCATCATTTATACCTCAGAACTTGCTTCCTGCAGTGTTATTAGTTCAGTAAAGGACTGTATCCTGCAAAATGCCTTAGAACCAAGAAGATGGGGCAACATGTACATAACCATGGATAGGATCTGTTGGACCTATTATTTCAATTCTATTCCAGTGATGCCAACCCACTAGAACAAGTTTCAACTAAGGTACAAGCTTGGTGGTGGTTCCCTCTGAGGGAGATATCCCATCTTCTAAGACGCATCAAGAATTTCAGTAGAAAAGACTGTCTTGGATACACAGGTCATTCAATTAGAAACTTTCTCTTTTTTTTTTTTAATTTTGTCCTCTTTTTTTGGTCTTTAATTGATTTATTTTCATCCATCTTTTTCTTTGGCCTTTGTGGGCCTCCCACTGCAATGGCCTCTCTTGTTGTAGAGCACCAGCTCTGGTCTCATGCACTCCAGAGCTCTGGCTCCTAATTGGACATATGGCCCCAGTCTCTCCACTGCATATGGGATCTTCCTAGGCCAGGGATAGAACTGGTGCCCCTTGCACTGCAAGGCGAACTCTTTACCCACTGGACCACCAGGGAAGCCTGATCAGAAACTTCTTGATGTCACTTGGCTCAACTTTGATGGGTATCCTTGGAAATTCAAGACCATCAATAATGGGAGCTCTAGCTCATTTCACTAAACTTTATTTTACATTTCCATAGGAAATGAAGCCCACTGGAATCCCGGAGGAGCTTATTATACGAGCTGTTTCTGACTATAACTATGGATTAATAAACATGAATTATAATAGATAACTGTGGTATGCTGCCCAGATTCCTAACCTTTAGGACAGAAGCCCTCATTCCTCCAGCTCTTGGAGTCTTGCCTGTTGACTGTCCTCAGCTTAGTAGCTCTCCTGGAATTGCCCACTGCTGAAGAAAACCATCTCATGCAAGAGTACTTTTTTTATTCCCAGAGACTTATCTAGTGACTGATTAATATACATCCCACAGCTGTATCTCCTGAGAGTACATCCCAACAAACTTGATGCTTTCCAATCATTATCTCAGAGTTTATTCCAGAAGACCTCAGCCTCAGCATACCTATATATCTCTATCAAGAGAGACTTGAATTAAAACCAAAACAAATGAATTGCTTCCTGCAGTGTTATTAGTTCAGTAAAGGACTGTATCCTGCAAAATGCCTTAGAACCAAGAAGATGGGGCAACATGTACATAACCATGGATAGGATCTGTTGGACCTATTATTTCAATTCTATTCCAGTGATGCCAACCCACTAGAACAAGTTTCAACTAAGGTACAAGCTTGGTGGTGGTTCCCTCTGAGGGAGATATCCCATCTTCTAAGACGCATCAAGAATTTCAGTAGAAAAGACTGTCTTGGATACACAGGTCATTCAATTAGAAACTTTCTCTTTTTTTTTTTTAATTTTGTCCTCTTTTATTGGTCTTTAATTGATTTATTTTCATCCATCTTTTTCTTTGGCCTTTGTGGGCCTCCCACTGCAATGGCCTCTCTTGTTGTAGAGCACCAGCTCTGGTCTCATGCACTCCAGAGCTCTGGCTCCTAATTGGACATATGGCCCCAGTCTCTCCACTGCATATGGGATCTTCCTAGGCCAGGGATAGAACTGGTGCCCCTTGCACTGCAAGGCGAACTCTTTACCCACTGGACCACCAGGGAAGCCTGATCAGAAACTTCTTGATGTCACTTGGCTCAACTTTGATGGGTATCCTTGGAAATTCAAGACCATCAATAATGGGAGCTCTAGCTCATTTCACTAAACTTTATTTTACATTTCCATAGGAAATGAAGCCCACTGGAATCCCGGAGGAGCTTATTATACGAGCTGTTTCTGACTATAACTATGGATTAATAAACATGAATTATAATAGATAACTGTGGTATGCTGCCCAGATTCCTAACCTTTAGGACAGAAGCCCTCATTCCTCCAGCTCTTGGAGTCTTGCCTGTTGACTGTCCTCAGCTTAGTAGCTCTCCTGGAATTGCCCACTGCTGAAGAAAACCATCTCATGCAAGAGTACTTTTTTTATTCCCAGAGACTTATCTAGTGACTGATTAATATACATCCCACAGCTGTATCTCCTGAGAGTACATCCCAACAAACTTGATGCTTTCCAATCATTATCTCAGAGTTTATTCCAGAAGACCTCAGCCTCAGCATACCTATATATCTCTATCAAGAGAGACTTGAATTAAAACCAAACAAATGAACAGAGAAGTAATAATTTTGCCTTCCAGAAAGAAATTTCAACACAGAGTTTTCAAGTATCTCTACTTTGCCGGAGAGGGAAATATTGGGGGAAGGAATTACTTTCAGGAGGTCATTAAATCATACTTATGTTTGCTGTTCTATGTGTAATCTGAAAAGCAGCTGCATCTGTGTTATCTGGGAGCTTGTCAGAAAAACACGAATTTTCTAACCCATCCCAGACCTACCAAACCTGAATATGCATTGTACAAAATCCCCAGATGTTTTGTATATATATTCACATTTAATTAAAATGGATCTAGAATAGTACTCTTGAAATTTTTTGAATGACCCATTTCTATCATTTAATAAATGAACATATACTTCTAAAAATTACATTATATATAGTAATACAATAACTTTATTATTTATTATACATGTACTTTATTATATGTGATAATATAAAGTCTATACATTATTATCATTTATAATAGAAAAGCTTATAATATTATATAATAATTTATAAGGTTATAATAACTCATATTACTGTTGCCTACAGTTATACTATACATTAAAAAAAACTTTCACAAATACAGAGAATTAAAAGAACAAGGTACCTCCTTCCCAAGAATGACATATATTGATATATGGCAGAAACCAACACAATATTATAGAGCAATTATCCTTCATTAAAAATAAATGTATTAAGGAAAAAAAGAATAAGGAAAAGTTATTAAGGGCAATCTTCATACTTTTCTCCCACTTGTCGATAGATTGCCACATTGCACCACCATATGTGTGTTGTCTCCATATAGGTGATTTTTGCTCTCTATGCAGACACAATCCTGTGGATCATGTAGGATCTTAGGAGAGGGATTAGAGGAATATCAAGATTAGAAAAATTTAGAAACTATTTTCACTGTAGACTGACAATAGGAAGAAAATTAGAGTGGTTTTCATCATCACAGAGTGATGACAGTAACTACAAATGCCCCCATCTCAAATAAACTAACAGATTCTGGGAACAAAGCTTTTCCTTTATTCCTTATTCTATTTAATTCCAGTCCCAGATGTTCCCCAAAGCTATCCATTTTTCACATGGGATGCTTGCTATTTGCAAGTATCTGATTGAATTTTCAGTAACTGCTTAGCAGGTCATTTCATTAGTCAGGTAGATGAAGGTAATGAGCATTTATCAGTCCCCAGTTCAGATTCACAACTGATCTAAGAAATCCAAAAATTTTTCCAGAAAAACCAAAAACTTATGTTTGCTGTTCTATGTGTAATCTGAAAAGCAGCTGCATCTGTGTTATCTGGGAGCTTGTCAGAAAAACACGAATTTTCTAACCCATCCCAGACCTACCAAACCTGAATATGCATTGTACAAAATCCCCAGATGTTTTGTATATATATTCACATTTAATTAAAATGGATCTAGAATAGTACTCTTGAAATTTTTTGAATGACCCATTTCTATCATTTAATAAATGAACATATACTTCTAAAAATTACATTATATATAGTAATACAATAACTTTATTATTTATTATACATGTACTTTATTATATGTGATAATATAAAGTCTATACATTATTATCATTTATAATAGAAAAGCTTATAATATTATATAATAATTTATAAGGTTATAATAACTCATATTACTGTTGCCTACAGTTATACTATACATTAAAAAAAACTTTCACAAATACAGAGAATTAAAAGAACAAGGTACCTCCTTCCCAAGAATGACATATATTGATATATGGCAGAAACCAACACAATATTATAGAGCAATTATCCTTCATTAAAAATAAATGTATTAAGGAAAAAAAGAATAAGGAAAAGTTATTAAGGGCAATCTTCATACTTTTCTCCCACTTGTCGATAGATTGCCACATTGCACCACCATATGTGTGTTGTCTCCATATAGGTGATTTTTGCTCTCTATGCAGACACAATCCTGTGGATCATGTAGGATCTTAGGAGAGGGATTAGAGGGAATATCAAGATTAGAAAAATTTAGAAACTATTTTCACTGTAGACTGACAATAGGAAGAAAATTAGAGTGGTTTTCATCATCACAGAGTGATGACAGTAACTACAAATGCCCCCATCTCAAATAAACTAACAGATTCTGGGAACAAAGCTTTTCCTTTATTCCTTATTCTATTTAATTCCAGTCCCAGATGTTCCCCAAAGCTATCCATTTTTCACATGGGATGCTTGCTATTTGCAAGTATCTGATTGAATTTTCAGTAACTGCTTAGCAGGTCATTTCATTAGTCAGGTAGATGAAGGTAATGAGCATTTATCAGTCCCCAGTTCAGATTCACAACTGATCTGTTACACATGTATCTACAAATATTACTTACCCAGGATGCATTTCAAATTAGCAGGGTATTATACATATATGTACACAGACATTTATATATATATATATATATATATATATATACACATGTATATATATAGTATTACACATATATATCATACTTTATACACATATAATATATATCCAGACCAAGGTTTATAATTCTGCCCCTCTTTTTCCTGGCATGCCAAGATGGAGCAAAGTATAGTGAAGCTGCGAGTGAACTCACATCTCTGGTGATAACTGCATTAATGTTAAGGCTTAGGAGGTTGGTACGGACCTCCAGGTTGTTCAGGACCCCTGGCGTGGAAGCTGAGCTCCATCGTTCCACAAAGAAGAAGAAACCCTATAATTTTTACTGCAAATGGAAGAACAGAAATGTGATATTGTTTAGAAACTGCTCAAAGTAATAGCCATTGTGTTAGCTGCCTCATCAGCCTCTCTGTCAGCAATGTAATGTTTTCACAGGAATGAGAAAAAAAAAGTCTCTCTCCAAATGCAAAATAATTAAAATATTTGAATGAGTAGGAATAGAGGGTCTCAGAAAGAAAAGCAAGAGGTTTCATTTTCAAACAAAGGAAGCATTATAGGAACTGATACCTGCAGTAGTCAAGAGGGTTGACAGTTTCATGTGGTGGCCAAAGGACATTGTTCCAGAATGTTTGAAATGCTCATGAACAGTCACTGATATAACATTTCCTCAAAGCAAGCTTCCATTCCAAACCCTGGTAGTGATGTGTGGAGGGAACAAAGTATTTTCATTCATGACTTTTCCTCAAGTTCACTCTGTCAGTCCTTCTCAACTCCATACACACAGAAATAGTTATGAACTTACAGAGAGAGAACCCATGAGAATAAAAGGCTATTAGCCAAAAATCCTTTCAGCCATGCAGTTTATCATGACGGAAACAAAATATGGAAGTAAGGAATTGGCCACTCTGTCACAAAAGGGACTAGAAAGGCTCCAGCTTGGACTGGGCATGAGCTCATTCATAGTACTGCAGTGGCATTTTGGTCCTTGTAGAGAGATTTAAAAATTAGCTCCTATATTATTTCATGGAATTATTCATTTGCTGAAAGCTCTAAGACTAGGAAGATGGAAGAAAGAAAGAGCCGTAAGACAATGAACTGAGTTGATCTAATCTTTGAATTAATAAGCAAAATGATGAAAATCCATGTGGAGCAAAAGCACTGAAATACCTGTAAAATACCTAGTTTGGGGTCATAAACATAAGGTGTAAATGTACCCAACTAACAAAAAAAATTGCTTTCTTTTTTTAGGAAAAAATCATAAAACACAAAATTGATCTTAGACAAACCAAAAACTTTCATTCTGAATGAGCATGCAAATCAAAATCCAGAAAACAAGTTAAAAATTCAGACAGTAAACATGTCAGGTAACACAATAAATATTACAAAAATATTCATTACAGATTAAATGCACTTTACTATTTGACAGATACTTGAGTTTATTCTATGCTATTAGTCTTCAATTAGTATGCTGAATATGATCAAAAGATAACGAAAATATGCCATTTGTTTGAAAAAATATGAAAACATACAGAAAATGAAAATAAGATAAAAAGCAAAGGACCGAAAAACAGATCAAAATTTGGAAGTAAACTTAGAAGTGAAGAATATAGTCTTTCATATAGAAATACTACTGACATGATAACTTTAAATTAGACATAGCAGAAGATAAAGCCAGTACTTTGTAAAAATAGCTCAAAGGACACCATTCAGCATATGAAAGAGATAATTTCATAAATTATATGATAAAAAGAGTTAAAAAGAGAAAATATTCATGATCTCAAGATAAGCAAAGTTTCATTACTGTGACAAAAGAGTCATGTTCCATGCTCAAGCCCCCCCCCAAAATAGGCAAAATGGATTTTACTGTATTTAAAACTTGCTTTGAGTCAAGCGAGAGAATGAGAAAGCAAATTAAAGACTAGGAGAAAATACTTGCTAATCTCAAATTCAGAAAGGACTTGAATCTGGAATATATTAGACAAAGAACTCCCAAAATTTGATAGCCTGAAAACAAACAATCCAAATAGAAAGCAGACAAAGGTTTTTAAGATATCCTTTACCAAGGAGTATATACGTTGAGCATATATGAAAAGTGGATATCATGAGTGTAGCCACATGGAAAGGTGTCAACATCAGCAGCTATTAGAGACATGCAAATTAATACCATCATGCGATACGCCTTCACATCTATGAGGAAAGCTTAAATAAAAGTTATTGATAATAACAAGAACTGGAAAGGATGTAAAGAAACTGGCAGCCGTCCATCATACACTGTTGGTAGGAATGTAAAATAGAACATGACTCTGGAAAAAGTCATTTGGCAGTATCTTTAAAAATACACTTAGCATATGATCAGGCTATCCTCTCCAAAGTATTTAACCTAGAAATATGAAAAAAAACAGTGCATGAATGTTTATAATAGCATTATGCATAACCATCAAATATATAGAAATAGCTCAAATGTTCTTCAGTAAGTTAATAGATAAACCAACTGTAGTATGTCACTAAAAATTGCTATCAATATATTACACAAGCTACTGATGCATTTAACAGCTTGGACACATCTCAAAGGCATCACATTGAATAAAATGAGTCAATATCAAAAGGTTACATACTATATCACTCCATTTATGTAACATTTTGAAATAGGAAAGACTACTGGGACAGAGGAATTGCAACCAGGAAATAAAGATTTGGAGAAGACAGGACTATAAACGCATGGTAGCATAAGGGCGTGTGGAGACAGGATGTAACAATTCTGTATCTTGACTGTGGTGGTATATGAATAAGAATCTGTACACTTTTTAAAAACACAGAATTTAATACCAAAAATTATCAAATTTATGGCAATTTGAAAAATTAAGTTAAAAAATCAGCAAGCAACATGACAGATATACATGTGTGCATGTTTCTGCAAACGGCAGATAATACATATGCATGGAACACTTGGAGTCAGAAAACAAGGGTAATTTTTTTTTTTTTTAAAGAATCGATAATACACAAGTTACATCTTCTTTCCAAAAGGCAACTTAAGTCAAAATAAATGAAAAATTCACTTTGGGCAAATCCAAAGCATTTGAATATTTGGAAATGAACCCTTCCAACTTGTGGAATCAAAGGGAAATGAAAATTTGAATATACTTAAAAATGAATGACAGTGTTTAAGTTCAATATCTTTAAAAATGAGCAAGTATAAATAAACCCCATAAACGTTTAACAAAGAATAAAAAGAGGGCAAACTAGAGCAAAAATACAACTAAATAGAAATCTAAGAACCAAAAGAGCATGTTAGAAAAGTCTGAAGTTATTTGGAATTTTGCAGGTATATAGCCAATATTCTATAAAAACTGTAAATGGAGAAGAAACTTAAAAAAAATAAAATAAAAAATCCAAAACACATAAGAAATACAAACCTTTAATAGGAATAATAAAATGGAAGGACAACAAAGGTACACATATACAATACTGACAAAAAATGTGGCATGATTACATAATTGCATAGAAACAGAATATCTTGAAATATTGAGATTATGAAAAAATACACTGGAATTTTTTTTAACCTTTATTTTGCTTTTAACTTTTACAGAGTTTTGTTGTTTACAGAACAGATATGTATGTTCCCAGATTAGTCATATGTATATCCCCCCCCCTTCCCACCCCTCCCGACCATCACACAGCACCCCTGAAGGATCCCCTTTTCTCACAGAGCAATGACTAGAGCTATTTTCTTCACTTATGATAGTACAGGCCTTCATGCTACTTCCTTTACGCCTCCCACCTTCTGTTCCTTCTTCACAATGTCCATATGTCCACTGTCCATGTCTGTCTTTCTGTTGTTTAACTGCATGTGCCATCATAACCATCTTACTAGATTACATATATATGTGTTAATAGATTCCTTTTTTGACCGAGAATCTGTACACTTTTTAAAAACACAGAATTTAATACCAAATTATCAAATTTATGGCAATTTGAAAAATTAAGTTAAAAAATCAGCAAGCAACATGACAGATATACATGTGTGCATGTTTCTGCAAACGGCAGATAATACATATGCATGGAACACTTGGAGTCAGAAAACAAGGGTAATTTTTTTTTTTTTTAAAGAATCGATAATACACAAGTTACATCTTCTTTCCAAAAGGCAACTTAAGTCAAAATAAATGAAAAATTCACTTTGGGCAAATCCAAAGCATTTGAATATTTGGAAATGAACCCTTCCAACTTGTGGAATCAAAGGGAAATGAAAATTTGAATATACTTAAAAATGAATGACAGTGTTTAAGTTCAATATCTTTAAAAATGAGCAAGTATAAATAAACCCCATAAACGTTTAACAAAGAATAAAAAGAGGGCAAACTAGAGCAAAAATACAACTAAATAGAAATCTAAGAACCAAAAGAGCATGTTAGAAAAGTCTGAAGTTATTTGGAATTTTGCAGGTATATAGCCAATATTCTATAAAAACTGTAAATGGAGAAGAAACTTAAAAAAAATAAAATAAAAAATCCAAAACACATAAGAAATACAAACCTTTAATAGGAATAATAAAATGGAAGGACAACAAAGGTACACATATACAATACTGACAAAAAATGTGGCATGATTACATAATTGCATAGAAACAGAATATCTTGAAATATTGAGATTATGAAAAAATACACTGGAATTTTTTTTAACCTTTATTTTGCTTTTAACTTTTACAGAGTTTTGTTGTTTACAGAACAGATATGTATGTTCCCAGATTAGTCATATGTATATCCCCCCCCCTTCCCACCCCTCCCGACCATCACACAGCACCCCTGAAGGATCCCCTTTTCTCACAGAGCAATGACTAGAGCTATTTTCTTCACTTATGATAGTACAGGCCTTCATGCTACTTCCTTTACGCCTCCCACCTTCTGTTCCTTCTTCACAATGTCCATATGTCCACTGTCCATGTCTGCCTTTCCGTCGCTTCACTGCGTGTGCCATCATCACAATCCTACTAGATTCCATATATATGTGTTAATATACTGTATTTGTCCTTCTCTTTCTGACTGAATTCACTTTTGATGATACGTCCTAGATCCAGCCACCTCATTAGGGCTGATTCTTCTGCATTTCTCTTTACAGCTGTGTAGTATTCCATTGTATATATGTACCAGTGCTTTTGGATCCATTCGTTCGTCCATGGGCATCTAGGTTCCTTCCATGTTCTAGCTATTGTACAGAGAGCTGCAATGAACATTGGGGTACAGGTGCTTCTTTCAGATTTGATTTCATCAGGGTATAAGCCTAAGAGTGGGACTTCTGGGTCATACGGTGCTTCTATTTTTAGTTTTTTAAGAAATCTCCAGACTGTATTCCATAGAGGCTGTATCAATTTACACTCCCACCAGCAATGCAGGAGTGTTCCCTTTTCTCCCCAGCCTCTCCAGCATTTATTGTCTGTCGATTTGTGGATGACGGCCATTCTGACGGGTGTGAGGTGGTATCACATTGTAGTTTTGATTTGCATTTCTCTAATTATTAGTGAAGTCGAGCATCGTTTCATGTGCTTTTGGGCCATCTGTATGTCATCTTGGAGAGGTGTCTGTTTAGGTCCTTTTCCCATTTTTTGATTGGGTTGTTTGTTTTTCCAGTGCTGAGTTGTCTGAGTTGCTTGTAGATTTTGGAGATTAATTCTTTCTCTGTTGTTTCATTTGCTATGATTTTCTCCCACTCTGTGGGCTATCTGTTCAACTTCTTTGTAATTTCTTTAGCTGTACAAAAGCTTTGAAGTTTCATTAGGTCCCACATGTTCATGTGTCTGTTTAGTTCCACTATTCTAGTAGGTGGGTCAGAGAAGATCTTGCTTTGATTGATGTCCTTGAGGGTTTTGCCTATATTCTCCTCTAAGAGTTGGATGGTTTCTGGCCTTACATTTAAGTCTTTAATCCATTTTGAGTTGATCTTTGTGCATGGTGTCAGGGTATGTTCCAACTTCATTTTTTTGCATGTAGCTGTCCAGTTTTCCCAGCACCATTTGTTGAAGAGGCTGTCTTTGTCCCATTTTATATGTTCACATCCTTTGTCAAAAATAAGGTACCCATAGGTGTGTGGGTTTACCTCTGGGTTCTCTATCTTGTTCCATTGGTCGATATTTCTGTTTTTGTGCCAGTACCATACTGTCTTGATGACTGTTGCTTTGTAGTAGAGCCTGAAGTTGGGGAGGTTGATCCCCCCAGCTCCATTCTTCTTCATGAGGATTGCTTTGGCTATTCGAGGTCTTTTGTGTTTCCATATGAACTATGTGATTCTTTGGTCTAGTTCTGTGAAGAATGTTATTGGAAGTTTGATAGGGATCGCATTGAATCTATAGATGACATTTGGTAGTATGGTCATTTTCACAATACTGATTCTTTCGATCCAGGAACATGGAATATTTCTCCATCTGTTTAACTCTTCTTTAATGTCTCTCATGAGTGTCTTGTAATTTTTTGTGTACAGTTCTTTTGTTTCTTTGGGTAGGTTCATTCCTAGATATTTGATTCTTTTGGTTGCAATGGTGAAGGGGATTGCCTCTTTAATTTCATTTTCTGATTTTTCATTGTGTATAGGAATGCCAGTGATTTCTGTATATTGATTTTGTATCCTGCGACTTTGCTGAATTCGCTGATTAACTCTAGTAGTTTTGTAAGCGTGTCTTTGGGGTTTTCTATGTATAATATCATGTCATCTGCAAATAGAGAGAGTTTGACTTCTTCTTTTCCAATATGGATTCCTTTGATTTCTTTCTATTCTCTTATTGCTGTTGCTAGAATTTCAGGACTATGTTGAATAAGAGTGGTGAAAGTGGACACCCCTGTCTTGTTCCTGATCTTAGAGGGAATGCTTTCAGTTTTTCACCATTGAGGATAATGTTCACTGTGGGCTTCTCATATATGGCTTTCACTATGTTAAGATAAGTTCCTTCTATGCCCATTTTTTGAAGAGTTTTTATCATAAATGGATGCTGTACTGTGTCAAAGGCTTTTTCTGCATCTATTGAAATGATCATGTGATTTTTTGTCTCTCAATTTGTTGATATGGTGTATCACATTGATTGATTTGTGGATATTGAAGAATCCTTGCATGCCTGGAATGAACCCAACTTGTTCGTGATGAATGAGCTTTTTGATGTGTTGTTGAATTCTGTTTGCTAAGATTTTGTTGAGGATTTTGGCGTCTAGATTCATCAGTGAAATTGGCCTATAATTTTCTTTCTTTGTGTTTTCTTTGCCTGGCTTTGGTATCAGTACGATGGTGGCCTCGTAGAATGTGTTTGGAAGTTTTCCTTCCTGTGCAATTGTTCGGAAGAGTTTTAGGACGACAGGCATTAGCTCTTCTTTAAATGTTTGGTAGAATTCACCTGTGAAACCATCTGGCCCTGGGCTTTTATTTTTGGGTAGATTTTTGATCACAAGGTCGATTTCTGAGCTTGTGATTGGCTTGTTCATAGTTTCTATTTCTTCCTGGTAGAGTCTTGGGAGATTAATCTTCTCTAAGAAACTGATTTTCAGGTTGTCCAGTTTGTTGCCATAGAGTTGCCTTTTTTCTTTGGGTAATTCCTAGATATTTGATTCTTTTGGTTGCAATGGTGAAGGGGATTGCCTCTTTAATTTCATTTTCTGATTTTTCATTGTGTATAGGAATGCCAGTGATTTCTGTATATTGATTTTGTATCCTGCGACTTTGCTGAATTCGCTGATTAACTCTAGTAGTTTTGTAAGCGTGTCTTTGGGGTTTTCTATGTATAATATCATGTCATCTGCAAATAGAGAGAGTTTGACTTCTTCTTTTCCAATATGGATTCCTTTGATTTCTTTCTATTCTCTTATTGCTGTTGCTAGAATTTCAGGACTATGTTGAATAAGAGTGGTGAAAGTGGACACCCCTGTCTTGTTCCTGATCTTAGAGGGAATGCTTTCAGTTTTTCACCATTGAGGATAATGTTCACTGTGGGCTTCTCATATATGGCTTTCACTATGTTAAGATAAGTTCCTTCTATGCCCATTTTTTGAAGAGTTTTTATCATAAATGGATGCTGTACTGTGTCAAAGGCTTTTTCTGCATCTATTGAAATGATCATGTGATTTTTTGTCTCTCAATTTGTTGATATGGTGTATCACATTGATTGATTTGTGGATATTGAAGAATCCTTGCATGCCTGGAATGAACCCAACTTGTTCGTGATGAATGAGCTTTTTGATGTGTTGTTGAATTCTGTTTGCTAAGATTTTGTTGAGGATTTTGGCGTCTAGATTCATCAGTGAAATTGGCCTATAATTTTCTTTCTTTGTGTTTTCTTTGCCTGGCTTTGGTATCAGTACGATGGTGGCCTCGTAGAATGTGTTTGGAAGTTTTCCTTCCTGTGCAATTGTTCGGAAGAGTTTTAGGACGACAGGCATTAGCTCTTCTTTAAATGTTTGGTAGAATTCACCTGTGAAACCATCTGGCCCTGGGCTTTTATTTTTGGGTAGATTTTTGATCACAAGGTCGATTTCTGAGCTTGTGATTGGCTTGTTCATAGTTTCTATTTCTTCCTGGTAGAGTCTTGGGAGATTAATCTTCTCTAAGAAACTGTCCATTTCTTCCAGGTTGTCCAGTTTGTTGCCATAGAGTTGTTCATAATAGTCTCTTATAATCCTTTGGATTTCTGCATTCTCTGTTGTAATCTCTCCTTTTTCATTTTTGATTTTATTGATCTGGTTCTTCTCTCTCTTTTTCTTGATGAATTTGGCCAGTGGTGTGTCAATTTTATTGACCTTTTCGAAGAACCAACTTTTTGTTTTATTTATCTTTACTATTGTTTCTTTCATTTCTTTTTCATTTATTTCGGCTCTGATCTTTATGATTTCCCTTCTTTTGCTGGTTTTGGGGTGTTTTTGTTCTTCTTTCTCCAGTTATTTTAAGCATAAGGTAAGGTCGTCTGTTTGAGATTTTCCTAGTTTCTTGAGGTGGGATTGAATTGCTATAAACTTCCCTCTTAGGACTGATTTTGCAGTATCCCATAGGTTTTGCACTGCCGTGTGTTCATTGTCATTTTCTTCTGGGAATTTTTTTATTTCTCCTTTGATTTCCTTAATGATCAGTTGTTGTTTTTAGATACGTGTTGTTTAATCTCCATGTGTTTGTGTTTTTAGCAGTGTTTTTCCTGTAGTTGATCTCTAGTCTCACTGCACTGTGGTCTGAGAAGATGGTTGATAGAATTTCAGTTTTCTTGAACTGACTGAGGTTTGATTTGTGGCCCAAGATGTGGTCTATCCTGGAGAATGTTCCGTGAGCACTTGAGAAGAAAGTGTATTCTTCTGCTTTTGGATGGAACGTCCTAAAGATATCAATGAGGTCCATTTCTTCTAGTGTGGCACTTAAGGCTTATGTTTCTTTATTAATTTTCTGTTTGGGTGATCTGTCCACTTTTGTGGGAGGAGTGTTAAAGTCTCCTACTATTACTGTGTTAGTGTCGATGTCTTCTTTTATGTCTGAAAGTGTTTGTCTTATGTATTGGGGTGCTCCTGCATTGGGTGCATAGATATTTATGATTGTTATGTCTTCTTCTTGGATCGATCCCTTAATCATGATGTAGTGACCTGCCCTGTCTCTTAGAATCTTCTTTACTTTAAAATATATTTTGTCTGATATGAGGATTGCTGCTCCAGCTTTCTTTTGATTTCCATTTGCATGGAATATCTTTTTCCAGCCTCTCACTTTCAGTCTATGCGTGTCTCTAGGTTTGAAGTGAGTTTCCTGGAGGCAGCATATGTATGGGTCGTGTTTTTGGATCCATTCAGCCACTCTGTGTCTTTTGGTTGGGGCATTTAGTCCATTGACATTCAAAGTAATTATTGATACAAATGATCCTATTGTCATCTTCTTAGATGTTATGATGGGTTTGTTTCGTGGATCTTCTCCTTTTATACTTGTTGTCTATATAAGTCCCTTTAACACTTGTTGTAAGGCTGGTTTGGTGTGGCTGAATTCTTTTAATTTTTGCTTATCTGTAAAGCTTTTGATTTCTCCATCAATTTTGAAGGAGATCCTTGCAGGGTAGAGGATTCTTGGTTGCAGAGTATTCTCTTTTAGCCTTTTAAATGTATCCTGCCATTCCCTTCTGGCCTGCAGAGTTTCTGTTGAAAGATCAACTGTTAAACGTATGGGCTTTCCCTTGTATGTCACTAGTTGCTTTTCCCTTGCTACTTTGAGAGTTCTATCTTTGTGTTTAATTTGTGTTAACTTCATTAAGATGTGCCTTGGTGTGTTTCTTCTCGGATTGATTCTGTATGGTACTCTTTGTGCTTCTCGGACTTGACTGACTATTTCTTTTCTCTTGTTGGGGAAATTTTCAACTATAAGCTCTTCAAATATTTTCTCATAGCCTTTCTTTTTTTCTTCTTCTTCTGGAACCCCTATAATTGTTCCGTGAGCACTTGAGAAGAAAGTGTATTCTTCTGCTTTTGGATGGAACGTCCTAAAGATATCAATGAGGTCCATTTCTTCTAGTGTGGCACTTAAGGCTTATGTTTCTTTATTAATTTTCTGTTTGGGTGATCTGTCCACTTTTGTGGGAGGAGTGTTAAAGTCTCCTACTATTACTGTGTTAGTGTCGATGTCTTCTTTTATGTCTGAAAGTGTTTGTCTTATGTATTGGGGTGCTCCTGCATTGGGTGCATAGATATTTATGATTGTTATGTCTTCTTCTTGGATCGATCCCTTAATCATGATGTAGTGACCTGCCCTGTCTCTTAGAATCTTCTTTACTTTAAAATATATTTTGTCTGATATGAGGATTGCTGCTCCAGCTTTCTTTTGATTTCCATTTGCATGGAATATCTTTTTCCAGCCTCTCACTTTCAGTCTATGCGTGTCTCTAGGTTTGAAGTGAGTTTCCTGGAGGCAGCATATGTATGGGTCGTGTTTTTGGATCCATTCAGCCACTCTGTGTCTTTTGGTTGGGGCATTTAGTCCATTGACATTCAAAGTAATTATTGATACAAATGATCCTATTGTCATCTTCTTAGATGTTATGATGGGTTTGTTTCGTGGATCTTCTCCTTTTATACTTGTTGTCTATATAAGTCCCTTTAACACTTGTTGTAAGGCTGGTTTGGTGTGGCTGAATTCTTTTAATTTTTGCTTATCTGTAAAGCTTTTGATTTCTCCATCAATTTTGAAGGAGATCCTTGCAGGGTAGAGGATTCTTGGTTGCAGAGTATTCTCTTTTAGCCTTTTAAATGTATCCTGCCATTCCCTTCTGGCCTGCAGAGTTTCTGTTGAAAGATCAACTGTTAAACGTATGGGCTTTCCCTTGTATGTCACTAGTTGCTTTTCCCTTGCTACTTTGAGAGTTCTATCTTTGTGTTTAATTTGTGTTAACTTCATTAAGATGTGCCTTGGTGTGTTTCTTCTCGGATTGATTCTGTATGGTACTCTTTGTGCTTCTCGGACTTGACTGACTATTTCTTTTCTCTTGTTGGGGAAATTTTCAACTATAAGCTCTTCAAATATTTTCTCATAGCCTTTCTTTTTTTCTTCTTCTTCTGGAACCCCTATAATTCGAATATTGGTGGTTTGATATTATCCCAGAGGTCTCTGAGGCTATCCTCTGCTCTTTTCATTCTTTGAGCTAGAGTCTGTTTTTCAGCAGTTACTTCCACCATTTTATCTTCCAGCTCACTTATCTGGTCTTCTGTCTCAGATATTCTGCTCTTGATTCCTTCTGCAGTGTTTTTCAGTTCAGCAATTGAGTTGTTTGTCTCTGTTACTTTTTTGGTAAGTTCTTGTATTTCTTTATTCAGTGTGTTAGTTGTGTCTTGCAATTTCTCTAACATTCTCTTTTCAGTGTCTTTGATCATCTTTACTATCATTCTTCTGAAATCCCTTTCAGAAAGTTTGTCTAAATTCTCTTCATTAATTTGATCTTGTGTGTTTATGGATTGTTCCTTCACTTCTGTGGTATTTCTCTGCCATTTCATTGTTATTATTAATTTTTTAACTGACTCTTTGTGGGATTTCCTTTTCCCAGACTTTGAGTTACGTCTGCTGGTGTTTGTTGTTTGGATGGGGCTTCTTATTCTGGGTGATGCTGGTGATTGGGTGATGTCAGGACTTGCATACAAGTGATTACCTTTGTTGGCATTCTCATTTGTATACTGCTCTTTAGTGTTAGGCGTTCTCTAGTATTGTAGAGTTTTGGAGTCAGTGCTCCCTCCCTAAAGCCCCGGGGCTTGTTGCCTGACCAGGAAATGAAGATTTCACGTCTGGTTTGTTATGGCATTAAATGATATTAAAGCATATATATGCAAATAAGAAACAGAAGGTATACCTTTGACAAATGGCAATTAAAAGATTATGCAAATACTATCTAGCGTATTGAATTATACACATAAACATATACAGCTGTAACATAACCCAAGCATTCCAACTAAAAATACAGTACAATATGTTAGCACGGCAAATAGAGAAAACCAAGAATGATATCCAGCAGTTAATAACCAAAATAAATAGAGCACCAATTGGAGAATAATGCTAGAGCAGGGTCCCCGTTGGAGATAAGGCAATGAGGACAGAACAGACTAAGAAATACGGTGGGGAAAGGGAAAAAGAGAAAGGGAGGATAGAAGAGAAATATAGAATAATATTGCAAAGTTAAATATAGGGAGACAAAGATTTGTATGTATTAGAATTTAGTGCTATAGGAAAGGAGCTTCAGAGAAAGCAAAGAATTATAGAGGAAGTGGTAGTACAAATGAAAAATTTAAAAAAAATTAAAAGAGCTAAATATATAGAAAAATATAGAAAAATAAAGCAAAAATAATAAAAACAAACAAAACCCCCACAGAACCTTAAAAGGCCAATGGGGAACAAGAAGTTTATACCAAAATAAAATGTGTGGTTTAAAAGGAAAAAGAAAAAAAAAAAAAGAAGAAAAAAATTACGTAAACTTGAATATATTCAGTCTTACTGATAAGATTAGTAGCTTCAATAGAATTCAGTGAAGGTAATGAACACACCCACTCTCTCACACACACACACACACACACACACACAAAAGCAGGGAGTGCACTGAATGGGTTTGGAAAAAAGAAAAAAAAAAATTGAAACAAAGTAATACAATACAAAATATGAAATTTTAAAGTCCAGCAGTAACTCCAGCTTCAGACAAAACGTAAAAATACTGTTTATGTTCTTCTGTCTCTTGCTGACTATTCAGGAATTATCAGTCTTTTTCTTGCCTCTGGCAGTGGTTGGATCTGAAGACTTCTTTGACTGCTTGTTTATTTCGGCCTATTCCAGAATTAAAAGGCCTGCCCACGCTGGCCCTGGGAGTTTCTTAATCCAAATCCCTTTTCTTGCTGGGTGGAGCTAAATTCCCTCCCTATAGCTTGACCAGCAGCCAAACTACAGTAGGGAAAATGGCGTCTGTCTCACAAAGGATTTATTCCCACATGCTCTATGGGAAGCACTTCCGCAGTGACCCCGACCCTGCTGCAGGCCACCGTCGACCCCTGCCACCACGGGAGACGCCAGATTACTCAGAGTTGAGTCTGGCTCAGTCTCATGCAGGATCGCTATTCCCCTCTCCCGGATCACAGTGTGCACAGACTTTCCAGTCCTCCTCGGCAACTCTGTGATCGGGTTACTGGTAACCTCCTCCAGAGGAAACTGAGTGCCATCCTTCCTAGGCCTGCTCAAGGGCACTTCTAGCTCAGGGGGGCACCTGGACCCTCCAAAGCAGGTCTGGCTCAGTCCCTTGTGGGTGTCACTGCTCCTTTCCCGGGTTTTGATCTGCAGCAGGCTTTGCACCTTTGGCCCACCCAACCTCTCTGGCGGGCATGAGGTTTGACTTTTAAAAGTGCGATTGCGCCCCTCCTACCGTCTTGATCTGGCTTCTCCTTTGTTCTTCCATGTGGGGTATCCTCTCTGTGATCAGATCAAACCTCCTTTCATCGATGATTTCCCAGGAACTCGTCGCAGTTCAGGCGATTTTGCAGGAGAGATGAGTGCACATCCTTCTACGCCGCCATCTTCAATACACTGGAATTTAAAAGCTTAATGAAATGAATGATTTTCTGGAGAAAACTAAACCAAATTGAATCAAGAAGAAATAGAAAATCTTGATAAATCAATAACAATTATTGAACTTACATGTAACAATATGTTTTCCCCCAAGTTAATAGCTCAAGATATTTTATGGCAAATTTAGTAAGATACTACATAATTTGATACATTTGGTGTTTAGAACACAAGTATGTATTATGTTATTCTGCAATTTTTATTTGAAATATTTAAAATTAAAGAGAATTAAACATAAATGAAGAAAAGGCACTGACATTAAAGCAGAAGACATGCCTTCAGTTTCTGGCTTTGTGTCTTCCTCACAATGATGTAACACATTTAAAATGACTGAGGTCTTATTTATTTTCTTTTCTTTAGGAAGTGAATATAAGGTGTTCTCTATTAATGTGCCTGGGACATGCACATGCAGGATTCAAGTTCTAGGAATATTTCTGAATATTATCTGATATTTTCACCTCAGCTCGAAGAGCTTAGAATCTAGTAATGAATCTTACCATAATCTTATATAAGACACCAACCCAGAGAACAGTACTATGAGATTGGACCAAATAAAGGTTGCTTTTGAGTTTGTAGAAGTACCAGTTGAGAGCTATATGTGGAAGATGAATGAGGCCAGATGAGAAATAGTTAATTGTTACTAGAATATTATGGAGAACTAAACAGCCACCCATTCCAGTAGTCCTGCCAGGAGAATCCTGGGGACAGAGGACCCCAATGCGCTGCAGTTCATGGGGCCAGAAAATGTCAGATAGCACTAGAATACGAATAAAGAAATTTTTTTTTAATTTATTTTCATCCATCTTTAGTTTTTGGCCTGTGTGGGCCTTCCATTGCAGTGGCCTTTCTTGTTGCAGAGCACCAGCTCTGGGTTCATGTGCTCCAGAGTGCTGGCTCATAATTGGACACACTGGTTCAGCCCCACTTCCCACAGGGCCCTTTTCTCATCTCCTTTCTTCATGTGGGTATCCTCTCTGTGATCAGATCAAACCTCCTTTCATCGATTTTCCAGGCGATTTTTGCAGGAGAGATGAGTGCACATCCTTCTACGCCGCCATCTTCAATACACTGGAATTTAAAAGCTTAATGAAATGAATGATTTTCTGGAGAAAACTAAACCAAATTGAATCAAGAAGAAATAGAAAATCTTGATAAATCAATAACAATTATTGAACTTACATGTAACAATATGTTTTCCCCCAAGTTAATAGCTCAAGATATTTTATGGCAAATTTAGTAAGATACTACATAATTTGATACATTTGGTGTTTAGAACACAAGTATGTATTATGTTATTCTGAAATTTTTTATTTGAAATATTTAAAATTAAAGAGAATTAAACATAAATGAAGAAAAGGCACTGACATTAAAGCAGAAGACATGCCTTCAGTTTCTGGCTTTGTGTCTTCCTCACAATGATGTAACACATTTAAAATGACTGAGGTCTTATTTATTTTCTTTTCTTTAGGAAGTGAATATAAGGTGTTCTCTATTAATGTGCCTGGGACATGCACATGCAGGATTCAAGTTCTAGGAATATTTCTGAATATTATCTGATATTTTCACCTCAGCTCGAAGAGCTTAGAATCTAGTAATGAATCTTACCATAATCTTATATAAGACACCAACCCAGAGAACAGTACTATGAGATTGGACCAAATAAAGGTTGCTTTTGAGTTTGTAGAAGTACCAGTTGAGAGCTATATGTGGAAGATGAATGAGGCCAGATGAGAAATAGTTAATTGTTACTAGAATATTATGGAGAACTAAACAGCCACCCATTCCAGTAGTCCTGCCAGGAGAATCCTGGGGACAGAGGACCCCAATGCGCTGCAGTTCATGGGGCCAGAAAATGTCAGATAGCACTAGAATACGAATAAAGAAATTTTTTTTTAATTTATTTTCATCCATCTTTAGTTTTTGGCCTGTGTGGGCCTTCCATTGCAGTGGCCTTTCTTGTTGCAGAGCACCAGCTCTGGGTTCATGTGCTCCAGAGTGCTGGCTCATAATTGGACACACTGGTTCAGCCACTCCACAGCTTGTGGGACTTCCCAGGCCAGGGATCGAACTGGTGCCCCTTGCACTGCAAGGCGGACTCTTTACCCACTGGACCACCAGGGAAACCACGAACAAAGAAATTTTCAACCTGCAAAACTCAAATGTCAACATCTGTGATTATGTCAGTATTAACAGAAGTGGGATGTCTAGTGAGGGTGAGGAAATTCCCTGTTTGAATGTCCTTGGATATATGGAGCTCACTCCTTTATGCTACACTCAACATTAACCACAAGAAGTTTGGACTGAATCTCAAACCCTAGATGCCAGAAAACCAAATAGCTTTTACTGAGATGATCCAAAGAAGGATTCAAGAAGCCCCAGGAGGGACAGGAATGGATGGTTTCAAATGTGTGAAGACAAGAAAATGAAAGGTAGAATCTGTGTGTGGCATTTTGAGGGGATGCATTGTGCCATTTTAAGTCTTTCCCAGAAATGTCCTCTGCTCTGTTGTCTCTTTACTCAATGCAAGGTTTTCATTTGAAGCCTGATAATCTCAAAATTGATGCTCCATATGGATAAGGACTAGATGAGCCTCGAGGTTCTGCTTAAACCGGTACTTCTGAGTGCCCCCTGGTCATGAATTATCACCCCACCCCAGGTCTTTAAAACCACTCTATGTGTCAAACTGTTGATCATAGACAGCAAAGCTTATAAATGCAGTTATAATCCCTCCATCATGATCTGAAAATAATAAGATCTTTTTGATCATCTCATGGATGGATCCAAAATATGACTATCTATGAAGATGAGTCCAAAATGGTGTTTAAATGTGTCAATGATACAGAGTTTTAGAAAATGATGTGAAGTTGGTGTCTGTGATAGTAAGTCCTGGAGACAGGCTCTACTCCAGTGGTAGAAAGAGCCTGATTTCAGCAGAGTGACCCTCGTAGGGTACCAATAACTCCATCTCCTACCATCATCAGTCATACAGCGGCCATCCACAGGACGTGGTTCCACTTTTGCTATAGTATGTCAATCTTTCCAATGATTTTATAGATCAGAGGATTAAGTTTTTAAATTTTATGTTTAGAAGATATAAAACAGATCTCATTTGTCAACTGTCATCAATTGTACAGCCACGTACCCTACAACTTCAGTTCTAAGAAGTGAGTCTACACTGTATGTTCTAGTGCTCTATGTCCAAAGGTAAAACTGGAACAACAATCACACCAATTCTGTGTCTCTTCTTTGTGAATTTTGTGACATTTCTTTCTAATGTCAGTAGATATACCTTGCTAGTTACATTTCATTCTGGGTCAATCATGAAACACTCTACATGGCAGTCAGTGGCATGGGTGGTGTTGGCTTAGATTACCCTAGGACAAAAGAGATGCATGATGAAGACTATCACTCTTATAGCCTACCCAAGTGAGAATCGATTATTGGACAAGTCTTACTGTGTGTTGGAGACAGTAGTGCACCCGGGAACCAAAGGTCCTAAATTCGTTTGTCGTTAGGATTTTCTATAACTGCCTCCATGTATTCAGAAGACCCATAAGAAGGGTACTTTCTTTAGCGTCCACACGTGAGTGTTCTTCTCACACTTGAAGTCCTCACTCTGGTTCAGAGCTTCTTCTTTCCCTCTCCAGTCTTAATTAGAGTGTATAAATTTATATATCTGAGCACAGCATTTTTGTCCTCCCCAACCAATATTACACAATTTGAAATGAAGAGGTTGAGGAAAGAATACAGCCATTGTATATGGCAGGAATATGGGTGAACATTTCTGACTCTTTTTACTCATTAACTTCTGAATATCATATACTATGGAATAAACACATCAGGCACAAATTTCATATCTTTTCCTTTGTTGTAGAGTTGTGGACAAATGATTTCTCTAAACCTCACTTTCTTCCAGTGCAAATGGGAATAATACTACTTGTATTAATCATACCATGGGACCAACAAGAATATCATGCATGTAGAGTAGGTAGCATGCTCTAAGTGCTTAATAGATGATAGCTTTTACTGTAAAAATTTATGTAAAGCACCTAACCCAGCACCTAGTGAATGCCATGTCAGCGTTATTCCTTTTTCATTTCTTAAGCATATCTTGAGTATGTTCTTGACATTCAGAGTACAATTTTAAACTAAACACTGTGTTTGCTGCTATATTGAGCTTCCTTGGACAGGCCTGGAGTAGGTCAGCATTTCCAGTTTTCATCTTGCCCCCGTATTTTTCAGTTCTGTGTCCCATAGTGAACTAGTAACTTAAAGGCATACATCACTGAATCCTAATATTTGAATCACAAGGAGCCACAAAATACTTTTTTCAATGCATCAGTTGTCAGCTTTAATTCATGGTTGTTGTTGAGAGTTCATGGAAGTTCAATTATAAATAAAAAGTAATCCATATAGATCATATTAGTTTCTCAGAACTTCTATAAAAATTCACATAAGCTTGGCAACTCAAAACAATATAAATTTATGAGTTTATTGTTCTGGAGGCCAGAAGTCTGAAATAAAGATGTTAATAGGGCCATGCTCCCCCTGATGCTTTTAGAGGAGGCTCATTCCTTGTCTCTTCCAGTTTCTAGGTGCTCCCAAAATCTCTTAACTTCCTCAGCTTCTTCACTCATATCTCAATAACCCTGTTCACATTGTTTCGCAGTCCTTGTGTGTCTCTGTGTTGCCTTTATCTTATATACCTCATAAGGGTACCTCTTCCTTTACTTGAGACACATGCAGCTAATCCAAGATAATCTCCTCATTTCAAATTCCTTAATTACATAGACCAATAACCTTTCTTCAGTTAAGGTCACATTCACAGGTTGTAGGATTTATTAAAAGAATGTATCATTTTAGAGGTCAATAATCTATTCCATGCACTAAAGAAAGGAGAAAAAAAAATAATGGAGAAGAAATGGACATATGTCCACCCTATGGGAGACTGGTCCTCCCATTGGCTAAAGAGTTAGACTCCAATATCTCAGGCCACCAGGACATCCATTCCTTTCTCATCACTCAGGTTTTACTCTAAAATGAATCTTTTTTTCAGACAAAAAAAGATACTTTCCTTTTACATTTCTTAAGCATATCTTGAGTATGCTTCTTGACATGTAAAATTTATGTAAAACACCTAACCCAGCACCTAGTGAATGCCATGTCAGCGTTATTCCTTTTTCATTTCTTAAGCATATCTTGAGTATGTTCTTGACATTCAGAGTACAATTTTAAACTAAACACTGTGTTTGCTGCTATATTGAGCTTCCTTGGACAGGCCTGGAGTAGGTCAGCATTTCCAGTTTTCATCTTGCCCCCGTATTTTTCAGTTCTGTGTCCCATAGTGAACTAGTAACTTAAAGGCATACATCACTGAATCCTAATATTTGAATCACAAGGAGCCACAAAATACTTTTTTCAATGCATCAGTTGTCAGCTTTAATTCATGGTTGTTGTTGAGAGTTCATGGAAGTTCAATTATAAATAAAAAAGTAATCCGCATATAGATCCTATTAGTTTCTCAGAACTTCTATAAAAATTCACATAAGCTTGGCAACTCAAAACAATATAAATTTATGAGTTTATTGTTCTGGAGGCCAGAAGTCTGAAATAAAGATGTTAATAGGGCCATGCTCCCCCTGATGCTTTTAGAGGAGGCTCATTCCTTGTCTCTTCCAGTTTCTAGGTGCTCCCAAAATCTCTTAACTTCCTCAGCTTCTTCACTCATATCTCAATAACCCTGTTCACATTGTTTCGCAGTCCTTGTGTGTCTCTGTGTTGCCTTTATCTTATATACCTCATAAGGGTACCTCTTCCTTTACTTGAGACACATGCAGCTAATCCAAGATAATCTCCTCATTTCAAATTCCTTAATTACATAGACCAATAACCTTTCTTCAGTTAAGGTCACATTCACAGGTTGTAGGATTTATTAAAAGAATGTATCATTTTAGAGGTCAATAATCTATTCCATGCACTAAAGAAAGGAGAAAAAAAAATAATGGAGAAGAAATGGACATATGTCCACCCTATGGGAGACTGGTCCTCCCCATTGGCTAAAGAGTTAGACTCCAATATCTCAGGCCACCAGGACATCCATTCCTTTCTCATCACTCAGGTTTTACTCTAATGGAAGAATCAGCCTTTGAAGGTACCATTTAAAGAGTTGTATAAAATCACCTCTCAGACAACACAATCAAGATCTTACTTGACCTCTTTGCTGAACTTGTTGTTTTTTTTTTTCCAAGAATACTTCACATGAGTGCTTGTTTTTCTGGTTTAAGGCTATCAATCCTAATTTGTCCACACTCTGATCACTTGAAATAATTCTGTTCCTTATTTCTGAACAATTCCTAGCATTTTTTGTTCAGTTATTCTACTCCCCACCCACTGTCGTCATTGCTGTAGGCTGGTTGTATGAAGTTCTTTGAATAATCTTTCTCTGTAGGTCATATCCTATAATCCTTTTATCATTTTTAGATCCTCTCCAATTTATCAATGTCTCCTTCTAAAACAAGCAGACAAAATGCTGCAAGTGCTGTGCACCTTGCTTTTAAACAGAGGGATAATAGATATTCACAAAGAAGTCAAGGGATTTTCAGAAACACATTCTGGAATTAAATCACATGTATTAAGTCAGCCTTCCCCCGTTCTTTATGCAGTTTTCTACTCCTTCTGCAATGGCATTAATTTTTCCAACCATCAGAGAAATGGAGAAAACAGTTTCAGGCTGATTAGTTATATTTAAAAAATAATAGTATCTACCACATGTGCTTCCATGTAGTTGTTACCACCTGTGACCCTGTTTTATTTCAGGTGAGAAAACATAGGTTGAGAGAAAGTAGGAATTTTCTAGATGTTTGTACAGTATTAAATCATGACATAGGGATTCAGTCTCAGGTTTGTTTGGCTGTAGAGTCTGTGGTCCATAATACTTCATCACAGTAAAACATTAGATCACATTTTAAACCCCTAAGGAAACACTAAGAATACTTCCTCATTGAAAGGATCATTCACTAAATATTCAGTTTGTTGGTTGCATTCAGCTATTGTACTCTCTCCAAAATGATTTGCTCATCTAGATTTGGCCTTTGAATCAAGACCAACATTTCTAAAGGATCATTGCCTTAAAAGGTCATTTAATCTATACCCATGCCTTGGGCGCCATTCAGGAAGGTAATTCCTCAATGTCTAATTTTTTTCATTAAGCTATCCATTTTCCTAATGGAAGAATCAGCCTTTGAAGGTACCATTTAAAGAGTTGTATAAAATCACCTCTCAGACAACACAATCAAGATCTTACTTGACCTCTTTGCTGAACTTGTTGTTTTTTTTTTTCCAAGAATACTTCACATGAGTGCTTGTTTTTCTGGTTTAAGGCTATCAATCCTAATTTGTCCACACTCTGATCACTTGAAATAATTCTGTTCCTTATTTCTGAACAATTCCTAGCATTTTTTGTTCAGTTATTCTACTCCCCACCCACTGTCGTCATTGCTGTAGGCTGGTTGTATGAAGTTCTTTGAATAATCTTTCTCTGTAGGTCATATCCTATAATCCTTTTATCATTTTTAGATCCTCTCCAATTTATCAATGTCTCCTTCTAAAACAAGCAGACAAAATGCTGCAAGTGCTGTGCACCTTGCTTTTAAACAGAGGGATAATAGATATTCACAAAGAAGTCAAGGGATTTTCAGAAACACATTCTGGAATTAAATCACATGTATTAAGTCAGCCTTCCCCCGTTCTTTATGCAGTTTTCTACTCCTTCTGCAATGGCATTAATTTTTCCAACCATCAGAGAAATGGAGAAAACAGTTTCAGGCTGATTAGTTATATTTAAAAAATAATAGTATCTACCACATGTGCTTCCATGTAGTTGTTACCACCTGTGACCCTGTTTTATTTCAGGTGAGAAAACATAGGTTGAGAGAAAGTAGGAATTTTCTAGATGTTTGTACAGTATTAAATCATGACATAGGGATTCAGTCTCAGGTTTGTTTGGCTGTAGAGTCTGTGGTCCATAATACTTCATCACAGTAAAACATTAGATCACATTTTAAACCCCTAAGGAAACACTAAGAATACTTCCTCATTGAAAGGATCATTCACTAAATATTCAGTTTGTTGGTTGCATTCAGCTATTGTACTCTCTCCAAAATGATTTGCTCATCTAGATTTGGCCTTTGAATCAAGACCAACATTTCTAAAGGATCATTGCCTTAAAAGGTCATTTAATCTATACCCATGCCTTGGGGGCGCCATTCAGGAAGGTAATTCCTCAATGTCAATAAAGTGTTCTCTTTGCAACTTTAAGTCTGTTTCGTTCCAAAACTGTTTTACGCGAGCCTCCAGCATATCTGCTTACAATGGGTTCCAATAAAGTCAATATATACACCTTAATCAACTATGCTACCCAATCCTGATCTGAGTTCTACAAGGTTTACAAGGAAAAAATGTACACATATAACATTATGTGTATATATATAATATACACATAATATATATAAAACTTTTGTTAAGAAAATAGATCTTAAAGAAAATAAGACTCATGAAAACACAAATGGGAAATTCTCAAGATGGTCCATGGTCCAGGGTGACATTTTATGGCATAGGCTGGTAATTTGTACACCTGTATAACCAGAAATATGTGTGAGACAAAAAATGCATTCCATAAGCCCATCTTAGACCAATTGGATCAGATTCTTAAAATTGAGGTCTGAGACTTGGTGGTTAAAAAAGTTTCAGATAATTATCATTATCAATCAGATTTGTGACTATAGACTACTAGTAAAATATAAATTCAAAGAAAGAATACAAAAGTCGACAATAATAAGACTAATAGCTTACTACTATTTGGTGTTTTCCAGTTTTCAAAGTAATTTCCACCAACTATTTCTTTTGACCTCCGTGATAATTCAAAATGTTGCTCTGTAGACTAGAGTCAAGGGGTATATAATAATGCTACATCCCTATTCAGCTCCTTCTATATAGTCACAGCATTATTAACTGACAATGCTGGGCTGTGGCCCAGGTCTCTAAATAGCTAGTTTAGTTCTTCCTAGTAAGTAAAGCTGGGAACTGAGGAAAGATGAACCTAGCAAGTAAAGAATCCAATCTGGGAAGGAACAAAGAAAACTGAATTGGGCTCTAGCCCTTAATTACTATACGGATTTTAGCAATTCACCTTATCTTTCCAAGCTTTGCACTATTTGAAACATAGGCTCTAAAGTCACACCACCCTTAGTCAAACACTGATTATACCACAATAGTTAAGGTACCATAGACTAATTAATTAATTTTTCTGAGTTTTATAGCTCTCACTTGGATAATAGGCAATTATGAAGACCAAATGTGTAGGTACATGTTATATATACATGTTTATGGATGAAGAGATAGAGAGATTGGGGGTTGGGAGCGGAGAACACTAGAGCAGCTTCTATATGGTACTGAACATCCCATTTTTTTCAAACCTTTATTTTGCTTTTAACTTGTACAGAGTTTTGTTGTTTACAGAACAGATATGTATGTTCCCAGATTAGTCATATGTATATCCCCCCCCTTCCCACCCTCCCGACCACCACACAGCACCCTGAACTTTTGTTAAGAAAATAGATCTTAAAGAAAATAAGACTCATGAAAACACAAATGGGAAATTCTCAAGATGGTCCATGGTCCAGGGTGACATTTTATGGCATAGGCTGGTAATTTGTACACCTGTATAACCAGAAATATGTGTGAGACAAAAAATGCATTCCATAAGCCCATCTTAGACCAATTGGATCAGATTCTTAAAATTGAGGTCTGAGACTTGGTGGTTAAAAAAGTTTCAGATAATTATCATTATCAATCAGATTTGTGACTATAGACTACTAGTAAAATATAAATTCAAAGAAAGAATACAAAAGTCGACAATAATAAGACTAATAGCTTACTACTATTTGGTGTTTTCCAGTTTTCAAAGTAATTTCCACCAACTATTTCTTTTGACCTCCGTGATAATTCAAAATGTTGCTCTGTAGACTAGAGTCAAGGGGTATATAATAATGCTACATCCCTATTCAGCTCCTTCTATATAGTCACAGCATTATTAACTGACAATGCTGGGCTGTGGCCCAGGTCTCTAAATAGCTAGTTTAGTTCTTCCTAGTAAGTAAAGCTGGGAACTGAGGAAAGATGAACCTAGCAAGTAAAGAATCCAATCTGGGAAGGAACAAAGAAAACTGAATTGGGCTCTAGCCCTTAATTACTATACGGATTTTAGCAATTCACCTTATCTTTCCAAGCTTTGCACTATTTGAAACATAGGCTCTAAAGTCACACCACCCTTAGTCAAACACTGATTATACCACAATAGTTAAGGTACCATAGACTAATTAATTAATTTTTCTGAGTTTTATAGCTCTCACTTGGATAATAGGCAATTATGAAGACCAAATGTGTAGGTACATGTTATATATACATGTTTATGGATGAAGAGATAGAGAGATTGGGGGTTGGGAGCGGGAGAACACTAGAGCAGCTTCTATATGGTACTGAACATCCCATTTTTTTTTTCAAACCTTTATTTTGCTTTTAACTTGTACAGAGTTTTGTTGTTTACAGAACAGATATGTATGTTCCCAGATTAGTCATATGTATATCCCCCCCCTTCCCACCCTCCCGACCATCACACAGCACCCCTGAAGGATCCCCTTTTCTCACAGAGCAATGACTAGAGCTATTTTCTTCACTTATGATAGTACAGGCCTTTATGCTACTTCCTTTACGCCTCCCACCTTCTGTTCCTTCTCCACAATGTCCATATGTCCACTGTCCATGTCTGCCTTTCCGTCGTTTCACTGCGTGTGCCATCATCACAATCCTACTAGATTCCATATATATGTGTTAATATACTGTATTTGTCCTTCTCTTTCTGACTGAATTCACTTTTGATGATACGTCCTAGATCCAGCCACCTCATTAGGGCTGATTCTTCTGCATTTCTCTTTACAGCTGTGTAGTATTCCATTGTATATATGTACCAGAGCTTTTGGATCCATTCATTCGTCGATGGGCATCTAGGTTCCTTCCATGTTCTAGCTATTGTTTAGAGAGAATGAACATTGGGGTACAGGTGCTTCTTTCAGATTTGATTTCATCAGGGTGAACATCCCATTAAGTATTAGTTTAGGAAAATTAATCAGGAAGGGCAACATTCTGATTAGGCATAGACTTTTTAACACTGACTCTTAGAAGAAAAATCTACACAATAAAATCACACATTATGAATAGTTTCTAAATCAGAAGTTCTGATATAATCATTATTTCTCTTAGGTCAGTCACTCTGTCATGTCAGAGTCTTTGCCGCAGCTTGTCATGTTTCCATGCTCTTCACCATCTCCGGGAGCTTTCTTACATTCACTATTTGAAACATAGGCTCTAAAGTCACACCACCCTTAGTCAAACACTGATTATACCACAATAGTTAAGGTACCATAGACTAATTAATTAATTTTTCTGAGTTTTATAGCTCTCACTTGGATAATAGGCAATTATGAAGACCAAATGTGTAGGTACATGTTATATATACATGTTTATGGATGAAGAGATAGAGAGATTGGGGGTTGGGAGCGGGAGAACACTAGAGCAGCTTCTATATGGTACTGAACATCCCATTTTTTTTTTCAAACCTTTATTTTGCTTTTAACTTGTACAGAGTTTTGTTGTTTACAGAACAGATATGTATGTTCCCAGATTAGTCATATGTATATCCCCCCCCTTCCCACCCCTCCCGACCATCACACAGCACCCCTGAAGGATCCCCTTTTCTCACAGAGCAATGACTAGAGCTATTTTCTTCACTTATGATAGTACAGGCCTTTATGCTACTTCCTTTACGCCTCCCACCTTCTGTTCCTTCTCCACAATGTCCATATGTCCACTGTCCATGTCTGCCTTTCCGTCGTTTCACTGCGTGTGCCATCATCACAATCCTACTAGATTCCATATATATGTGTTAATATACTGTATTTGTCCTTCTCTTTCTGACTGAATTCACTTTTGATGATACGTCCTAGATCCAGCCACCTCATTAGGGCTGATTCTTCTGCATTTCTCTTTACAGCTGTGTAGTATTCCATTGTATATATGTACCAGAGCTTTTGGATCCATTCATTCGTCGATGGGCATCTAGGTTCCTTCCATGTTCTAGCTATTGTTTAGAGAGAATGAACATTGGGGTACAGGTGCTTCTTTCAGATTTGATTTCATCAGGGTGAACATCCCATTAAGTATTAGTTTAGGAAAATTAATCAGGAAGGGCAACATTCTGATTAGGCATAGACTTTTTAACACTGACTCTTAGAAGAAAAATCTACACAATAAAATCACACATTATGAATAGTTTCTAAATCAGAAGTTCTGATATAATCATTATTTCTCTTAGGTCAGTCACTCTGTCATGTCAGAGTCTTTGCCGCAGCTTGTCATGTTTCCATGCTCTTCACCATCTCCGGGAGCTTTCTTACATTCACTTCCATTGAGCTTGTGATGTCATCTAGCCCTCATGTCCTCTGTCATCCCCTTCTCCTTCTGCCTTCTATATTTCCCAGCATCAGAGCTTTTTTCCCATGAGTTTTCTCTTTGCACCAGGTGGCCAAAGTATTGTATCTTCAGCTTCAGCATCAGTCCTTCCAATGAATATTCAGGGTTGACTTCCTTTAGGATGGATTATCTCTCTGCTTTTAAGAAAAATATATTCATTTAGCATTTAGAGTTTATATTACATGTGCCAGACACTGTGCTAAATATCTAACATGCATTATTTCCCTTAATCCATAATACAGTCTCACAACCCGTGAACACTCTTTCATCCTCATTTTACAGATAAGGAAACTGAAGCTTAAGGAAGCTAAGTAAATTGCCCAGAGTCACAGAACTGGTGAGTAGGACATCAGGGATTAGTTCACAGGGCATTCGTATCCAGGCCCTGCTCTCTAAACCCGCCCCTAACTGCTTACATTTGTGCAGCACATGTACAATTTCCAAATAGAAGAAGCTTATCCTTCATCCTTGCCACTTCTTTCTGATTCCTTCTAATCATCTCCCATGCTTTTCATTCCCTCTCAAATTCCTCCTCTACTGACACCTACCATCCATCTTTAGTACTATCTTTTAGCTACACAAACACTATCATATCAACCCCCTTCCCAGACCAGTCCTTAATAGAATTAATCCATATGCCAAAAATTGCTTCCTGCTTCACAAGTCATTTTCTGTTCTCTGCCAAATAGTGAATGCAGAGAAATCTGACTGTGTAATTCAAAGCAAGGAATACTTCATAATAAGAATAATCTTTACATTTCTCAGGAAATTTGTTTTAAAAAGTGTCGGGTAACTGAACTACATCTTTACTTAGTGGAGTGTTAGATTATGAAGTGGTGAAATGGAAGATTTGGCCTGAATTAGGGAGATACTTTGAGGTCACACATTATGAATAGTTTCTAAATCAGAAGTTCTGATATAATCATTATTTCTCTTAGGTCAGTCACTCTGTCATGTCAGAGTCTTTGCCGCAGCTTGTCATGTTTCCATGCTCTTCACCATCTCCGGGAGCTTTCTTACATTCACTTCCATTGAGCTTGTGATGTCATCTAGCCCTCATGTCCTCTGTCATCCCCTTCTCCTTCTGCCTTCTATATTTCCCAGCATCAGAGCTTTTTTCCCATGAGTTTTCTCTTTGCACCAGGTGGCCAAAGTATTGTATCTTCAGCTTCAGCATCAGTCCTTCCAATGAATATTCAGGGTTGACTTCCTTTAGGATGGATTATCTCTCTGCTTTTAAGAAAAATATATTCATTTAGCATTTAGAGTTTATATTACATGTGCCAGACACTGTGCTAAATATCTAACATGCATTATTTCCCTTAATCCATAATACAGTCTCACAACCCGTGAACACTCTTTCATCCTCATTTTACAGATAAGGAAACTGAAGCTTAAGGAAGCTAAGTAAATTGCCCAGAGTCACAGAACTGGTGAGTAGGACATCAGGGATTAGTTCACAGGGCATTCGTATCCAGGCCCTGCTCTCTAAACCCGCCCCTAACTGCTTACATTTGTGCAGCACATGTACAATTTCCAAATAGAAGAAGCTTATCCTTCATCCTTGCCACTTCTTTCTGATTCCTTCTAATCATCTCCCATGCTTTTCATTCCCTCTCAAATTCCTCCTCTACTGACACCTACCATCCATCTTTAGTACTATCTTTTAGCTACACAAACACTATCATATCAACCCCCTTCCCAGACCAGTCCTTAATAGAATTAATCCATATGCCAAAAATTGCTTCCTGCTTCACAAGTCATTTTCTGTTCTCTGCCAAATAGTGAATGCAGAGAAATCTGACTGTGTAATTCAAAGCAAGGAATACTTCATAATAAGAATAATCTTTACATTTCTCAGGAAATTTGTTTTAAAAAAAGTGTCGGGTAACTGAACTACATCTTTACTTAGTGGAGTGTTAGATTATGAAGTGGTGAAATGGAAGATTTGGCCTGAATTAGGGAGATACTTTGAGGTAAAAGGCCCAACAGAGCCCTTACCAGAAGCTCTGCGTACATATGTAAAAGGGAGGCCACAAGCAGTATTCCAAAAATTCACAAGTTTGAATGTGAAAGAGTGAATGTGCCCAAGTAACACTGGTGTTTGGATGACAAAGAAGCTGTTCATCATTTTATGAAAGAAGCCACAAAGTGATGGCATGACAGGTATTGCATGTCCTTCGTCTACAGCAACCTGCCCAGCCACCTTCCCATTTTATTAAATCTGAGAAAAAAGCATTGTCCTTTGGCTGACCGTAAACTGCCGTACAACATTGGCTCTTGTCCCCTGCGAGAGCTAGTGCTAAGGTGTTCTCTATAGCATGATATTTACAGACTAAAGAAGCATGACATTTGAAGCATAAAGACAGACAGCTCTGCAGTAGAATCAGCTGCCTGGAAAGTCATTTTAGTTAAAAATTACTGTTTTTTTCCAGTTGCACCATCACCTGTTTTTCTGCATAAAAGGTTTTGCCTTTTTAGAGAAATCTACAGATTCACTTTAAAGTGCACTGTACCACACACATACATGCGCACACACACACACACACACACACACACACACACACACACTTACTCACTCACGCAAGCCTGGCTGAGCTTGAGGAGAAAGGGAGAGGTTCTTCTATTCACAATATCCTGGAAATGTTCAGGGAGGAGATGGAACCCTGGGTACAGGTCTTCTTCATATGAGCTGGCCATCTTTCAGAAACATCTTTATATCTTTCGTGAATCCAAGGTTGGCTCTGATCTCCAGATGTTGACTTCTAGAAGTAAACAGAAAGAAACATAACCAACAATGCAGAAGTCAGGTAGAATAGCATAGTGAATACAGATGGTAAAAATATCATAATAACACCAATTTGATTATTCGTGAATAACTAGTAAACAATAATATTTGTATGTAAGTGCTATGTGTATGTGTGAATATGTGTACTGTTTATACATATAGCAAATGCATTACTTTTTATACTTTATCTCCTTAACTACAGTATTGTTCCTTATTAATACCAGGGGACATGAGAATTAGAGAAGGCTTTCCCAAGGATAGTAACTGGGTCAACCTCCAGTGCACATGATTTTAATCCCTATAATACAGCTTTGTACTAGTATGGTAAATTCACCAAGGGTTTAAAGAAAAAAAATCACTGGAGGCCACAATGATGTATGGAAATCAAAAGGTTGTATTGGATAAGTCCTTGAAAGATGGGAAGGTCAAGATGGAAGGGCAGCTGAAAGTCTGGCATTCGATGGATTGAGCAGTATGAACTAATATGTTCAGACAATAGTGGGATGGGGCAATGGGAAGGTTTTGAGTAGAAGATGATCTTGGAGTTGAGATTTCATCCTGGGGGCACTGGAGAGTCACAGAATACTCTCGAATAAGACACAGGATACAATATTCTTTCCTAATAGGAAATTGTCTCCTGAAATCTTCTTTTATATGTGGTTATCTATAATGGTTGTATTAAGAATAAACATGTGATGAAAGAGTCCTTATCTTTCACAGACATATTTTGAAATACTTAAGAATGAAGTAGTAGGCTGTTTAAAGTGTTTGCTTTAAAAATCCATTGTGTGCATTGGAGAAAAAGGGGTAAGAGTGAAAAAAAATTTGCTCTCCTGTAAGAAATTGCCAAAATTAATTAATGAGTTCATGAAGGTTTGTGGTACTTTTCTACATATCCTTAAAATTTTCCATATTAATAAAAAAATAAGAATCATTAGCAACTTAAGTACTATTTTAAACGATAAGTATAAAGTAAAATAGAAAATAATAAAGCTACCAGTGAATTTTTGATACTGTGAAATAAAACATAAATGGATTTTCCAGAAAAAGTGTACATGGTTTCAGGATCAGTACTCAAGTTATTTCTCATTATGCTATTAACTTAGAAAAGTACATCTGATAAGAGCAATACTGAACATATATAATCCTTTTCCTCAAAGTATTTCAAATGCATCATTTTATATGATCTTCATAGGATTTCTGAGAGTAGCTTGGCTCCCAATATGATGTCCTACTTGCAATACAGTGGAGACTTTTAAATATCTTAATTTGACTTTTGGATTTCTCACAGCAATTGAACATTTAGCAGAGATAGACAGCAAATGACAAATAATGGTTATTATCTTTACTGTAGAAAGATGTGAAAGATTCAAACATGTTAGCTGAAATTCTTTGTACTAGTATGGTAAATTCACCAAGGGTTTAAAGAAAAAAAATCACTGGAGGCCACAATGATGTATGGAAATCAAAAGGTTGTATTGGATAAGTCCTTGAAAGATGGGAAGGTCAAGATGGAAGGGCAGCTGAAAGTCTGGCATTCGATGGATTGAGCAGTATGAACTAATATGTTCAGACAATAGTGGGATGGGGCAATGGGAAGGTTTTGAGTAGAAGATGATCTTGGAGTTGAGATTTCATCCTGGGGGCACTGGAGAGTCACAGAATACTCTCGAATAAGACACAGGATACAATATTCTTTCCTAATAGGAAATTGTCTCCTGAAATCTTCTTTTATATGTGGTTATCTATAATGGTTGTATTAAGAATAAACATGTGATGAAAGAGTCCTTATCTTTCACAGACATATTTTGAAATACTTAAGAATGAAGTAGTAGGCTGTTTAAAGTGTTTGCTTTAAAAATCCATTGTGTGCATTGGAGAAAAAGGGGTAAGAGTGAAAAAAAATTTGCTCTCCTGTAAGAAATTGCCAAAATTAATTAATGAGTTCATGAAGGTTTGTGGTACTTTTCTACATATCCTTAAAATTTTCCATATTAATAAAAAAATAAGAATCATTAGCAACTTAAGTACTATTTTAAACGATAAGTATAAAGTAAAATAGAAAATAATAAAGCTACCAGTGAATTTTTGATACTGTGAAATAAAACATAAATGGATTTTCCAGAAAAAGTGTACATGGTTTCAGGATCAGTACTCAAGTTATTTCTCATTATGCTATTAACTTAGAAAAGTACATCTGATAAGAGCAATACTGAACATATATAATCCTTTTCCTCAAAGTATTTCAAATGCATCATTTTATATGATCTTCATAGGATTTCTGAGAGTAGCTTGGCTCCCAATATGATGTCCTACTTGCAATACAGTGGAGACTTTTAAATATCTTAATTTGACTTTTGGATTTCTCACAGCAATTGAACATTTAGCAGAGATAGACAGCAAATGACAAATAATGGTTATTATCTTTACTGTAGAAAGATGTGAAAGATTCAAACATGTTAGCTGAAATCTTGAAATAATAATTGCATCCTCTACAGAAGGCCCTGTGTATGAATATTGAATATTTCTTATGAGTAAAAGACCAATTTTCATACTGACCTATGATCCATGGAGTTGCAAAGAGTCTTACATGACTTAGTAACTGAACAACAATGAATATGGTTAAAATAGGGATCTACATCAGTATTAAAGGGTAAAAGTATACAGGAGTATGAAGGAAATGAATCCTGAATATTCATTGGAAGGACTCATGCTGAAACTGAAGCTCCAATATGGAGCTTCAATAAACAGTATTTGGCCACTTGATGTGGAGAGCCAACCCAATGGAAAAGACCCAACTCATTGGAAAAGATCCTGATGCTGGGAAAGATTGAAGGCAGGAGGAGAAGTGGATGGTAGAGTTTGAGATGGTTGGATGGCATCACCAGCTCAATGGACATGAATTTGAGGAAGCTCCAGGAGATAGTTAAGGACAGGGAAGTCTGGTGTGTTGCAGTTTATGGGGTTGCAAAAGTTTGGAGTGACTGATAGAACAACAGCAACAACGGGAGTATAAAATTCAGTCTCATTGAGATATTTTCACACACCTTTATTTACATGCTCTAATGGCTTGGATACTAAGTTGCTTAATGTCCAACTGTTTGGGACCCCAAGGACTGTAACCCACCAGGCTCCTCTGAACATAGGATTCACCATGCACAAATACTGGATTGGTTTGCCATTTCCTTCCCCAGGGTATTTTTTCAACCTAGGGATTGAACTTGAGTATCCTGATTGCAGGTGGATTCTTTACCACTTGAGCCACTGGAGAAGTCCCACTCTAACTGCTTATTTATAAGGAGTTAAATTTAATCTCTCTCTGATAATTTTAGAAAGTTTACTTTATTATGTATATCTTGCCTGAATTCAGTCTTGTATGAGACAGAAACTGTGAAGTAGTTTAGGCAATAATTCTGTCCATCTTAGTAAGTCCAGAAAGAGTCTGATAATTATAGATTTGAAAACATATTTGCTCATATATATATTCTACCAGTTTATTCTTATTTCTCTTTCCTCTTTCTAGAAGCAAACACTTAGACACTTAGAGCTAATAAGAGATAGGGTAATATACTAAAAAGAATATGAATTTAAATTCATTAGAAATACTAATTGACAACAATTTTGTCCTTGGAAAAGTATCTCTAGGTTTTGTTTTCCTACCACTTCATATGAGATATTAGTTGCTACTGCTGCTGCTGCTTAGTCACTTCAATCAGGTCCGACTCTGTGTGATCTGATGGACTGCAGCCCCCCAGGCTCCTCCATCCATGGAGCAGGTTGTCATGCCCTCCTCCAGGGGGATCCTCACAACCCAGGGATGGAAGCCGGGTCTCCTGCATTGCAGGCAGATTCCTCACCACTTTTCCATCAGGAAAGCCCTATATATAGTTTCATGGCAAGAGTCCTGGAGTGGGTTTTCACTTCATTTTCCAATTAGTTGCTAAAGCTCCTCTTAAATGATATGACTTAGCATATCAAAGGTTTTTTATATATGAAACTGGTATGGATCTACAAAGCTATCACCAAGAACCAAACAAGCAAAGCTCAAATGGTAGAACTGAAAAACCATGTCTGATAGTCTAGGCCAATGTAACCTACCAAGTGCCCTTTTATTCATCTTCCCAAATGTTGTAACCTGTTATGCCCAGTTACAGTGCATATAGGCCAGGAAGGCAGCTATAAAGGTTAAGTCAAAACTGTAAATAAAATGCAGCTCAGTCATCAATTGCGGCCTCTTTTCATGCATTGCCAATCATTATTTTGGTGTTAAGAGATTTTTAAATTTTGTTCCTGGTATTTTTTCAACCTAGGGATTGAACTTGAGTATCCTGATTGCAGGTGGATTCTTTACCACTTGAGCCACTGGAGAAGTCCCACTCTAACTGCTTATTTATAAGGAGTTAAATTTAATCTCTCTCTGATAATTTTAGAAAGTTTACTTTATTATGTATATCTTGCCTGAATTCAGTCTTGTATGAGACAGAAACTGTGAAGTAGTTTAGGCAATAATTCTGTCCATCTTAGTAAGTCCAGAAAGAGTCTGATAATTATAGATTTGAAAACATATTTGCTCATATATATATTCTACCAGTTTATTCTTATTTCTCTTTCCTCTTTCTAGAAGCAAACACTTAGACACTTAGAGCTAATAAGAGATAGGGTAATATACTAAAAAGAATATGAATTTAAATTCATTAGAAATACTAATTGACAACAATTTTGTCCTTGGAAAAGTATCTCTAGGTTTTGTTTTCCTACCACTTCATATGAGATATTAGTTGCTACTGCTGCTGCTGCTTAGTCACTTCAATCAGGTCCGACTCTGTGTGATCTGATGGACTGCAGCCCCCCAGGCTCCTCCATCCATGGAGCAGGTTGTCATGCCCTCCTCCAGGGGGATCCTCACAACCCAGGGATGGAAGCCGGGTCTCCTGCATTGCAGGCAGATTCCTCACCACTTTTCCATCAGGAAAGCCCTATATATAGTTTCATGGCAAGAGTCCTGGAGTGGGTTTTCACTTCATTTTCCAATTAGTTGCTAAAGCTCCTCTTAAATGATATGACTTAGCATATCAAAGGTTTTTTATATATGAAACTGGTATGGATCTACAAAGCTATCACCAAGAACCAAACAAGCAAAGCTCAAATGGTAGAACTGAAAAACCATGTCTGATAGTCTAGGCCAATGTAACCTACCAAGTGCCCTTTTATTCATCTTCCCAAATGTTGTAACCTGTTATGCCCAGTTACAGTGCATATAGGCCAGGAAGGCAGCTATAAAGGTTAAGTCAAAACTGTAAATAAAATGCAGCTCAGTCATCAAGCTGTCCTATTGGTAAACTTGCCGGCCTCTTTTCATGCATTGCCAATCATTATTTTGGTGTTAAGAGATTTGGCTGTTAGGCCATTAAATGCTTTGAGCCCCATTTTCCTTCTCTATAAAAACAGTTTAACACTGATGACTAGTGGGCTGTTATATTTATGTCAGCATGAATAATGTAGTAAAAGTAATAACAATCATATAATGGTCATATTTTATATGATAGTTACTTACCATGATGTAATTAATGTATTCTGTCTTCATTACTTAATATGGGCCTCCTGCCTTGCTTCATGTAGACAGCTGTTTATGTGGGGGCCCAGATGCTGACAGCGTCTTGTCTGTCATAGCTGAAGAGAGAGGTGAAGAAGGAAGCCTTTCAGTTAATATATTCCTATTACTTTTTCTTCCTCCTGCAGTTGGTTCTAGGGCTCTGTACTTCAGAATAGGGATGGGCACAGACTCTGCAGCGACAGACTCTAGAAAATGATTGACAGCCCACGAAAAATGTGCATGTGCCAGGCCCAATCCCACAGTACTCTTAGAGGGTAGGCTAGTTTTCTTATTTTTCAAGAAATGCTTTCATACTCTCTCCCAAAGCCTAAGAAGCAGGAAGTTAGCAGAATCAATACTGGGTCAGGTCCACTTCATGTCTGAACCCTTCTCATACTCCACTATTTCCCTTGTTTATGAAAGGGCCTTCAGAGGAGACCAGAGAGGGAAACTGGTTTCATAACTAAATCCTAGTTCATCAGTACACTTAGATCCTTGAATTAATGTACATTTTGTTCAGCAAAATTCAAAGGAAGGTGTTAAAAAAATATATGGAAATATTGGGAAGGTTATTTAATATACCAGGTGGCTCCCTGGGGAACTCGTCCTGGCACTTACAGAGATGCTCAGAGCAGCTTAGGATTTCCACCCCTGTATGAAGCTCCATATATGATGGTGGAGAGTCCATTGCTCCTGTTGATGAGGAGCTCTTCTCACCTTTGAAAATGGTGAGCTGCTGCATTGATCAACCCTGCCCCACTCTGATCCCACCCTGCTTTCCAACTCCCTTACACTGTATGCATAACCGAATGAGCAAGATGACCTATCAACATAATAGACCTGCTCACAATGTAGTGCAGGGAAAAAACTGGGCTGTTTTAGATCTTCCTTTGTGTTTCCATTTTTGATTAAGCTCTGGCATTATTTATCAAAAGTGATGTAGTTTCCTTGGTAGCAGATTTATATAGCAGTTGCTAATGAGGCCACCACAATGTTTTCTTTCTAGGGAGAGGCGTGGGAAAAAGTAAGTCTTCCACTACTCCTCAAGGGAGGACTTTGCCCATATCTGTCCTCTTAGCTTTCCACTTAGAGATTTATAGACTAACACTGTTCTACCAGTCAGCCTTGACTGTTAAGCATCTTGGGAGAGGATCTCAGTTGGTAGAGAAAAAAACATTCAGACTATTCAAGTTAAGGGCTCAGAGAGATCGACTAAGGCATGAGCAAGGTCAGTGGAATACCTCAAATCTAAGGGGACTTCCTGAACACAATTATATTTTGTACCTTCATGCTTACTCAAGCTTCCACCCTCTGAATGTATGTTGTGGACGGCAGGAACAAGAGCAGTGGCCAGATGAATAATGATGGTAGGAGAGATCAAGCCCATTGTTTGGAATATCTGTTCTTTTAAGTGAATGTGAAGTTGTTGTGGTTGGGGTAATAATTAGAGGTACAAGAGGCAAGGTTTTTAGTTGTAACAAATGCAAACTAGCTTCTATAGTTTAAGATATATGTTTATGGATATTGGTTAGTTCACCCAGTCTCCAGGCTATGGAGTCCTGAAGAATGCCCAAACTCATACCATAGACCTGGCTCCATGGAGACACTCTGGTACCTCTGCAAGTTGCATATATGACTGAAGCCAGCTGTGTACATTTCAGCTGGGACTTTAGTTACCTCTGACCCTGGAAATTGAATGTATCTACCTCTGCCATTTCCTAAAAGGATTCCATATAAGGCCTACTTTTTTAAACTGCTAAAATTTCTGGAGAATCAGGTGCCTGGCAGGAATGAAAAGGTTGGAAGTAAAGTATCTCAACTTAAAAGCATTTTTAAAGTGTTCAAAATTTTAAAAATATATATGTTTAATAGGTATCTATGCAAGAGAAATTGCAAGCAGAAATAGGGCTAGGTAACAAATAAACCGTCTCACTTGGCTGACAAAAGTCTGTATGGTCATAGTTATGGTTTTCCCAGTAGTCATGCATTGATGTGAGAGCTGGAGCATAAAGAAGGTTGAGCACTGAAGAACTGATGTCTTGTGGTGTTGGAGAAGACTCTTGCAAGCCCCTTGGACTGCTAGGAAACCAAGATAGTCAATCCTAATGTAAATCGCTCCTGAATATTCCTTGGAAGAACTGATGCTGAAGTTGAAGCTCTAATACTTTGGCCACCTGATGTGAATACACGACTCAATTGAAAAGACCTCGATGGTGGGAAAAGTAGAAGGCAAAAGGAGAAGGAGCTGGCAGAGGATAATATGGTTGGATGGCATCACTGAGGCAATGGGCATGACTTTGAGCAAGCTCTGGGAGATGGTGAAGGACTAGAGAGCCTGCCTTGATGCAGTTGATGGGGTCGCAAGGAGTCATACAGGACTGAGTGACTGAACTGACTGACTGAAAAGACCATCATTAACATGAATGTATTTACAGTTTATGGAGAATAGATGCAAAAGAGTGGGATGGGTCAAAATGGACCAAAAGAAGCATATGTTATTCTTTTATCTGATCTTTCTTTCCATCATAGTTTTTCCTTTTTAATCCCAGTTGGAAATTATATATTTAATTATATCTATATTAATTACATTTATTATATTTTATTTATTATATTATATATTTATTATTATATTTATTGTATTATATTAATTATATTTATATTAATAGGTATATATATTTATTACATTCTCTGACCAGTATAACGTAAATGCCATTAAATATGTATTTAAAAATAAACAGTTTATTTAAAAATAAACAGTTTAAACAGTTAAATAAAAAATAACAGTTAATGATGAACAGTGAACTGAGCTTTCACAAGTGAGGATTTCTAGGTAGAAATTAGATAAGAATAAGATGAAGAAATTCTAGGATGAAGAGCCACCATTACTTAGATTTGGGAGGAAAATGCCCAAACAAAGACCAGGATCTATAAATCACCTGATGCTGCAGAAATATAAATGCTGAGGCTAGATAAGATAACTGATACATTTGGAAGACAATAGAGATCAGATATAAAAGAACTTTATATTAGTTTCCTAATTCTCTATTCTATTTGCATTTGTATTTTCTCATAGCTTCCACAGTTCAAGAAAATGGGCTTGACTTAGTCACCACCTCTACTTTAGGTTTCACAGAAGACTCTTGCAAGCCCCTTGGACTGCTAGGAAACCAAGATAGTCAATCCTAATGTAAATCGCTCCTGAATATTCCTTGGAAGAACTGATGCTGAAGTTGAAGCTCTAATACTTTGGCCACCTGATGTGAATACACGACTCAATTGAAAAGACCTCGATGGTGGGAAAAGTAGAAGGCAAAAGGAGAAGGAGCTGGCAGAGGATAATATGGTTGGATGGCATCACTGAGGCAATGGGCATGACTTTGAGCAAGCTCTGGGAGATGGTGAAGGACTAGAGAGCCTGCCTTGATGCAGTTGATGGGGTCGCAAGGAGTCATACAGGACTGAGTGACTGAACTGACTGACTGAAAAGACCATCATTAACATGAATGTATTTACAGTTTATGGAGAATAGATGCAAAAGAGTGGGATGGGTCAAAATGGACCAAAAGAAGCATATGTTATTCTTTTATCTGATCTTTCTTTCCATCATAGTTTTTCCTTTTTAATCCCAGTTGGAAATTATATATTTAATTATATCTATATTAATTACATTTATTATATTTTATTTATTATATTATATATTTATTATTATATTTATTGTATTATATTAATTATATTTATATTAATAGGTATATATATTTATTACATTCTCTGACCAGTATAACGTAAATGCCATTAAATATGTATTTAAAAATAAACAGTTTATTTAAAAATAAACAGTTTAAACAGTTAAATAAAAAATAACAGTTAATGATGAACAGTGAACTGAGCTTTCACAAGTGAGGATTTCTAGGTAGAAATTAGATAAGAATAAGATGAAGAAATTCTAGGATGAAGAGCCACCATTACTTAGATTTGGGAGGAAAATGCCCAAACAAAGACCAGGATCTATAAATCACCTGATGCTGCAGAAATATAAATGCTGAGGCTAGATAAGATAACTGATACATTTGGAAGACAATAGAGATCAGATATAAAAGAACTTTATATTAGTTTCCTAATTCTCTATTCTATTTGCATTTGTATTTTCTCATAGCTTCCACAGTTCAAGAAAATGGGCTTGACTTAGTCACCACCTCTACTTTAGGTTTCACAAGTCTACAATCAAGGGGCTGAGTCAAGGATACAAGCTGAATCTTGGAATATTTTTCCAAGAACATTTGTTTATTAGAAAAAATTCACTTCCTACCATCTACAAAGCTCATGATGGCTTTCTTCTTCAAGTCTAGCAGAAGAGTCAGTCCCCCTTTAACAAAAGACTTACACTTGATTAATTCAGGCCTGCCCCCATGCAATTCCCTATTGGCATGTAGTATAACTTAATCATGAGTGACATCCGTAAAATCCATAGGTCAAGGGAAGGAAATTATGCAGGCCAGGACATAGAAGTTTGGAGCCTCTCTGAGAATTCTGCCTACCACATCACTGAACATGGTGTAAAGGAACTTGTCATCTCACCTGAGTAATGGAGAGTCATTGAAAGGTTATGATAAATGGACTGGTGAAAGCATTTTTTTTTCTGTATGATTGAGTGATGTGAATGACAGACTTTAGAAGGCGCATGGTTTGGTGGACAAAACTTACACTATTGGACAAGATCTGTGTGAAAGATGATGGTGGGGCAGTGGGAGTGAAGGATACCACTGTTATTCAGATCAAAAACCTAGGCCTCACCACTGATTTATATATTTGCTTTATTTTCTGTATCCCAGCCATCAGCAAGTCATATCTACTATAACTCCTTAATAGAGAGCTTGGAAGTTCTCTCTATAGCTATCACCTAGTCAGGTCACCATCATCAACATCATTCATTCTCCATATCTTTTAAAATATAGTTTAGATTTATGCCACTACCCTTCTCAGACTCCTCAGTGTTCTCCAAGTGCATTTATAATGACCTTCATTTTATCTCACTGGGTCCTTTCCTCTACTTATCTTTTAGATATAACATTATACTCTGAAATCACTGTGCTTCAGCTAAAGACTCTCAGTTGTTATAGACTGACTGTTCATCATTCCAGGGCCTTTGCTGTCTACGGCCATACCACCCTGAACGCGCCCGATCTCGTCTCTTCCTTCAGCTCTACCCGGCCCCATACCACCCTCCGAACGCTCTATTCTATTTGCATTTGTATTTTCTCATAGCTTCCACAGTTCAAGAAAATGGGCTTGACTTAGTCACCACCTCTACTTTAGGTTTCACAAGTCTACAATCAAGGGGCTGAGTCAAGGATACAAGCTGAATCTTGGAATATTTTTCCAAGAACATTTGTTTATTAGAAAAAATTCACTTCCTACCATCTACAAAGCTCATGATGGCTTTCTTCTTCAAGTCTAGCAGAAGAGTCAGTCCCCCTTTAACAAAAGACTTACACTTGATTAATTCAGGCCTGCCCCCATGCAATTCCCTATTGGCATGTAGTATAACTTAATCATGAGTGACATCCGTAAAATCCATAGGTCAAGGGAAGGAAATTATGCAGGCCAGGACATAGAAGTTTGGAGCCTCTCTGAGAATTCTGCCTACCACATCACTGAACATGGTGTAAAGGAACTTGTCATCTCACCTGAGTAATGGAGAGTCATTGAAAGGTTATGATAAATGGACTGGTGAAAGCATTTTTTTTTCTGTATGATTGAGTGATGTGAATGACAGACTTTAGAAGGCGCATGGTTTGGTGGACAAAACTTACACTATTGGACAAGATCTGTGTGAAAGATGATGGTGGGGCAGTGGGAGTGAAGGATACCACTGTTATTCAGATCAAAAACCTAGGCCTCACCACTGATTTATATATTTGCTTTATTTTCTGTATCCCAGCCATCAGCAAGTCATATCTACTATAACTCCTTAATAGAGAGCTTGGAAGTTCTCTCTATAGCTATCACCTAGTCAGGTCACCATCATCAACATCATTCATTCTCCATATCTTTTAAAATATAGTTTAGATTTATGCCACTACCCTTCTCAGACTCCTCAGTGTTCTCCAAGTGCATTTATAATGACCTTCATTTTATCTCACTGGGTCCTTTCCTCTACTTATCTTTTAGATATAACATTATACTCTGAAATCACTGTGCTTCAGCTAAAGACTCTCAGTTGTTATAGACTGACTGTTCATCATTCCAGGGCCTTTGCTGTCTACGGCCATACCACCCTGAACGCGCCCGATCTCGTCTGTTCCTTCAGCTTAGACTACTCTCTCCTTTGTAGCTAGTTCCTTCACATCATCCAGGTCTCAGCTTAAATGTTACTTTGATAAAAGGGATGCACAAGTAATTCTTAGTCATAATAGCTTATTTTATTATCTTCCTAAAAGCTCCATATACCGATTTATTTATTTGTTTATAAGTTGCCTCTCCCACTAAAAGGAAGTTTCAAGAGGCCTTCCCTCTTTTCAATCTCTGTTTCCAATGTACAGCTATATGACTGATACACATCTGATTGTTTAATAAGAATTATTAAGCCAGTATATGCATTTGAAGAAAATTTTAAATCATTTGGACTTGATGATTTATTGAATGTGATTGACATTAGAAATGAAACATGGAAGGATCTTAGTTTTTAAATTTTGGCCACTGAGATTAAAAAAGGAAGCATACAGGGAAAGGAGTGGAATTTGGAAAGAAGAGATAGTCTAAACAGAATGGGAATGAATGAGATGTAAGAAAACCTTGCAAATATATGTAACAAAGTTTTAGATAGCAATTGGATCAACAATATTTCATGATACAGTAATCAGACACACAGCCATTCCATTCAATGTGAAGAATCTTCTGGTGACTTTAGAGAGAGGAATTTCTCTGTCATCTTCAGGATTAAGTGGAAAACTGAGAAAATGTCAACTATCCCAAATACTAGTCCTTTAAGTAAGTAATCACTGAGTATGAATATTCTGTGAGACCCAGGGTGCACAGGATTTAGTGTTAGAGAGACACACCTCTGTCTGTAAGAACAAATGATTTTAAGCCATTCTCCTTGGTTTAACAAAAGAGTGATTCTAACTATTCAATGATTGTGGAGTGATTCCTGTTCTTGCTGAGTGTGGTAGATATTTTATCTAAAATTTTCATGCCCGGCATGTTTTCCTCCAAATGCTTGCTGTTTTGAAAGGCCATGTTTATTTAAAGGAAGTCTAGTCTATCTGTGCCTGATGCTTTTCCATTTAGCTCAGCCAATTTTTTTTCTTAAGAATTACATGCTGATAAAGTGATGTTGTCACTTGTTTACCACCCTGAACGCCCGATCTCGTCTGTTCCTTCAGCTTAGACTACTCTCTCCTTTGTAGCTAGTTCCTTCACATCATCCAGGTCTCAGCTTAAATGTTACTTTGATAAAAGGGATGCACAAGTAATTCTTAGTCATAATAGCTTATTTTATTATCTTCCTAAAAGCTCCATATACCGATTTATTTATTTGTTTATAAGTTGCCTCTCCACTAAAAGGAAGTTTCAAGAGGCCTTCCCTCTTTTCAATCTCTGTTTCCAATGTACAGCTATATGACTGATACACATCTGATTGTTTAATAAGAATTATTAAGCCAGTATATGCATTTGAAGAAAATTTTAAATCATTTGGACTTGATGATTTATTGAATGTGATTGACATTAGAAATGAAACATGGAAGGATCTTAGTTTTTAAATTTTGGCCACTGAGATTAAAAAAGGAAGCATACAGGGAAAGGAGTGGAATTTGGAAAGAAGAGATAGTCTAAACAGAATGGGAATGAATGAGATGTAAGAAAACCTTGCAAATATATGTAACAAAGTTTTAGATAGCAATTGGATCAACAATATTTCATGATACAGTAATCAGACACACAGCCATTCCATTCAATGTGAAGAATCTTCTGGTGACTTTAGAGAGAGGAATTTCTCTGTCATCTTCAGGATTAAGTGGAAAACTGAGAAAATGTCAACTATCCCAAATACTAGTCCTTTAAGTAAGTAATCACTGAGTATGAATATTCTGTGAGACCCAGGGTGCACAGGATTTAGTGTTAGAGAGACACACCTCTGTCTGTAAGAACAAATGATTTTAAGCCATTCTCCTTGGTTTAACAAAAGAGTGATTCTAACTATTCAATGATTGTGGAGTGATTCCTGTTCTTGCTGAGTGTGGTAGATATTTTATCTAAAATTTTCATGCCCGGCATGTTTTCCTCCAAATGCTTGCTGTTTTGAAAGGCCATGTTTATTTAAAGGAAGTCTAGTCTATCTGTGCCTGATGCTTTTCCATTTAGCTCAGCCAATTTTTTTTCTTAAGAATTACATGCTGATAAAGTGATGTTGTCACTTGTCAAAAGTGAAAGTCACACTTACCTAGTGAATAATCTCCTGACCCTACCAAAAGGCACAAGCTCATTTTGAAACGGCCCACTCCAGGGAGTCTGCCTGACATTATGGGCTTGGGAGAAGTAAAACAGTATCTTGTGCTCTTTTACTAGAGGCCAACACTGAAAACAAGGCAGCAGTGGAGAATGATCAACCCTCTGGCAGGGCTCAAGTTTATCCCTAGTCCATCATTCATTTGGTAGCAAGTACATAAATATTTGTTGGTTTTCAGTTTTTCTTCCTAGGTAAGTATCACTGATCTACTGACTTCCTAGGATATTGAGGCACAAAGGGAAAACAAAGAGGAGAAACTATTAGTGGAGTGTTTGGATCAGATCAAAAACAGTTAGTTGTTGATTTGTTTTTTTACCTTATGACTCCTCGTTAAGACCCTTTTCATTAGTTGAAAGTAGTGATTAGCCCCTTAGGTGGCTTCCCTGAGCGTCAGCAGAAGATGGGAGACATTTATGTCCTAATGTCCCTTCCACAGGGATCTTCACAGATGGTGACTCTTCCTCTAGTTGTTCTTCTGGTGACATTCGTCTCTGTGCACTGGAGACCCAGCACAGTTTTCAACCACTTGTTTCATTCTCCAGCCCCCAGTATCAGAATGAGTTTATGGCACCATGTCTATTTCCTGGCATTCCTTTCCTCCTTTTTCTGTGGAAGAATACCCAAACCCATGGATTTAAAGATAGGTTTGTTTTTCACTAAGTCATGTCTGAGTTTTTGCAACTCCATGGGCTACAGCCCTTCAGGCTTCTCTGTCCATGGAATTTCACAGACAAAAATACTGGAGTGGGTAACCATTGCCATCTCTAGGCGGCCTTCTCAACCCAAAAATCAAGCTTGCATCTCCTGCATTGTCCAGAGTATTCTTTACCACTGAGCTACTTGGGAAGCATGAAGATAGTGCAGGCATAAATTAATAGGCCAGATAGATATTCTACAGGTTATTTTGCTCAGTGTCATTGTTAGTGCTTCACATTTGTTTATACTTGGAGTCTGGGGGCCATGGCTGCCAGGGTTCAGCTCTGTTCACTATACCATGCATACTCAGATAGCAACAAGGATGTGGGATTGTGTTTGCCCAATGTACATTAGCAAAATTCAACTATATTCATAGGAGATTAACTCCTCTCATTGCTCTTATCCTCTAATTCCCCACTACTGATTATGCGTCTGCTAGTTAAATATGTGAGTTCCAAGCCCTGCTCAGATGTACTTGGAAACAATCCCTTGTCTCCCTCTTAAACATCCATAAGATTGTCATGACACTGTCATCTCCTGTGTTCTCCACTCTTCTGAGACCTAAGAAAACATAGCAACCTCTTTTATTTCTCATAAGGAACTTCCTCATTTTCTCCCAAACTCACTGTAAATTGCCTCACTTTCCATAGTTAAGACTTGGCATTACATTTAATAAGAGTTTACTAGATGTTCAGTAATAACAAAATGGAAGTCTAGATCTATGACAGATTATATAGGACAGCTAAGTGCTAAAGACCATGGAGCTCAGAAGTTTAAGCCCATCCACAGAATCTGCCTCTAGGATCAGGAATAACAGTCCCAAATGCCTGGAGCACTCTAAATGTAAGAAGGAAGAAAATTTGACTATATACCAGATTTGTTTCTTTTATTTTAACCTTTTAATACTGTTGCTTTTGATTCTAGTTAAGATTGTTGTGTGTAGCCTGAAATATAGAGGATAGTCCATTCTCACATCTCTGACCTTAAAAGTTAAAACACTTTCCTATTCATGAAGAGATAAAAGTTGAAGAACAGAGAACAGCATTTGTCTTCTTTCTGACCTTATTTTGTAACTCCACGGGCTACACCCCTTCAGGCTTCTCTGTCCATGGACTTTCACAGACAAAAATACTGGAGTGGGTAACCATTGCCATCTCTAGGCGGCCTTCTCAACCCAAAAATCAAGCTTGCATCTCCTGCATTGTCCAGAGTATTCTTTACCACTGAGCTACTTGGGAAGCATGAAGATAGTGCAGGCATAAATTAATAGGCCAGATAGATATTCTACAGGTTATTTTGCTCAGTGTCATTGTTAGTGCTTCACATTTGTTTATACTTGGAGTCTGGGGGCCATGGCTGCCAGGGTTCAGCTCTGTTCACTATACCATGCATACTCAGATAGCAACAAGGATGTGGGATTGTGTTTGCCCAATGTACATTAGCAAAATTCAACTATATTCATAGGAGATTAACTCCTCTCATTGCTCTTATCCTCTAATTCCCCACTACTGATTATGCGTCTGCTAGTTAAATATGTGAGTTCCAAGCCCTGCTCAGATGTACTTGGAAACAATCCCTTGTCTCCCTCTTAAACATCCATAAGATTGTCATGACACTGTCATCTCCTGTGTTCTCCACTCTTCTGAGACCTAAGAAAACATAGCAACCTCTTTTATTTCTCATAAGGAACTTCCTCATTTTCTCCCAAACTCACTGTAAATTGCCTCACTTTCCATAGTTAAGACTTGGCATTACATTTAATAAGAGTTTACTAGATGTTCAGTAATAACAAAATGGAAGTCTAGATCTATGACAGATTATATAGGACAGCTAAGTGCTAAAGACCATGGAGCTCAGAAGTTTAAGCCCATCCACAGAATCTGCCTCTAGGATCAGGAATAACAGTCCCAAATGCCTGGAGCACTCTAAATGTAAGAAGGAAGAAAATTTGACTATATACCAGATTTGTTTCTTTTATTTTAACCTTTTTAATACTGTTGCTTTTGATTCTAGTTAAGATTGTTGTGTGTAGCCTGAAATATAGAGGATAGTCCATTCTCACATCTCTGACCTTAAAAGTTAAAACACTTTCCTATTCATGAAGAGATAAAAAGTTGAAGAACAGAGAACAGCATTTGTCTTCTTGGAGGTTATACCATGACCTGGCCTATGTAGACGACTGCAAGAACAAAAGATTCTGATACCAAGAAGTTTGGAACAACCAACCACGCCCCTTCCTCCTGTTAGTATAAATTAAGCCTGAATTTTGACTTGGTTAAAATGCTTCTCTAGGACATTAGTCTTCCATCTTCCTGGATTCCCACCTTCTGAATAAAGTTGTTATTCATTGCTCCATCAGCCCATCTCCAGATGTGCTACTGACCTGCTATATGGTGAGAAATAGAGGTTTGAATTCAATAACATGAGCATCACTGCTGCCAAGCCCAGACCTAACTTCCAGGAGACTGAAAGAAAAGTTCTGATTTCCCCTGGTCTTAATGCCTGCTTCACCATTCTTCATTCCCTAATTCAAAATAGACATTATATAAAGGTAACTGATGGTGAAAATATAGCCATTAGCTCTGCGGAGATTCTGCTTCTCTCACAAGGGTATGATCTTATAAAGTGCTTCCACTATGGTAGTTTCATCAAAATGTCATAGGTTTAGACTGGTGTCTCCTGAATAAAAGTTCATAAATATAGCAGCATATTTTTTCATTTATTTAACAAACTAATATGTGTTGTGTACCTAATATGTAAAACTTATGACTTTGACTGGAACATAGTAGGTGCTTTATATATGAATATAACTTCAGTGAATGAATGGATAAGTCTGGTACTTTCACCTGGATAAGTTGATGGCTTGCTAAAACAACTATCTGTAGTCAAATAATCTGAATCCAAGGGAAGGCTCTAACATTTTATTAATAACAATGGGCAGGTTACTTAGTTTCTCTAAAACACAAATACCTTATAGGTGAAAATGATGCTGTTGATCAGAATTACCTAAATGGAATAACAGTCCCAAATGCCTGGAGCACTCTAAATGTAAGAAGGAAGAAAATTTGACTATATACCAGATTTGTTTCTTTTATTTTAACCTTTTTAATACTGTTGCTTTTGATTCTAGTTAAGATTGTTGTGTGTAGCCTGAAATATAGAGGATAGTCCATTCTCACATCTCTGACCTTAAAAGTTAAAACACTTTCCTATTCATGAAGAGATAAAAAGTTGAAGAACAGAGAACAGCATTTGTCTTCTTGGAGGTTATACCATGACCTGGCCTATGTAGACGACTGCAAGAACAAAAGATTCTGATACCAAGAAGTTTGGAACAACCAACCACGCCCCTTCCTCCTGTTAGTATAAATTAAGCCTGAATTTTGACTTGGTTAAAATGCTTCTCTAGGACATTAGTCTTCCATCTTCCTGGATTCCCACCTTCTGAATAAAGTTGTTATTCATTGCTCCATCAGCCCATCTCCAGATGTGCTACTGACCTGCTATATGGTGAGAAATAGAGGTTTGAATTCAATAACATGAGCATCACTGCTGCCAAGCCCAGACCTAACTTCCAGGAGACTGAAAGAAAAGTTCTGATTTCCCCTGGTCTTAATGCCTGCTTCACCATTCTTCATTCCCTAATTCAAAATAGACATTATATAAAGGTAACTGATGGTGAAAATATAGCCATTAGCTCTGCGGAGATTCTGCTTCTCTCACAAGGGTATGATCTTATAAAGTGCTTCCACTATGGTAGTTTCATCAAAATGTCATAGGTTTAGACTGGTGTCTCCTGAATAAAAGTTCATAAATATAGCAGCATATTTTTTCATTTATTTAACAAACTAATATGTGTTGTGTACCTAATATGTAAAACTTATGACTTTGACTGGAACATAGTAGGTGCTTTATATATGAATATAACTTCAGTGAATGAATGGATAAGTCTGGTACTTTCACCTGGATAAGTTGATGGCTTGCTAAAACAACTATCTGTAGTCAAATAATCTGAATCCAAGGGAAGGCTCTAACATTTTATTAATAACAATGGGCAGGTTACTTAGTTTCTCTAAAACACAAATACCTTATAGGTGAAAATGATGCTGTTGATGATGATGGTGATGATCATGATGATTATAAAACAGTAATGTCTCTCTTATAAGCTTGTTGTCAAACACTTAAGTTAACACAAGGTAAGATATTAGAGGACTCATTTTAACCACAGATGAACTCTGTAATTAATCTTGTGATTCAAAGTCTAATGTACCTAGTGAGTAGCAGTTAATCCAGAAAACTGATGAGGTTTACCTTTGCTGAGTCTCTTGCCTCAGTTTCTGGTGTACTGTCCTGGATGTCTGTGTGGATAGCCCTTTCTGAATAAAGTCTCCCTTAATTGGGACCCTGACCACCTGTCTAACATTTTCCAGATTTCTCACTTAGAAAGTAGGAAACTCATACCTCAGTTTCTGCTGGAAGATCTATCTTGAATCCATTCACCACCTGGAATTCTGACAAAAGGCATGTCTAGTTTCCAGTGTTGCCTGCATCCATGTCTACCAAACAGAACAAACCACTCTGTCTGTTGACACTGAACAAACCTGACCTCATCTGGGCCTTTAATAGTTGTTATTTTTCAGGAATAAAAGCAAAATCTCTACCAGAGGTTTGCCTCAAAGACTACTAGAGAAAAGAAAAAGACATGTGAAAACAATGTAGTAACTCAGCTGAGAGTATTCAATGAATGACTACCTTTATAATGCTGATATGCTGTCATCCCTCACTTCCTTTTGTTATGTATCTTCTTCCTTACCATTTTTTTACTTATAATTTAATGATACAAATTAGCTTATAAAGGTGCTTCCACTATGCTTGCTTCATCAACATGTCATAGGTTTAGACTGGTGTCTCCTGAATAAAAGTTCATAAATATAGCAGCATATTTTTTCATTTATTTAACAACCTAATATGTGTTGTGTACCTAATATGTAAAACTTATGACTTTGACTGGAACATAGTAGGTGCTTTATATATGAATATAACTTCAGTGAATGAATGGATAAGTCTGGTACTTTCACCTGGATAAGTTGATGGCTTGCTAAAACAACTATCTGTAGTCAAATAATCTGAATCCAAGGGAAGGCTCTAACATTTTATTAATAACAATGGGCAGGTTACTTAGTTTCTCTAAAACACAAATACCTTATAGGTGAAAATGATGCTGTTGATGATGATGGTGATGATCATGATGATTATAAAACAGTAATGTCTCTCTTATAAGCTTGTTGTCAAACACTTAAGTTAACACAAGGTAAGATATTAGAGGACTCATTTTAACCACAGATGAACTCTGTAATTAATCTTGTGATTCAAAGTCTAATGTACCTAGTGAGTAGCAGTTAATCCAGAAAACTGATGAGGTTTACCTTTGCTGAGTCTCTTGCCTCAGTTTCTGGTGTACTGTCCTGGATGTCTGTGTGGATAGCCCTTTCTGAATAAAGTCTCCCTTAATTGGGACCCTGACCACCTGTCTAACATTTTCCAGATTTCTCACTTAGAAAGTAGGAAACTCATACCTCAGTTTCTGCTGGAAGATCTATCTTGAATCCATTCACCACCTGGAATTCTGACAAAAGGCATGTCTAGTTTCCAGTGTTGCCTGCATCCATGTCTACCAAACAGAACAAACCACTCTGTCTGTTGACACTGAACAAACCTGACCTCATCTGGGCCTTTAATAGTTGTTATTTTTCAGGAATAAAAGCAAAATCTCTACCAGAGGTTTGCCTCAAAGACTACTAGAGAAAAGAAAAAGACATGTGAAAACAATGTAGTAACTCAGCTGAGAGTATTCAATGAATGACTACCTTTATAATGCTGATATGCTGTCATCCCTCACTTCCTTTTGTTATGTATCTTCTTCCTTACCATTTTTTTACTTATAATTTAATGATACAAATTAGCTTAAACTGTATGGGTTGATTGGTAAATACAGTCTTCATTCTCTATAATTTCAAAAGAGCAAAAGGCATCTAGCATTACAACCTTGTGACTCTGGACATAAAATGAATGCCCATAGTTTCCTCTGGGCTAATTTATCTTGCCTTGTCTTATTTTTAATGTGAAACTCATTGAATAATAAGAGTCTCCCACTATTCCAGGAAATGCTTGCCTATAAGTTCAAATTTCTTCTAGAATCTTACCAATATCAACATTTTAATATTTTATGTACTGCAACCATAACTTCAGGACACAGGATTTGTTTACATAGCAAAGGAGTGACTGGGAGTTCCTTTTAAGAGAAGTTTTCATTCTTCTATATTCTGAATCCTTCTTACAATGGCTGAGTTTCTAGAAAAGTCTATGTGAGGTTTGTATTATTCATGGAAGAAACTATGCCTTCCAATTTACTGAACTCCCAGATCTATTTCAAGTAAACGCACAGTAAAAAGTCTTGAGACATTGATGTAAAATATGTGGTCACAACATTGCCTTTTATAAAGAAATTAGATATTTTTATACTAACTTGGTTTGTGCAAGTTTTACTATTATAAAGGCAGATATCTAGCAAATAAAATTAATGTAAGAAAAACAAAATCCCTCGTATGTTGTCTTCTGAAAAATAAGTACATTTATGGATACCGTTTTGCATGTATTTGGACCACAGGGGAAAAGATAAACTGCACCCATTCCCCTTCTTTCCGGATGTCCTCCCTGTCAGGTGCTATGTGCTATTAAAACAATGGGCTTCGATCCACTCTTGTATCCTTCAAAGTACTCAGTCCAGTGACTTTTATAATACTGACATCAAAAAGTTTAAAACAATACAACAATCATTCAATAAATAAAGCATGAGGATTTCCTTGCTTTTTAAAAATCATTGGAAGAAGTAACAGGAAGCAAGTTGAGATAATAAAAGGAACATGGAAATAATATCAGGAAGTATAAGAGTGTGTTACTTCCTTTCATACAGTCTCAAAAGGACTAAAGCTAGTAAAATCATGACCATCATCCTCATTATCAAGTATTTTATTGATAAATATTTAAATGTGTAACTTGTCTGTAAGGTCAGGAGTTTCTTCTCCTATTTTTAACATATGGCTTACTCAGTCACCTCCTACCTCTATACTTAAGTTTCCGAGAAACATGTTTTTGTTGTTGCTATTATTAACTCAATGAGTTCTGTCCAACTCTTGCATCCTCATGGACTGTAAAATGACATGTTCCTCTGTCCTCTACAATCTCCTGGAATTTACTCAAATTCACCTCTACTGAGTCAGTGATGCTATGTAATCAGTCAATTCTCTGCTGCTTCCTTTTCCTTTCGCCTTCTATGTTTCCCAGAATCTCAGTCTTCTCCAGTAAGTCAGCTCTTTGAATCAGGTGGCCAAAATATTTGAGCTTCAGCTTCAGCATCAGTCCTTCCAAACAATATTCATTCCTTTACAATTGACTGATTTGATCTTCATGCACTCCAAAGAACTCTCAAGAGTTCCCTTGTAGAACCAGAATTTGAAACCATCAATTCTTCAATTGTTTGCCATTAAGCCTTCTTTGTTGTCCAGTTCTGACATTCATACTTGACTACTCTAAAAACCGTAGCGTTGACTATATGGATATTTATCTACAAATTGATGTCTCTGCTTTTTAATATGATGTGTAAGTTTGTCACAGCTTTCCTTCTAAGGATCAAGCGTTTTTGAATTTCATGGTTGCAGTTACAATTCACAGTGATTTTCTAACCCAAGAAAAGAAAATCTGTCACTGCTTCCACTTTTCCTCCTTCTATTTACCATGAAGTGATGGTACAGGAGGACCTGATCTTAGTTTTTTGAATGTTGACGTTTAAGTCAGCTTTTTGACTATTCTCTTTCACCCTTATCAAAAGACTCTGGTTCTTTTTCACTTTCTCTCATTAGAGTACTATCATCTGCATATCTTAGATTGTTGCTATTTCTCCCAACAATCTTGATTCCAGCTGGTGATTCATACAGCCCTGCATTTCACATGATGTACTCTACATATAAGTTAGATAAGCAGGCTGACAATATACAGCCTTGTTGTACTCCTCTCCCAATTTTTAACCAGTCAGTTTTTCCATGTCTAGTCCTAGGCGTTACTTCTTGACCTGCATACAGGTTTCTCAAGAGACAAGTAACGTGGTCTGGCATCCCCATCTCTTTAAAAATTTTCCAGTTTGTTGTGATCCACACATTTAAAGGCTTTAGCATAGGCAATGAGGCAGATGTAGATATTTTTATTGGAACTACCTTGCCTTTTCCACGATACAACAAATGTTGGCAATTTGATTCCTGGTTCTTCTACCTCTTCTAAACTCAGCTTTTTACATTTGGAAGTTCTTAGTTCAAGTACTGCTGAAGCCTAAGATTGAAGGATTTTGAGAATAACTTTTCTAGTATTACACTTCTGTCCAGTTATTTATGTTTATATTCAGAATCCTTCCAAAGATCCTCACCTGATTTCGTTGCACAGCAAGCTGAAGTGGGCACAAAAACAATCGCAGTGACCCTATTATGCTTTTAACTAAAAATGCAACTTTATCCCTATCTAGGGAGGCTTATCTGCTTTTGGAGGCTAATCTGCTGTTCTTAGTATATCATAGTAAAGCAATCTTCCAAAATGAAAGAATATTCAGGCCCATGTTTCTACCCTAAATGCTGCACAGACGAATGTGAGCCTCATTCCCTCTCATTATTTCTCTCTGAGACTTGCTGCCACTTCTGAGATTGCTGAAGAGAATGCCTCTGTCCTAACTACCACCTCAAGCAGATGTCAGGTTCATACTGATACTTTATACTTTCAGTAAGTGGTGTGTTTTAAATCCACACCACTGGTGGTGGTGTGTGATGTGTGATGTGGTGATGTGATGCCATTGTAGGTACAAGAGGTCTAAGAGGGCCTTTCCCTAATGAAGTTAAAAGTAAGAGAGATGAGCTTTTACATCAAAATAAGATATTCTTTCATTTTAACTACCTACAAAAAAAGAATACAGAATAATGTGCTATTTTTTTAAAATATACTTATTAAAAATCTGACATCAGGGCTTCCCCTGGTAGTCCAGTGGGTAAGGACACCGCCTTGCAGTACAAGGGGCACCGGTTCGATCCCTGGCCTGGGAAGATCCCACGTGCCATGGAGCGGCTGGACTGATGTGTCCAATTACCGAGCCGGAGCTCTGAAGTGCATGCGCCCAGAGCTGGTGCTCTGCAACGACAGACGCCACCGCGATGGGAGGCCCACACGGGCCAAAGAACAAAGACGGATGAAAATAGATAAATGAAAGACCAATAGAAGTGGCCCGCCCATCCCCCTCCCTCCCCACCTCACCCCTCAAAAGATAAATAAGTAAAATAAATGTAAAAAAAAAAAATCTGACATCAATCTGGGATCATACATATCTGTAGACAACAAAACTCTGTAAAACTAAAAAGTAAAATAAAAATTGAAAAAAAAAATCTGACGTCAAAATTTTGTCTATTACTTTTTACACAGGTCACATTTGTTTAATAACGTAGCTTAAATTTTCTTTCATTATATAAATACTGAATTTTTAAAAATGTTTGCACTTACAACATGTGATGAACAAAATATCTTCAATTGCATTTCTTTTTCTACTCTATTTATTTAAATAACAAAAGAAAGTTCTTTCCACCAAATTGATTTCCAAACTCATTCAAGAATCCTGACTCACAGATGAAAATCATCTCAAAAACTCACACTGTATGAATTTATATCTTACATATAATTTTAAAAGCTTTAATGATTAATCCCAACATATAGAAATCAAAAACATCTAATTTTAAGTTAAATAAGATTAATAGTAAATAGAAATAAGAACAAAGTGAAGAAGTGAACCCTTCTAGCAAGACATTTGAATGATCAGAAACAGCTTCTGGAATACTCAAATGGGGTTCATTTATAAGAGACTTTTGGACACAGTGGGGAAGGAAAGGGGGGATGAATAGAGAAAGAAGCACTGAGACACATCCATTATCATATGTAAAGTTACAAAGTCAGTGGATATTTACTTATGATATAAGGAGCTCTAATCCAGTGCTTTGTGACAACCTAGAGGTGGGATGGGGTAAAACATGAGAGAGTTGTTTAGAAGGGAGGGGACAAATGCATATCTATGGCTAATTCATGTTGATATATGGCAGAAAACAACACAAAATTGTAAATAAATTATCCTCTAATTAAACGGCACACCTCATAGAGTAATAGAAATAAAAGCAAAAATAAAAAAGTGGAACCTAATCAAACTTAAAAGCTTTTGCACAGCAAAGAAAATCACAAGCAAGATGAAAAGACAGCCCTCAGAATGGAAGAAAATGATAGCAAATGAAACAATTGACAAAGGATTAATTTCCAAAATATACAAGTAGCTCATGCAACTCAATATCAGAAAAACAAACCACCTAATCAAAAGGTTTACAGAAGACCTAAAATGACATTTATCCAAAAGAAGCATACAGATAGCTAATAAACACATGAAAGATGCTCAACATCACTCAGAAATGCAAATGAAAACTGCAATGAGATAACACCTCTCACACCAATCAGAATGACCATTGTTAAAAAATTTACAAACAGTAAGTGCTGGCTAGAGTGTGGAGAAAAGGGAACCTTCTTGCACTGTTGGTAGGAATGTAAGTTGATAAAGACACTATGGAATACAGTATGGAGGTTCCTTAAAAAAAGAAAGGAATAAAAATTAACATGTTTAAGAGACACCTGCACCCCAATGTTCATTGCAGCTCTCTATACAATAGCTAGACCATGGAAGCAACCTAGATGCCCATCAAGAAATGAATGGATAAAAAAGCTCTGGTACATATATACAATAGAGTACTTCACAACAGTAAAAAGAAATGCAGAAGAATCATTCCAAAGGAGGTGGATGAATCTAGAACCTATTATATAAAGTGAAGTAAGTCAAAAAGAGAAAGCAGGTACAGTACACTAACACATATATATGAAATCTAGTAAGAGTAATGATAACACACACAGTGAAGCAATGGGAAAACAGACAAAGAGAAAAGACATATGGACATTGTGGTGAATGAAGAGGGGGAGGGAGAGAGAGGGATTGAAAGTGGTTAGAGAAAGAAGCACTGAGACACATCCATTATCATATGTAAAGTTACAAAGTCAGTGGATATTTACTTATGATATAAGGAGCTCTAATCCAGTGCTTTGTGACAACCTAGAGGTGGGATGGGGTAAAACGTGAGAGAGTTGTTTAGAAGGGAGGGGACAAATGCATATCTATGGCTAATTCATGTTGATATATGGCAGAAAACAACACAAAATTGTAAATAAATTATCCTCTAATTAAACGGCACACCTCATAGAGTAATAGAAATAAAAGCAAAAATAAAAAAGTGGAACCTAATCAAACTTAAAAGCTTTTGCACAGCAAAGAAAATCACAAGCAAGATGAAAAGACAGCCCTCAGAATGGAAGAAAATGATAGCAAATGAAACAATTGACAAAGGATTAATTTCCAAAATATACAAGTAGCTCATGCAACTCAATATCAGAAAAACAAACCACCTAATCAAAAGGTTTACAGAAGACCTAAAATGACATTTATCCAAAAGAAGCATACAGATAGCTAATAAACACATGAAAGATGCTCAACATCACTCAGAAATGCAAATGAAAACTGCAATGAGATAACACCTCTCACACCAATCAGAATGACCATTGTTAAAAAATTTACAAACAGTAAGTGCTGGCTAGAGTGTGGAGAAAAGGGAACCTTCTTGCACTGTTGGTAGGAATGTAAGTTGATAAAGACACTATGGAATACAGTATGGAGGTTCCTTAAAAAAAGAAAGGAATAAAAATTAACATGTTTAAGAGACACCTGCACCCCAATGTTCATTGCAGCTCTCTATACAATAGCTAGACCATGGAAGCAACCTAGATGCCCATCAAGAAATGAATGGATAAAAAAGCTCTGGTACATATATACAATAGAGTACTTCACAACAGTAAAAAGAAATGCAGAAGAATCATTCCAAAGGAGGTGGATGAATCTAGAACCTATTATATAAAGTGAAGTAAGTCAAAAAGAGAAAGCAGGTACAGTACACTAACACATATATATGAAATCTAGTAAGAGTAATGATAACACACACAGTGAAGCAATGGGAAAACAGACAAAGAGAAAAGACATATGGACATTGTGGTGAATGAAGAGTGGGTGGGAGGTGTAGAGGGAGTAGCATGGAAACATATACTATCATGTGTGAAAAAGATAGCTATTGCCGGGCTTCCCTGGTGGTCCAGTGGGTAAGGACACCGCCTTGCAGTGCAAGGGACGCCGGTTCGATCCCTGGCCTGGGAAGATCCCACGTGCTGTGGAGCGGCTGGACCGATGTGTCTAATTACCGAGCCGGAGCTCTGGAGTGAATGCGCCCAGAGCTGGTGCTCTGCGACAACAGAGGCCACTGCGATGGGAGGCCCACACGGGCCAAAGAACAAAGATGGATGAAAATAGACAAATGAAAGATCAATAGAAGTAGCCCGTCTGCTCCCCTCCCTCCCCACCCCACCCACTCCAAAATAAATAAATAAATAAATCTTAAAAAAATAAAAAAGAATTGGAGGGCATTTTGTCCAACCTATTCAAAAAAAAGAAAAAAAAAAGCTATTGCCATTGCATTGTGGGAATAGGGGATACTATAGGGACACTGTGCAATGGCCTGAAGGGGTAGGTTGAGGAGGATTAGGAGGGGGGTGGAGGAGGGAAGAGGTCAGGGATATACATATGACTTATCTGGGATTTACATGTCTGTAAACAACAAAACTCTTTAAAAGTAAAAAGTAAAATAAAAATAATTATTAAAAAAATAATTATCATGTTGTTGTTTAGTTGCCCAGTGATGTAGAACTGTTTGTGATCCCATGGACATGCCAGGCCTCCCTGTTCCTCATCATCTCCCAAAGTCTACCGAAGTTCATTGCCACTGCATCTGTGATGCCATTCAGCCGTCTCATCCTCTGATGGGACCTCTTCTCCTTCTGCTCTCCATCTCTGACAGAATAAGGGGCTTTTCCAATAAGTCAACTATTTCATATCAGATGATCAAAATGGTAGTTTTAACATCAGCATCAGTCCTTCCAATGAGCATTCAGAGTTGATTTTCATTAAGATTGTTTTGATTTCCATGCTGTACAAACAACTTTCAGACATCTTCTCCAGCACCTCAGTTCAAAGGCATCAATTCTTTGACATTCTGTCTTCTTTACAGTCCAGCTCTCACAACCAAACAAGACCCCTGGGAAGTCCATAGCCCTTTCTATATGGACCTTTGTTGGCTGAGTAATAGCTGCTCTATCATATGACCATAACATGGTCTACTATATGACTCCAAAATCCCACTATTTGCATCTATCCTGAGGAAACCATAATTGAAAAAGATACATATACCTCAAAGTTCATCACAGCACTATTTACAATAGCTAGGATATGGAAGCAACCTAGATGTCCATCAGGAGATGAATGGATAAAGAAGCTTTGGTACATATATACAATGCTACTCAACCATAAAAAGGATGCATTTGAGTCAGTTCTAATGAGATGGATGAACCTAGAGCCTGCTTTACAGAGTTAAGTAAATCAGAAAGAGAAAAAACTAAATACTGTATATTAACACATATGTATGGAACCTAGAAAAATACTATTATGGAACCTGCTTTCAGGACAGCAGTGGAGATGCAGATGTGGAGAACAGACGTGTTGATGTGGGGACATTGGGGAAGGAGAGGGTGGGATGAATGGAGACAGTATCATGGAAACATATATGCTACTATATGCAAAATAGGTAGCAGGGAATTTGCTGTATGACTCAAGGAACTCAAATTGGGGCTCTATGGCAACCTAGAGGGATGGGATGGAGTGAGAGACAACAGGGTGGATTAAGAGGGAGGGGATTCATCACTGATTCATGTTGATATATGGCAGAAACCAACACAATATTGTAAAGCAATTTTCCTACAATTAAAAATAAATTCAAAAAGAAATAAATTTTAATTTAAAAAGCAAAATAAGCTATAAGGGTATAGTACATTCAGCCGTCTCATCCTCTGATGGGACCTCTTCTCCTTCTGCTCTCCATCTCTGACAGAATAAGGGGCTTTTCCAATAAGTCAACTATTTCATATCAGATGATCAAAATGGTAGTTTTAACATCAGCATCAGTCCTTCCAATGAGCATTCAGAGTTGATTTTCATTAAGATTGTTTTGATTTCCATGCTGTACAAACAACTTTCAGACATCTTCTCCAGCACCTCAGTTCAAAGGCATCAATTCTTTGACATTCTGTCTTCTTTACAGTCCAGCTCTCACAACCAAACAAGACCCCTGGGAAGTCCATAGCCCTTTCTATATGGACCTTTGTTGGCTGAGTAATAGCTGCTCTATCATATGACCATAACATGGTCTACTATATGACTCCAAAATCCCACTATTTGCATCTATCCTGAGGAAACCATAATTGAAAAAGATACATATACCTCAAAGTTCATCACAGCACTATTTACAATAGCTAGGATATGGAAGCAACCTAGATGTCCATCAGGAGATGAATGGATAAAGAAGCTTTGGTACATATATACAATGCTACTCAACCATAAAAAGGATGCATTTGAGTCAGTTCTAATGAGATGGATGAACCTAGAGCCTGCTTTACAGAGTTAAGTAAATCAGAAAGAGAAAAAACTAAATACTGTATATTAACACATATGTATGGAACCTAGAAAAATACTATTATGGAACCTGCTTTCAGGACAGCAGTGGAGATGCAGATGTGGAGAACAGACGTGTTGATGTGGGGACATTGGGGAAGGAGAGGGTGGGATGAATGGAGACAGTATCATGGAAACATATATGCTACTATATGCAAAATAGGTAGCAGGGAATTTGCTGTATGACTCAAGGAACTCAAATTGGGGCTCTATGGCAACCTAGAGGGATGGGATGGAGTGAGAGACAACAGGGTGGATTAAGAGGGAGGGGATTCATCACTGATTCATGTTGATATATGGCAGAAACCAACACAATATTGTAAAGCAATTTTCCTACAATTAAAAATAAATTCAAAAAGAAATAAATTTTAATTTAAAAAGCAAAATAAGCTATAAGGGTATAGTACACAACATGGGGAATATAACCAATATTATATAATAACTATAAATGGAGCATAAATTTAAAAAATTGTGGAGAACTATATTGCACATATGTAAATTTTATAATATTGTACAACTATGCTTCAATTAAAAACATCTCAAAAAAAAGCTCTTTAAATGAAAAAGAATTCACACACACACACACACACACACACACACACACACACACACACACACACAAAGCAGTTGCCTATATCTCAATAGAGATCCAGAGGAGGCAGCTGACTTATTGGTACAATCACAAGAACACTGACAATGATGACCTCAAGTCACCAAGAAACTTTAATTACTGCTTAAAATGCTATATTTCCCTGCTGGTTCAGATGATAAAGAATATACCATCAATACAGAAGACCCAGGTTCAAATCCTGGGTCTTGGAGAAGGGAAGATCCCTTGGAGAAGGGAATAGAATCCACTTTAGTATTCTTTCCTGGAGAATCCCGTGAATAGAGCAGCCTGGTTGGCTACAGTCCCCGAGGTCCCAAGAGTTCATAATTTAGCAACTAACACTTTGATACTAACTCTGAAGCAACTGAAAAAAAATATTGATCAGCTCCTTCACTAAAAGAATTGCAATTTAAAGGGACACAGACAGTATTAAGATTATTTGGAGCAAAAATATTTATTTCTACCATAAAAGGAAAAGAGTACTGCAGTCTTTTAAACAGATAATTCTGTGGAAGTCTACCAATTTTCTAGGATTTTGCTCTACAAACACCTTCCCAGGTAACTGAATCCATCTGCATATCATGTGGTATAACAGCCTAAAAACTGGATCTGAGGGTAATACAATTTTTGTTATTTTTATGCCATTCCCAATTGACAGAAATAAGTCTAAACGTCTACTAGAGAAGCCAATATTGAATCCATATAGCCAAATCCTCTAAGCAACCCTGCCCTTTCATAGTGGTTACTTGTAAACTCTGTTCCACCCTCACCTCTCTAGATCAGTCCCTACGATTCTTCCTCCCAATCTCTTCAAATTCAAAAATAGAAAATTTTTTTGAAAATTTTAATTTAAAAAGCAAAATAAGCTATAAGGGTATAGTACACAACATGGGGAATATAACCAATATAATATAATAACTATAAATGGAGCATAAATTTAAAAAATTGTGGAGAACTATATTGCACATATGTAAATTTTATAATATTGTACAACTATGCTTCAATTAAAAACATCTCAAAAAAAAGCTCTTTAAATGAAAAAGAATTCACACACACACACACACACACACACACACACACACACACACACACACAAAGCAGTTGCCTATATCTCAATAGAGATCCAGAGGAGGCAGCTGACTTATTGGTACAATCACAAGAACACTGACAATGATGACCTCAAGTCACCAAGAAACTTTAATTACTGCTTAAAATGCTATATTTCCCTGCTGGTTCAGATGATAAAGAATATACCATCAATACAGAAGACCCAGGTTCAAATCCTGGGTCTTGGAGAAGGGAAGATCCCTTGGAGAAGGGAATAGAATCCACTTTAGTATTCTTTCCTGGAGAATCCCGTGAATAGAGCAGCCTGGTTGGCTACAGTCCCCGAGGTCCCAAGAGTTCATAATTTAGCAACTAACACTTTGATACTAACTCTGAAGCAACTGAAAAAAAATATTGATCAGCTCCTTCACTAAAAGAATTGCAATTTAAAGGGACACAGACAGTATTAAGATTATTTGGAGCAAAAATATTTATTTCTACCATAAAAGGAAAAGAGTACTGCAGTCTTTTAAACAGATAATTCTGTGGAAGTCTACCAATTTTCTAGGATTTTGCTCTACAAACCCCTTCCCAGGTAACTGAATCCATCTGCATATCATGTGGTATAACAGCCTAAAAACTGGATCTGAGGGTAATACAATTTTTGTTATTTTTATGCCATTCCCAATTGACAGAAATAAGTCTAAACGTCTACTAGAGAAGCCAATATTGAATCCATATAGCCAAATCCTCTAAGCAACCCTGCCCTTTCATAGTGGTTACTTGTAAACTCTGTTCCACCCTCACCTCTCTAGATCAGTCCCTACGATCTTCCTCATCTCTGAACAGGCACCAAGATCCTCTGTTCAGCCATCACAGTATTTTTTCAAATCCTTTAACGTTAAACACAAAATTTTCTTTGATAATTTAATCTTCAACCCTTTCCCTTGTAGGATTTCTTCTTCTTTATCTTCCACCCGAGTGTAAGTGCTCTCTCTTATCTCAGTAATGTGCATCTCATCCTTATTTTCCTATTTTAGATGACAGAGTCATTAATTCTGTACAAAGTAGCTAAAGAGAGAAGAGGGGAAAATCATGGGATGGAAAAAAATGAAGGTTTTCATCTGACACAAGATTTTGGAGTTCCAAGAAATCTATGGAACACTTAAAGTAATCTTCAGCTATCTGCAATATCAATGTGTGCACTTCAGTTTCATCCAAAACGATGATTTGAAAGTACTTCACAAGATTTTATTCCAAAAATATATTCATATTCAGTTCAGTTCAGTCACTCAGCGGTGACAGACTCTTACAACCCCAAAGACTGCAGCACACCAGGCATCCCTGTCCTCTATCTTCCAGTCATGGCTTAGACTTATGTCCATTGAGTCAGTGATGCCATCCAACCATCTCACACTCTGCTGTCCCCTTCCTCTCCTGCCTTCCATCCTTTCCAGCATCAGGGTCATTTCCAGTGAGTCATCTCTTCACCTCAGTTAGACAAAGACTGGAGCTTCAGCTTCCATATCAGTCCTTCCAATGAATATTCAGGGATGATTTCCTTTAGGATTGACTGGTTTGATCTCTTTGCAGTCCGAGGGACTCTTATAAGTCTTCTGCAACACCATAGTTCAAAGGCATCTATTCTTTGTCACTCAGCCTTATTTACATTCCAACTCTCACATCCACATATGACAACTGGAAAAACCATAGATTTGACTGTATGAAACTTTGCTGGGAAAGTGATTTTACTGATTTTTGATATGCTGTCTAGGTTTGTCATGGCTTTTACTCCAAGGAGCAAGTGTCTTTTAATTTCACGTCTGCAGTTACTGTCTGCAATGATTTTTTTTTTTTTTTTTACTTGTCAAGAGATTTTCTTTTTATAGTAGGTATTCCATATTTGTTTAATAATTTTCTGTAAGAAAATCAGATTTGTCTGGGTGATGACAAAGGACAGAGTTGGCTGTGAGGACTTCCCAGCCCTTCTCATTGTCTCCTATTCAAATAATCTGTTTCTCAGAATTTTTTTTTATGGCTATTCTTTAGCCCTCACTCTTTTTTTATTTTTTATTTTATTTTTTACTTTTACAGAGTTTTGTTGTCTACAACTATGTATGATCACAGATTAGTCATATGTATACCCTACCCATCCCAACCCTCCAGGCCATCGCACAGTGCTCCTGCAGAAGTTCCTTTGCTCACAGCGCAGTGACAATAGCTATTTCCTCACATATGATAGTATAGGTTTCCATGTTACTCCCTCCAAGTCTCCCACCCACTGTTCATTCCCCACAATGTCCGTATGTCTATTCTCCATGTCTGATTTTCCATCGCTTCACTGCGTGTGTTATCATTACCATCCTACTAGATTCCATATATGTGTGTTAGTATACTGTATTTGTCCTTCTCTTTTTCACTTAATTCACTTTTTATAATAGGTTCTAGATCCAGACACCTCATTAAGACTGATCCTTCTGCATTTCTTTTAACAGCTGAGTAGTATTCCATTGTATATATGTACCAGAGCTTCTGTATCCATTTATTCATGGATGGGCATCTAGGTTGCTTCCATGTTTTAGCTATTGTATAGAGAGCTGCAATGAATATTAGGGTATAGGTGCCTCTTTCAGTTTTGATTTCATCAGGGTCTAAGCCTAAGAGTGGGATTGCTGGGTCATATGGTGCTGCTATTTTTAATTTTTGAAGGAATCTCCATACTGTCTTCCACAGCAGCTGTATCAATTTACATTCCCACCAGCAATGCAAGAGTGTTCCCTTTCCTCCGCACCCTCTCCAGCATTTATGGTCTGTCGATTTGTTGATGATGGCCATTGTGACTAATATGAGGTGATATCTCATTCTAGTTTTGATTTGCATTTCTCTAATAATACGCGAGGTTGAGCTTCATTTCATGTGTTTTTGGAGAGGTGTCTGTTTAGGTCCTTTTCCCATTTTTTGATTGGGTTGTTCATTTTCCTGATGTTGAGTTGTCTGAGTTGCTTGTAGATTTTGGAGATCTCTTCGAAACTTATCTCATATCCTTTCTTTTTCTTCTTCTTCTTTTGGAACTCCTATAATCCAAATATTGGTGTGTTTTATATTATCCCAGAGATCTCTGTTCTTTTCATTCTTTAGGCTTGATTCTGTTTTTCAGCAGTTACTTTCACCATTCTATCTTCCAGCTCACTAATCTGGTCTTCTGTCTCAGATGCTCTGCCATTGATACCTTCTATAGTGTTTTTAATTTCAGCAACTGAGTGGTTTGTCTCTGTTTGTTGTTTTCTAAGTTCTTGTATTCCTTTATTCACTGTGTTAGTTGATTCTTGCAATATCTCAAAAATTGTTTTCATTGTTTTGAATTATCATTACTATCATTCTTCTGAATTCGCTGTCAGAAAGTTTATCTAATTCTTCTTCATTTATTTGGACTTATGTGTTCATAGTTTGTTCCTTCACTTGTGTTGTATTTCTCTGCCATTTCATTGTTATTATTAATTGTTTAACTAACTATATTTGGGGTCTCCTTTTCCCAGACTTTGAGTTACGTCTGTCAGTGTTTACTGTTTGGATGAGGCATCTTATTCTGGGTGTTGCTGGTGGTTGGGTGATGTCAGGACTTGCATACAAGTACTTGCCTTTGTTGGAGTTCTTGCTGTCTAACGCTCTCTAGTGTTAGGTGTGCTCTGGTATTGTATGGCTTTGGAGTCAGTGCTATCTCCCTAAAGCCCCTGGTCTTGTTGTCTGACCATGGAATGAAGATTTCATGGCTCATTTGTTATGACATTAAATGGTATTCAAACATATACACACGAATGAGAAACAGAAGGTATACCTTTTGACAAATGGAAATTTAAATATCATGCAAATACTATCTAGCATACATAATTATACATACAAACATATACAGCCATAACAAAACCCAAACTTTCCAACAAAAAATACAGTACAATACATTAGCACAACGAATAGAGAAAACGAAGAATGATATCCACCAGTTAATAACCAAACTAACTAGAGTACAAATTGGGGAATAATGCTAGAGAAGAGTCCTATTTGGGAATAAGGCAATAAGGACAAACCAGACTAAGAAATATGGTGGGGAAAATGAGAAAGAGAAAGGGAGGATAGAAAAGAAATATAGAATAATACTGCAAAGTTAAATATAGGAAGATAAATATTTGTATGTATTAGAGTTTAGTGCTGTAGGAAAAGAGCATCAGAGAAAGCAAAGAAATAGTTGTAAAGGAAGTAGTAATACATTTAAAAATTTTAAAAATTAAAACAAAGATAAGTATATAGAAAAATCTAGAAAACAAAGCAAAAACAATAAAAACAAATTCCCTCCCCACCCCCACAGAACCATAAAAGGCCAATGTGGAACCAGAAGTATATGCCAAAATAAAGTATGTAGTTTAAAAGAAAAATAAAAATTCTGTAAACTTGAATATGTTCAGTCTTACTGATAACATTGTTAGCTTCAATAGAGTTCAACTGACAAAAGAAAAAAGAAAAAGCAGAGCAGGGAGCTGAGAAGATGAGGAAAAAAGAAAAAAAAAAGATTAGAAAAAAAAGAAAAAGAAAAAAGAATAAAAAATAAAACAAAATGCAGCAGTAAATCCAGTTCCAGTCAAAATGTAAAAATAGTGAATGTTTATGTTCTTCTGTCTCTTGCTGCCTATTCAGGAATTATCAGTCTTTTTCTTGCCTCTTTCAGTGGTTGGATCTGAAGGTCTCTTTTGCTGCTTATTTATTTTTGCCTATCCATAACTAAAAGGGCCGCCCAGACTGGCCCTGGTAGTTTCTTAATCATTAATCCAGATCCCTTTGTTGCTGAGTGGAGCTAAATTCCCTACCTGTAGTTTGACCTGCAGCCAAACTACAGCAGGGGTAATGGCTTCTCTCACACAAAGGATTTATTCCCACAAGCTCTGTGTCCCTGACCCTGCTGCAGGCCACCATTGACCCCCATCACTGTGGGAGACGTCAAGTTACTCAGAGGTGAGTCTGGCTCAGTTTCATGTGGGATCGCTATTTCCCTCTCCCGGATCTCAGTGTGCACAAGAATCTCCACTCTTACTCTGCGGCTCTATTATGGGGTTAATGATAACCTCCTTAAAAAGGGAATTGAGTGTCGTTTTTCCGAGGACTGCTCAAGGGCACTTCTAGCTTCAGGGGGCACTTGGACCCTATACAGCAGGTCTGGCTCAGTCCTGTGTGAGGATCACTGCTCCTTTCCCGGGTCTTGATTTGCAACAGGATTTGTATATTTGGCCCACCCAGCCTCTATCGCGGGTATGAGGTTTGACTTTTAAAAGCACGATTGCACCCCTCCTGCCATCTTGTTGCAGCTTCTCCATTGTTCTTCGATGCAGGCTATCTTTTTTGTGATCAGATCCAACGTTCTCCTGTGGATGGTTTTTCAGGGACTTGTTGCAATCCAGACAATTTTGCAGGAGAGATGGGTGCACGTCCTTCTACGTCGCCATCTTAACTCCACCCTCTGCAATGATTTTTGAAGTTCAATGAAACAAAGTCTGTCACTGTTTCCGTTGTGTGCCAATCTATTTGCCACGAAGTGATAGGACCAGCTACTATGATCTTCATTTTTTTTGAATGTTGAGTTTTAAACCAGTTTTTTCACTCTTCTCTTTCACCTTCATTAAGAGGCTCTTTAGTTGCTGTTGGCCTTCTACCATAAGGGTGGTACCATATGCATATGTGAGATTACTGATATTTCTCTCAGCAATCTTGATTCCAATTTGAGCTTCACTTGTACCACCATTTTGCATGATGTGCTCTCCATATAAGTTAAATAAACAGGATGACAATATGCAGACAATGATTCACTCCTTTCCCAATTTGAAACCAATCCATTGTTCCATGTCTGGTGTTAAGTGTTGCTTCTTGTTATACATACATATTTCTTAGGAGGCAGTAAGGTGGTTTGGTATTCCCATTTAAGAATTTTTCACAGTTTGTTGTGATTCACAGACTCAAAGTCTTTAGTACAGCAGGGGTAATGGCTTCTCTCACACAAAGGATTTATTCCCACAAGCTCTGTGTCCCTGACCCTGCTGCAGGCCACCATTGACCCCCATCACTGTGGGAGACGTCAAGTTACTCAGAGGTGAGTCTGGCTCAGTTTCATGTGGGATCGCTATTTCCCTCTCCCGGATCTCAGTGTGCACAAGAATCTCCACTCTTACTCTGCGGCTCTATTATGGGGTTAATGATAACCTCCTTAAAAAGGGAATTGAGTGTCGTTTTTCCGAGGACTGCTCAAGGGCACTTCTAGCTTCAGGGGGCACTTGGACCCTATACAGCAGGTCTGGCTCAGTCCTGTGTGAGGATCACTGCTCCTTTCCCGGGTCTTGATTTGCAACAGGATTTGTATATTTGGCCCACCCAGCCTCTATCGCGGGTATGAGGTTTGACTTTTAAAAGCACGATTGCACCCCTCCTGCCATCTTGTTGCAGCTTCTCCATTGTTCTTCGATGCAGGCTATCTTTTTTGTGATCAGATCCAACGTTCTCCTGTGGATGGTTTTTCAGGGACTTGTTGCAATCCAGACAATTTTGCAGGAGAGATGGGTGCACGTCCTTCTACGTCGCCATCTTAACTCCACCCTCTGCAATGATTTTTGAAGTTCAATGAAACAAAGTCTGTCACTGTTTCCGTTGTGTGCCAATCTATTTGCCACGAAGTGATAGGACCAGCTACTATGATCTTCATTTTTTTTGAATGTTGAGTTTTAAACCAGTTTTTTCACTCTTCTCTTTCACCTTCATTAAGAGGCTCTTTAGTTGCTGTTGGCCTTCTACCATAAGGGTGGTACCATATGCATATGTGAGATTACTGATATTTCTCTCAGCAATCTTGATTCCAATTTGAGCTTCACTTGTACCACCATTTTGCATGATGTGCTCTCCATATAAGTTAAATAAACAGGATGACAATATGCAGACAATGATTCACTCCTTTCCCAATTTGAAACCAATCCATTGTTCCATGTCTGGTGTTAAGTGTTGCTTCTTGTTATACATACATATTTCTTAGGAGGCAGTAAGGTGGTTTGGTATTCCCATTTAAGAATTTTTCACAGTTTGTTGTGATTCACAGACTCAAAGTCTTTAGTATAGTAAATAAGGCAGAAATAGATGTTTGTTTTTTCTAGAATTATCTTGTTTTTTCTTTAATCCAACAGATGTTAGCAATCTAATCTCTAGTTCTTCTGCCTTTCCTAAATCCAGCTTGTACATCTGTAAGTTCTGAGTTTACATACTGTTGAAGCCTAGCTTGGAAGATTTTGAGCATGACCTTCCTAGCATATGAAATGAGTGCAATTGTGTGGTTTTTTGAGCATTCCCTTGGGACTGCCCTTCTTTGGGACTGGCATGAAAACTGATATTTTTTCCAGTCTTTTTGGCCATTGTTGAGTTTTTCAAATTTTCTAGCATATTGAGTGTGGCACTTTAACAGCATCGTCTTTTAGAATTTGGAATAGCTTAGCTGGTACTGCATCACCTTCATTAGCTTTGTTTGTACTGATGCTTCCTAAGGCACATTTGACTTCATACTATAGGATGTCTGGCTCTAGGTGGGTGATCACACTATTGTGGACATCAAGTTCATTTTTATCTTTTTTGTATATTTCTGTATACTCTTGCCACCTCTTCTTAATATTTTCTGCTTCTGTTAAGTTCATATCATTTCTGTTCTTTACTGTGCCTATCTTTGCATGAAATTTTCCCTTGATATCTTTCTTTAAGTTTCCTGAGGAGATCTCTAGTCTTTCCTGTTCTGTTGTTTTCCTTATTTCTTTTCATTGTTCACTTAAAAAGACTTTCTTACCTCTCCTTGCTATTCTCTGGAACTCTGCTTTCAGCTTCTTTTCTTTTTTTCCTTTGTATTTTGCTTTTTTCTTTCTCAGCTATTTGCAAGGCCTCCTCAGACAATGATCTTACCTTTTGCTCCTTCTTTTTCTTGGGGATAGTTTTGCTCAATGCCTACTGTACAGTGTTACAAACTTCCATCCATGGTTCTTCAGGCACTCTATCAGATCTAATCCCTTGAATCTATTTGCCAATTCTACAGTATAAGTGTAAGGGATGTGATTTAGGTCATATCTGAATGGCCTAGGGGATTTTTGTACTTTCTTCAATTGAAGTCTCAATTTAGCAATAAGGAATTCTTGGTCTAGGCCACAGTCAACTTTTCCATATGACTTTGCTGATAGAATTATAGGACATCTACTGAAACATATGATAGTTTCCCCAACCTGAAAGAATGTATCAGTCTTGGCATGAATGAAGAGAATTTGCTTCACAAAGAATCTCTAAGCTCCAGAGTTATTACAGTCTTATTGCTTCAAGGAAATTTTATGACCCCTGAAATATATATTTGCTCAATTAAAACCCTAGTAAGTGGTTCTGTGTATATTGACAATGGATTCTAAAGTTAATGTTGAAAGGCAAAAGACCTATATCAGCCAACATAATGTTGAAGAAAACAGAACTACAGAACTGACACTACCTAATATTAAGACTTATTGTGGGCTTCCCCTGGTGGTCCAGTGGGTAAGGACACCACCTTGCAATGCAAGGGTCACCTGTTCGATCCCTGGCCTGGGAAGATCCCACGTGCCGCGGAGCAGCTGGACCGATGTGTCTAATCACCGAGCCGGAGCTCTGGAGCTCATGCGCCGAGTCGGCGCTCTGCAATGACAGATGCCACCATGATGGGAGGCCCACAGGAGCCAAAGAACAAAGAACAAAGATGAAAATAGAGAAATGAAAGACCAATGGAAGTGGCCCACCCGCTCCCCTCCCTCCCCAACCCAACCCTCACCCAAAAATAATAATAATAATAATAAAGACTTATTATAAGCTATGGCAGAATGGTACATGTGAAGAAAAAGAAAAATAAGCTAGTGAAACAGATTTGAAATCCAAAGAAGAGTTCCAAACCAACACAGACCACTGATCTTTGACAAAAGAACAAAGATAATTTGAGGGAGAAATAATAGTCCCTTCAAACACATAAATACGATATTGTGACAACTAGACATTCTCATGCAAAAAAAAAAAAAAAGAAAAGAAAAAGCTTCTAGATACAGACCTTTCACAAAAAATATTTTAAAATAGATCATAAACCTAAATGGAAAAGGCAAAACTAAAATTTATAGAAGATAACAGAGGACTAAGTCTGCATAACCTTGGTTATTGCAATAACATTTTAGACAGCACAAAATGCACTGGTCTTCTCAGGTGGTTCAGTGGTAAAGAATCTGCCTGCCAATGCAGGAGCCACAGGAGATTCAAGTTTGATCCCTGAATCAGGAAGGTCCCTTGCAGGAGTAAATGGCAACCCACTTCAGTATTTTTGCCAGATCAATCCTGTGGATACAGGGCCCCAGTAGGCTACAATCCATGGAGTCACACAGTTAGACTCAACTGAGCAACTGAGCACAGATGCAACAAAGGCACTATTTTAGTTGTATGCTATGTTTGATATAAAACATTTATTTATCTTTCAGTTTTAACATATTTATGTTTTATATTGTAATTTGTTTTTTGAACCATAGGTTATTTAGAGACATATTTTTATTTTCAAACAAAATAATTTTTAGGTTAACTTTACAATTCAGTTCAGTTTAGTTGCTCAGCAGTTTCTGACTATTTGCGACTCCATGGACGGTAGCATGACAGGCTTCTCTGTCCTTTGCCACCAACTAGAGCTTGCTCAAACTCATGTCTATTGACTCAGTGATGCCATTCAGTCATCTCATCCTATGTCGTCCCCTTCTCCTTCTCCATTCTATTTTTCTCAGCATCAGGGTCTTTTCCAATGAGTTGTCTCTTTGCAACAGGTGGCCAAACTAGTGGAGCTTCAGCTTCAACATCAGACTTCCCAATGTATATTTGGGTTAATTTCCTTTAGGATCAACTATCTTGATCTTCTTGCTGTCCAAGAGACTTTCAAGAGTCTTCTCCAACACCATAGTTCAAAGGCATCGATTCTTCAGTGTTCAGCCTTCTTTATGATCCAACTCTTGCATCCATACATGACTAATGGGAAAACAATAGCTTTGACTATATGGACTTTTGTCAGCCAAGTGATGTCTCTGTTGTTGAATACACTGTCAACATGTGTCATAGCTTTTTTCCCAAGGAGTGTCTTTTAATTTCATGGCTTCAGTCATCATCTGCAGTGATTTGGAGCCCAAGTAAATGAAGTTTGTTACTGTTTCCATTGTTTGTCCATCTATTCGCCCTGAATTGATGGAACCAGATGCCATGATCTTGTTTTTTTGAATGTCGATTTAAAACTTTTCACTCTCCTATTTCACCTTCATCATGAGGCCCTGTAGTTCCCTTTCACTTTCTGCTGTTTGTATTTTGTCATCTGCACACCTGAGGTTATTGATATTTCTCCAGACAAGCTTGATTCCAGTTTGTGCTTCCTCCAGACCAGGATTTTGCATGATGTATTCTTCATAGAAGTTAAATAAGAGTAACAAAATACAGCCTTGATATTCTCCTTTCCCTATTTGGAAACAGTCTGTTTGTCCATGTCGGGTTCTAACTTTTGATTCTTTCCCTTCATACAGGTTTCATAAGAGCCACGTAGAGTAGTCTGGTATTCCTATCTCTTTCAGAATTATCCACAGTTTGTTTTGATACCCACATTTAAATGGTGTAGATCTATTCATCAAACATAAACCCTATTTTTTTTTCCCACAATATAACCATTTACCTAACTTTTGTAGTAATTTCTTTTCTTTGTTTCCTTATAACTTTTTTAGCCCAAGTTGCACCATAATATAGTCCTGGACATTCATAATTTCTCATCATTTGTGATAATTCTTCCCCTCTTGTCTTCCTTTCTAAAATATTTATCTGAACATCCCAGGATATTTAACATATATATTTTCCAATGTTTTGGATATTTCTGATTGTTCTCTCTTGATATTGTTCTCCGTGTATTTACGTTCTCTGTATCCTTCACATATTGGTCACTGAATCCAGAGGCTTGATCAGAGTTAGCTTTTATATTTGTGGCAGAATTATATGTGTCTTTATAAGTAGACACAGAATATCTGGGTTTCACTTTTTATTTTATTCATTTGCATTTTAGTAGGTCTCAATGTCAAGGTATTTAATTAGAGGTACAAAATGGTAACATTCTAAGTATATTCAATCAATTAAATTGAATACACTTACAAATAGATAGTTCCTTTATATACTACTTTTACTGTTATTCATAGTGTACCTATACCTACTATAGTTACATAGCTCATTTCATGTAGTACTACAAATTAGTACTTAATTTATCCCTTTCATTTATACAGATTTTATAATATGTTGATTTCAGTTTGTCCGCAGGAGATGACAATTTCACAAAATATATTACCAACTGATAGATCTAAGCAGGCATTAGTTTCCATTTATAGAAACTGATATCTTTATTACAGTTCAAACTGTCCCATCTTTGGCCTGTGTTTATAGAAAAAGTTGTTCTCTGAGTGTTTCACACATAACTCTAGAAGACTTTGATAGCTTTATCCCTATCAAATGACAAGAAATTCCAGAATAGACATTCTAGTTTCAGATGCTTCTCATAAAATCCTCATATTTCTTTCAACAATAGATGGTATTTCAAGACTACAATTTGAAATCCAGAAACACTTACTACTGAGCTACAAATAGCTCTTAAAATAATTCCTTGTTATAAGTGCATCTGTGCATTCTTTTTATCATACCAGTTATGTTTTAATGATTTTGGTTGTCTGAATCTTGATGTCTAGTAAATTCCTTGGAAAGAACAATATTCTCTGAGTTTTTTATTATGATAAGTTCTTAAATGTGACTTTATACTTAAATCTCAATTTTACTGGTTATAAAATCACATTTCTTTCCCTTTAGTATCTAAGTATATTAATAGCTTGTTTGACATAAAACATTTTTATAAAATGTCTAATAGTAAACTAATTTAATTTTCCTTATAATCCATATACCTTTTTTATATAAAGCATTTTTGTTCTTTTTTTTAAAATTAATATTGCAGGTACAATACATCTTGTCTCTGGTCACTGTTGATTAATATTCTCCATCAAGTGCATGCTGCTTTCTTCAATAAGTATTTTGTTATCATTATTTCAGAAGCTTTTCATGAATAGATTTTAAGATTTGCCCTCTTTTTTTATCTTGGCTTCTTTTACAGGACCTCCTATTATAAATACTTTAGACCTTCTTTGTCTTCAAGCTCTCACATTCTTCAACAGTTTTTGTCTTTTGTCATCATTTATTTTTTTAATTTGACATTATTTACAGGTTTTATTTGCCATTTTCATTTACTTTGTATTCCATTTACTTTAGTCTTAATTTCTTAATGAATGTTTATTTTGATTTTGAATTCTTGAATTCTGTCACCTAGTTCTAAATTGTTATCACTCTGATTTATATATTTTCATTTCTTATTTAATTTTATCAATATATTTCATCAAATTTAAATATAGTACTCATAGTTGTAACATACTTATTAAGTATGTCTTTCTGGCATTGTTTCACTCACAGAAGAGATGTTATTACACTACTTGATCTCTTTTACTGCATGTGAAATTACATAGTTGTTGTAGGTGTTGGTGATTTGCTGCTATATGCTTGTAATTTGGAGTATATATGAGCAAACCTGTTGCCCAACTTTCATATTAATTTTATCCATCTTTGTGTCATTTTCACAGTGAAATTATTTATAAAACAGAAACAGACTCAGTCTTAGGAAACAAAATTATGGTTACCAAAGGGGAAAAGTTCAGAGAGGGACAAATTGGGAGGCTGGGATTAACATATACATACCACTAGAAAAAAAAATAGATAAACAATAAGATGCTGCTATATAATGAAGGAAATTCTACTCAATATTCTGTAATATCCTATGTGGGAAAAGAATCTGAAAATGTATTATCTATGAGTTTTTCTTTTGTTTATTTTCACGTTCTTAAGTGGCATTGAGGAAAATCCAGGAACTATACTACCCTGTCTATTAATGCTAACTTCCAAGATTTTACTAGTTTACTATTCTCTAATATGAGCTACTGATTACCTTTATATACTATTTATTGAAATTCTTATCATAAATGCAAATGACTGAAGCTATCTGTATAAAACATTAAAATTATACTTATGACCTTCCAATTCCAGACAATATGAGCTATTCATACCTTACCCAATTCTTCCCACTAATTAAAGCAAACCGCTGAAAAAAAGCAAAGTATTGATCAAAAGACTCTGAAAAATGGAGGAAATGAGGAAGCTTTGCTATGAATATCTTGGCTTCTTTACAGGACCTCCTATTATAAATACTTTAGACCTTCTTTGTCTTCAAGCTCTCACATTCTTCAACAGTTTTTGTCTTTTGTCATCATTTATTTTTTTAATTTGACATTATTTACAGGTTTTATTTGCCATTTTCATTTACTTTGTATTCCATTTACTTTAGTCTTAATTTCTTAATGAATGTTTATTTTGATTTTGAATTCTTGAATTCTGTCACCTAGTTCTAAATTGTTATCACTCTGATTTATATATTTTCATTTCTTATTTAATTTTATCAATATATTTCATCAAATTTAAATATAGTACTCATAGTTGTAACATACTTATTAAGTATGTCTTTCTGGCATTGTTTCACTCACAGAAGAGATGTTATTACACTACTTGATCTCTTTTACTGCATGTGAAATTACATAGTTGTTGTAGGTGTTGGTGATTTGCTGCTATATGCTTGTAATTTGGAGTATATATGAGCAAACCTGTTGCCCAACTTTCATATTAATTTTATCCATCTTTGTGTCATTTTCACAGTGAAATTATTTATAAAACAGAAACAGACTCAGTCTTAGGAAACAAAATTATGGTTACCAAAGGGGAAAAGTTCAGAGAGGGACAAATTGGGAGGCTGGGATTAACATATACATACCACTAGAAAAAAATAGATAAACAATAAGATGCTGCTATATAATGAAGGAAATTCTACTCAATATTCTGTAATATCCTATGTGGGAAAAGAATCTGAAAATGTATTATCTATGAGTTTTTCTTTTGTTTATTTTCACGTTCTTAAGTGGCATTGAGGAAAATCCAGGAACTATACTACCCTGTCTATTAATGCTAACTTCCAAGATTTTACTAGTTTACTATTCTCTAATATGAGCTACTGATTACCTTTATATACTATTTATTGAAATTCTTATCATAAATGCAAATGACTGAAGCTATCTGTATAAAACATTAAAATTATACTTATGACCTTCCAATTCCAGACAATATGAGCTATTCATACCTTACCCAATTCTTCCCACTAATTAAAGCAAACCCCAGAAAAAATGCAAAGTATTGATCAAAAGACTCTGAAAAATGGAGGAAATGAGGAAGCTTTGCTATGAATATCAAGATTCAAAGGAAAATTAAGTGATGAGTTCCATCAATTTTTTTACATTAGCAAATGTTTATTATTAAAGTTCAGATGGCAAATATAGTCCACATAGTTTCTTCAAAACTACTCAATTCTTTTTTTATAGGAAAAAAAAATTCAATATGACTTCATTTTAAAAATCAGATAATGTGTCAGGTTTACCCTACAACTCACAGTTTGCCACCCTGCCATATATATATATTCCATTGGGAGGGACCCTGGAACCATCCATAACCCATGAATGCTGATGGAAACAGATGAAAGGGTCTTTTAGAAACGTCATTTTCTATAATCAAATAATGAGAAAGAATGGTCCCATCCCATGCCACCAGTGCTTCAGGGACTCTGGGTCAGAACCCAGTTAATAATTTCTAGTACACTAAAGTCAACAAAGATAGCTCCCCTTCCCCTCTAAAACTGGGGAGAAAATGTCACATGTTCTATCCTTGCTTAAAATTAAGCAAATAGCAATTACATGTGCTTTCATTGATAAAGTTTATGAAGTGAATTATAGAGAGAAAGAACTAATTAAAAGAATCTTTAAACTTGTGTATATAGTTCTAAGATAGAACCTAGGCATCTCATGGTGAAATAAACCAGAATAAACACTGCAGAAACTGTGAGATTTCAAGCATAGTATGGAACACTGTGTAGGATCCAGATTAGTATCTGGATGTAATACAAACTAAACAGACAAAAAGCAATGTAAGATTTTTAAAACTCAATTAAATCACTTTCAACAAAAGTACAAGATATGTACTCGAGACTTAAATAGGCTGATTGCCTGCTTAGATGTTATATTAAAATAAAAACTAAGTATGATACTGAAAATATCCAGAATAAAAATCAAGTTTACTTCCCATAAAAAGAACAAGGAAAATCTCAACTTAAATGAGAAAAAACAATTAACAAATGTCAACAAAGAAATGATACAGATATTGGAATTTTTCACAAGATTTTAAAACAGCTGTCAAAAAGTTCCAAGTATACATAAACATTTTTTAAAATTAGAATAACTTAGCAAAGAACTAGAAGATATGAAACAAAAAGAATTTTAGAATTAAAAAAAAAAAATACTGGGAAAAGTACTAAATGTGCTCAGCATAATAATAGAACTAACAGAGGAAAGAATCAGTGAAACTTGAAAGTCATTTCAGTTCAGTAACTCAGTACTATTCGACTCTTTGCAATCCCGTGAACTGCAGCATGCCAAACTTCCCAGAACTTGTTTCAAACTCATGTCCATTGACTTGGTGATACCATCCAACTATCTCATCCTTTGTCATCCCCTTATACTCTGCCTTCTATTTTAATAAGCATCAGGGTCTTTTCCAATGAGTTGCCTCTTTACATCTGGTGACCAAAATATTGAAAATTCAGCATCAGTCCTTCCAATGAATACTCATGGCTGATATCCTTTAGAATTGACTGATTTGTTCTCCTTGAAGTCCAAGGTCTTCTCCAACACCACAGTTCAAAAGCATCAATTCTTCAGTACTCAGCCCTTTTTATGGTCTAACTCACATATCCACACATGACTATTGGAAAAGCCATAATTTTCACAATATGGACTTTTATTGGCAAAGTGATATGTTACTTTTTAATATGTTATCTAGGTTTGTCATAATTTTTGTTCCAAGGAGCAAGATCTTTTAGCTTTATGGCTACAATCACTATCTGCAGTGATTTGGAGGCCTGGAAAAGAAAATCTGCCACTGTTTCCACTTTTTCTCTTTTATTTGCCATGAACTGATTGAAAGAGGTACCATGATCTTAACTTTTTGAATGCTGAGTTTTAAGTCAGCCTTTTCACTGTCCATCTTTATCAAGAGTCTTTTCAGTTTTTCTTCCCTTTGTGCCATTAGAGTGATATCATCTGCATATGTGAAGTTGTTGAATATTTCTCCCAGCAGTCTAGATTCCAGCTTGTGATTTATCCAGCCTGACTTGGCAGGATGTGCTCTGCATATAAATTAAATAAGCAGGGTGATAGTATGTAGCCTTGCTGCACTCTTTTCCCATTGTGGAACCAGCCCATTGTTCCATGTCTGATTATAAGTGTTGTTTCTTGACCTACACACAGGTTTCTCTGGAGGCAGATATGGTGGTCTGATATTCTCACCTCTTTTAGACTTTTCCAAAATTTTTTGTGAGCCACACAAAGTGCATAGCATAGTCAGTGAAGCAGAAACTGTAACTACCTTGCTCTCTCTATGATCCAACAAACATTGGAAATTTGATCTCTTGTTTCTCTGCCTCTTTAAAATCCAGCGAGTATACCTGTAAGTTCTTGATTCATTTACAGTTGAAGCCTAGTTTGAAGAATTTTGAGCTTAACCTTACTAACATGACAAATGAGCACAATTGCACAGTAGTTTGAACTTTCTTTGGCTTTCCCTTTCTTTAGGATTGGAATGAAAACACCTTTTCCAGACCTGTGGCCAAAGCTGAATTTTCCAAATTTGCTTAAATGTTGAGTGCAGCTTTATAATGGAATCATCTTTCATCATCTTTTAGGATTTAAAATAATTCAATGGATTTCCATTATCTCCCTTAGCTTTGTTCATAGTGAGGTCTACTTTACTAAGGCCTTCTTGACTTGTCTTGCCCTAGGTAAGTGACCATACCACTGTGCTTAAACAGGTCATTGAGACCTTTTTTGTGTAGTGCTTCTGTGTTTCTGCCGCCTGTTCTTAATCTCTTCTGGTTCTGTTAGGTCCTTATCATTTCTGTCCTGTGTTGTGCCCATCCCTGCATGAAACATTTATTTGACATCTCAAAATATTTTTGAAGAGAACTACAGTCTTTCCATTCTATTACTTTCCTCTATTTCTTTGTGTTGTTCATTTTAGAAGTCCTTATCTCTCCTTTCTATTCTCTGGCAATCTACATTCAGTGTGGTGTATCTTTCCCTTTCCCCCTTGATTTTTGCTTCTCTTCTTTCCTCAAATGTTTGTAAAGCCTCTTCAAATAGTTGCTTTGCCTTCTTTCATTTCTTTTTCTTTGGTATGATTTTGGTCAGTTCCTCCTGTACAATGTTAGGAAACTCTTTCCACAAGTCTTCAGACACTTTGTATACCAGATCTAATTCATTGAACATATTTGTCACTTCCACTGCATAATCACAGAGGATTTGTTTCAGATCATACCTGAATGACCTAGAAGTTTTCTCTGCTTTCTTCAGTTTAAGTCTGAATTTTCCAATAAGGAGCTCATGATCTGAGTCACAGTCAAATACAGGTATTGACTTTACTGACTATAATAGAGCTTCTCCATCTCCAGCTGGAAAGAATATAATCAATCTGATTTTATTATTGACCATTTGTTCATGTTCAGGTGTAGAGTCGTCTCTTGGCTGGTTGTAAATGAGTGCTTCCTATGACCAGTGTGTTCTCTTAAAAGAATTCTGTTAGCCTTTTCCCTGCTTCATTTTGTACTTCAAGACCAAACCTACCTGTCACTCCAGCTTACTCTTGACTTGCAAGTCCAATGACCTATGCTGAAAAGAACATTTTTTTTCTGGCATTAGTTCTAGAAGATATTATAGGTCTTCATAGAACCAAGTCAACTGCAGCTTCTTCAGCATCAGTGGTTGGGGAATAGACTTGGATTACTGTGATGATGATGGCTGGTCTTGGAAATGAAACAAGGTCATTCTTTGTTTTTGAGATTACACCCAAGTACTCCACTTCCTACTCTTTTTTTGACTATGAGGGTCACTCCATTTCTTCTAAGGGACTCACACTCACTGGACCACCAAGGAAGCTCTTCATGAGGTTCTTGCAGTAAGAATGCTGGAGTGGTTTGCTATTCCCTCCTCAAGTGGACCATGTTTTGCCAGAACTATTCACAATGACCTGTCTATCTTGAGTGGCTTTGTATGTACATTGTGCCCATCCCTGCATGAAACATTTATTTGACATCTCAAAATATTTTTGAAGAGAACTACAGTCTTTCCATTCTATTACTTTCCTCTATTTCTTTGTGTTGTTCATTTTAGAAGTCCTTATCTCTCCTTTCTATTCTCTGGCAATCTACATTCAGTGTGGTGTATCTTTCCCTTTCCCCCTTGATTTTTGCTTCTCTTCTTTCCTCAAATGTTTGTAAAGCCTCTTCAAATAGTTGCTTTGCCTTCTTTCATTTCTTTTTCTTTGGTATGATTTTGGTCAGTTCCTCCTGTACAATGTTAGGAAACTCTTTCCACAAGTCTTCAGACACTTTGTATACCAGATCTAATTCATTGAACATATTTGTCACTTCCACTGCATAATCACAGAGGATTTGTTTCAGATCATACCTGAATGACCTAGAAGTTTTCTCTGCTTTCTTCAGTTTAAGTCTGAATTTTCCAATAAGGAGCTCATGATCTGAGTCACAGTCAAATACAGGTATTGACTTTACTGACTATAATAGAGCTTCTCCATCTCCAGCTGGAAAGAATATAATCAATCTGATTTTATTATTGACCATTTGTTCATGTTCAGGTGTAGAGTCGTCTCTTGGCTGGTTGTAAATGAGTGCTTCCTATGACCAGTGTGTTCTCTTAAAAGAATTCTGTTAGCCTTTTCCCTGCTTCATTTTGTACTTCAAGACCAAACCTACCTGTCACTCCAGCTTACTCTTGACTTGCAAGTCCAATGACCTATGCTGAAAAGAACATTTTTTTTCTGGCATTAGTTCTAGAAGATATTATAGGTCTTCATAGAACCAAGTCAACTGCAGCTTCTTCAGCATCAGTGGTTGGGGAATAGACTTGGATTACTGTGATGATGATGGCTGGTCTTGGAAATGAAACAAGGTCATTCTTTGTTTTTGAGATTACACCCAAGTACTCCACTTCCTACTCTTTTTTTGACTATGAGGGTCACTCCATTTCTTCTAAGGGACTCACACTCACTGGACCACCAAGGAAGCTCTTCATGAGGTTCTTGCAGTAAGAATGCTGGAGTGGTTTGCTATTCCCTCCTCAAGTGGACCATGTTTTGCCAGAACTATTCACAATGACCTGTCTATCTTGAGTGGCTTTGTATGACATGGCTCATAGCTTCATTGAATTAAGCAAGTCCCTTCACCACAAAAAGGCTGTGATACATGAAGGATTAGCTACTGGCAAATCCCTGTTTACAGAGAGCAAACAAAACCTACATGCTAAATATAATGTCTTTTGCATTCTTAAATATATATACTTTGATAGGGTTATATAAGTTTGAAGAAAGAAGTAATGGGAAACCTATTTATTTTTCACAAGTTAGTGATAACCATATGGAATTTCTGACTCTGAAAATCTCTGAAAGATGACTACAGGTGCCCTTGTTTCTGCATGAATAAGGGGAAAAACAGGAAAAATAGCAAATCTAATGTTATTTTTCACTGAAACGCAAAAAAAAATTATTTTATTCCTCTAATGAAATCTTCAGTAAATCCCCCAACATTCACTAATTTTCTTTCAGAAATAATAATTTAAGTTGGGAAGCATAAATGAAAAGATAAGAGGATAGTAAGTATAGCACTGTGAAAAGATGTAAACATTATTTTAATAAATATAAAATCAGTTTGATTTTATCACCACTAAATCAATATTGTGCATATGTTTTAAATCATAGGGTATAAAGGGAATAAAATTATTAGGCTCAAAGAGTACTGCATGTCTCTATTTTACCCTGAAGTTTACTACTCTGATTATTCTAATGTCTTCATTTTTCCCTAAACATTTATTATGTTCTTCACTTGGAGCAAATAATTAAACCAGTTTACCCTGAACTTTTCTGAATTTAGCACTGAAAACATTGCTTCCATGAAATCCTCCAGTAGCTGACAAACAGGGATGGTTGGTCACCTTAGAACTCCAGAATCAACTGGCTTCTCAGCACTCTAGAGTTTTAATAGGCAATTGTTCTTAACTTGGAGAAATATATAAAGTTATGAGATTTTAATAACAAGGTCATTCTTTGTTTTGAGATTACACCCAAGTACTCCACTTCATACTCTTTTTTTGACTATGAGGGTCACTCCATTTCTTCTAAGGGACTCACACTCACTGGACCACCAAGGAAGCTCTTCATGAGGTTCTTGCAGTAAGAATGCTGGAGTGGTTTGCTATTCCCTCCTCAAGTGGACCATGTTTTGCCAGAACTATTCACAATGACCTGTCTATCTTGAGTGGCTTTGTATGACATGGCTCATAGCTTCATTGAATTAAGCAAGTCCCTTCACCACAAAAAGGCTGTGATACATGAAGGATTAGCTACTGGCAAATCCCTGTTTACAGAGAGCAAACAAAACCTACATGCTAAATATAATGTCTTTTGCATTCTTAAATATATATACTTTGATAGGGTTATATAAGTTTGAAGAAAGAAGTAATGGGAAACCTATTTATTTTTCACAAGTTAGTGATAACCATATGGAATTTCTGACTCTGAAAATCTCTGAAAGAGGACTACAGGTGCCCTTGTTTCTGCATGAATAAGGGGGAAAAAACAGGAAAAATAGCAAATCTAATGTTATTTTTCACTGAAACGCAAAATAAATTATTTTATTCCTCTAATGAAATCTTCAGTAAATCCCCCAACATTCACTAATTTTCTTTCAGAAATAATAATTTAAGTTGGGAAGCATAAATGAAAAGATAAGAGGATAGTAAGTATAGCACTGTGAAAAGATGTAAACATTATTTTAATAAATATAAAATCAGTTTGATTTTATCACCACTAAATCAATATTGTGCATATGTTTTAAATCATAGGGTATAAAGGGAATAAAATTATTAGGCTCAAAGAGTACTGCATGTCTCTATTTTACCCTGAAGTTTACTACTCTGATTATTCTAATGTCTTCATTTTTCCCTAAACATTTATTATGTTCTTCACTTGGAGCAAATAATTAAACCAGTTTACCCTGAACTTTTCTGAATTTAGCACTGAAAACATTGCTTCCATGAAATCCTCCAGTAGCTGACAAACAGGGATGGTTGGTCACCTTAGAACTCCAGAATCAACTGGCTTCTCAGCACTCTAGAGTTTTAATAGGCAATTGTTAACTTAACTGAAGAAATGAAAGTATGAAATGATATGAAGAAGCTTATGCTCCTTTAGCTTTAAGGTCAGCTTAGGTTGAGAGAAGGAAAGGGTCTCTTGATACACTCTGTAGGGAAATTATATAAAATCACTTCACCAGATTATAGACAGAAAGTTTGCTGTCACACTTGCTGTTTTATCCAGCTTGTCTGGCTGTATTCTGAATCCTGTCTTAAATACAGCATCCTTATATTCTTGAGATAAACTGAACTTAAGTGACAGGGCATAAATATCTGGAAAGAAAAATCTAGTTCAATATAGGCCAAAGAAAATCCAAACCCCCGCAAATCCCACCCTAAGTCCTCATTCTGGAGTAGTCAGGAGCATCACATCACGAATGGCTCCTCCCACTGGCTGATTTTTACTTGAACGATCAGAACACCTGCTCCTTGTACTAACTCTTGTTTTCCCTCACAAAGTGTCAGAAACCTGGGTGTCATAGCCCAGAACAATGGGCTTTGGCAAGGACAGCCTTTCAGAGAGGCCTCTATTTGCAGTTCACTGCTTCAACGTGCAAGTTGGACTGAACATGTCTGTAGACAGGACACAGTGAACCGAGGAGAGAGTTCTCCTCCTTATGCAGACTAAGATGCTAGTTTGACTAGGACTTGAAGGAGATTTCCAGTGCACTAAATGTACTTGCTTTCTTCTCCCAGTGGTGCTATCAAGAAAGATTCTCATCCTAGTAAGTTTTCACAAAAGCAGACAAAGGGAGTAGGTTCCAATGAATCCAACTAGTTGGAGGCATTAGAGACATCCTGGGCACCAGAAGATAGAGCTGTTGCCATGGGAACCAAGTGAAAGGCATTTGGTGGTACCTGGTTAGGAGGTATGTTTTCTTAAGACAGAGATGAACAGCTGCAAGTCATGCTCTCTGTTTCTACTTTAGCAATAGTGGGTAAATCCCCCTGCTCTCTATCCCTCCCACCCCCAGCCTTAAATAGGATTTGAGAAAATTAATTCCTCTGTTAACATGAATAATGCTTAAATATGAGACACACAAAACTCTGTGAAAACGGTATTTGCAGCAAGTGTATTTATAGAATCAGGGTAAAAACTGGTTGAGAATACCCATATGTAGAATTAAAATCCGACTATGAACCTGTATGTTGTAGTGTTGAGTCATTGCGGAATTGACTTAGCATTTTGTCGATTGATCCCCAGTGTTAGCTTTATATTTATAAGATGTAGTTAATGCTGGCAATTATGAAGTTTATTAGAGAAACAGAAGAAGGAGTCCTCATTTCAGAGATACATCAGTTTCCCCACATTCTGATAATCTGTAATCCTGTTGTGAAAAACATGGCTTTGTATTCATGGGTTTTAGTAGAGCACAAGTAAAAGCCAAACAGATATACAAGTCCTCAGAGCAACAAAGAGAACATAAGATAGAGATTGGCATGAACTGGAATAGGCAGTGGTACTTGGAGAAGTATATCTCTATTTCTATTTTTTGGAATGTTGTATATATCCTTAATATGTATGTGTACACGTGTGTGTGTGTGTGTGTGTTTGTGTGTATAATCTAAGAATATGTATAAAAATATAGTGTATGTGTTTTGTGTGCATGTATATGTGTGATAAGGTAGATATATAATACATAGACATAAAGATAAGGATAGTTTTATCCAGTGTGGTATCCATAAAATCTACTTTATTCTATAACTTAATATTCTTAATATATATTTTTCCTAATTGTTCTAGTTTCTAAGAGATGTATGTTAAACTCACTGTGGCTCCAATTTAACAATAGTTTCTTTAAAATTTTACCAGTCTTTGCTCTGTTTGAATTATATAAATTGAAGCTTGATTTTAGGATTCCTGATTAAAAAATATTTTATTATCATATAATGATATGCAGTGGGGTTATTGTTTTAAATTTCTACCCAGTATTTTTATGTCTTTCTCTATACTACATCCTGAGTAATTTTCTTGGTTTCAGATTTCAGTTTACAAATTCTCTCTGTATTAAATCAGCATTTTAAACCATCTGTTATATTTTTCTCCCTTCTACTTTAGCAATAGTGGGTAAATCCCCTGCTCTCTATCCCTCCCACCCCCAGCCTTAAATAGGATTTGAGAAAATTAATTCCTCTGTTAACATGAATAATGCTTAAATATGAGACACACAAAACTCTGTGAAAACGGTATTTGCAGCAAGTGTATTTATAGAATCAGGGTAAAAACTGGTTGAGAATACCCATATGTAGAATTAAAATCCGACTATGAACCTGTATGTTGTAGTGTTGAGTCATTGCGGAATTGACTTAGCATTTTGTCGATTGATCCCCAGTGTTAGCTTTATATTTATAAGATGTAGTTAATGCTGGCAATTATGAAGTTTATTAGAGAAACAGAAGAAGGAGTCCTCATTTCAGAGATACATCAGTTTCCCCACATTCTGATAATCTGTAATCCTGTTGTGAAAAACATGGCTTTGTATTCATGGGTTTTAGTAGAGCACAAGTAAAAGCCAAACAGATATACAAGTCCTCAGAGCAACAAAGAGAACATAAGATAGAGATTGGCATGAACTGGAATAGGCAGTGGTACTTGGAGAAGTATATCTCTATTTCTATTTTTTGGAATGTTGTATATATCCTTAATATGTATGTGTACACGTGTGTGTGTGTGTGTGTGTGTTTGTGTGTATAATCTAAGAATATGTATAAAAATATAGTGTATGTGTTTTGTGTGCATGTATATGTGTGATAAGGTAGATATATAATACATAGACATAAAGATAAGGATAGTTTTATCCAGTGTGGTATCCATAAAATCTACTTTATTCTATAACTTAATATTCTTAATATATATTTTTCCTAATTGTTCTAGTTTCTAAGAGATGTATGTTAAACTCACTGTGGCTCCAATTTAACAATAGTTTCTTTAAAATTTTACCAGTCTTTGCTCTGTTTGAATTATATAAATTGAAGCTTGATTTTAGGATTCCTGATTAAAAAATATTTTATTATCATATAATGATATGCAGTGGGGTTATTGTTTTAAATTTCTACCCAGTATTTTTATGTCTTTCTCTATACTACATCCTGAGTAATTTTCTTGGTTTCAGATTTCAGTTTACAAATTCTCTCTGTATTAAATCAGCATTTTAAACCATCTGTTATATTTTTCACCTCATTGATAGATGATGTTTTACTGTCTCCTATCTCAGTACTGAAGATGAGAAGCCCGATGCTAATCTGATTTATTTTTCCTTTGCAAAAGAACATGTTATTGTACCTATGAGGTTACAAATTTTTTTCTCATTTTCATTGGCATTGATGAAAAATTTTTAGGGTATGACTAAATGTTTTATTGTTTCTTATTTCTCTCTTTTTTTATTATCACTCCAAACTGAAATTTTGTGAGCCAATTTAATGTATAACACATTCTTAAGCTCAGGAAATTTTTCTTCTACTATTTCTTTAAATTCGATGGTTCCCCCAAACTTTTTGTCTCTTTCTTTAATATTTCCACCATTTGAAAAATATGCCTCATGTCTCTTTGACTGTTTTGTCATAACAGCTTTCTCTGTTTTTCCTTCTTTTGATTAATTTCTTACAGCTATCTAGGTCAAAATTTTGGATCTAATAATAATCATCTTGACTTTCAATTAATATAGAAAATTATCCAGTTGAAAATCACATTTTAGCTCTGAAAACATGTTTGTGTTGCACCCTCAATCTGGAGACCTAAAATCATTCAAGGTCTTACTTCCCAGGCATCCAAAGTTAGCAGTAACTGTTGGCTCAAGAGAAACAAGTAGTTTGTAGTAGAGACAGAGGACAAGGAAACTGTTAAAGGTAGCTTTTATCAGAGTCCTCAGCTTTCAAGTCCTTGATAAAAATCTCTCTAAATCTCTCTCACTTTTTCAAAACATTGATAACAAGTGTCATCAAGGATATGGAGGAATTGGAATCCGAATATACTGTGGACTGAAATGTAAAATCATGCAGCCATTTCGAAAACAGTGTGACCTTTCCTCAAAAGAAGAAAGGAGGGCTTCCTAGTAGTCCAGTGGGTAAGGATACCACCCTGCAGTGCATGGGTCCGATCCCTGCCCTGGGAAGATCACATGTGCTGCTCTCCGCGGCTGGACCCATGTGTCCAATTACCGAGCCGGAGCTCTGGAGCGAGTTTGCCCAGAGCCAGTGCTCTGCAGTGAGAGAGGCCACTGAGATGGGAGGCCTACATGGGTCCAAGAGCAAAGATGGATGAAAATAGATAAATGAAAGACCAATAGAAGTGGCCTGCCTGCCCTCTCCCTCTCCATCCCGCTCCCCCCCAACTTAAAAAATGAAGAAGAAAGGAGGGCTTCCTTGGTGGTCCAGTGGGTATGGACTCTACTTTGCAGTGCAAGGGGCACCAGTTCAATCCCTGGCCTGGGAAGATCCCACCTGCTGCAGAGTGGCTGGACCAGTGTTTTCAATTACTAGCCAGCCTTCTGGAATGCATGCTCCCAGAGCCAGTGCTCTGCAATGAGAGAGGCCACTGCAATGGGAGACCCACACATGCCAAAGAATAAAAAATGGATGAAAATAAATATAACATAAAAAAGGCATGATAGGGGGAAAAATATATATATATAAATCAAATTCTTTTAAAAAAGTGAAGAAAGGAAGAATTATGACGCACCCCATCAATTATACTCTTATGTATAAATGAGAAATGGAAACTCACAAAGTTGTATGCATTACTCCTAGTAGCATTCCTCATAACAATGGAGAAGTGTAAATAACCCAAGTGTTCATTAAGTTATAATTGATAAATACAATGTGGTATGAATATTATTTGACAATAAGAATAAATAAATAAGTAATGCATGATACAACATGGAAAAACCTTATAATATGTTAAGCAAAAGAAGTTAACCACAAAAGACAGCATATTGTGTAGTTCCACCTATATGAAATCTCCACAGTAGGCAAATCTACATAGTCATACAGTAGATTATTGGTTAATTAAGTGCTGTTGAAAAGATAAGGAAAATGGGAGGGAGAATGATTGTTAGAGTACAACATTTTGGTGGGAGGGTGTTAAAAATAATTGAAAGTTGATTTTAATGATGGCTATACACCAGTTTGGAAGTACAGAAAAATACTGCATAATAAATGGTTGAATTTAATACTATATGATCTATATCTCAATAAAACTGTATATAGAAAAGATTACAGATGAAACTGCTTTACTGGTAACTCAGTGGTAAAGAATCAACCTATTAATGCAATAGGCATGGGTTTGATCTCTAGGTTGGGAAGATTCACTGGGGAAAAAAATGGCAAATGCTCTAGTACCCTTGCCTGGGAAATCACATAGATAGAGAAGACTCATGGGCTAAATAAAGTCCATGGCAACACAAAAGAAGTCAGACATGAGTAAACAACAACAGATAAAACTAATTGGTTACAAAATAGCTGTGGTTGTTTTTCAAATTCTAAGTTGTGTTTGGTTCTTTGCAACCCCATGGACTGCAGCACAGCAGACTCCTCTGTCCTTCATCGCCCAGAACTTGCTCAAGCTCACATCCATTGAGTCAGTGATGCCATCCAACTATCTTTTCCTATGTCTTCCCTTCTCCTGCCTTCAACATTTTCCAGTACCAGGGTCTTTTTCAGTGAGTTGGCTTTTCACATCAATCAAGTGCCAAAGTATTGGAACTACAGCTTCAGTCCTTTCAATGAATATTCAGAAATGATTTCCTTTAGGATCGACTGACTTGATCTTCTTTCAGTCCAAAGGACTCTCAAAAGTGTTTTCCAACATCACAGTTCAAAAGCACCAATTCTTTGGTGCTCAGTCTTCTTTATGGTCCAACTCTCACATCCATACATGAGTACTGGAAAAGCCATAACTTTCATTATATAAAACTTTGTCCTCCAAATGGCATTTTGGCTTTTAAAATACATTGTCTAGGTTTGTAATATTCTTTTCAAGTAGCAAGGGTCTTTTCATTTCATGTTTACAGACACCATATGCAGTGATTTTTGGACATCCCTCCAAAAAAATAGGTCATAATTTTCCCAATTTTTCCCCTTCAATTTGTCATTAAGTGGTGGTACTGAATATCATCATTTTCATTTTATTAATGTTGAATTTCAAGCCAGCTTTTTAAGTTTCCTCTTTAACCCTCATCAATAGACTCTTTAGTTCTTCTTCACTTTCTGCCATTAGAGAGGTATAATCTACATATCTGAGGCTGTTGATATTTCTCCCAGAAATCTTGATACCAGTTTTTGATTCATCACCCCTGCATTTCACATGATGTACTCTGCATATAAGTTAAATAAGCCAGGTTACAGATGAAACTGCTTGACTGGTAACTCAGTGGTAAAGAATCAACCTATTAATGCAATAGGCATGGGTTTGATCTCTAGGTTGGGAAGATTCACTGGGGAAAAAAATGGCAAATGCTCTAGTACCCTTGCCTGGGAAATCACATAGATAGAGAAGACTCATGGGCTAAATAAAGTCCATGGCAACACAAAAGAAGTCAGACATGAGTAAACAACAACAGATAAAACTAATTGGTTACAAAATAGCTGTGGTTGTTTTTCAAATTCTAAGTTGTGTTTGGTTCTTTGCAACCCCATGGACTGCAGCACAGCAGACTCCTCTGTCCTTCATCGCCCAGAACTTGCTCAAGCTCACATCCATTGAGTCAGTGATGCCATCCAACTATCTTTTCCTATGTCTTCCCTTCTCCTGCCTTCAACATTTTCCAGTACCAGGGTCTTTTTCAGTGAGTTGGCTTTTCACATCAATCAAGTGCCAAAGTATTGGAACTACAGCTTCAGTCCTTTCAATGAATATTCAGAAATGATTTCCTTTAGGATCGACTGACTTGATCTTCTTTCAGTCCAAAGGACTCTCAAAAGTGTTTTCCAACATCACAGTTCAAAAGCACCAATTCTTTGGTGCTCAGTCTTCTTTATGGTCCAACTCTCACATCCATACATGAGTACTGGAAAAGCCATAACTTTCATTATATAAAACTTTGTCCTCCAAATGGCATTTTGGCTTTTAAAATACATTGTCTAGGTTTGTAATATTCTTTTCAAGTAGCAAGGGTCTTTTCATTTCATGTTTACAGACACCATATGCAGTGATTTTTGGACATCCCTCCAAAAAAATAGGTCATAATTTTCCCAATTTTTCCCCTTCAATTTGTCATTAAGTGGTGGTACTGAATATCATCATTTTCATTTTATTAATGTTGAATTTCAAGCCAGCTTTTTAAGTTTCCTCTTTAACCCTCATCAATAGACTCTTTAGTTCTTCTTCACTTTCTGCCATTAGAGAGGTATAATCTACATATCTGAGGCTGTTGATATTTCTCCCAGAAATCTTGATACCAGTTTTTGATTCATCACCCCTGCATTTCACATGATGTACTCTGCATATAAGTTAAATAAGCCAGGTTACAATATATAACATTTTCATACTCCTTTCCCAGTTTGAAACCAGTCCATTGTTCCAGGTATGGTTTTAACAGGATAAAATAATTATGATATGCCAGCGAGATGATGGAGTATAAGGAGGTGACCTCATCCTTTTTTACAAAAACATCAAAATCATAACTCACTATTGAACAACCACTGACACCTCCAAAAAAATCCAGAACCTGCCAAAAAAAGATACCTTGCTCCCAAAGACAAAGAAAAAGCTACAATAAGGTGGTAGTGGGGAACACCCATGATAAAATCAAGTCCTATCCATGCCAGTTGGGCATCCACAATCTGGAAAATAATTAATCACAGAAGGTTTCCCACAGAAGTGAAAATTCTAAACCCCATATTAGGTTTCTCAGGCTTGGGTTGCAGCAATAGAAGGAGAAGCCCTCAGAGAATCTGACGTTGACGGTAAGTAGATTTTAATTTCAAGGAATTCACTGGATTAGGGAAAACAGAAACTTCACTGTTTGAGGGTGCTCACAAGCTCTATTGTGCATTAGGACTCGGGGGGGGGGGAGCAGTTATCTCTTTATAGACTGGGCCAAATCTACATGCAAGTATTGAAGGCTCCTTCATGCTTGTGGGGGGGGGGTGGGGTGGGCTGCAGACAACTGTCTCATGATAGTGAAAAAGGCACTGGCAGTGGCAGGTTTGGCAAGAACCCATTGGAGTGAGCCCTCATAGGGGGCTGTCATTTCTCTCACAAGATTTGCCTCACCCAAAAGCCTATAGACTCCAGGCTGGGACATCTCTGGCCAAACAAACAACAGGGTGAGAATACAGTACCACCCATCAGCAGACAGCCTGTTTAAAGTCTTTCTAAGCATGGTCTTGCCATCAGAGTTATGATATTTAGCTCCACCCACCAAAAAGTCTTCACAAGCCTCTAGAACATCCTCCTTCACCAGCAGACTGACAGAAGCAAGAACTACGACCTGCAGTCTTTATTTTTACCAGTATAATCTACATATCTGAGGCTGTTGATATTTCTCCCAGAAATCTTGATACCAGTTTTTGATTCATCACCCCTGCATTTCACATGATGTACTCTGCATATAAGTTAAATAAGCCAGGTTACAATATATAACATTTTCATACTCCTTTCCCAGTTTGAAACCAGTCCATTGTTCCAGGTATGGTTTTAACAGGATAAAATAATTATGATATGCCAGCGAGATGATGGAGTATAAGGAGGTGACCTCATCCTTTTTTACAAAAACATCAAAATCATAACTCACTATTGAACAACCACTGACACCTCCAAAAAAATCCAGAACCTGCCAAAAAAAGATACCTTGCTCCCAAAGACAAAGAAAAAGCTACAATAAGGTGGTAGTGGGGAACACCCATGATAAAATCAAGTCCTATCCATGCCAGTTGGGCATCCACAATCTGGAAAATAATTAATCACAGAAGGTTTCCCACAGAAGTGAAAATTCTAAACCCCATATTAGGTTTCTCAGGCTTGGGTTGCAGCAATAGAAGGAGAAGCCCTCAGAGAATCTGACGTTGACGGTAAGTAGATTTTAATTTCAAGGAATTCACTGGATTAGGGAAAACAGAAACTTCACTGTTTGAGGGTGCTCACAAGCTCTATTGTGCATTAGGACTCGGGGGGGGGGAGCAGTTATCTCTTTATAGACTGGGCCAAATCTACATGCAAGTATTGAAGGCTCCTTCATGCTTGTGGGGGGGGTGGGGTGGGCTGCAGACAACTGTCTCATGATAGTGAAAAAGGCACTGGCAGTGGCAGGTTTGGCAAGAACCCATTGGAGTGAGCCCTCATAGGGGGCTGTCATTTCTCTCACAAGATTTGCCTCACCCAAAAGCCTATAGACTCCAGGCTGGGACATCTCTGGCCAAACAAACAACAGGGTGAGAATACAGTACCACCCATCAGCAGACAGCCTGTTTAAAGTCTTTCTAAGCATGGTCTTGCCATCAGAGTTATGATATTTAGCTCCACCCACCAAAAAGTCTTCACAAGCCTCTAGAACATCCTCCTTCACCAGCAGACTGACAGAAGCAAGAACTACGACCTGCAGTCTGTGAAACAGAAACTGCAACCACATAAAGTTAGACAAGATAAGACAGTAGAGAAATATGTGTTGGATGAAGGAACAAGATGAAAACCAAAAAGATAATTTTTTGAAATAAAATTTGATAACTGATATCAATAAATTCAAAATCATGAAAAAAAAGAAAACAAAAAATATGTGAATTAGAGATATCCCACCTACTGGAGAAAAAGAATAATAGTGAAGATATCAAAGATCTCAGATAAAGAACGAAGGTACAGAATTTGAGAAGATACAAAAAATGTTTAACAAAGACCTTTAAAAGCTAAAGAGTAATTCAATAATTGATATGAAAAATACACTAGAAGGAATTTATAGCAGAGTAACTGAGGCAGAAGAATGAGTAAGTGACCTGGAAGACAGAATGATGGAACTCACTATCACAAAATGGAATAAGGAAAAAAGAAGGAATATAAATGAAGGTAGTAAATAAAAATTACCTAGAGACAAAGGACGGTGAAAGTGCAGTGATTCAAAATCTGTGGGACTCAGAGAAAAACAGCTCTCAGAGAGAAGTTTATAGCAATACAATCTTACCGAAGAAAACAAGTATCATAAATGAACAACCTAACCTTACACATAAATCAACCAAACAAAAATAAGAATAACAACAACAAAAAATAACCTCAAAGTTAGTAGAAGGAAATAAATTATAAGGATCAGACCAGAAACAAATGAAACAGAGATGAAAAAAAAAAACAATTTTGAAGAGCAGTGAAACCGAAAGCTGGTTCTTTGAGAAAATAAACAAAATTGGTAAGTATTTAGTCATATTCTTAAAGAAAAAAGAGAGAGAGTGCAAATCAATAAAATTAGAAATGAAGAAGTTATAACTGACACTACAGGAATACAAAGGATAACAAAAGACTACTGAAAGCAACAGTATGCCAATAAAATGCACAACCTAGAATAAATGGGCAAATTCTTAGAAAGGTACAATCTCCTAAGACTGAACCAGGAAGAAATAGAAAATATGATTATACCAATCACAAATAAACTGTGATTTTAGAAGCTTGCAATAAATGAAAGTTCAGGACCTTATGACATTATAGACGAGTTCTGTCATATATTTAGAGATGAGTTAATACCCATCTTTCTGAAACTATTCCAAAATTTTCAGAAGAAAGAAAAAAAGCAAATTTATTCCATGAGGCCATCATTAATCTGCTACCAAAATCACACAAAGATATCACAACAAGAGAAAATGACAGGTAAATATCATAGTTGAATCTAGATGTAAAAATCCTCAAAAGATACTGGCAATCCAAATCAAACAGTACATTAGAAGGACTATATACTACAAACAAATGGGATTTACCACAATAATGGAAGGCATTTTTAATATCTTCAAATCAAAAAGTATGATATACCACATCACCAAATTTATGAATAAAAACCATATGATTATCAAATACATGCAGAAAAGGGCTTGACAAAAGTTAAACATATATTTATGATAAAAACTGCCCAGAAATTGAACATATAGGGAACCTATATCAACATAATAAAGGTTACATGTGACAAGCCTGCAGATAACATAGTCAATGGGAAAAATTTGAAAGAATTGCCTTTAAGATCAACAACAAGAAAAAGATGTCAACTGTCATAACCATTATTCAGCAAAGTTTTGGAAGCTATACCCATGGCAATCAGAGAAGAAAAAGAAACAAAAGGAATTGAAATTAAAAAATAGGAAATAAAACAGTTACTGTTTGCAGATGATATGGTACTATACACAGGAAAATATAAAGATGTTTCTAAAAAGCTATGAGAGTTCATTAATGAATTTGGTTAAGTTGCAGATATGAACTTAAAACACAAAATTCTGTTGTAATTCTATTTTTAACAGCAAAAGATCAGAAATGGAAATGAGAGAAACAAAATCATTTATGACTGCATCAAAAAAAAAAGAAAAATAGCTATTAATACCAATAAACCTACCTAAGGAAACAAAAGACCTATAGTCCAAATCGTATAAGATGTTGATGAAATAAATTAAGGAAGACGCAGATGGAAAGATATACCATGTTTGTGGATTAAAAACTCAATATTGGGACTTCCCTGGTGATCTAGTGAGTAAAAAGTCTGCCTTGCCGTGCAAGGGGCACCAGTTCATCCCTGGTCCAGGAAAATCCCACGTGCCAAGGAGTGGCTGGACTGGTATGTCCAATTATGAGCCAGCACTCTGGAGTGCATGTGGCCAGAGCCATTGCTCTGCAGGGAGAGAGGACACTGCACTGGGAGACCCACACATGCCAAAGAATAAGAAGATGTATGAAAATTAATAAAAATTTAAACAGAGGCATGATAGACCAAAAAAAAAACAAAGAAAAAAAAACCTCAATATTTTCAAAATGACTATAGTACCCAAGACCATCTACAAACTCAGTGCAAACCCTGTCAAATTACCAATGGCATTTTTCATAGTGCTGTGCTTAGTCATTCAGTTGTGTCCAACTCTTTGTAATCTCAAGGATATAACCCACCAGTCTCCTCTGTCCTTTGGAGTGGGTCACCATATCCTCCTCCAGGGGATCTTCCCAACCCAAGGGTTAAATCATGGTCTACCACATTGCCGGTGGATCTTTTACCAGATGACCAGGGAAACCCTTTTTTTCACATAAATAGAACAAAAATCTTAAAATGTGTACTGAGACACAAAATAAACAAGCAAATACCCATAGAAATACTGAGAAAGAAAAATGGAACTGGAAGAATCAGGCTCCCTTACTTCAGATTATACTACAAGGCTATAATCCTCAAAACAGTATCATGCTGGCACACACAAAAAAGGAAATACAGACAAATGGAACAGGATAGAAAACCCAGAAATAAATCAACACACCAATGGTCAAGTAATCTATGACAAATGAGGCCAGAATATAATGGAGAAAGAGCAGTCTCTTCAAAAAATGTAGCTTTGAAAATGGGACAGCTACATGTAAAAAATGAAATTAGAATATTATTTAACACAATAAAAAATGAATCAAACATAAATGTAAGATCATACACTACAAACTGCTTAGAGGAGAACATATTCAGAACACCCTTTGACATAAATTGCAGCAATATATTTTCCAAGCTGTCTTCTGGAATAATGCAAGTAAAAACCAAAATAAACAAAAGGAACCTAATTAAGTTCCAAAGCTTCGGTGAAGCAAAAGAAATCATAGAACAAATGAGAAGACACCTCACAGAATGGGAGAAAAAGTTGTAAATGATGCAAGTAATGAGGATTAGTCTCCAAAATTTACAAACAGATTATGCAGTTCATTATCAAAATAAAACAAACAACCCAGTCAGAAAGTGGGCAGATGACCTAAATAAACTTTTCTGCAAAGAATACAGAGATGACTAACAGCTGCATGAAAACCTGCCCAATATCACAAATTATTAGAGAAGTACAAATCAAAACTACAATGAGACATCACCATATATGATCATCAAAAAAATATACAAACAATAAGCACTGGAGTGAGTGTGGAGCAGAAAGTATTTTCCCGCACTGTTGTGGGAATTCAAATTGATATAGCCATTATGGAGAACAGTATGCAAATTCATTGAAAAGCTAAAATGAGAGCTACTGTATTATCCAACAGTACCACTCCTGGAAATATATCTGAAGAAAAACATGGTTTGAAAGGATACTAGCACGCCATTGTTCATTGCCACACAGTTTACGGTAGCCAGAATACATGAACCACCTAATTGTCCATTGACAGAGGCATGGTAAAGAAGACAAGCTACATATGTATAGTGGAATGTTACTTAGCCATTAAATGTAATGAAATTATTTCATTTACAACAACATCAAAGGACCTGAAGATTAACATACTAAGTGAAGCAAATCAGAGAAAGACAAGTATCATATTATATCATTTTTATGTGCAATAAAAATGATAAAATATCTTAAAAAAAAGGTAGAAATGAAAGTATTTAGAAAGTAAAAACAGATTCATAGGCTTAGAGAAAATCTTACAGTTACCAGAGGGGAATAGAGGAGGAAGAGATTGATTGGGAGTTTGGATTGATGTACTCAGTACTTTATTTAAAACACATAACCAACCAGGACATACCATTGGGCAGAGGCAATTCTGCTCAATCTTCTATAATAACATAAATGGGAAAATAATTGAAACTGACACAACATTGTTAATCAACTATGCTTCAATATAAAATAAAAATATAAAATTGTTGATCATAATAGTAATACTTTTATTTTCCTACTATATAGCATTTCATTTGCATATTTGCTATAATTTATGTATTTATCTTCCTATTGATAGACCTTCGGCCTCTTAAAATAGAGCTACTCTGGAGATTTTTATGCATATGCCTATCTGCAAATGTCCAACATTTCTCTAGGGTAGAAACCTAGGAATGAAACTAGTACATACTAGGTTACAGATCCTGGAGGAGGAAGTGGTAACTCACTCCAGTATTTTTGCCTGGGAAATCCCATAGACAGAGGAACCTTGGAAATCCCATAGTCAGAGGAACTGTTTGGTCACAAAGACTGGGATACAACACTGCAACTGGCAGAAGGACATGTTATATTCATCTTTAATTTTACTAGGTATTACACCAATATTTTCTATGATAGCTGTCACTGAAGTCATATGGAAATAATTACATTAAATACTTTTTTGTTATATTCTTAGAATGTTATTTTTTCTCTCAGTTTGGAGCTATAACATGAATTCAAACATAAAAACCTAGCATAAGAGTGAAAACAGAACAGCTACAAAATCTAGGATAATGAAAAGTGTATTATTATTGTTGACTATAAATGCATGCTCAGTTATGTATACAAAATGGGGAGAAAAGGGTTAGGTTTCAGGGGAACCAGTAACTAGTTTATGGTGAGAAAGGGGAGGCCTAGAAATAATTATTTAGAATTTACTTTATAAGGAGAAATAAAGACTGAACAGTCTTATATGCAATGAAGAGTGCTGAGTGCTTTTCTTTTAATTTATGCAATAAAGATTTACTTAACCTAGGAAAGGAAGGAATGCAAAGTGAAACATATTAAGAATTAGAAGAGAATTACTAATAAAATGAAGTTCTAGAGAAATTCCCAGATACTAGCAACAAGAGTACAGGTAAATGGGAAGCTGTTGAAATGATAAGCGGGGGCGTGTCTTCTTCCGAAATGACAACAAAGAAAGAAGAGTTGAAAAGTTAAGAGATATTGAGACAAAAGAGGGGACTCAATGTTTGATAGAATTATGCCTTAGTGAAGGAAAGAGCAGAGCATGCATATATCAGGCTCCTTAGTCTACACCTACACAGAAAATCTCTACTAATAAACTTGTAGAATATTGGAATTTAGACTCTTTTAAAGCCTTTTCTCAGTTGATCTCATTTATTTTAATAGGCTACCTTCTGGTACAACTCAGTACCCATTTCTACTGTGGAGTTTTATTCTACCAGTTCAGCCAACATGAAATGAGTATTGTAAAATTATGGCTTATGTTTTGTTCATTAGTTATTATTTTATTACTTTGGATAAGAATCAAAACTTTCTCTGATAAAGGGAGATAATAATATCTCACTGAAATCTCCATGGAGTTGCTTGATGAGATGACATGGAATTATTTTGTAAATGCTGTAGCAGTAATCATATATGAAGTACTTTTTTTTCCTTAATTTTATGGGATATTGTCTGACCTTCTCTTCATATTTTTTTTATTGGGATTCTGCAGTGTTATCCAAGTGTTTCATTCATGTAAACATAGCTTTCCCAACAAGAGCAACATCTTACAAATTCAGCAATTCAAGTTAGACTGTTTGACTGATTGACTTGACAACCATGGCAAAAACGGAGCAGAGTGTGAAAGCACAGATATTCACATGATACCTAAGCATTCTATATTCTACAACCATACACATTGCTACACTGAGAAAGCCAGGTCTTTAAAATACATTGAAATATGATATTACCAAATGATAAAAGTAGTATTCATAAAGGTCATGTATTTTAATTGGAGAGAAAACACATGCAGATGTAAATATTTTTTTAAGAATTCATGAATCACATAACCAAGAAATTGGTATAGGAATCTTTGGAACAGAAAAGATGAAAAACTGAGAGATTTTCAGCATTTAATGACAACAAAGAAAGAAGTACAAAGATTGAAAATGAAGTTCTAGAGAAATTCCCAGATACTAGCAACAAGAGTACAGGTAAATGGGAAGCTGTTGAAATGATAAGCGGGGGCGTGTCTTCTTCCGAAATGACAACAAAGAAAGAAGAGTTGAAAAGTTAAGAGATATTGAGACAAAAGAGGGGACTCAATGTTTGATAGAATTATGCCTTAGTGAAGGAAAGAGCAGAGCATGCATATATCAGGCTCCTTAGTCTACACCTACACAGAAAATCTCTACTAATAAACTTGTAGAATATTGGAATTTAGACTCTTTTAAAGCCTTTTCTCAGTTGATCTCATTTATTTTAATAGGCTACCTTCTGGTACAACTCAGTACCCATTTCTACTGTGGAGTTTTATTCTACCAGTTCAGCCAACATGAAATGAGTATTGTAAAATTATGGCTTATGTTTTGTTCATTAGTTATTATTTTATTACCTTGGATAAGAATCAAAACTTTCTCTGATAAAGGGAGATAATAATATCTCACTGAAATCTCCATGGAGTTGCTTGATGAGATGACATGGAATTATTTTGTAAATGCTGTAGCAGTAATCATATATGAAGTACTTTTTTTTCCTTAATTTTATGGGATATTGTCTGACCTTCTCTTCATATTTTTTTTATTGGGATTCTGCAGTGTTATCCAAGTGTTTCATTCATGTAAACATAGCTTTCCCAACAAGAGCAACATCTTACAAATTCAGCAATTCAAGTTAGACTGTTTGACTGATTGACTTGACAACCATGGCAAAAACGGAGCAGAGAGTGTGAAAGCACAGATATTCACATGATACCTAAGCATTCTATATTCTACAACCATACACATTGCTACACTGAGAAAGCCAGGTCTTTAAAATACATTGAAATATGATATTACCAAATGATAAAAGTAGTATTCATAAAGGTCATGTATTTTAATTGGAGAGAAAACACATGCAGATGTAAATATTTTTTTAAGAATTCATGAATCACATAACCAAGAAATTGGTATAGGAATCTTTGGAACAGAAAAGATGAAAAAACTGAGAGATTTTCAGCATTTAAAAAGTCAGACAACAGAGGAAGAGCAGTGCAGTGACTGTGGGAATTCCTGCTCCCTTGGAGCTGTTGAGTGATAAAGTACATATTGTACACAATAGGAATAAATTGCATGGGGATCTATGGAAGATTTCAGTTATGGAGTGTTTTTGTTTTGTTTTGTTTTGTTTTGTTTTGTGAAGGGTTTGCCATATATTTTTTTTTAATTTTGGCCTCTTTTATTGGTCTTTCATTTATTTATTCTCATACATCTTTGCCCATTGGCCTGTGTGGGTCTCCCATCACAGCAGCCTCCCCTGTCGCAGATCACCAGTTCTGGGCACATGTGCTCCAGAGCATGGGCTGGCAATTGGACACACCAGTCTAGCCACTCCACAGCATATGCGATCCTCCCATGCCAGGGATCGAACTAGTGCCCCTTGCACTGCAAGGCAGACTCTTTACCCACTGGAACACCGGGGAAGCCCCAGCCCCTGGAGTGTTTTTAATATTATGTTTAACAATCCTGCAAATGAGAATCCCCAATAAATAGATCGATAGACTTCATTGCATGATCTGAATATGCCCCTGTAGAATGCCTGGTACAGTATCTTCTTTCCCTTGGTTGATTTTCCCTTGGTGAATCTGTGATTCACCATACATTTTTGAGAAGATAAGTTCACACGGATAATTGATTCGTGTGTGATTCACAGACATCCCTCCCAGGAAAATTATTCTCTGTTCATAAACACAGTCATGGAGAGATTTCAGTGATTTAGAGCTGTAAAAATTAGCTCCTTATTGCAAAGGTTTTGAGTCTACATTCATAAGCAATAATTATTAAGTCTAGAGAAAATCCTTAATTTTTGCTGGTGTTGGTGAAAATTTAGCTGATAGGGGACTTTAGGTATATAAAAATACAAATATTCATACACACATGACAGACATGTGTCAAAGCAAATACACAGTCTCACTCAGATTGCTATGTATAAGGCTATTGATGCAGAGGTTTCCAAATAATGGCAGCATGTTTGTCCCAATACTAGTGGGAGAAGAAAATTATACCAGTCCACAATGGATAACAAATGAACTTTAATGAAAAAGATCTGCAACTTTAGCAGAATGAGCATTATAAACCTGCATACAAGGAAAAAAGAAAATGAAACTAACAGCTCATTATTTCTCACTCTTGTGATTTAAAAAGAAAATTCTGAAATTCTCAGAATAAAATCCCTCATGGATTTTCCTATTGGAATAAAACAAATGGAAATAGCCTGCATTATTTTTGTCCTTGGAAGATGGAAGAGAGGAAAATCTTAATGAGTTTTAATTGTGGATGATAACAGTAAGAGGTGAGTAGCAGAGACCTTGCATGTGAAGTAGCTCCTCCAGCTCAAAACCTGTATGTGAGAGCTAAAAAGAAGAGACTATTTTTGTTTATTCTCAAGAGTTAATTTGGAAAAGGAAGTAATCTCATCTTAAAGATGAATAACCATTTCTTTCTCTAGCTATTAGGTGGAAGGGGAGATCATACTAGATGAAGTGACTAGGTACTCACCAGTAACTTTCTCTTTCAAATTCCAGAAAAGGTCAAAATCTTCCAATGTTCCTTTGAAATGTCAAAACTCAACCTTAATAATACTGGCTCAAGCAGGCAGTTCTGCATACAAAAAGAAGCTAGAAAGCTGCCAGTCAGGTTTACTTCTGTCTGACTGAGTCAATGTGCACAAGGGCAGGCAAAGCTTCTTTTTTTGGAGTAGTAGATGGAATTTAAAATATCTTCACTTATTCAAACTAAAAGAAGAGGGTCAGTCGTGGGAATTAGTGATTAGTGTAAATTATTGAACACTCTTGAAAATTTCATTCCAGAATGTCTATACACTCTAAGGGTTAGATGAACACTAAAAGATATGCTATTTTATGAAGCAGGTTCATGAACTAACTGTAGCTATGCCTTTAAAAAATGTGTTTTGTTACATTAAAGTATCGGGGCATGAGTTTATCCAGCAAATGACTGACCTTTGGAAACAATTTATAAATGACTATGTAAGAGTTATTGTCTGGGAATATATCAGTTGAGTGTGTGTTGATTGGAGCATATCACAAGCTTTTCTACACCTAAATGCACTTGTCAAATCTTGAGTGTTTTGTACATAATGTGGACTGAAGCATGCCCCCTCCAAAAATTTACATATTAAAGGGCTACCTTTCAGTAATTCAGAATGCCATTATGTTTGGAGACAGAACCTTCAAATAGGTAATTAGTTAAAATTATGTCATTAAGGTTGGTCCTAATCCTATGTCTAATCCACTAGGAAAGGTGTCTTTATAAGGAAAAGAAATTAGAGATACATTTAGAGGGTGACCCCATAAAAAGACACTGGGGTAAGACAACTATCTACAGGCGAAGGACAGAGGCCTCAGAAGAATCCAACCCTGTAAACACTTTGATTTCAGAATTATAGCCTCTAAAAACTTTAGGAAAATAAATTTCTGTTGTTTAAGTCATCCAGTGTCTGGCATTTTGTTCAGTTCAGTACAACTCAGCTGCTTAGTCAGGTCCTAGTCTTTGTGACTCCATAGACTGAAGCACACCAGGCTTCCCTGTCCTTCACTACCCCTAGATTTTGCTAAAACTGATGTCCTTTGACTCAGTGATGCCATCTAACTATCTTGTCCTTTGTCATCCCTTTCTTCTTTTCCTTCTATTTTTCCCAACATCAGGGTCTTTTCCATTGAGTCGTCTCTTTGCATCAGGTGGCCAAAGTGTTGGAGCTTCAACTTCATCATCACTCCTTTCAGTGAATATTCAGGGTTGATTTCCTGTAGGATTGCTGTCTTGATCTCCTTGAAGTCCAAAGGTCTCACAAGAGATTTCTCCAATACCACAGTTTGAAGGTATCCATTCTTTGGTATTCAGCCTTCCTTATGGTCCAGCTCTCATATCCATACATGACTACTGGGGAAACCATAGTTTTGACTATACAGACTTCTGTCAGCCAAGTAATGTCTCTGCTTTTTAATATACTTACGTTTGTCATAGTTTTCCTTCCAAGGAGTGAGCATCTTTTCATTTCATGGCTGCAATCACCATCCACAGTGATTTTGGAGTCCAAGAAAATAAACTGTCACTGTTTCCATTGTTTGCCCATCTATTTGCAATGAAGTGATAGGACCAGATGCCATGATCTTTGTTTTTTGAATGTTGAGTTTTAGGCCAGCTTTTTCACTCTCCTCTTTCAACTTCATCAAGAGGCGTTTTAGTTCTTCTTTGTTTTCTGACATAAGGGTGGTATCATCTGCATGCCTGGTGTTTTTCAATGGCAGCCTGTTACAGACAGAATGTTTATGTTCCACACAATTCACATACTGACGACTCAAGCTCCCATGTGACTATACTAGGAAAGGTGTCTTTATAAGGAAAAGAAATTAGAGATACATTTAGAGGGTGACCCCATAAAAAGACACTGGGGTAAGACAACTATCTACAGGCGAAGGACAGAGGCCTCAGAAGAATCCAACCCTGTAAACACTTTGATTTCAGAATTATAGCCTCTAAAAACTTTAGGAAAATAAATTTCTGTTGTTTAAGTCATCCAGTGTCTGGCATTTTGTTCAGTTCAGTACAACTCAGCTGCTTAGTCAGGTCCTAGTCTTTGTGACTCCATAGACTGAAGCACACCAGGCTTCCCTGTCCTTCACTACCCCTAGATTTTGCTAAAACTGATGTCCTTTGACTCAGTGATGCCATCTAACTATCTTGTCCTTTGTCATCCCTTTCTTCTTTTCCTTCTATTTTTCCCAACATCAGGGTCTTTTCCATTGAGTCGTCTCTTTGCATCAGGTGGCCAAAGTGTTGGAGCTTCAACTTCATCATCACTCCTTTCAGTGAATATTCAGGGTTGATTTCCTGTAGGATTGCTGTCTTGATCTCCTTGAAGTCCAAAGGTCTCACAAGAGATTTCTCCAATACCACAGTTTGAAGGTATCCATTCTTTGGTATTCAGCCTTCCTTATGGTCCAGCTCTCATATCCATACATGACTACTGGGGAAACCATAGTTTTGACTATACAGACTTCTGTCAGCCAAGTAATGTCTCTGCTTTTTAATATACTTACGTTTGTCATAGTTTTCCTTCCAAGGAGTGAGCATCTTTTCATTTCATGGCTGCAATCACCATCCACAGTGATTTTGGAGTCCAAGAAAATAAACTGTCACTGTTTCCATTGTTTGCCCATCTATTTGCAATGAAGTGATAGGACCAGATGCCATGATCTTTGTTTTTTGAATGTTGAGTTTTAGGCCAGCTTTTTCACTCTCCTCTTTCAACTTCATCAAGAGGCGTTTTAGTTCTTCTTTGTTTTCTGACATAAGGGTGGTATCATCTGCATGCCTGGTGTTTTTCAATGGCAGCCTGTTACAGACAGAATGTTTATGTTCCACACAATTCACATACTGACGACTCAAGCTCCCATGTGACTATACTAGATGATGATTCCTCTAGAGAAGTAATTAAAGTTAAATGAGTTCATAAGGGTGGAGCTGTGATCTGAACAAGATTACTGTCATTCTAAAAAGAGACACCAAGAGAGTTATTTCATGCTTTCTCCGAAAATGAAAGTGCTATTTGCTCAGTCATGTCTGACTTTTTGTGACTTTTCTTTGTAACCCCATTGACTGTAGCCTGCCAGGTTCCACTGTCTATAGAATTTTCCAAGGAAGAATACTGGAGTAGGTAGCCATTTCCTTCTCCAGCGGACCTCCCTGACCCAGGGGTTGAACCCCGGTCTCTTGTATTGCTGTCAGATTCTTAACCATCTGAGCCACCATGGTGGCTTTTTCTGAGAACATACCAGAAAAAAAAAAGAGGCTATGTTGGCACAAAACAAGATGACCACCTACAAGTCGAGTCAATATGAAACCCACTTTGCCAGTAACTTGGTCCCAGACTTCTCAATCTTCAGAAATGTAAGGGAAAAAAAATCCTGCTGTTTGCAAGACACCTAGTCCATGGTAATTTGTAATAGAAGTCTGAACAGACTAATGCACTGTCCTAGTAAATAAATATACATTGTTTATGCAAAAGATATGTTTCTGTCTTGCACTCAGTCCTAGTCCTCTTTGGAAGATCAAGAACTGGTAATTATAGTCACATATATTCTATGACACTGAGTTCCCAAAACTGTTGCTGTAATGTCCTTATCCCAAAGGAATTTAAAGTAAAATTAAAAATAAATTTTATAAATTTTAATAATTTAAAATTATTTCAATTATTTATGTGCATATAATTTCACTTCATATTTATAATTCTTAATAGTAATCCATATTACAATGCACTTGCATTTTATCGACTTTTCAAAATACTTATGTAAATTAGTTTTTAAAAACTGCTTTCCTTTGCCTATTTGCAATGAAGTGATAGGACCAGATGCCATGATCTTTGTTTTTTGAATGTTGAGTTTTAGGCCAGCTTTTTCACTCTCCTCTTTCAACTTCATCAAGAGGCGTTTTAGTTCTTCTTTGTTTTCTGACATAAGGGTGGTATCATCTGCATGCCTGGTGTTTTTCAATGGCAGCCTGTTACAGACAGAATGTTTATGTTCCACACAATTCACATACTGACGACTCAAGCTCCCATGTGACTATACTAGATGATGATTCCTCTAGAGAAGTAATTAAAGTTAAATGAGTTCATAAGGGTGGAGCTGTGATCTGAACAAGATTACTGTCATTCTAAAAAGAGACACCAAGAGAGTTATTTCATGCTTTCTCCGAAAATGAAAGTGCTATTTGCTCAGTCATGTCTGACTTTTTGTGACTTTTCTTTGTAACCCCATTGACTGTAGCCTGCCAGGTTCCACTGTCTATAGAATTTTCCAAGGAAGAATACTGGAGTAGGTAGCCATTTCCTTCTCCAGCGGACCTCCCTGACCCAGGGGTTGAACCCCGGTCTCTTGTATTGCTGTCAGATTCTTAACCATCTGAGCCACCATGGTGGCTTTTTCTGAGAACATACCAGAAAAAAAAAAGAGGCTATGTTGGCACAAAACAAGATGACCACCTACAAGTCGAGTCAATATGAAACCCACTTTGCCAGTAACTTGGTCCCAGACTTCTCAATCTTCAGAAATGTAAGGGAAAAAAAATCCTGCTGTTTGCAAGACACCTAGTCCATGGTAATTTGTAATAGAAGTCTGAACAGACTAATGCACTGTCCTAGTAAATAAATATACATTGTTTATGCAAAAGATATGTTTCTGTCTTGCACTCAGTCCTAGTCCTCTTTGGAAGATCAAGAACTGGTAATTATAGTCACATATATTCTATGACACTGAGTTCCCAAAACTGTTGCTGTAATGTCCTTATCCCAAAGGAATTTAAAGTAAAATTAAAAATAAATTTTATAAATTTTAATAATTTAAAATTATTTCAATTATTTATGTGCATATAATTTCACTTCATATTTATAATTCTTAATAGTAATCCATATTACAATGCACTTGCATTTTATCGACTTTTCAAAATACTTATGTAAATTAGTTTTCTCAAACACAACTCTTATAAGCCTGGGACCAAGATGCAGAACACAGCAACTGCCTTGTACCTGTGGAAAGCTAAATTTGGAGAGACTAAGTAACCTGCCCAAGGTCTGAGAGGTAAAAAGAATGTCCATCTACTAGCAACAGTAGATAGATCTTAGGGAAATGAGAACTCTGTAGAGATTAGAAGGACTTTAGCTATGCCCATAAGGTTTAGAATCTTTTCAGGATGATCTTGTTTGATTATTACTTATATAATTACAACAATAAAATATTACCCAAAGCAACAACACAATCAGAAAAGTGAGCATTGACCATGCTCACTTGGATGGACCCAACTTGTTGAACCTTGAACCAATAGTATATCAACACATTTAACAGCTCCATTTGAGTTCCATTTGCCTTCTTCTCGATGGTATTGTCAATGTTTTTAACTTGAAACTAAACATGGAAGGATCTTCCTTGATCATCTTGTGGAAAATGTTGACTCCTAGTTCAATCAGTGGTACAATATTACCTTGGAAATTAGAGGAAGAAGGAGAGTAGAAAAACTGGATTTTTCCAATTGACCACTGTCTAGAAGACAGCAGATATCTGTCAATGAGGAGAAGATCTACACAATGTGCTTCTACAAAAACTTTCTGAATTTCAAGGAATTCATATGGTTCAATATTAACACATTGTCAAAGACAATTGACCATCAGAGCAGTATTCAGGACATTACTAAGAAAACTATAGATGTTCATTGAACTAGAAATTTTAGCCTTTAATAAACTATCAACAGCAACCTACATGAGAAGGAAAATGGAAAGTAGGTAATTATCTTTGAGTGAGTGGTAGTACCTGAGGTTTGTAACTGTAGTATACATCAGAGAATTTAGAACTGGTTCTCAAATCTAGCTGGAATTAGGGTCAACAGAGGGGATCAGAAGAAATTCAGATTCCACAATTCTGGACAAAATTAAAGCATTTTAGACCCAGATATAATATCATCCCAGTGATATCATGCATGAATAAATGCTTTTAAAAATGTGACCACATAAAAATAAATCAAGACAAAAGTCTCAAGGTAAAACAAAAACCTCAGTATAAAAATGAATATTGAGCAAAGTACAATCAAAATGAACACCAATACTATAAAAGAAACTTAGAATTTCTAAGTATAACTGAAGAAACTCAAGAATTGTATAAAACTAAAAAGTCTAAACTGTCAAAACAATATCATAAGAAAGAGTTAAAAAAGTAAAGTCTGTATTTTGGATGTCTCCTTCATAATGATAGTGAATAAAGACATGGAAAGGTAAAAATAGAGATCACAAGGTCCTCTACTACACATCTAATGCAATCAACATCTTGGTTGCAAAAGAATCCGTGAATCAGAACTCTTGTTAAACTTGCCTGTGATTCTGATGAATTAATGCCAAGCAGGCTTTTGGGAATCACTGACTTAATAGTTTCTGAAGCTATAAGTATGCATGCTACCTGTCAGTGCCCTGTCTCTTACTGCCCACATTTCTAGACAACTGGATGCAAATACACTTCCTCTGACTCAATTCCAGCTCCATTTGGTGGGATTTTATTTAACACAAGAATAAAAAAATGCTGAGACACTGACTCTGGAAATGTTCTGTTTGGTTTCTTATGAAAAATATGAATTGTATTAGATGAACTATAGTATCATATATTCAAATTTAAATGAATTTATAAAGAGTTATATTTAGGAATGATATTTAGAGAAATTATAGAACTTTGTTCAAGATATGATTGGAAAATCACCATTTTGAACTTTGACAATAGATATTTGCATAGGAGGCAGGAGACATGATACTTCTGTTGTTCCTATAATGCTTTCTTCATCCTAAACACATAATAATCACATGTATTCTTAAATAAGGCAGTGAGTCAATGAAAACAAAGTTACTTGCATGTATCTTGGGAAATACAAAATGAAATCAAATCAGAAATGAAATAGTTTATTGCTACTATTGGCTCATAACCACTGCCTGAGAGGTCAAATCTTAAATTTGAATGTCTAGAATAAATGAATCTAAACATATTTCTCAGAAGGCTCGCTGAAAACAAAATAGAAAGGAAATAGTGACAAGGGGAACAGAGGGCAGAATGAATAAAAAGTGGAGGTGAGATTTTATGGTAATTTTGTAGTCATAGTGTCATCAATTTTCAAGTTTGGCAGGAACCCTAAAGGTTATTCCTGCCAATCAAAAGAAACTTAGAATTTCTAAGTATAACTGAAGAAACTCAAGAATTGTATAAAACTAAAAAGTCTAAACTGTCAAAACAATATCATAAGAAAGAGTTAAAAAAGTAAAGTCTGTATTTTGGATGTCTCCTTCATAATGATAGCGAATAAAGACATGGAAAGGTAAAAATAGAGATCACAAGGTCCTCTACTACACATCTAATGCAATCAACATCTTGGTTGCAAAAGAATCCGTGAATCAGAACTCTTGTTAAACTTGCCTGTGATTCTGATGAATTAATGCCAAGCAGGCTTTTGGGAATCACTGACTTAATAGTTTCTGAAGCTATAAGTATGCATGCTACCTGTCAGTGCCCTGTCTCTTACTGCCCACATTTCTAGACAACTGGATGCAAATACACTTCCTCTGACTCAATTCCAGCTCCATTTGGTGGGATTTTATTTAACACAAGAATAAAAAAATGCTGAGACACTGACTCTGGAAATGTTCTGTTTGGTTTCTTATGAAAAATATGAATTGTATTAGATGAACTATAGTATCATATATTCAAATTTAAATGAATTTATAAAGAGTTATATTTAGGAATGATATTTAGAGAAATTATAGAACTTTGTTCAAGATATGATTGGAAAATCACCATTTTGAACTTTGACAATAGATATTTGCATAGGAGGCAGGAGACATGATACTTCTGTTGTTCCTATAATGCTTTCTTCATCCTAAACACATAATAATCACATGTATTCTTAAATAAGGCAGTGAGTCAATGAAAACAAAGTTACTTGCATGTATCTTGGGAAATACAAAATGAAATCAAATCAGAAATGAAATAGTTTATTGCTACTATTGGCTCATAACCACTGCCTGAGAGGTCAAATCTTAAATTTGAATGTCTAGAATAAATGAATCTAAACATATTTCTCAGAAGGCTCGCTGAAAACAAAATAGAAAGGAAATAGTGACAAGGGGAACAGAGGGCAGAATGAATAAAAAGTGGAGGTGAGATTTTATGGTAATTTTGTAGTCATAGTGTCATCAATTTTCAAGTTTGGCAGGAACCCTAAAGGTTATTCCTGCCAATCACACATCTCACTAGAAAATCCTAATTTTGTTTCTTTCCAGTGAGATGACTCAGTACCTCTGAAGACTCTATGTTTCCTCCTTGAAAAGTTCTAACTGTAAAATGTTTCCTTCTTTAGAACTTTATCCTATCTCTTTGACATTTCCTCTTTTAGGATCTATTTTTCACATGGACCCATTATGGCATAATCTTGTTTCTTGTCTACATGCCAAATTTACATATATAAACACTTCTGCAGAATCTTATGGTCTTCTACTTACATCTATAAAAACGATTTATAATTTTCTCAGAAGTGCTTCAAATAGTAGTGTTCTTAACTCCTGATTTCCTTTCTCTAAACTTCAGATTTGGGTAATCAGAATAGTTTGATGACTTTAGAAGATAGGTAGATTAACTTTATCCTCATTTATAATGTTTTGCTTGGATGACTGTTTCCCAGAAGTAGTGTGAATCTGTCCTTTGAAAGTTTCTATTATGACAAATTCTTCCCTGATGGCTGAACGACAAAGAATCCTCCTGCAATGAAGAAGATACAGGTGACGCGTGCTTGACCCCTAGGTCCAGAAGATTCCCGTAACCCATTCCAGTGTTCTTGCCTCTAAAATTCCATAGACAGTGGCACCTGGTGGCCTATGATCCACAGGGTTGCAAATGAGTCAGACACAACTTAGCAATGAAATAACAAACAACACAACAAACAAAATCATGACAAATATACTGTGTAGTCAATAAGCGTACTATAAACTGTTTTTGCAGCTAATATCTAAATTTTTCATGCAAAAATTTCTGTATCTCTGTATAAGTCATTCATGTAAATTATCCAGTATAGAACCTTGGGTTAGACCATTAACAACTTTCTTCAATATTTGCATTAATCCACTTGTCAGCATTAATTTATGATTTTATAACCTATTACTTATGTAAGTAGTTAGCCATGTAATATTTCATTTTTTTATTACTGATAAAATAAACTTTGCTGAATGCCCTGTTAGAAGATAGGAATGTCAAAGCTACCTGATTCACCCCATATAACACACCAGTAGCAGGGAAAAATTGTGCCTATCTTTTTTTTTTTCTCTTTGGTAAATTCATGTTGGGTCTGATTGCCTTGATTTTTTTTTCATGATGCTATGTACTTTCAAGGCATCTTTTTATTATATATTTATAAAAACTGGCTGCAGGTTGATTAAAAAATAAATAAATAAATCCTCATGAATACTTGAAGAAATTACCCTCTTCTTCCTTTGGAAAACAATCTGTCATTTGAGCATAAGACCATCTGCAATGCAGAAGACACAGGAGACATAATTTCTATCCCCTTATTGGAAAGATTCCCTGGAATAGGAAATGGCAACAGACTCCCCCATCCTTGCCTGGGAAATTCCATGAAAAGAGGAGCTTGGAGGGCTATGGTTCAATGGAGTCACAAAGAGCTGGACACGAGCTACTACACTACTAACCTTTAAGGACAAATTTCCTAGTCTTAAAAATCTATCAAGAAAAAAAAAAAATCTATCAAGAATATGAACTCAAATCTGAATATAATTTAGCAACCTAAAATATTATTATATACTATTTCAGATATATCAGGCAAAATATCAGGCAATAATCCAGAAGGAAAAAAATAGTTTGTTTTATTTTTTAGGATAGTAATAGTGATACTAATTCTCAAATTTATTTCAGCTAGTCTAATTTCTTTGCTTTTTAAAAAAGTTCAGATAAATTTATGAATATTTTAGCAAAGCATACTGAGATTATAATTGGGATTGCATTAAATGAATAGATCAATTTTAGAAGAAATAACGTATTAGTCTTTTAAATCTGTCAAACCATATACACAGTTATATGTGCATGTTTATTTAGGTCTTGGTTTTTCTCTGTAATGATTATTGTTTTCATATTATAAATACTATACATATTTTGCTACATTCATCCTTATTAGGTCATGTTTCAAATTCTATTATAAACAATACTTTCTAAAATTTTTACTTCTAATTGCTTATTTATGGTACAGAGAAGAGAAATTTTGTATACACATGCACAGACACACACACGTTTTCTTGCTTCTAACCTCCTTAAACTTGCTTATTAGATCTAGTAGGTTATACGTAGAAACTTGAAGATTGCCTCTATAAACAGTCCAGTATGCAAATAAAAATTACTTTATTTATTTTTGTAGAAAACAGTTCTTCTTTTCCTTAAATTCTTTGTAAATTTTCTAAGTAAATCCACATGAGCTTCTTATTTCTTTGTTGTTAGCTGTTTTTACTATAAATTAAGTTTTTATATAGATATAGGAATATAAACTCATTAATTGAACATAGCAGTTTGGTTTTTATTAAGGAATATGTTTCAATTATCAAATTCATTGGCTTAAAGCTGATTATATTTCCTTTTAAATCTGTATCATCTCTAACAACTCTTCATTTGTCACTGTTGTATTGGTTATTTGTGTCTTCTTTCATTTTTCGTGATTATTGTATATATAAATTTATCAATTTAGTTGTTTTGTGTTTTTGAAAACCAGATTAGGGGTTGAGATTTTTTCTTCTATACTTATTTCCTTCTTTCATGGTATTTAATTTTGAGTATTATTATTATTTGCATCCTCTGCTTACATATGTTTAATTTTTTTCATTTTTTAAGGTAAATACATAAAATATTTCTTTAAGACCTTTACTGTATGTGATATAAATATTTACTGCCATAATTTTTTTTTAGAGTCCTATTTTAGAGGCTTAAGGTGAGGCTTTTTCAGAGTCCAAACTTTCTCCTCTGTGACAACCCAACTTTGCCTTGTATCTAAATTAGTCTTTATCGATATGTTCTTATTCTTTTCCCAGAAGTAGGAGGCCTCAGCTAGGTATTACAAAGGATAAGAAGATCATCATCTTCTAGAAATTATTTTTAAATGAATGCAAATTTCCTTTTCATTTCTCCAGAGGTGATTTTTCTTTCACCTTTTAGTTCTTATGGGCCATAGTCATTGTGACTTTAAGCTTATGCTTTATAGTAATGAAGAGGCTGGAGCGAAAAAGGGTTATTTTGCCTGTTTTGCAAAACTGAATAGTTGATAGTCTTTGTTTGTATGCCTTCACAAGTGTCAGAAGTCTTGTGTTCCTCTTCTACTCAAATCTTTCTTGTGAGCACCTAGAGAAGACCAACAAGGCTGAGCTTTTGGATCAGTGCAAGGTACCTTTAGTTAGGTGTTCCCAGCTATTTTAGACTAGCATGCTAATCTACACTTGGATATTGGCAGTTATTTAAATTATTGCACATTAATTTTCATCTGCTTCTATTGCGTCTAGCAGAATGCCCCTTCTTCCTGTGCTCTAAATTTTCTAAGTAAATCCACATGAGCTTCTTATTTCTTTGTTGTTAGCTGTTTTACTATAAATTAAGTTTTTATATAGATATAGGAATATAAACTCATTAATTGAACATAGCAGTTTGGTTTTTATTAAGGAATATGTTTCAATTATCAAATTCATTGGCTTAAAGCTGATTATATTTCCTTTTAAATCTGTATCATCTCTAACAACTCTTCATTTGTCACTGTTGTATTGGTTATTTGTGTCTTCTTTCATTTTTCGTGATTATTGTATATATAAATTTATCAATTTAGTTGTTTTGTGTTTTTGAAAACCAGATTAGGGGTTGAGATTTTTTCTTCTATACTTATTTCCTTCTTTCATGGTATTTAATTTTGAGTATTATTATTATTTGCATCCTCTGCTTACATATGTTTAATTTTTTTCATTTTTTAAGGTAAATACATAAAATATTTCTTTAAGACCTTTACTGTATGTGATATAAATATTTACTGCCATAATTTTTTTTTAGAGTCCTATTTTAGAGGCTTAAGGTGAGGCTTTTTCAGAGTCCAAACTTTCTCCTCTGTGACAACCCAACTTTGCCTTGTATCTAAATTAGTCTTTATTGATATTTTCTTATTCTTTTCCCAGAAGTAGGAGGCCTCAGCTAGGTATTACAAAGGATAAGAAGATCATCATCTTCTAGAAATTATTTTTAAATGAATGCAAATTTCCTTTTCATTTCTCCAGAGGTGATTTTTCTTTCACCTTTTAGTTCTTATGGGCCATAGTCATTGTGACTTTAAGCTTATGCTTTATAGTAATGAAGAGGCTGGAGAGAAAAGGCTTATTTTGCCTGTTTCTGCAAAACTGAATAGTTGATAGTCTTTGTTTGTATGCCTTCACAAGTGTCAGAAGTCTTGTGTTCCTCTTCTACTCAAATCTTTCTTGTGAGCACCTAGAGAAGACCAACAAGGCTGAGCTTTTGGATCAGTGCAAGGTACCTTTAGTTAGGTGTTCCCAGCTATTTTAGACTAGCATGCTAATCTACACTTGGATATTGGCAGTTATTTAAATTATTGCACATTAATTTTCATCTGCTTCTATTGCGTCTAGCAGAATGCCCCTTCTTCCTGTGCTCTGCCACAGAAGGTTTTGTAGAACTCGTATTCTTTTGGAGGGGCTACTCATAATTTAGATTTCAGGTTACCTGATCATCTTGTAATCTCAACATTCTGATGACCATATGAAAATGTATTGTTTGGTAGTTTAATCAGCTTTTTCTAATTGTTATGATGGGTGCATCATCCTTTCCAACTTTGTACATCATCAGTGAAGCAACAAGATCCCTGACTTTGCTTTAAATAAAGTTTCACCCCAAAATGTATCACATATCCTTTTTTGCTTTTTGATGTATACAGGCTCTGCAAATGAGAATACTTGACTTTTGCTTTCTCCAAAATTGGAATTTGTCACATGCACTGATTATATGTCTATTAGCCCTTGTCAACCTATACATGTATATATGTTGCATGTTTTCATATATGACCTTAATTCTGTTGGAGATTACAAATTCTTTTCAAAAAAACTTTTTAAATATATTTTGGTTATCCTTCTTCATGTTCACAATTAGTACATAGAAACTGCTTTCTAATGAAAGCTCTTTTTTGACAAAGTTCATTAAAATGGCATTGTAATAACATTTCCCTCTTCAGTACAGACATGCTATCTCACAAAATTAGATTTTAACGATGACTCAATGGGATAGTGGTGTTTATAACCTGCTCCCATGTTAGTTTTCATCCCAAGATCAAAGAAGGGCAACGACGAAGAGTGTTCAAGCTACCATGGAATCTCACTCATTTAACATGCTAGCAAGTTTATGCTCTACATCCTTCAAGATAAGCTTCAGCAGTACATGAACTGAGAGCTTCCAGATGTACAGGCTGTATTTAGAAAAGGCAGAGGAACCAGAGATCAAATTTCGAACACTTTATGGATAATGCAGAAAGCAAGGGGATTACAGAATAAGCATCTAATTCTGCTACATTGACTATGCTAAATAGTTTGTGTGGGTGGGAGTAATAGACCAGCTTAGGTGTTCCCAGCTATTTTAGACTAGCATGCTAATCTACACTTGGATATTGGCAGTTATTTAAATTATTGCACATTAATTTTCATCTGCTTCTATTGCGTCTAGCAGAATGCCCCTTCTTCCTGTGCTCTGCCACAGAAGGTTTTGTAGAACTCGTATTCTTTTGGAGGGGCTACTCATAATTTAGATTTCAGGTTACCTGATCATCTTGTAATCTCAACATTCTGATGACCATATGAAAATGTATTGTTTGGTAGTTTAATCAGCTTTTTCTAATTGTTATGATGGGTGCATCATCCTTTCCAACTTTGTACATCATCAGTGAAGCAACAAGATCCCTGACTTTGCTTTAAATAAAGTTTCACCCCAAAATGTATCACATATCCTTTTTTGCTTTTTGATGTATACAGGCTCTGCAAATGAGAATACTTGACTTTTGCTTTCTCCAAAATTGGAATTTGTCACATGCACTGATTATATGTCTATTAGCCCTTGTCAACCTATACATGTATATATGTTGCATGTTTTCATATATGACCTTAATTCTGTTGGAGATTACAAATTCTTTTCAAAAACACTTTTTAAATATATTTTGGTTATCCTTCTTCATGTTCACAATTAGTACATAGAAACTGCTTTCTAATGAAAGCTCTTTTTTGACAAAGTTCATTAAAATGGCATTGTAATAACATTTCCCTCTTCAGTACAGACATGCTATCTCACAAAATTAGATTTTAACGATGACTCAATGGGATAGTGGTGTTTATAACCTGCTCCCATGTTAGTTTTCATCCCAAGATCAAAGAAGGGCAACGACGAAGAGTGTTCAAGCTACCATGGAATCTCACTCATTTAACATGCTAGCAAGTTTATGCTCTACATCCTTCAAGATAAGCTTCAGCAGTACATGAACTGAGAGCTTCCAGATGTACAGGCTGTATTTAGAAAAGGCAGAGGAACCAGAGATCAAATTTCGAACACTTTATGGATAATGCAGAAAGCAAGGGGATTACAGAATAAGCATCTAATTCTGCTACATTGACTATGCTAAATAGTTTGTGTGGGTGGGAGTAATAGACCAGCTTACCTGTCTCCTGAAAAACCTATGTGCAGGGCAAGAGGCATCAACTAGAACTGGACAAGGGAGAAACAACTGCTTCAAAATTGGAAAAGGATTACATCAAGGTTGTATATTGTCACCCTGCTTAAATTTAACTTATATGCAGAGCACATCATGTGAAATGCTAGATTGGATGAATTATAAGCTTGAAGCAGGATTATCAGGAGAAATATCAACCATCTCAGACATGCAGATGATACCACTCTAATGGCAGCAGTTGAAGAGGATCTAAAGAAACTCTTGATGAGGATGAAAGAGGAGAGTGAAGAAACTAGCATGAAACAACTCAGCATTAACAAATACTAGTATCCTGGCATTTGGACGCATCACTTAATGGTGAATAGATGATGAAAAATGGAAGCAGTCACAGATTTTATTTTCTTCTGCCCTGAAATCACTGTGGACATCAGCTGCAGCCAAGAAATTAAAAGATGCTTGCAGCTTGGAAGGAAAGCTATGACAAACCTAGACAGCATATTAAAAAGTAGAGATATAACTTTGTAGACAAAGGTCTGTATAGTCAAAGTTATGGGTTTTCTAGTAATCATGTAGGGATGTGAAAGTTGAACCATAAAGAAGGCTAAGTGCCAAATAATTGATACTTTCAAACTGTGGTCCTGGAAATGACTCTTGAGAGTCTCTTGGACTGCAAGGTGATCAAATCTGTCAATCCTAAAGCAAATCTACCCTTAGTATTCATTGGAAGGACTGATGCTGAAGCTGAGGCTGAAGCTCAAATACTTTGGCCACCTGATGTGAAGAGCAGACTTACTGGAAAAGACCCTGATATTAGGATATTTTGAAAGCAGAAGGAGAAAGGAGGCAGCAGAGGTGAGGTGGTCACAAAGCATCACTGGCTCAATGGGCATGAATTTGGGCAAACTATAGGAGATAGTGGAGGACACAGAAGCCTGGCGTGCTACAGTCTGTGGAGTTGCAAAGAGCAGGATGTGACTTGGAAATGGGCATGAAATTTTTGGGCAAACATGGAGAATGAGGACCAGAACCTGTGCAGTCTATTTAGAAAAGGCAGAGGAACCAGAGATCAAATTTCGAACACTTTATGGATAATGCAGAAAGCAAGGGGATTACAGAATAAGCATCTAATTCTGCTACATTGACTATGCTAAATAGTTTGTGTGGGTGGGAGTAATAGACCAGCTTACCTGTCTCCTGAAAAACCTATGTGCAGGGCAAGAGGCATCAACTAGAACTGGACAAGGGAGAAACAACTGCTTCAAAATTGGAAAAGGATTACATCAAGGTTGTATATTGTCACCCTGCTTAAATTTAACTTATATGCAGAGCACATCATGTGAAATGCTAGATTGGATGAATTATAAGCTTGAAGCAGGATTATCAGGAGAAATATCAACCATCTCAGACATGCAGATGATACCACTCTAATGGCAGCAGTTGAAGAGGATCTAAAGAAACTCTTGATGAGGATGAAAGAGGAGAGTGAAGAAACTAGCATGAAACAACTCAGCATTAACAAATACTAGTATCCTGGCATTTGGACGCATCACTTAATGGTGAATAGATGATGAAAAATGGAAGCAGTCACAGATTTTATTTTCTTCTGCCCTGAAATCACTGTGGACATCAGCTGCAGCCAAGAAATTAAAAGATGCTTGCAGCTTGGAAGGAAAGCTATGACAAACCTAGACAGCATATTAAAAAGTAGAGATATAACTTTGTAGACAAAGGTCTGTATAGTCAAAGTTATGGGTTTTCTAGTAATCATGTAGGGATGTGAAAGTTGAACCATAAAGAAGGCTAAGTGCCAAATAATTGATACTTTCAAACTGTGGTCCTGGAAATGACTCTTGAGAGTCTCTTGGACTGCAAGGTGATCAAATCTGTCAATCCTAAAGCAAATCTACCCTTAGTATTCATTGGAAGGACTGATGCTGAAGCTGAGGCTGAAGCTCAAATACTTTGGCCACCTGATGTGAAGAGCAGACTTACTGGAAAAGACCCTGATATTAGGATATTTTGAAAGCAGAAGGAGAAAGGAGGCAGCAGAGGGTGAGGTGGTCACAAAGCATCACTGGCTCAATGGGCATGAATTTGGGCAAACTATAGGAGATAGTGGAGGACACAGAAGCCTGGCGTGCTACAGTCTGTGGAGTTGCAAAGAGCAGGATGTGACTTGGAAACTGAATAACAATGACCCATGTTCTAGGTGAAGAGTTTGGGCTGTGGCTGAAAATAGAGGACCTGTCTCAATCTATGCTAGTTTCTCATGGCAGAGATGAGGACTCCATCCGTAACCTAGATTGAATTTGCTTTCTGTATATGTTTATGGGCTTACTGTACCACAGGTTAAGGACATCTATGCCAGCACTGTCATCTGTGGTTGATGTGGCTACCTGACTCTTTTTGGAACCCACTGAAAAGAGCAAATCTGAGAACTCTGCTTATTTGGTTAGAGCTTTGGGTTACTGAGTTTCACACATCGCAAGATCAATCCCTTAGTCCATCATCTGATGTGTGAAACTCAGTAACCCAAAGCTCTAACCAAATGATCAGAGTTCCCCAATTAGATCACTAGTATACAACATGTCAACCCAGAGAATATAGAATGCTAGCAGCTGAAGGCCAAATGCATTCTGCAATGAAGAATGCTTTCAGCCTTATATCATCAAATTGCAGGCAATTAAAAATGAAGAGATATATTTATTTATAGTTTGACTCTTCATAAATTGTGGAAGAGCAAAAGAAATACAAGGAGAGAGAGTAGCATAGAAAAAAATACAGTAAAATAACAACCTTGCTTTTATTTATTTCTCAAATTAAGGCTTCAATTAGTACATCACAAATTGTCATAGGATGGTTCCAGGAAAGATTAATGCAAAAGTGATGCATCCTACCTTTTATCTCAATTGTGTGACAAAAGTCTTGCAAAGTTGAAACGCTGCTAATTTAGTAGTCAACTGTGTCAAATAAAATTTTCAAACTGTATGTCTATAAAAGAACATCTTAGCAATAAGGCACAGCAAATATACTTCAAAACAGTGCAGTCAGCAAATCTGTTTCAGGTTTTGAAATATCTAGCAATGACATTTATTAGAAAGAAACTATAATATATCAGTGATATAAAAAGCTGTCTCTTCATCAGCATTGCTTTATTATAGGCACTAATTTTGTGCAAAATCCTTTAGATTCTTTGCAAAACACCTGCTGAACTTAAAGAAATATGGTGAATGTTTGCACAGAGACAGATGCAGCTTAATCACATAATACTGAATTTGACTTTGTGATGCTTAACAATAAATGAACTGAGCATACCAGTACAGAAGGCTTAAATCTTCCTCAAATTTGTATAAAGTTTTCAATGAATATACTGTTTGTGCTGATTCTTTCTTCATCAAGTTGAGAATATAAACAAATAGCAATTATAAGAATCCTATTAAGGCTGAATTTTTAAACTGAATCCCATTGAAGACTATGATCTGAAATTGTACTCTCTTTTCCCATACCCCTTCCCCCATCTACCTATTTCAGTTTTGCTAACTGGTGGCTTTCTGGCTACTTCTTGCTTTTTTCTTTCTATCCATGCATTCATTTATTCATCATTCCCTATTTATTCTATCAGATTACTTGAAAATTTTCATGTTATAGATTAATCTACTTCAAGGTCAGATATGTTGGCATTATGGCTCAGTAAAAGATGGAAATAAGAAAGACCATTTTCTCACTCTCTCCTGCTGCACATGATTAGTTTTATATGTTGATTGATTTTTGGTAGTCGGTTAAGTCGATTTCAATGAATTTCACTCACCCAGTGTTGACCATATTAAGTTTCAAAATTGTTTACCCATATCACTTTTTCTCTCCTCTCTTCCCAGTCTTCTAATTTATATGTTCAGAAGACATTTTATTTGTACATATATGATGTATTCTTTACGTGGACCTGTATGTATTCATGTTCCCTAGTGAATTAACTATTCTTTCTTCATTGATTCTTATTTGCATTGTAATGTTAAATAATGGTACTTTAATTTTACTTCTTCAGATAAGCAGTGTGCTTGAGAAAACCATAAAACAATGAAGCCTCATGAATATTTATACCAATGACTACACAGCATTATAGTCATAATCTCTGGAACTAGTTCTCACCAGGGTTTTTGGAATTTTAAAATTAAATTCCCAAGTTCTGGTAAGTACTTTACTGGGACGAATGCATCTAGCAGAGCTTCTGAAAATCTATTCTAATTCTCCAAACAAGACATTGCTTTATTATAGGCACTAATTTTGTGCAAAATCCTTTAGATTCTTTGCAAAACACCTGCTGAACTTAAAGAAATATGGTGAATGTTTGCACAGAGACAGATGCAGCTTAATCACATAATACTGAATTTGACTTTGTGATGCTTAACAATAAATGAACTGAGCATACCAGTACAGAAGGCTTAAATCTTCCTCAAATTTGTATAAAGTTTTCAATGAATATACTGTTTGTGCTGATTCTTTCTTCATCAAGTTGAGAATATAAACAAATAGCAATTATAAGAATCCTATTAAGGCTGAATTTTTAAACTGAATCCCATTGAAGACTATGATCTGAAATTGTACTCTCTTTTCCCATACCCCTTCCCCCATCTACCTATTTCAGTTTTGCTAACTGGTGGCTTTCTGGCTACTTCTTGCTTTTTTCTTTCTATCCATGCATTCATTTATTCATCATTCCCTATTTATTCTATCAGATTACTTGAAAATTTTCATGTTATAGATTAATCTACTTCAAGGTCAGATATGTTGGCATTATGGCTCAGTAAAAGATGGAAATAAGAAAGACCATTTTCTCACTCTCTCCTGCTGCACATGATTAGTTTTATATGTTGATTGCTTTTTGGTAGTCGGTTAAGTCGATTTCAATGAATTTCACTCACCCAGTGTTGACCATATTAAGTTTCAAAATTGTTTACCCATATCACTTTTTCTCTCCTCTCTTCCCAGTCTTCTAATTTATATGTTCAGAAGACATTTTATTTGTACATATATGATGTATTCTTTACGTGGACCTGTATGTATTCATGTTCCCTAGTGAATTAACTATTCTTTCTTCATTGATTCTTATTTGCATTGTAATGTTAAATAATGGTACTTTAATTTTACTTCTTCAGATAAGCAGTGTGCTTGAGAAAACCATAAAACAATGAAGCCTCATGAATATTTATACCAATGACTACACAGCATTATAGTCATAATCTCTGGAACTAGTTCTCACCAGTTCGGAATTAATTATCAAGTTCAGTTTTAATTGCATTCTTCTAAATTACAAACCTTCCCCTCCCCCCAAAAAAAAGACTATAATGAATTATCTGGTAAGTACTTTACTGGGACGAATGCATCTAGCAGAGCTTCTGAAAATCCTATTCTTAATGTCTAATAACCAAACGAAGACATATGATCCCAAACCAGCATTCTAATCCTTGTTATCCAATGTATTAGGCATTTGAGGCTGCTTCTTGGGATTTAATATATTTCATTTTCACTCAAGATTCAGTAAGAATTTAATTGAGTTTGGGGAACTTTTTTATTAAAAATTAAACCCTAAACACTCATTGTTTTGCTTTCTTATAGATGTGAGTCTGAAATAGCATACAGGGAGAAGTATTTCAAAGACTGACCTCTGGAGGACAGCTAACCCTTTATTTAAAAAATTAAATGACAGTTTAACACAAAGATAGTAAGATGCTAAGGAATCAGAGTCTTAGGGGCATATATCATTTGAAGTAAATGGGATCTACACAGATGGGATCTACATTTTTCCTGTAGTTTTAGTATTCTAGCCAGAATGCTAAAACTATAGGGAAAATAGGAAAGAACAGCCATAATGTTCTTGGGAAAATACTTGAAATAAAGTTTAAAATATAAAGACATGTCAAAATTCAAGAAAAACTTCCAGAAGCAGGTTTATTTCTTTTTAAATACAATTTTATTTGTTAATATTTATTTATTTTTGAGTGCACTGGGTCTTCATTAACTTCTGTGAGGGCTTTTTCTAAATCCAATAAATGGGGACTATCCTTTGTTGCAGTGTGTGGGCTTCTCATTGAAATGGCTTCTCCTCTTGCAGAGCATAGGTTCTAGACATGCAGGTTTCATTAATTGCAGCACGCTGGCTCAGTAATTAGAATGTGTGGGCTTTAGGGCATCCAGGCTTCAGTAGTTGTGGCACACAGTCTCAGTTGTGGCTCATGGACTTTAAAGCACGTGGGCTTCAGTAATTGCAGCAATGGAGCTAGGTTTAGTAGTTGTAGCACACGGGCTTTGTTGCTCTGCAACGTGTTGAATTTTCCTGAACCAAGGATCAAACATGCATCCTCCGCATTGACAGGTGAATTCTTACCCAGTGCACCACCAGGGAAGTTGTCTTTATTGTAATATGTAAGTTATCATTGATAATTTTTCTCTCTGTCTCTCTTTTTACTGTATTTGTGAATGAAGACCTAAAGATTAGCACTTCATTTGTGTGGGATGGAAAGACAACAGATGAATAATAATTTGGGAACATTTATTCCCAGAAATTCCCCTCATACTCATGATAATAATTTCAGTAGAGACAGCAGGGGAAAAGCTGACAACTAATATGATGTCAGTTGGAAACCTATCCCTATGCAGGTTACATTGAAGAAGCTGAGCCCCAAAGTTCACCCAGTAGAATTCTTTGATTAACTTGAAGTTTGAGTGAAGTTTTATTAAGTATTTGGGTTTAACCATGTCCAAGGTTGAAATTCAGAAATGTCAGCAATAAAGATGAGCAAATAGAAAATTTTCAAGATTGTGGTGGAATGGGTTACCAGGAAGAATGAACACAATTACCTCTTCCCCCAACAAGACAATTTGAGAACAAAGAAAATAAGCAATCATTTAGGGGCCAATATCAGGGAATCAATATAGAGACTGGAATGCACTCTATAGGAAGCCATAGGAAAATGATTAAACTGAAAAGAAAAATCACCTTATGCTCTAAGCAAAGCCTCAGTGACTTGGAAATAATGTTTCAATGCATTTATGAATATATTAAAGCACAAATAAATTCCCATATTTATATGAAAGAAACACCTCAGTCTTGAGGGCCATATTCTAAGAACTAAAACAATTTCTGGATGAAGAATTTTGGTTGAAAGTACAACTAGTATCCTGGTGATTCCAGGCTTAAAACAGGGCTTAATACAATGCTAAAGACACAGAAAACAGTGCCTATGCATTTGATGAATGAATGAAGAAATGTTGAGAGTTTTTCCAAATTAGAAGATACAATTGTCTAGAAGTCAGACAGAGGATGAATATTGTCATAAAAGCATATCTAATTCCATCTGTCTTATATAGCTGGTTTCTTCCTAAAATGTTCATTTCAACATCTTATGAAGAATTTAATAAATCCATTGACAGTGATTCCTATCATCCCTTAGTTTTCTTGCTTATGGGGATTCTGCCCATCCAAGGTAGCCAAGAATTCATGCAGATGGCTATTATAGGACAAGCTTTTCCCTTGACATTCTTTATGTGGCAGCAATTTATAATCACAGATTAGATCTTTTAGGAAAATCTTTTTCCTGCTCCCTGGTCAACAAATGGTGACACTAGCCTATTTGATCAATGTAACGCCATTTGAACTCAGTTTGAACAAAGTGAACTAAAATGCCAGAGGATCAGATTAACATTTTTTATTCTACCTCTTTTACTAAAGGGAGAGAATATCCCAATTGCCTGACTTTAATCATTCACTACTTGAATTCTATTGCTGCTCAAATCAAGCACAAACAACAGTATCTGAACTGTATGATCTGTCTCTTTTAAAGTTTTAGAGCATACCACTGGTTTTTGACACATTTCCTCCATATTAGACACAGTGTAGCTTCAGTCATTATTAAACATTTTTAAATGTCCAATTAGGAATACATAACATATAACATATGACACAGCATATGTTTTTATCACACTGCATTAAAATCATTACTAAAGGGATAAGGCGGATGTGGCATGCCATTTTTATAACACAATGACAATGTGACAACAATCACTGAAAAAACAAAACAAAGCAAAACAACCTAACTGTACATACAAGTTGTTTTCTTTGGACCTTAAAACACAGAACTTTTATGAAAAACACATCTTGAAGTGCGGCTGAAAAATGTTTCAATGCATTTATGAATATATTAAAGCACAAATAAATTCCCATATTTATATGAAAGAAACACCTCAGTCTTGAGGGCCATATTCTAAGAACTAAAACAATTTCTGGATGAAGAATTTTGGTTGAAAGTACAACTAGTATCCTGGTGATTCCAGGCTTAAAACAGGGCTTAATACAATGCTAAAGACACAGAAAACAGTGCCTATGCATTTGATGAATGAATGAAGAAATGTTGAGAGTTTTTCCAAATTAGAAGATACAATTGTCTAGAAGTCAGACAGAGGATGAATATTGTCATAAAAGCATATCTAATTCCATCTGTCTTATATAGCTGGTTTCTTCCTAAAATGTTCATTTCAACATCTTATGAAGAATTTAATAAATCCATTGACAGTGATTCCTATCATCCCTTAGTTTTCTTGCTTATGGGGATTCTGCCCATCCAAGGTAGCCAAGAATTCATGCAGATGGCTATTATAGGACAAGCTTTTCCCTTGACATTCTTTATGTGGCAGCAATTTATAATCACAGATTAGATCTTTTAGGAAAATCTTTTTCCTGCTCCCTGGTCAACAAATGGTGACACTAGCCTATTTGATCAATGTAACGCCATTTGAACTCAGTTTGAACAAAGTGAACTAAAATGCCAGAGGATCAGATTAACATTTTTTATTCTACCTCTTTTACTAAAGGGAGAGAATATCCCAATTGCCTGACTTTAATCATTCACTACTTGAATTCTATTGCTGCTCAAATCAAGCACAAACAACAGTATCTGAACTGTATGATCTGTCTCTTTTAAAGTTTTAGAGCATACCACTGGTTTTTGACACATTTCCTCCATATTAGACACAGTGTAGCTTCAGTCATTATTAAACATTTTTAAATGTCCAATTAGGAATACATAACATATAACATATGACACAGCATATGTTTTTATCACACTGCATTAAAATCATTACTAAAGGGATAAGGCGGATGTGGCATGCCATTTTTATAACACAATGACAATGTGACAACAATCACTGAAAAAACAAAACAAAGCAAAACAACCTAACTGTACATACAAGTTGTTTTCTTTGGACCTTAAAACACAGAACTTTTATGAAAAACACATCTTGAAGTGCGGCTGACGTCCTGTGCATCTGTCTCTTGCTTCAACAGTGCTTGGAGGAAACAGACCCAGAGATGCCCCTTGCTCCAGCCTCCAACATTTCTTCCAGTCTCAACCTTCAGAATAAGATACCCAGCTGTGCATGACCAGGACCAGCCACCTGCAGGTGTCCTACACCTACCTCTCTCTGGGCTTCTATTTTGACCGCAATAATGTGGCTCTGAAGGGTATGAGCCACTTTTTTTGCAGATTTGCTAAGGAGAAGCGAGAAGGCATGGAGCATCTCTTGAAAATTCAAAACCAGCATGGCGGCCACACCTTCTTTCTGGACGTGCAGAAGTCGTCTCAAGATGAGTGCTGTAAAACCCAGAACGCTATGGAAGCTGCCCTTCTCACAGAGAAGAACCTGAACCAGGACCTTTTGGATCTGCATGGCTTGGGTTCTTCCCACACAGATCCACATATCTATGAGTTCCTGGAAAAACACTTCATAGATAAGGAGGTGAAACTCATCCAGAAGGTGGTGGATCACCTGACCAGCCTCTAAGGCTGGCTGGTTCCCAGGCTGGGTTGGGTGAATATCTCTTCAAAGGCTCACACTCAAGCAGGAGTAGGAGCATCTGGAGATCAGTGGCCATTGAGGAGCCCACTCCACCCCCAGGATAGGGGTTGCCTAAAGCTTCTCTCTGTAGCCACTAGGCGGCTATTTTTTTGAAAACCCCGGAGCCCTCTCTCAAACCTTGGACCAAGTGGAAACAATCTGCCCTTTTGCAGCAAACAAACAAAAATTGTGATCAGTTCCCTTATCATTACATTACCTTAATCCAAATTCCATATGGTCCATATGTGGAAGCGTTCCATGAAAAAACTGCCACATTGGGCTTCCCTGGTGGTCCAGTGGGTAGAGTTTGCCTTGCAGTGCAAGAGACGCTGCTTTGATCCCTGGCCTGGGAGGATCCCACACGCTGCACAACGGCTGGACCCGGTGTGTCCAATTACGAGACAGTGCTCTCGAGCACCTGCGCCCAGAGCCTATGCTCTACGAGGAGAGAGGCCCCGCAATGGGAGGCCCAAACAAGCCGAAGAATAAAGATGGATGAAAACAAATAAAAAGTCAATGAAGAGGCCAAAATTAAAACAAAACAAAACAAAACAAAAACCTGCCACACCTATTCATTTTTGAATGATCAAGCAAACACTGTGCACAATTGTGGAACAATTCTGAACTTCTTAGAACTGATGAAAATGGTAATTTTTGAAAACTGGTGTTCAAATGCAGAATTAGAATTAAAGGGAATACAGAATAATTTGAAACATATCTTTAAAATAGAAGAGTGGAAAAAAAACAGTTAACAAAACATAACGCATAACTTCTTAGGCAGTGGTTTATTGTATCGCTCAATTTTAAGGAAAATTTTAGTGTATTTTAAAATTCTTGTGTTTTTCTCCCAAAAATGTTGGAAAGCTATCTTATATAAAAACTGATATGCCTTTTGTTTGTATGAATTTACATAGAGTAAGGAATATGCTTTTTTTGTCTACAATTCTGTTTTAACATATGCATTGACTCTTTTTAAGGTTTATTTATTTATTTATTTTGGCGGGGGATGGGTTGGGGAGGGAAGGGGTGAGCGGGCCACTTCTATTGGTCTTTCATTTATCTATTTTTCATCCATCTTTGTTCTTTGACCCGTGTGGACCTCCCATCGCAGTGGCCTCTGTTGTCACAGAGCACCAGCTCTGGGTGCATGTGCTCCAGAGCTCCAGTTTGGTAATTGGACACATCGGTCCAGTCACTCCACGGCACGTGGAATCTTCCCAGGCCAGGGATCAAACCGGCACCCCTTGCACTGTAAGGCAGTGTCCTTACCCACTGGACCACCATGGAAGCCCCTGCATTGACTCTTACAACCACCACTACAAATAGATATAAAATGGCTGCAACACTAAAGAATTTTTTTGCTGAGTTTTTGTAGTCAACCCAAGCCCCTTCAAACACCTGAAAAAATGGTATGGCCACTCAGGAAACAATTCACTTTCTCACATTTTAATTTAACTCATAAATTATTACCATATTTACAGAATTATCTGGGATGAAAATATGACTTTAACATATTAAATATTGATTTGCCATAGACAACATCACAGAAAGAGCCCAAAAAGTGGAAATGCTAACATTTTTCATGATGATGAGGACTGGAGTCTATAAAGAAAATCACCCCACAGGTTATCCACTGTTGACACATACCTATGAGAAAATGAATGATGAAAAAACTGAAACTCAGAAGTCTGTGAAATCATCTTTTTTATATATTCTCTTATAGGGGCTATCTCTCATAACCAGGTGTCTTTACCTTGAGTTCAATCCGCATGTCACCTTATGTGGATATATAATTCCCCCAGTTCTATGTAATGCTCTTTTCCTGATGGACACCAGAGCAATCACTCAGAATGAGTAAACTGGGAATTGATTTGAGGATAATAAACTCCCTTGCCTTATGCACACTCCATAGCTGTCCTCTTGGCTCACATCACTAATCCAAACTCATTTACTTTTTTCCATAACACTTTCTACTTCTTTATTTTTCTTGAGTTTATTGTTTTGTCTACATTTTTCAAATAAAGTTGGAAGGTAACTTTTTCTACTGTAAGAACCATACATGGTCTGTTTCCTTACAATTGAAAATTAAGTTTCCAAAGGCTGCTGCACCAAACTTTGGTTACATCTAGCAAGTTAGAAGTGAATGGAGAAAGACACCACTAAGAGAGTTGTGACTACAAAAGAAAGTTTCTTCCATTAGATGAGAGGTTAGACAGCATGACCTCTAAGGTTTAAATCTTAATGATCCAAGTTTCCAAAAAGTCACAGGGCACCAGCTCTGGGTGCATGTGCTCCAGAGCTCCAGTTTGGTAATTGGACACATCGGTCCAGTCACTCCACGGCACGTGGAATCTTCCCAGGCCAGGGATCAAACCGGCACCCCTTGCACTGTAAGGCAGTGTCCTTACCCACTGGACCACCATGGAAGCCCCTGCATTGACTCTTACAACCACCACTACAAATAGATATAAAATGGCTGCAACACTAAAGAATTTTTTTGCTGAGTTTTTGTAGTCAACCCAAGCCCCTTCAAACACCTGAAAAAATGGTATGGCCACTCAGGAAACAATTCACTTTCTCACATTTTAATTTAACTCATAAATTATTACCATATTTACAGAATTATCTGGGATGAAAATATGACTTTAACATATTAAATATTGATTTGCCATAGACAACATCACAGAAAGAGCCCAAAAAGTGGAAATGCTAACATTTTTCATGATGATGAGGACTGGAGTCTATAAAGAAAATCACCCCACAGGTTATCCACTGTTGACACATACCTATGAGAAAATGAATGATGAAAAAACTGAAACTCAGAAGTCTGTGAAATCATCTTTTTTATATATTCTCTTATAGGGGCTATCTCTCATAACCAGGTGTCTTTACCTTGAGTTCAATCCGCATGTCACCTTATGTGGATATATAATTCCCCCAGTTCTATGTAATGCTCTTTTCCTGATGGACACCAGAGCAATCACTCAGAATGAGTAAACTGGGAATTGATTTGAGGATAATAAACTCCCTTGCCTTATGCACACTCCATAGCTGTCCTCTTGGCTCACATCACTAATCCAAACTCATTTACTTTTTTCCATAACACTTTCTACTTCTTTATTTTTCTTGAGTTTATTGTTTTGTCTACATTTTTCAAATAAAGTTGGAAGGTAACTTTTTCTACTGTAAGAACCATACATGGTCTGTTTCCTTACAATTGAAAATTAAGTTTCCAAAGGCTGCTGCACCAAACTTTGGTTACATCTAGCAAGTTAGAAGTGAATGGAGAAAGACACCACTAAGAGAGTTGTGACTACAAAAGAAAGTTTCTTCCATTAGATGAGAGGTTAGACAGCATGACCTCTAAGGTATTTTCCAAGTCTTAATGATCATTTCTGGAACACGATAATTCATGCCAGGATATGTTAATTTACTAAGTTATGCTTTGTCATCTCCCCACATCACTTGGCCTATGTAGATTAAACTCCACTGAGTTTAACAAGCATTTAAACGCTTGTTAAAATCATGCTCCTGGAACTTTAATTAATGATTGACTTGTCACTAGTTTTATTTTATTTGAGACTCTGACTCTTTATTTGAGGGCAAATTATGCTCATCATTTGGCAGAAACCTAAGCTATGGTTATCTGACAGCTGCCTTTAAGTCACACATTTTTATCCATGTCACAACAACATGATGTTCACTTCTCTATCACCTTTTACCCTTAGACCTTAACATTTTTACTTTTCACTGGATTCTTACCTCTTGATGTAAGCTGGATAGTAATATGGGAATATAGGAAGTGAGAGGAAAATAAAAATATGTATAATTTTGTTTAAATGTGTATTTAAGAGTGAAGTCAGCACATGATACAAGAGGAAAAAAATTCTCATATGGCTTGTCATAAAGGAACACATTCGCATGTTGTCATTCAAAAACAGGACAACACACACATACATGAACACATGCGCACACAGAAAACATGCTTTGTATCAAATAAAGAATGGATTAAAGTATTTCTTCTAAAATCAAGGAGAAGTGAATAAGTCTGCTATAACTACTTCTATTCAATATTATACCAGAAGAAGTAAATAACACAGAAAAATAAGAAATAAATTATGAGGTTTACAAAGGAGCAAACACACCTAGAATTGTTTGAACAGAATAACCATGCATATATAGAAAATAAAAATTAAAGTTAATTAATGCATTCATAAGAAAAGTTCTTATGTATACCATAAAAAATGCCACGTTGGATGAATCACAAGCTAGAATCAAGATTGTGAGAAGAAATATCAACAACCTCAGATATGCAGGTGATACTACTCAAATGGAAGAAAGTGAAGAGGAGTTTAAGAGCATTTTGATGAAAGCAAAAGAGAAGAGTGAAAAATTTGGCTTATGACTTACCATTCAAAAAAAACTAAGATCATGATATGTTGTCCTACTGTTTCATGGAAAATTGATGGGGAAGAAATAGAAATGGTGGCATATTTTCTTTTCTTGGACTCCAAAATCACTGCAAATGGTGACTGCAGTCATTAAATTAAAAAGTGCTTGCTTCTTGGGAGGAAAAAAAAAAAAAACAGCTACAACAAGTTTAGACAACATATCAAAAAGCAGAGGCATCACTTTTCTGACAAAGGTCTCTATAGACAAAGCTATGTTTTTTCAAGTACTCATGTATGGGTGTGAGACTTAGAACATAAAGAATACTGAGGACTGAATAAATAATGCTTTCAAACTATGGTGCTAGAAAAGACTCTTTACAAGAGTCCCTTCCACAGACAGGAGGTCAAAGCAGCCAATCCTAAAGGAAGTGAATCCTGGATATCATTGGAAGAACTGATGGTGAAACTGAAGCATAGTTTGGCCACCCGATGCAAACAGCTGACTCATTGAAAAAGACCCTGATGCTGGGAAAGATTGAAGCCAAGAGGGATAAGAGGCAGAAGAGAATACGGTGGATAGATAGCATCACCGACTCAATGGACTCAATTTAAACAAACTCCAAGAGACAGTGAAGAAGAGAAGAAGTTGATGTGCTATGACTATGAGGCTATGAAGAGTTGAACACTACTCAGTGAGTGAACAGGAATAGCATTTAACTAAAATCTAAGCATGAAGCATAGGAGGTGGCTAAATAGTGCATAAATTAAAAACAGGAGGAAAAAAAATCCCAACTCTACAGAAAAATTACACATTTAAATATTTATCAAATAGAACTTAATAATGAGGAAGATGGTCCTGATTTATTACTAGCTTTACTCCAGAGGAGAAGAGGGCAACAGAGGACAAGATGCTGAATGGCATCAACAACTCAATGGACATAAGTTTGTGGAAGTTCCAGGAGATGGTCACGGACAGGGAAGCCTGGGGTGCTGCAGTTCTTGGGGCCAGAAACAGTCAGGAAGGACTGAGCAACTGAACAGCAATAGGAAAATTTATAAGCATTGCTAGAATCAAAATTAATATTCTGTAATTGGTTGCTTTTCTACTTCACAGCAATAAGCATATGGAAAAATTATGATTAAGGTATTACTTGTCATAAATTATAAATAATATCTAATCAACTACATGCAGTTTATCATGAAGATTTATTTCTAGCTTTGTAGAGAGATATGAAAAAGGAATTAAATAGGAAGAAAAATTTCCCGTGAATGTGATATATGTTTGTATTCTAAAACAGAAAATCACTTACTTAAGAAACTGATTTGTAAAATCTATTAAATTAATAATATATTCAGTTCAAGAAGAAAGAACATATACTCAGTTAAAATAGAAAGATCCTGAAATGCACAAATAAGTAACAATATCCAATAGTATTTAAAAATATGAAAGAACTAAACAAATGGGGAGACATACCATATTCATGGATTAGAAGATTTAATATTTTAATAGTACACCCATGATGATATACATATATATATATATGTATACTTATGTATATAAACTACAATATAGTATAGCACTGTAGATGGATGAACTGCACAGATATCACCATAGATAAATCTTATAACGATGAATTAATAACAAAAATTAGAATTAAATATGTAAATGTTTTCCATTTTGCATGTTTTAAATTTTAAAAATTACTAATGAATGTGTGTGTGTGCTTTTTAAAATAACTTTTACAGAAAAAATATGAGATCAGGCAGGGATCCTTCTCTGAGATTGTTAGAGTTTGACAACCCATGTCACACACGTATCTACTTATATGACAAAACTAAAATTTTAACATTTTTGACAAGCATATGCTTTGGAAAAGATTTTATAATTTAAATAGCATATATGTTAATATAAAGTTTAGTTTTTAGCTAACTTTGGAGTATTCATATTTTAAATCTTATTTCTAAATGCCTGTAGTTTCCACACACACACACACACACACACACACACACACACACGTATTCTGAATTACTCATTATTATTTTCCCTTGAAGTATTAGCACCTTGTTATATAACATAGGAACCTGAAGGTTATAAATATGTAGTAACATTATGAGAAAATAGCTAATATGTGTGATAATAGAAAAACCTCAAATACTACTGAGTGACACATTTTCAAATTCTTATATACCAACACTATCTTCTCCCATGATATCTATTCATATAATTATTCATTCATTTTCTATCCATGAGTAAACTTGTAATGACACCTTAATTTTCAAAGCTTACATAGTCCAAAGCCATTTCATATCCCACTTTCAACTTCACGATGATTAGACATTAAGATTTTCAAGTATCATGATTTCCATTTTCCTGAAAATCTGAGACTGACAACAAACTGATCAAATAATTGGTATTATAACAACTCAATTATTTTACAATATATTTAAATGTTTATAGTCTGAGGTCTGAGTTTATTAGTTATAACTGTTTTGCTTTCAAATAAATAAACATATAATCATTTATACACACACACACACACACACACAAACACACACACAAAACCAAGAAGTACATTTCTGGCTTATGTAACAAAACCAAAGAAAAAACATTCTTTCTAACCTTTGCCCCTGTTTTCCTCAGTTTTTCACTGCAATTCACTGACACCAGTTTATTCACTAAGGTGAAACTATAGGCACAGTGTCTCTAATTTTCAGTACTCCTGTGCCCCAAAATTTGCCCTGAAAAGAGACTGTTAATGGTCTCTGGAAACAGCCAAAGGATATACACTTTGCTCCAGCCTGGCTCACAAGCCCATAGGTATAACCTGAGGGATTGGATGTCTTACATTAGGGAAGCGGAGGCTTAGAACTATATCATCTTCCTCTGGTCACACAATTCACATTTTCCCTTCCCATTTCAAATGAGGTACCTGGGAACAAACGTCATTCAGTGATTCATCAATGCCACAGAGTAAGTATCAACAATGGCTAAAGTTTCTGCTCTTCTTACTATTGTATCAATATTTCTTCATACTAATATCTCACTAAAAGTTTTAGAAAGACTCTTATTCACAAAGTTTGGTGCATCTGATTCTTTTCAAAACAATAGCCAACACTGGGCAGCATGGATGTGAATGATGAGGAGATTCCTTTTGACCTGGGGGATAGAAATCAACCCAGAAAGGGTTCTGTCTCACTTGACTCTAGCACAGTAAAATTTGTTCTAACATATTTTCTTTATCTGCAAAGTTTTAGATAAGGCAATACTCTCCAACAGATAGACAGAATAATTCCCAGTAGTAGCTACAATTTTCTTAATGATAAAACCCTTTGTGGGCTTATTTTATACATTATCTGATTTCAACACTGGAGTCTTTCTGAATACTCAAAAGGTGTGCTTATAATAGCAGAATGTCTTGCACATATCTGGCATTCAAGAGGATCATTATATTGAATTAAATGCAAGTTGCAACCATACAAATTGGGAAAACAAATAACAAATATTTATTAAGTAATGCTTGACTATTCAGACTAATTTTAGATATGTTTGTAAAAAAAAAAACTGAGGAGAAAAATATAATACTTCTAGGTAGTTAGAAAAAATGACTATGAAAAAATGTCCTGAGTTCTAGAGTTCTTGGCACAGATGATGTGCACTGCAGGGTCATGGCAAAGAGCAAATATGAATTTGAGTGACTTCAGTGAGGAAATGGACTCTTAAGTTGAACTTGAATGAATGATTTGGTATAGAGAAAATGAAAACATAGGGAACAAACAGTATTAGGGAGGACATTGTGAGCATGTGTGCTGAGTTAAGTTGGTCCTAACTCATTTAATATGTTGCTACTGCTTTATTGAGTGTCTCCCATAATCAAGAATAAAATAATCAGGAAAACTTTTATCTTTAAAAATCTTCCTCCCTTAAAAAAGAGATAGCAAGATAAATAATTATTCAAAGTTTAAAATACAGGATAGCAAGAGTGGTTTTTCTAGCTGAGTTCACAGTCACTAGAGACATTAATAAAACCAGATATCAGGGACTCACCTAGGAGTTTCTAACTCAGTGTCATTGAGACTGAGTCTACTTAGAAGAGTTACTTCAATATTTCTTCATATTACTAATATCTCACTAAAAGTTTTAGAAAGACTCTTATTCACAAAGTTTGGTGCATCTGATTCTTTTCAAAACAATAGCCAACACTGGGCAGCATGGATGTGAATGATGAGGAGATTCCTTTTGACCTGGGGGATAGAAATCAACCCAGAAAGGGTTCTGTCTCACTTGACTCTAGCACAGTAAAATTTGTTCTAACATATTTTCTTTATCTGCAAAGTTTTAGATAAGGCAATACTCTCCAACAGATAGACAGAATAATTCCCAGTAGTAGCTACAATTTTCTTAATGATAAAACCCTTTGTGGGCTTATTTTATACATTATCTGATTTCAACACTGGAGTCTTTCTGAATACTCAAAGGTGTGCTTATAATAGCAGAATGTCTTGCACATATCTGGCATTCAAGAGGATCATTATATTGAATTAAATGCAAGTTGCAACCATACAAATTGGGAAAACAAATAACAAATATTTATTAAGTAATGCTTGACTATTCAGACTAATTTTAGATATGTTTGTAAAAAAAAAACTGAGGAGAAAAATATAATACTTCTAGGTAGTTAGAAAAAATGACTATGAAAAAATGTCCTGAGTTCTAGAGTTCTTGGCACAGATGATGTGCACTGCAGGGTCATGGCAAAGAGCAAATATGAATTTGAGTGACTTCAGTGAGGAAATGGACTCTTAAGTTGAACTTGAATGAATGATTTGGTATAGAGAAAATGAAAACATAGGGAACAAACAGTATTAGGGAGGACATTGTGAGCATGTGTGCTGAGTTAAGTTGGTCCTAACTCATTTAATATGTTGCTACTGCTTTATTGAGTGTCTCCCATAATCAAGAATAAAATAATCAGGAAAACTTTTATCTTTAAAAATCTGTCTCCCTTAATAAAGAGATAGCAAGATAAATAATTATTCAAAGTTTAAAATACAGGATAGCAAGAGTGGTTTTTCTAGCTGAGTTCACAGTCACTAGAGACATTAATAAAACCAGATATCAGGGACTCACCTAGGAGTTTCTAACTCAGTGTCATTGAGACTGAGTCTACTTAGAAGAGTTACTTAGAAGACCAGTTGAATAAATATTCAGCTATGATAGGAAGAAAAATTGCACCGTGAGGCAAAAAAATGAATGGCAACAAAAAGTCAGATGTGAAAAGTAGGAAAGAAGAACTGGAAAGGGCTCTAGGTTTGATAGAAATCCCCAAATCCAATGTCATTATTTCAGATCCTAAGAGGAGGGGTAGCAATGATGCACTCATTAGGCAGTTAAGAGGTAGAGTGTATTTCAGAGGGGCAGGGCAATGGAGATGTATTCAAACTTGTTGCAGTTTGAGAAAACTGAATTTCCAGGATAATCATCATGTGACTTAACAACCTCTCAATATCTTTGTGGATACAGCATTAGGAAAGAAGAGGAATAGAGTCAATATTAAGGCCAAGAGGAAGAGAATGAGCAAAAAAAAAAAAGTCAAGGATTCTTGCTAAAGTTGGATGGAGACTCTGAAATAAGTTTAGCCCAAGAAGGAATCAATAAAGGCAATCATGTACAATCAACACTTATGTGGATTTAAGTCACGTGATTCAAGATCCTAAAATAGAGTTGAATAAGACCAGATGGCAGCTTTCAGAGCAACAGCCTAGGTGCAAGAATGCTTTACTTTAAGGAGATTTCAATGAGGCGTTACTGACAGACAGAGTATTTTTAGTGAGACAGGATTCAGAGTAAATCACAGCTGAAGGTAGAAGTGGGTATAATATAAGCATGGCTTTATGTAGAGGTGTAAGTCCTTTCTACTTATATATATGCAGCATTGAAGAGACAAAAAAAAAAATCACTTGAAGTTTTTGTCAGGCTACATGCCTCTTTTCCATTCACAGACAATTTACTTTGAGCTGAATCTTGAAAAGAACATCTTGATATCTAGCAAAGGGATCAACCTTTTAGGAAGCTTTTCAATATTTATACCTCAGAATACTTTGTAAGTTATTCAGTTTCAGGATAGATCCTGTATATGCATCTAGGGCCTTTTTACAACACTGTCCTCTGCATGTAGTTCTATAGATTTGCTTCTATGCTTTTAGGGAAAATGTTCTTGACTTTGCCCTTAGGCCAAGTAGGGGAGACACAAAGTAACAGACTTGACTGGAATTTCTTTGAAGAGTTACATTGATGTGGGAAGAATTAATAGCTCAATTTAGAGTCTTCTGATCCAAGAATATAGTATAATTTTCCATTAATTTGAATCTTTAAAATTTTCTCTCAAAAATGTTCCATAGTTTTCAATGTACAGATTCTACAAACTTACTGTCTACTTTTACTATTATTTCAGATATTATGCTGTTGTAAATAGTCTTTTTATTGTAATTTGTTATTCTGCATTGCTAATATATGGACCAAGATTTGAGCTTTGTAAAATGATCTTATGTACTACAAATTTCCTAAACTCAATTTTTACTAGCTTTTCATAGAATCAACAGGATTTTCTACATAGGTAACTGTGACATCTGCAAACATACAGGGTTTCATTATTTTTCAATTTGGATTTCAATTGCTGATTGCACTGGCCTAAATATTAAGTACCGTACCAAATGAAAGTGGACCTCTTTGCCTTACTGTTTTTCTAAACTGAAAAATAATCCAAATCCTACCGTTAAGTATGAAGTTATCAGTAGAATTTTCATAGATAACCTGTCTCAAGGCCAGAACTATCTCTCCCATGATAGTCATTGAGAACTATCCCTTCCATGATAATTGTGGAAGGTTATATTTTTATATTGTATGAGAAATGGATAGTGAGTTTTGTTCAGGTTTTTGTGCATTTATTCTTTTGTTTGCTTGTTTTAGCTAGTTAATATGACAAAACACATTGATAGATTCATAATTACAAATTCCTTGTATAAGTGCCATTTTGTGAGGATGTAATATATTTTCTGTTATTATATTCAATTTATTAAAAATTAATAAAAAAATTTGCATCTATGTTAAAAAAATATATTGGCTACTAATGTTGCTGTTGATTTTTTTTTTTTTTTCAAGATTTATTTATTTATTTTTGGGCGAGGGTCCGGTTGGGGAGGGAGGGGAGCGGGTGGGCCACTTCCATTGGTCCTTCATTTCTCTATTTTCCTCCGTCTTTGTTCTTTTGGCCCCTGTGGGCCTCCCATCGCGGTGGCATCTGTCACTGCAGAGCAACGGCTCTGGGCGCATGCGCGCCAGAGCTCCGGCTCGGCAATTGGACACATCGGTCCAGCCGCTCCGAGGCACGTGGGATCTTCCCAGGCCAGGGATCGAACCGGCGCCCCTTGCACTGCAAGGCGGTGTCCTTATCCACTGGACCACCAGGGGAAGCCCTGTTGCTGTTGATTTTTATTTGATCTCAAAAAATCAGGAAATATTTCCTCTTGTTCAATTTTTATAATAGTTTCTATAGAATTTGTTTTATTGCCTATTTAAGACTTTAGTATAATTTAAAATAAAGCCATCTGGTCTTGGAGTTTTATTTATTTATTTATTTTGTGAAAAGGTTTTCAACTAAAATAAAATTAGTATATAAAAGCTATTCATATTGCATAGCTCTTCTTTAGTAAATGTCCTGTCATTTGTGGTTTATAGCAAATTTGTCCATTTCTCCTAAAGGGTAGAATTTGACATAAAACTCTTAATAATATTCTTTCTTTTCTGATACTAATAATTTGCATATCCTTTTTTTCATAATTAATGTGACTGTCATTTTATTGATCTTTCATTAGAACCAGCTTTGGGTTAAACTTTCTCTATTTTTTCCATTTTCCATTAATAGATTTCAGCTCTGATCTTTATTATTATTATTTTTAATGCACTAATAGGTTTATTAAAGAAAAAAAAGATAGAGATAGCTTTCAGCTAAAGGAACTAGAAGGGGAATTAGAAGAGTGCCCCCAGAAGCTAGTTTAGGCAAGGCATTTTGTACTTTTCCAGTTGATTATTAACAATAGATTAAAAAAATGTTTTAAGGCTGTAAAGATGTTACTAGATCCACACCCACAACATTAATGTAAGAATAGCCAGAGGATGGTCTCTGGCCATCTAGACTAGATGAGACATTCCAATGCAAAATAGCTTGTATACAATAAAGTTAGTTTCAGAGTAGATCTTTATCATGGCAAATATTTTAGGCTAGAAAATGTTTGTTTCCTGCAGCCTCGACCCCCATCCCCACCCCCGCCCCGCCCACAGTCCTTGGAAACCTCTGGCCTCCATACCAAGTCTGCATATTCATCACTTTCATTCTCCTCTTTTTCTTTTATGAGAATTAAGTTGCTAGGGAAGAGGAGCGACATGTTTCATTCTGTTACTTCTGAGCTTAGAAGGGGCATGCAGGCCCAAAGTTTTTAAGGCAACATTCTTCTCACCCTTTTATTTACGGTCTCTGATCCAGGGTCTCAAGTAATTATAGGAGCACGAACAGTCATTTGTAACTTAAAAGTTTTTAGACGGTTAGATACAAATCCCACTATGTAATTACAGATGCAAGGAGGAATTAGCAAAAGCAAAACAATCAGAATTATTATAGAAAGTCTTCTTCTTGAAATGGAGAAATCCACCTTTTCACAGTGGAAGACTTTACCTGATGAGGAGGGGAGTGGTCCACAGATCCAGCAATTGGTAACTTGGCCTGCCTCAAACAGTAGCTTGTTTGACAGTAGATGACTTGGCCTGGCTCAAACAGGAGCTTGTTTGTTCCAGTTGGTGGTGGAGACAGACTATCCACCTGAGCTTCCCTTCCCTGATTAGTCTGAGAGGCTGGACCAGGTATCACTCCTCTCAATGGAATGTCTGTTGAAAGGCTGAAATCTGAGTTATATAGTTAGTTAATTTTAAGGCTTCAGGATCTATGACAATCTCTGTGTGCAAAAATGGTCTATCAAGAGACATCTGAGAGGAGATAGTCCTTTTAACAATAATGACTGATACTTAAGAAGCCAACTATCTGACATCCAAATATTAACTTTATAATTTAAGATTCCAATTACATCATGGGAAATCAACATAGTAAGGTTTCACCCACTAGTAAACCTAAAACTTCAGGCATTAGCAAAGCCATAGCAGTGATTACCCCTAAACAATGGGGCCATCCTTCAGGAAGGTGAGGTCCTGGGACTGAGTCACCACAACCTAGAGAGACTGTTTTGGACAAGCATTCGTCAAGCATAATTATATTTAATACTGTGTAGCTAAAAGCTCATATTTCATTTAATCTAATTAAATTTTTTTTTTCCTTTGAGTTACTTTTCTTGCTGACAAATTTGTAATAGATACAATAGCATTTAGCTTATATTAAGATTAGGCACAACTGAAATATTTTGAGCAATTTGAAGAGTCTTAAAAAACTTACGAGTTTCTGGTGATCAAATTATTTGTATTTTGATCAATATAGGGGGGGGATAGAGAGGGCTCCATATTCATGAAAACAGAGGCCTAGACCTTGCTCAGCATATACCTCCCCAGAAAGGGTGTGGAAGACTCTGGCATGATCAGAAATTCACGTGAAAATAGTACAGACTCCCAGTTGTAGCTTAGAGGATGACTGAAATAACAAAGTTTGCTTGTCCAGACAGTCCCGTTGAGGTACCAGATACAAAGAAAATGGGCCAGGTGCTTCAGTGAGCACAGAGAGAGTTGTCCCAATGTCCAAAATGAAATTGACTGATTGTTCACTCACAGTTATCAATGCCTGTGTTCCTCAGGTTTCATTAGGATGGAAACTTGTGTAGGGACCCCTGGGCACCTTCTAAGGAGTTGAGACAGAAACCATTGGAGGGTTTTCTCTGGTCTGCTGAGAATTTGTACGTCCAAAAAGCAAAGCTTTCTATGCTTCCAATATGACCAAATCTTAGGATTCCTGACCTGTATTTTCAGAAATCTCACACACCCTAGCAGTGTCTCTGTCCATCAAGTCTGGAGGCATAGCCACGACGAGAACTTGACTCTAGGTCTCTAGGCACTCATGCAGACTGCCAGGAGAGATTTTTCCCCTAAGAGATGTTCCTGTAGCTAGAGATTTACAAACCAAGAACAGCCATGCACCATCATGTACAGAATCGAAAAAAGCCATCAATCTGTCAAACCAAGCTTGAGGTCTAAGCAAAAGCACGTAAAGACAGCATACATTATAAATCCCTTGAAAATATACAATTTTGTCATGATTACCCCTAAACAATGGGGCCATCCTTCAGGTCCTGGGACTGAGTCACCACAACCTAGAGAGACTGTTTTGGACAAGCATTCGTCAAGCATAATTATATTTAATACTGTGTAGCTAAAAGCTCATATTTCATTTAATCTAATTAAATTTTTTTTCCTTTGAGTTACTTTTCTTGCTGACAAATTTGTAATAGATACAATAGCATTTAGCTTATATTAAGATTAGGCACAACTGAAATATTTTGAGCAATTTGAAGAGTCTTAAAAAACTTACGAGTTTCTGGTGATCAAATTATTTGTATTTTGATCAATATAGGGGGGGGATAGAGAGGGCTCCATATTCATGAAAACAGAGGCCTAGACCTTGCTCAGCATATACCTCCCCAGAAAGGGTGTGGAAGACTCTGGCATGATCAGAAATTCACGTGAAAATAGTACAGACTCCCAGTTGTAGCTTAGAGGATGACTGAAATAACAAAGTTTGCTTGTCCAGACAGTCCCGTTGAGGTACCAGATACAAAGAAAATGGGCCAGGTGCTTCAGTGAGCACAGAGAGAGTTGTCCCAATGTCCAAAATGAAATTGACTGATTGTTCACTCACAGTTATCAATGCCTGTGTTCCTCAGGTTTCATTAGGATGGAAACTTGTGTAGGGACCCCTGGGCACCTTCTAAGGAGTTGAGACAGAAACCATTGGAGGGTTTTCTCTGGTCTGCTGAGAATTTGTACGTCCAAAAAGCAAAGCTTTCTATGCTTCCAATATGACCAAATCTTAGGATTCCTGACCTGTATTTTCAGAAATCTCACACACCCTAGCAGTGTCTCTGTCCATCAAGTCTGGAGGCATAGCCACGACGAGAACTTGACTCTAGGTCTCTAGGCACTCATGCAGACTGCCAGGAGAGATTTTTCCCCTAAGAGATGTTCCTGTAGCTAGAGATTTACAAACCAAGAACAGCCATGCACCATCATGTACAGAATCGAAAAAAGCCATCAATCTGTCAAACCAAGCTTGAGGTCTAAGCAAAAGCACGTAAAGACAGCATACATTATAAATCCCTTGAAAATATACAATCTGGCAGTGTCTGTTAGTAATTCCAGTTTCCCAGACAATTATGAATTGGTCAGAGAGACCCAGAAAAGTTGACTGAGAAAGGAGCGTTTGGTCCACATGCTTGGTCCATTTTTTGGCTGGTCTCCCTGCAGAGACAGAGGCCCTCTCTTGACATTGGCAGGACTGTATAAACCCTACACCAGGGTTCCCTTTCAGGGCTGCTTGAAGCTATACAGGGCAAGTCCACAGAAGTGCAAACCTGGACTCCATACTCACTTCAAACAGTTTTTCATATGTTTCAAGCATGTTGCACACACACTCTAGCCTACTGTAGGGTTAATAAAGTAGAAAATGTATGTACTGAGAGAACAGAAGAACTGAAGCTCTGAATTTCCTTGCTTTGTCTTGAAGATTCCAGACAAACTCCTGGATGACAGTTGACAGTAGATGTAGACAGCTTATGGTGGACGATGTTGGATTCATGACCTCCAAAGAAGAAGATTTTGTACTTTGGGATCAAAAGATTTGGTTTTTGTCACTCAGAGCTTATTGCAGTAAAAGGTTTATTAAAGAAGAAAGAGAGAGAGAAAACTTCCAGCTTAAGGAACTTTAAGGGGGATAGGAGAATATCCCACCTCTGATCTTTACTATGATCATTATAACTCACTGTTATACCCTCTTGGCTTTAATTTGCTATTATTTTTCAATTTCCTTTGGGTAGAAGGTAAGGTCATTTATTTGAGACCTTTTTTAGTAAACATATTTAATGATATTTACTTTGCTTTAGGTACGTACTGCTTTAGCTAAACTTAAAATTGGATATGTTTACTTTTAGTTTAAAATACCTTATAATTTTATATCTTCTGAATATCTAAATGTTTTCCAGATATTTATTTTATTAATTTCAAATTTCATTTCACTTTTTAAGGGAATACAACATGTTTGACTTGTGTCCTTTTGAATTCATTAAATATTAAAATATATTGAAACTTCTTTTATGCCCATAATTTGAGCTGTTTTGGTAAATGTTCTATGTGTGTTTAAAAAGGATGTATTTCTATTCCTGTTAGATTGAATATTCTATGAATATTAATTATGTTGACATGATTGATAAGATGAGGAGGCAGGAGAAATTGGGACAGATCTTCTACCTTAATACTAAGTTTTCTCTCTACTTGTTCATTCAGTAATTGAAAAGTCAGTGTGAACTTTTTTTTATGATAAATGTGGAGTTGCTTATTTGTTTATGTCCTTAACAGTTCTTGTTGTGCATAAGCTGAGGCTTTTCCACTAGGCTTATAAATGTTTAAGATTGCTTTCTTCTCTTGTTGAACTGACCATTTTATTTTTATGAAATGAACCTGTTTGTCTGAAGTGATGTATATCTGTGAAGTCATTCATCTGATATCACTGAGGTTGCTCCCATTTTTTAAAAAAATTGGCATTAGCATTGCATTTTTTTTTCCACCATTTTACTTGTAATAATTTGGGTCTTATTTTTAATCCAGTCTGTTAATCCAATAATGAAGTTATTATATAGTTAAGTTCAAAACTATAAATTTGCTGTTGATTTACTATTTATCTTATCTGCCTTATGTTCAATATGTCTTCTTTTTGTGTATTTGAGTAACATGAATATTATGTATGATGCTACTTAACCACATTTGTTTTCTTGTTGGGTATAACTCTTTTGAGATTTTTACTACTTGCATTTGGATCCATGGATTACCATGTTAATTTTACATTTACATTCAAACAATATTAGATTACTTCACATAAAGTGTCAAATACTTAGCAGTATACTTCTATTTTTCCCTTTGATGTCTTCGTTGTAACATGTTGTAAACACTCAATCTATTCTTATTTTTGGTTTAATCAGTCAATTATTTTTCTTAAAAGTTTTAAGTAAGAAAAATGTATATTCCATTTATACTTATTGTCACCATTTACAGTATCATGCATTACATGGCATAGATTCATACTTCCTTATGGCACAATTTTTCTACAGTCCAAAGGTATTGGTTTAAAATTTTTTAATTACACTTTTACAGATTATGAATTCTTTCAGATTTTGTATGTTTTTATAAGTTTTTGCTTCACATTTATTTTTGAAATATCTTTGTTTTTTTCATATATGAAAATCTATTTGGACATGTTTTTCTGTAACACTCCGAGAATGTTGCCACATTTCTTTGTAATTTGCATTTTATTTGACAGGATATCTACTATCATCTTATAACTGTTTCTTTTTCTATAATCTGTTTTCCCTAGATGCTTTTAAAGCTTTCCCTTGGTTTTTGGTTTTATATAATCGAAATATCTGTGATATGATTTAATCTATGTTTCCCATTTCCTTCTGCTTGGCCTTCACCAGTCTTCTTAGTTTGTGCATTTTCATAGTTTTGACTTAACAGTTATTATTCAAATATTTCTCTCCACCAACTTGTGTCTGTACTCATTAGAGGAATAATTGTGTTTATATATATATATATATTTACATAATATATCTCATATATATTATGTATTATATAATATATAAATAATTCCACATATATAATTATATGTGATGTATGTTATGTAATATATTGTACTCTGTTATATTACATCATGTTATATTCTATATAATAATATTCTATGGGTTTATTGTATAAAATCATATGTTACAATATACATTATAAAATATTTTATATATTATATGATATATATTTTATTATATTATATAGTATATGTCTTAGTTTATTAATATATGTTATATGATAATAAACAATACAATATGCTATATATCATATGAATACTTTCATATGCATTAGTGTATTATGTAATATACTATACCATATATTATGTAATATAACATATGCAATATATTATTTATGCAATATATAACACATGTTATATGATATATAGGATGTGTATTTATAATATACAATGTTGCATGTTATTGTATGTCATATTATTACCTACTGCACTATACTTTATTATATATAATATATGTCATATTTTATATGTCATATGTTATATGCAGTCTATATTTAATACAACATATTCCTTCATTTAATATACCATACATTTTTACTTAATACAAAAATATTTTTATTACATAATAGATTGTGTAATATATAATATATATAAGATCATATATCATATTATAGTATATAAGATAAAATATGAAATATATAATCATGATATTATATATGATATCAAAGTATATATTATGATATATAGATTATAATACATACTATGTATTACATATGTATGCAATATGTTATATACTCTATGATACATTATATGATGTATGAATTATAATAAATTATATATCATATAATAGTCTATTATACATTATATGTTATGTATCATATATAATATAATGTAAAATTATATTCAATGCATATTATAATAAGTGTTATATAATGATTACATATATAATAAAGATTATGTAATATATATTATATATTACAAGTCATATTATGCAAAATAATATAATCTCATATTGCATAATATATCAACTAACTTATCATACAATATACTTGTATAGATTATATACTATATGATATATGTGCCAATATATAGTATTAATAAATAATTCCATGCATATATATGTTGTGTATTATTTTTCTGACAATAATATAGCTACTCCAATTTTGTTTATAGTTCTGTTTACATGTAATATCTTTTTCCATCCTTTTATTCCTTCTTTTGCTTTTTGGTCTTTTCCACGCTTATCACACTTCAAAGATGGTACACATTATGTAATTTTCCAGTCAGTTGTGTCCTTATATCTAAACGACCAAAGATGGATTTTGCTTGCTATTCACTCTGACAATTTCTGTCTCTAATAGTGAATTTTAACCCATTTACATTTAAAATAATTAGTGACAAGGAATAATTTATTTCTGCTCATTACTTATTCATCTTCTGTGTATGTCATCTTTTATTCCTCAATCTTGCCATTATTGGCTTAAGTGTAACATTTTGATTTGCTTCTTTCCTCTTTATACATTTATCATTCATTTTTTAGAGGTTATATTGACAGTTTAAAGCTAAAATTTTTAATATAGCTTCAATAGTACACAAAAACTCCGCTCCTATGAATTTTTCACATTTTTACTATCAAGTTCATTTGGTCTTTATAGCTAAAGCCATACTACATATTTTTAAGCTAAAGTAATACTACATATTTTTACTTTGTGTACTCATACAGTTATAATTACTACTTTGTAATTACCTTTTACATCCTATAGAAAAGTTATAAGTCAAAAGTAGCATTTAATTTGACTTTTTTTTGTCTATAGTTAACTTTGCCAGTGTCTTTTATCTCTTCAGATAGTTTGTATTACTGTTTCATGCTATTTTCTTTTCATTGCAATGGACACTCTTTACTAATTCTTGCATACTTCTGCATAATTTCTTCAAATTTGATGAAATTTTCTTCTACCTGCCCAAATCTGCAATTGAACTGGTTTATTGATTATTTTATAACACAGTATCATTTTTATTTATTAAGGTTTAAATGCATAAAATTATTAATCTATTGTAGATTTCACCTTTAGAATTTCTATCTGATTACTTTTTATAATCTCTGCCTCTTTATTGATAGTCTCATTTTGCTCATTCATCATTTATTATTTGCTGTAAGTTTTAAAAATTTATTTATTTTAGTAAGTTTCCATTGCTAATTTTCCCAAACTTTTCACTTTATTTTAAATTAAGAATTACTGTTAGATTTTAACATCTTATCTGATAATTAAGACAATTAATTTTATTCTGTTAATGTTGTCAATTACAATATCAAGTGATATTTTAATGTTAGTTAATTCAGCATTCTTGTGAAAAAGAAATGTTGGCCATATGCATTATATACACATACACATACACACATTTGGGTGTGTTTTCACAAGTATATTACTAAATTAGTTTTAATAAATATTTTCCACTTATACAACATAGAATTTAAATTCTTTGAGTGTGGATTATTTTGTATGTTATATTTTAATATTAAGAACCAAGGTTGACACCTAACAAATGTATCTATAAATTAGTTTTAAAAACAAGAAATGAATGACTGAGCCTGATATAAATTTTTTTTATTCCACTGTCCATGTCATATTTGGTGTAAATGTTACAACTCCCAAGGAAAGAATGCATGAACTTGAAGACCGGTCAATACAAATTACAAACACTGATTACCAAAATTAAAACACAAGACATAAAGTTATAAAAAACAATCTAATATTTTAATGAGAGCATACGATAGACTAAATTGTAAGCAATCACAATCCCAAAAGAAGGAAGTGTAAAGAAGGAGACAAAACAAATATTTTTAGAAATAGCTGATATTTAAAAAGAAAACAGTGCTCATGTTGAGTGAAATGTCAGAAAAGGTAAAATATTGTAGGATATCAGTTACATGTAGAATCTACAAAGAAACAATACACATGAACTTACTTACAGAACAGAAACAGATTTTACAGAATTAGAGAATTTACTTATGATTGCCATGGAAGGGACAGTGAAGGAGTTTGAGATGGACTTGGTGTGCTGTATTTAAAATCAATAACTAACAAGGTCCTACTGTATAGCACAGGAAACTCTGCTCAGACTTATGTGGTAGCTTAGTGGGAGGGTAGTTTGGAAGACACTGGGTACATGATGTATTGCTGAGTTTATGTGGTTTCCACCTGTAACTGTCCCAACACTGATAATTGGCTATACTTCAGTAGAAAATGAAAAATGAAGAAAATAAATCTGTTTTATTTCAATATAACAACGAAGAACTATCAGAGAGCAAAATTAAGGAAATAATCATATTTACCATTTAATCTAAAAGAATAAAATACATAGGAATCTATATACCTAGGGACATAAAAGACTGGTTACTCAAAAGATATTAATATTTGGGGGCTTCCCCTGGTGGTCCAGTGGGTAAAGACACCACCTTGCAGTGCAAGGGGCGCCGGTTCGATCCCTGGCCTGGGAAGATCCCACGTGCTGCGGAACGGCTGGACTGATGTGTCCAATTACCGAGCCGGAGCTCTGGTGCACGTGTGCCCAGAGCCGGTGCTCTGCGACGACAGTGGCCACCACGATGGGAGGCCCACAGGAGCCAAAGAACAAAGACGGATGAAAATAGAGAAATGAAAGACCAATGGAAGTGGCCCGCCCATCCCCCTCCCTCCCCACCCCACCCTCCAAAAGATAGATAAATAAATAAATAAATAAATAAAAATATATTAATATTTGGCACTGATTAAATAGATTGAATATAAAACACAAAGATGGAAAGATATGTTGCACCCTTGGATTGGAAAAATTCATATTATTAAAATGACCATACTACCCAAGGCAATTTACAGATTCAATGGGATATACCTATTACGGATTTGGAATTGTATTAAGCTGTAAACAACAGAACTCTGTAAAAGCAAAAAAAAAAAAAGCTGCAAACTGTTAACTGAAACAAACAAAAATACAAACTATCAATGGCATTATTTATAGAACCAAAACAAATAACATAAAATTTTGCTTGGAAACAGAGAAGACTGAACAGCCAAAACAAATTTGAAAAAGAAATTTAAAAATTTCTAGCCAGACTAACCAAAGGGAAAATGACCAAGACTAGGAAGAAAATAAAAGTAGTTAATAGCAAACTTAGATATAGTCATAACAATGAAATAGTGTGTTATAATATAGCAAATATTATTAAAATGAATAGAAAGATAAATAGAAAACATTGAAGACTACCCAGAAAATGTCTAAATAAACTGAGTAATATCGCATTCACGTAATTGTAATACAAGGACTGGTATACACAATATTAAAAAGATATTAGTTCTCTCATATTTGATTTATATATTTAATATAGTCCCCAGTCAAAATATCAGCAAGATTTTTGTAGATATGGAAAATAAGATTCAAAAATGTGTATATAACAGGAATTTGAACAGTCTATTTTGATAAGGAGGAGCAAAGTTTGAGGATTCTCATAACCTGATTTTAAGGCTTATTGCAAAACTGTATTAATCAATACAGTGTGATATTGACCAAAGAATAGATACATAAATGAATTGGAATGAAAGTCCAGAAATAGATACACACATACACAGTAAACTGATATTGAAAAACATCTAGAGTCAACTAGATGAAGAATGGATAGTGTTTTTAATAAATGACACTGAAGAATGATTACTCATATGTCAAAAGTGTAGTTTATAAATCCAAAATCCTACCAAATGAGATCAAGAAAAATTCATAACTCCACACCTTTAAATATAATATAGAAACTCCTAAAAATGACTGTGTCAAAAGTAGCTAGTGATAAAGGCTGAGAACACTGAAAAGAAAAGTTAAACTAAGATAGTTTTTAAGTAAAATATTGTAAGTCAGTAGATTCTGGAAATATTTTTTCAGTTTATTGAAGAAAATAGAACAGTCAACCTAAATTAAAATTTGTTTGAAGAACCAGGGAGAAACAAAGACATTTATACATGAACAAATTTTGAAAAGGACACTTTAAAGAATATACTTTGTGTTGAAAGAAACTAATTATACTTGGAAAGTCATGATTTAAAAAATAAATATTCAGAATAACTGACTGATTAATTAATTAAGTACAGGTATAATTATACGTAAAATGAATATTGGCCAAGCTAAAATTATAATGATTCTATGAAACTGAAAGTCACTTAGTCGCATCCATCTCTTTACTAGCACATGGACTGTATCCCACCAGGCTCCTCATCCATGGGATTCTCCAGGCAAGAATACCGGCAAGGGTTGCCATTCTCCTCTGCAGGGCACCTTCCTGATCCAGGACTGAACCCGAGTCTCTCATTGCAGGAAGATTCCTTACCATCTGAGACACATAATAAGCAAATATTATTAAATGAATAGAAAAAAACATTGAAGACTACCCAGAAAATGTCTAAATAAACTGAGTAATATCGCATTCACGTAATTGTAATACAAGGACTGGTATACACAATATTAAAAAGATATTAGTTCTCTCATATTTGATTTATATATTTAATATAGTCCCCAGTCAAAATATCAGCAAGATTTTTGTAGATATGGAAAATAAGATTCAAAAATGTGTATATAACAGGAATTTGAACAGTCTATTTTGATAAGGAGGAGCAAAGTTTGAGGATTCTCATAACCTGATTTTAAGGCTTATTGCAAAACTGTATTAATCAATACAGTGTGATATTGACCAAAGAATAGATACATAAATGAATTGGAATGAAAGTCCAGAAATAGATACACACATACACAGTAAACTGATATTGAAAAACATCTAGAGTCAACTAGATGAAGAATGGATAGTGTTTTTAATAAATGACACTGAAGAATGATTACTCATATGTCAAAAGTGTAGTTTATAAATCCAAAATCCTACCAAATGAGATCAAGAAAAATTCATAACTCCACACCTTTAAATATAATATAGAAACTCCTAAAAATGACTGTGTCAAAAGTAGCTAGTGATAAAGGCTGAGAACACTGAAAAGAAAAGTTAAACTAAGATAGTTTTTAAGTAAAATATTGTAAGTCAGTAGATTCTGGAAATATTTTTTCAGTTTATTGAAGAAAATAGAACAGTCAACCTAAATTAAAATTTGTTTGAAGAACCAGGGAGAAACAAAGACATTTATACATGAACAAATTTTGAAAAGGACACTTTAAAGAATATACTTTGTGTTGAAAGAAACTAATTATACTTGGAAAGTCATGATTTAAAAAATAAATATTCAGAATAACTGACTGATTAATTAATTAAGTACAGGTATAATTATACGTAAAATGAATATTGGCCAAGCTAAAATTATAATGATTCTATGAAACTGAAAGTCACTTAGTCGCATCCATCTCTTTACTAGCACATGGACTGTATCCCACCAGGCTCCTCATCCATGGGATTCTCCAGGCAAGAATACCGGCAAGGGTTGCCATTCTCCTCTGCAGGGCACCTTCCTGATCCAGGACTGAACCCGAGTCTCTCATTGCAGGAAGATTCCTTACCATCTGAGACACTAGGGAAGCCCATAACGATCCTAATCATTTGTAATCATCTCTAATGATACCACACAGAATTAAATTGTACATATTTAATTATAGAACTTGGAGTGCATGTGTGTTGAGAGTGCAGTGATATTTCTAAAGTTCTTGCATTTTTAAAGGAGATGGTATTATTTGTCAGTTTTAGATTCTATGTTAAAGAACTTTTCAATTTTATATTTCTGACATTTAACAAATATAGTTATAACATAATTTTCAAATTTTTAAAGCTAAAGAATCCATCTTTAAAAATTACTGATTTGGGACTTCCCTGGTGGTCTAGTGGGTAAGGACACCACCTTGCAGTGCAAGGGGTGCCAGTTCGAGCGCTGGCCTGGGAAGATCCCACGTGCCGCGGAGCGGCTGGACTGATGTGTCCCATCGCCGAGCCGGAGCTCTGGAGCGCATGCGCCCAGAGGCGGTGCTCTGTGACAACAGAGGCCACTGCGATGGGAGGCCCACATGGGCCAAAGAACAAAGATGGATGAAAGTAGATAAATGAAAGACCAGTAGAAGTGGCCCGCCCACCCCTCTCCCTCCCCAACCCGAACCCCTCCACACACACACAAAAATTACTGATTTGTAAGGAATAATATTGTTCTTTTTGCTGTTCAACTGTTAAGGCATGTCCACCTCTTTGCCACACCATAAAGTGCAGCATGCCAGGTTTCCCTGTCCACTAGTTCTCTGAGTTTGTTCAAACTCACGTCCATTGAGTTAAGGAGTAATATGTTAAAATTAGAATTTCGAGGATAAGCGCGAGTACAAGTAAATAGAGTTTTAAAAAATCCTTCCTGGGCTTCTCTGGTAGCTCAGTGGTAAAGAGTTCACCTGCCAATGCAGGAGACATAGGTTCGATCCCTGATCCAGGAAGATCCCACATGCTGTGGAGCAACTAAACCTGTGAGCCACAACTATTGAGCCCATGCTCTGCAACTATTAAGCCCATGTGTCAAAACTATTGAAGCCTGTGTGCCTTACAGCCCAAGTTCCACAACAAGAGAAGTCACCACAACAAGAAGCCTACTCAGTTCAACTAGAGAGTAGCCCCAACTCCCAGTGACTAGTGAAGAGCCTGCAGCTGCAGTAAAAACCCAGAATAGCCAAAATAAATACCACACAGAATTAAATTGTACATATTTAATTATAGAACTTGGAGTGCATGTGTGTTGAGAGTGCAGTGATATTTCTAAAGTTCTTGCATTTTTAAAGGAGATGGTATTATTTGTCAGTTTTAGATTCTATGTTAAAGAACTTTTCAATTTTATATTTCTGACATTTAACAAATATAGTTATAACATAATTTTCAAATTTTTAAAGCTAAAGAATCCATCTTTAAAAATTACTGATTTGGGACTTCCCTGGTGGTCTAGTGGGTAAGGACACCACCTTGCAGTGCAAGGGGTGCCAGTTCGATCCCTGGCCTGGGAAGATCCCATGTGCCACGGAGCGGCTGGACTGATGTGTCCCAATTACCAAGCTGGAGCTCTGGGGCGCATGTGCCCAGAGGCGGTGCTCTGTGACAACAGAGGCCACTGCGATGGGAGGCCCACATGGGCCAAAGAACAAAGATGGATGAAAGTAGATAAATGAAAGACCAGTAGAAGTGGCCCGCCCACCCCTCTCCCTCCCCAACCCGAACCCCTCCACACACACACAAAAATTACTGATTTGTAAGGAATAATATTGTTCTTTTTGCTGTTCAACTGTTAAGGCATGTCCACCTCTTTGCCACACCATAAAGTGCAGCATGCCAGGTTTCCCTGTCCACTAGTTCTCTGAGTTTGTTCAAACTCACGTCCATTGAGTTAAGGAGTAATATGTTAAAATTAGAATTTCGAGGATAAGGGAGAGTACAAGTAAATAGAGTTTTAAAAAATCCTTCCTGGGCTTCTCTGGTAGCTCAGTGGTAAAGAGTTCACCTGCCAATGCAGGAGACATAGGTTCGATCCCTGATCCAGGAAGATCCCACATGCTGTGGAGCAACTAAACCTGTGAGCCACAACTATTGAGCCCATGCTCTGCAACTATTAAGCCCATGTGTCAAAACTATTGAAGCCTGTGTGCCTTACAGCCCAAGTTCCACAACAAGAGAAGTCACCACAACAAGAAGCCTACTCAGTTCAACTAGAGAGTAGCCCCAACTCCCAGTGACTAGTGAAGAGCCTGCAGCTGCAGTAAAAACCCAGAATAGCCAAAAATAAATAATAAAGAAATAAAAATTTTGGGCTTCCCCTGGTGGCCGAGTGGGTAAGGACACCACCTTGCAGTGCAAGGGGCGCCGGTTCGAGCCCTGGCCTGGGAAGATCCCACGTGCCGCGGAGCGGCTGGACTGATGTGTCCAATTACCGAGCCAGAGCTCTGGAGCACATGCGCCCAGAGCTGGCACTCTGCAACGACAGATGCCACTGCGATGGGAGGCCCATAGGAGCCAAAAGGACAAAGACGGATGAACATAGAGAAATGAAAGACCAATAGAAGTGGCCCGCCTGCTCCCCTCCCTCCCCAACTCGACCCCAGCCCAAAGTAAATAAATAAATAAATCTTTTTAAAAAAAGAAAAAAAAAAGAAATAAAAATTTTAAAAACCTTTCTTGTCAAAATAGACTGAATGTTTTATATTTTAAAACAAAATGAAAGGACCTAAACAGACACCTCTCCAAAGAGGACATACAGATGCCCCAAAAACACATGAAACGATGCTCAACCTTGCTTATAATTAGAGAAATACAACTCAAAACTGCAATGAGATATCACCTCACACCAGTCAGAATGGCCATCATCCAAAATTCTACAGACAATAAATGCTGGAGAGGGTACATAGAAAAGGAAACACTCTTGCATTGCTGGTGGGAATGTAAATTGATATAGCCTCTATGGAAGACAGTATGAAGATTTCTTAAAACACTAAAGATAAAAGCACCATACGACCCAGTAATCCCACTCTTAGGCTTATACCTTGATTAAATCAAAACTGAAACACCTTTACTGCAACGTTCATTGCAACTCTATACAATAGCTAAAACATGGAAGCAACCTAGATGCCCATTGATGAATGAATGGATAAAGAAACTCTGGTACATATATACAATGGAATACTGCACAGCTGTAAAAAAAAATGCAGAAGAATCAGTCCTAATGAGGTGGCTGGATCTAGAACCTTAAATGAAAGTCAAAAGAGAAGTCACCACAACAAGAAGCCTACTCAGTTCAACTAGAGAGTAGCCCCAACTCCCAGTGACTAGTGAAGAGCCTGCAGCTGCAGTAAAAACCCAGAATAGCCAAAAATAAATAATAAAGAAATAAAAATTTTGGGCTTCCCCTGGTGGCCGAGTGGGTAAGGACACCACCTTGCAGTGCAAGGGGCGCCGGTTCGAGCCCTGGCCTGGGAAGATCCCACGTGCCGCGGAGCGGCTGGACTGATGTGTCCAATTACCGAGCCAGAGCTCTGGAGCACATGCGCCCAGAGCTGGCACTCTGCAACGACAGATGCCACTGCGATGGGAGGCCCATAGGAGCCAAAAGGACAAAGACGGATGAACATAGAGAAATGAAAGACCAATAGAAGTGGCCCGCCTGCTCCCCTCCCTCCCCAACTCGACCCCAGCCCAAAGTAAATAAATAAATAAATCTTTTTAAAAAAAGAAAAAAAAATTTTTAAAAAACCTTTCTTGTCAAAATAGACTGAATGTTTTATATTTTAAAACAAAATGAAAGGACCTAAACAGACACCTCTCCAAAGAGGACATACAGATGCCCCAAAAACACATGAAACGATGCTCAACCTTGCTTATAATTAGAGAAATACAACTCAAAACTGCAATGAGATATCACCTCACACCAGTCAGAATGGCCATCATCCAAAATTCTACAGACAATAAATGCTGGAGAGGGTACATAGAAAAGGAAACACTCTTGCATTGCTGGTGGGAATGTAAATTGATATAGCCTCTATGGAAGACAGTATGAAGATTTCTTAAAACACTAAAGATAAAAGCACCATACGACCCAGTAATCCCACTCTTAGGCTTATACCTTGATTAAATCAAAACTGAAACACCTTTACTGCAACGTTCATTGCAACTCTATACAATAGCTAAAACATGGAAGCAACCTAGATGCCCATTGATGAATGAATGGATAAAGAAACTCTGGTACATATATACAATGGAATACTGCACAGCTGTAAAAAAAAATGCAGAAGAATCAGTCCTAATGAGGTGGCTGGATCTAGAACCTATGGTAAAAAGTGAAATAAGTCAAAAAGAGAATGACAAGTACAATATGCTAACACATATATATGGAATCTAGTAGGATGATAATGATAACACATGCAGTGAAACAATGGAAAGCAGACATGGACAGTAGACATATGGACTTTGTGGGTAATAAACAGCGGGTGGGAGGCATAAAGGAAGCAGCATGAAAACCTGTACTGTCATATGTGAAGAAAATAGCTACAGTCATTGCACTGTGAGAAAAGCGGATCGTGTAGGGGTGCTGTGCAATGGTCTGGATTGGTGGGATTGGGGATATACATATGACTAATCTGGGAACATACAAATCTATAAACAACAAAGCTCTGTAAAGGTTAAAAGTAAAAGAAAAGTGTTTTTTTTTTAATGTTCAATTTAACTGTAATTTTTAAAATACATTCACAAATTATCAGTGTAAAGGGAAAGAAAATTAAAACATCGAAGAAAGTGCAGCAATACTATCATGCAATATTCATATATAGGCAAAGAAGTGAAAGAATTCATACATAATTGAAATATCAACAATTCACCAGGTAAGAAACATTTTCTAGACATCTATGACTGTAGTAACTAAGAGTCAACCATATTAACAAAAGAATTACAAGAAATTTCAAAAGTCTATCATAGTGGCAGGAGATTTTAACACAACAGTCACAGTAATTAATAGATCAATCAGCAAGGATACAGAGCATTTGAACTACACATTAGCAAGATTGATCTAATAGGTAAAAATAAAAAAAAACCAGCATAAGAACAAGTTGCATTGCTGGTGGGAAAATTGTTTAAATTGATATAGCCTCTATGGAAGACAGTATGAAGATTTCTTAAAACACTAAAGATAAAAGCACCATACGACCCAGTAATCCCACTCTTAGGCTTATACCTTGATTAAATCAAAACTGAAACACCTTTACTGCAACGTTCATTGCAACTCTATACAATAGCTAAAACATGGAAGCAACCTAGATGCCCATTGATGAATGAATGGATAAAGAAACTCTGGTACATATATACAATGGAATACTGCACAGCTGTAAAAAAAAATGCAGAAGAATCAGTCCTAATGAGGTGGCTGGATCTAGAACCTATCATAAAAAGTGAAGTTAGTCAAAAAGAGAATGACAAGTACAATATGCTAACACATATATATGGAATCTAGTAGGATGATAATGATAACACATGCAGTGAAACAATGGAAAGCAGACATGGACAGTAGACATATGGACTTTGTGGGTAATAAACAGCGGGTGGGAGGCATAAAGGAAGCAGCATGAAAACCTGTACTGTCATATGTGAAGAAAATAGCTACAGTCATTGCACTGTGAGAAAAGCGGATCGTGTAGGGGTGCTGTGCAATGGTCTGGATTGGTGGGATTGGGGATATACATATGACTAATCTGGGAACATACAAATCTATAAACAACAAAGCTCTGTAAAGGTTAAAAGTAAAAGAAAAGTGTTTTTTTTTTTAATGTTCAATTTAACTGTAATTTTTAAAATACATTCACAAATTATCAGTGTAAAGGGAAAGAAAATTAAAACATCGAAGAAAGTGCAGCAATACTATCATGCAATATTCATATATAGGCAAAGAAGTGAAAGAATTCATACATAATTGAAATATCAACAATTCACCAGGTAAGAAACATTTTCTAGACATCTATGACTGTAGTAACTAAGAGTCAACCATATTAACAAAAGAATTACAAGAAATTTCAAAAGTCTATCATAGTGGCAGGAGATTTTAACACAACAGTCACAGTAATTAATAGATCAATCAGCAAGGATACAGAGCATTTGAACTACACATTAGCAAGATTGATCTAATAGGTAGATAAAGACCAGCATACCCAGCAAGCACAGAAAACACGATTCTCAAGTAAAGATGGAACACATATAAATGATAACCGCAAAATTGTCTATGAAACAAGTTTCAACAAGTTTAGAATAATAAATGTAATAAAAATCATGTTCATTGTCACAGTGCACTAAATTCTGAAATTGGTAATAAAAAGCTAAACAGAAAAGTCACATGTATTTAGAAAACAGGAAACATTTAAAATAACTCGATGGTTGAGAAAAAATAATAATTAAAATTGCAAAATATTTACAATTTGTTGTTCAGTCTCTAAGTCATGTCCAACCCCATGACCTCCTGAACTACAGCATGCTAGACTTCCCTCTCTTTCACTATCTCCCTGAGTTTGTTCAGACTCATATCCATTGAGTCATTGATGCCATCAATCTCATCTTGTCCCCTGTCTCCTCTTGCCCTCAGTCTTTCCTAGCATCAAGACCTTTTCCAGTGAGTCAGCTCTTCGCATCAGGTGGCCACATTATTGGAGCTTCAGTTTTAGCACCACTGCTTCCAATGAATATCCAGGGCTGATTTCCTTTAGGATTGACTGGTTTGCTCTTTTTGCTGACCAAGGGACTCTCAAGAGTTTTCTCCAGCACCATAGTTCAAAACCATTAGTTCTTTGACACTGAGCCTTCTTTAAGTTCAAATTCTCACATCCATACATGACTACTAGAAAAGCCATAGCTTTGACTACATGGACTTTTGTACAACTTATCCTTTTCCTAAATTTGTATGAGAGAATTGCAATACAAGTTTGCACTTATGTGGGAATATACATCTCTAAATGTTTGTTCTTAAATTAGATTATAACCATAACTATGAATGCTAAAAGAAAGCATAAGGATTCTAACTATGTATAAAGAAGATATAATATTTTTAAAAGAAGTTAATTAAATGAAAAACAATGTTGCAAGAATGAGGATCCAAAAACCTAGACACTCCTCTGTGTATGTATGCTTATGTGTGTATGAAAGAGTTTTAAAATACAACCAAAATAAACAATTCTGATGAGACTGAAGAAGAACAATGTAAACACATGGATAACAGGAACTGGTAGGATTTAAAAAGTAATAAAATAATATAATAAATAGTACTAGTTCAATAAACTTGAAATCGAACATATTTTAAGACAAAAAATCAAAACTTACTCAAAATAAAACCAATAGAAACAATCATCCAATAACCATTGAAGAAAGAAAATCAGAAGTTAAAAATCTTTCTAAAGAAACATCATCCATGATGATTTACGAACAAGAAAACGATTTCAGAGGAAATCTGAAATCTTTTTAGGGGAAAAGAGAGGAAAACATTTACAAATTTATTATATTCATTTTGTCTTAAAATAATTTTAAATTTTCAGATTTACAAAGGTAGTACACAAAATTACCGTATACCCTACCATCAGCTTCCACAAACATTAACATCTTACCTAATCAATACTTGGGCTTCACTGGTGGCTCACTGCTATTAAACAATTCCCCTGCAAATGCAAGAGACACAGGTCGACCTCAGGGTTGGTAATATCGTCGGAAGAAGGAAATGGCAAACCATTCCAATATTCTTGTCTGGGAAATCCCATAGACAGAGGAGTATGGCAGGCCACAGACAATGAGGTTGTAAAAGAGTTGGACACAACTTACTGAATAAACAGCAACAACAAACCAATATATGTTTATTAAAATCTAAGATGTTAAAATTTATAAAGTTAACTAAACCACAGCCTAATTCAGATTTTACAAGTTTATGCACGAATATCCTTTTTCTAGTTTGAGATATCATACAGAACACCATTTTGCATTTAATGATTGTGTCTCCTTAGTAACCTCTAGTTTGAAAATTTCTCATTTGTTTGCTTGATTTTCATGATATTGGCACATAAAAACTACCTCTCAGGCTTCCCCTGGTGGTCCAGTGGGTAAGGACACCACCTTGCAGTGCAAGGGGTGCCAGTTCGATCCCTGGCCTGGGAAGATCCCACGTGCCGCGGAGCGGCTGGACTGATGTGTCCAATCACTGAGCCGGAGCTCTGGAGCGCATGTGCCCAGAGCTGGTGCTCCGCAACGACAGATGCCACCGCGATGGGAGACCCACAGGAGCCAAAGAACAAAGACGGATGAAAATAGAGAAATGAAAGGCCAATAGAAGTGGCCCGCCTGCTCCCCTCCCTCCCCAACCCAACCCCCGCTCAAAAATAAATAAATAAATAAATCTTAAAAAAAAAAAAAGTCTACCTCTCACTTTTAGTATATATGATGTTACTCATGGATATTAAGGAAGAATAGCACAGAAATGAAATGCCCTCCTCATATCAGAGGAAACATGATATTAACATGACATTATTCTGGACGTTAAACTTGATCACTTGGTTAAGGTGATCTCTGCATTATGACCCTTTATGAATCTCAGTCTTCTCATGGTGAAGGGGCTTGCATAAATCAATGAAACTATGAGCCATGTTCTACAGAGCCACACAAGATGAAGGGGTCACAGTGAAGAGTTCTGGCAAAACGTGATCCACTAGAAAAGGAAATGCACTCCTATATACTTTCCTGGAAAATACCATGAGCAGTATGAAAAGGCAAAAAACCATGACATCAGAAGATGAGCTCTGTCTTGGTCAGAACGTGAATAACATAATTCTGGGAAGATAAGGCGGTAATTACTACCAGCCCCAGAGAGATGAAAGGCTGAGACAAGCGGAAACAATGTTCAGTTGCGGAAGTGTCTTGTGTTGAAATTAAAGTGCATTGCTCTAAAGAACAGTACTGTGTGGGAATCTGGAATGGTACAGACATGGATCAAGGTAAATTGCATGTGGTCATGAAGGAGATGACAAGAGTGAACATCAACGTCTTAGGAATCAATGGATGAATTTAATTCACATGATCATTTTATCTACTACTGAGGGCAAAATTCCCTTAGAAAAAATGGAGTAGCCGTCGTAATTAACAAGTCTGAAATGAAGTACTTGGGTGCAGCCTCAAGAATGAGAGAATGATCTCAGTCCATTGCCAAGACAAACCATTCAATATCACTGTAATTGAAGTCTATTCCCTAACCACTGATGCCAAAGAAGCTAAAGTTGACCAGTAACATATGAAGACCTACAGCACCTTCTAGACCTCACACCAAAAATATGTCTTTTGAATCATAAGGGATTGGAATGTGAAAGTAGGAAGGTACCCAGAATAGCAAGCAAGTTTGGACTTGCACTACAAAGTGAAGCAGGGCAAAGGCTAACAGTGTTTTATTAAGAGAACAAGCTGGTCATAGCAAAAACTCTTTTCCAACAACCCAAGTGATGACTCTACATATGGAAATCACCAGATGGTCAAGACCAATACCAGATTTATTGTTTTCTTTGCAGTCAAAATGGAGAAACTCTATACAGTCAGCAAAAATAAGATGTGAGACTGTGGCTCAGATCATAAACTTCTTATTGCAAAATTAATATTTAACTTGAAAAAAGTAGGTAAAACCACTGAATCATTCAGGTATGACCTCATGAGGAGGTTATCCATAGGTTCAAGGGACTAAATATGGTAGACAGAGAGGCTGAAGAACTATGGATGGAGGTTCATAGCATTGTACCTGAGTCAACAAATAAAACCATTATAAAGAAAGGAAACACAAAAAGGAAAAGTGGTTGTCTGAGAAAGCTATAGCTACAGAAAGAAGAGAAGTGAACAGCAAGGGAGAAAGGGAAAAATATACTCAACTAAATAGAGTCCCAGAGAATAGCAAGGAGTGATAAGAAGGCTTTCTTGATCTAGGGGCCCCAGGGACAGGGCAGCTCCTGGTTTTACTTCATATGTGTTGAAATCCCTACATAGCCATCATCTTGATGTAGAGTGATAGTAACTGGCTTCCTTAGCCTTCCTATGGATCCCCTTGATGTTTGGGCATGTTTTGTACCAGCACCAGGGCATAAATATATCTATAAATGACAAAAGACTTAAAAGGCATGGTCAAACATCTGATTACAGTGTACAATAAAGGTGGGTTACAATAACCAGAATTACAAACAATTACGTTTAACTTAACATATTAAATAATCTTGACTACTTTTCTTTGTCATATCACAGGGACCCTGTAAAACAGCCCAAAGTTAATTTTTGGTCAGATAAGTCACTGTGAGACAATATTTTCTAATTGAATCTACATGAAGATATCTAAGGTAAGTACAAATCACTTAAAGGCAAAGAAATTTACCACAACTTGTCAAACGATAATCTGTCACAAGCAGCATTTTAAGAATACTTTGGAGGAGAGACCAAATCTAGTCTGGTGTTAAGCTGTCCCTATTGAAATCCATTACCCAACTCAACTAAATCATGATCATGAATAACTCTTTGTTTATATTAATTACACAGTGAGGGTGGTTCCTTTTCTCCTCCAGAGACAGAGTGACCCCTAGTTAGTTAATAAATCTCTCCCCATTAAAGGGAAAGGACAATCAGGCACAAACAGAAATGAATGCAAAACAGCTATCCATTAGCATTGAACAAAACAGCCTCCAGGAAAGTGAACCCCTGTTTATTTCTTGAAAAAATAGGAAACCTGAATCATTCAGGTATGACCTCATGAGGAGGTTATCCATAGGTTCAAGGGACTAAATATGGTAGACAGAGAGGCTGAAGAACTATGGATGGAGGTTCATAGCATTGTACCTGAGTCAACAAATAAAACCATTATAAAGAAAGGAAACACAAAAAGGAAAAGTGGTTGTCTGAGAAAGCTATAGCTACAGAAAGAAGAGAAGTGAACAGCAAGGGAGAAAGGGAAAAATATACTCAACTAAATAGAGTCCCAGAGAATAGCAAGGAGTGATAAGAAGGCTTTCTTGATCTAGGGGCCCCAGGGACAGGGCAGCTCCTGGTTTTACTTCATATGTGTTGAAATCCCTACATAGCCATCATCTTGATGTAGAGTGATAGTAACTGGCTTCCTTAGCCTTCCTATGGATCCCCTTGATGTTTGGGCATGTTTTGTACCAGCACCAGGGCATAAATATATCTATAAATGACAAAAGACTTAAAAGGCATGGTCAAACATCTGATTACAGTGTACAATAAAGGTGGGTTACAATAACCAGAATTACAAACAATTACGTTTAACTTAACATATTAAATAATCTTGACTACTTTTCTTTGTCATATCACAGGGACCCTGTAAAACAGCCCAAAGTTAATTTTTGGTCAGATAAGTCACTGTGAGACAATATTTTCTAATTGAATCTACATGAAGATATCTAAGGTAAGTACAAATCACTTAAAGGCAAAGAAATTTACCACAACTTGTCAAACGATAATCTGTCACAAGCAGCATTTTAAGAATACTTTGGAGGAGAGACCAAATCTAGTCTGGTGTTAAGCTGTCCCTATTGAAATCCATTACCCAACTCAACTAAATCATGATCATGAATAACTCTTTGTTTATATTAATTACACAGTGAGGGTGGTTCCTTTTCTCCTCCAGAGACAGAGTGACCCCTAGTTAGTTAATAAATCTCTCCCCATTAAAGGGAAAGGACAATCAGGCACAAACAGAAATGAATGCAAAAACAGCTATCCATTAGCATTGAACAAAACAGCCTCCAGGAAAGTGAACCCCTGTTTATTTCTTGACAACACCATTACATACTCCTTATGACTGCTAAGTTTTCCAATCCTTTGGGTTAAGACTGAGAAGGTTGCACCAGTGTCTACAAGAAATTCTATCAAATGGCCAGCCACATCAATGACCACCCGAGGTTGGACATAAGTTATGTAGACAGTATTTTTAGGCAGAGACACTTTTGGCCTTGGGCCCCGTTGGTCTTCTGATTGCAAAACCATCAATGACTGAGGGGCCCCCGTCACTCTTGGGCATCTGGGGCATTCCCTCTGCCAATGCCCTGGCTGTTTGCAAAAGACACATTGACAGCAGTCCTTCTTCCAGTGCCCCTTCTGTCCACACAGGGTACACCAGCCTTGCATGGACACCCATAGGCATCGTGGTCTGCCAGGACCAGATTGGACCAGAAAAGGCAGCCTCCTAGTTGGTGGCTTTTGAGCAAACAAAGCCGTTGTAATCATTTGGGTCTTTTGCATATTTCTCTGGGTGCACTCAGCCTTTTCAGCCATATCCCTATTATTAAAAACCAAATAAGCCAGTTGGAGCAAATCCATTCATTGTGGTCTGAGGACCAGCACTTGCTTTCTGAATTATGTGCCTGATGTCTGGGGCAGACTGGGCTATGAAATGCATAGTCAAAGGGGGCCTGTCCCTTTGTGGTGGAGAGATCCACGTTTGTATATTTCCTAAAAGCATCCACTAATCTACCTTGGAAGCCTGCAGGATTTTCATCCTGTGCCTGTTGGACCTCTTTCAACTTTTCATAATTAACAGGTTTTACTCTTAAGTTTTTTCACATTTCCTATTAAACAGTTAATCATGCGATCCCATTTATCTCTATCAGTAGAGTTCAGCTGGTAATTCTATTTCTAGTTTGCCTCAGGAACAGCCTCATTCCCCACCAGGTGCACTGCATGATCCTGTCAGGCTCAGGCTGCCAGTGGCTTGGCATGACCTCTGGCCACTAGTATTACACCCAGTATTAATGCCAGTATTACATCCTCGGGGTGCAGCCATGGGATAGTACAATCTGTAGGTCTTCCCAGTTGAGATCAAAAGACTCCACTAGTCTGATAAATTCTTTTGTAAAATATTTAAGATCCTCAAAAACTTCCCAATTTGTCTTCTGTCATACTTAGATCAGACATTGAGAAAGGTGCATAGACTCTTATTGTTTTTTTGATTTCCATCATGAATTTTTTTCAGAGGCAAAACTGTAGGGGCAGTTGGTTGGTAACTTGCATTATTTTCAGTGCTAGCTGAGATAAGGATGGGCCCCTTGGGTAATTCAGGGTAATTTTACTCCCAGATAGGCAGGTCAATACCCATGCTCAGTCTTGAAGCAACTACAGAAGACCGACTTTCATCCTTCTGCCTCCCATAAGAAAATGGGAGTAAAATCTCTGAGGGAGGAATATAAGGGATAGGGAAAGGGGCAGGGCACAAATTTTGAAAAGAATGACACACCTAGAGGTGCCATGACTGTTCCATCCTTTCTCTGAAAGAGCTGAAATAATCCTCCCACTCATTAGCATATGAAATTACCCAGCCCATAAAAGCTTCAAGAACGCCATGTTTTGGGGGCTGCTGTATTCTCTCTGCTATGGCCCACACTCTGTCTGTAGAGTCCACATTCTCTGAATCTGAATAAATCCATTTCTAATCTTTAAAAAAGAGAAGACTTTCTTAAATTAACAATGCAAAGAAACAGAAGCAAACAGTAGAATGGGAAAGAATTATGTGCCTGATGTCTGGGGCAGACTGGGCTATGAAATGCATAGTCAAAGGGGGCCTGTCCCTTTGTGGTGGAGAGATCCACGTTTGTATATTTCCTAAAAGCATCCACTAATCTACCTTGGAAGCCTGCAGGATTTTCATCCTGTGCCTGTTGGACCTCTTTCAACTTTTCATAATTAACAGGTTTTACTCTTAAGTTTTTTCACATTTCCTATTAAACAGTTAATCATGCGATCCCATTTATCTCTATCAGTAGAGTTCAGCTGGTAATTCTATTTCTAGTTTGCCTCAGGAACAGCCTCATTCCCCACCAGGTGCACTGCATGATCCTGTCAGGCTCAGGCTGCCAGTGGCTTGGCATGACCTCTGGCCACTAGTATTACACCCAGTATTAATGCCAGTATTACATCCTCGGGGTGCAGCAATGGGATAGTACAATCTGTAGGTCTTCCCAGTTGAGATCAAAAGACTCCACTAGTCTGATAAATTCTTTTGTAAAATATTTAAGATCCTCAAAAAAACTTCCCAATTTGTCTTCTGTCATACTTAGATCAGACATTGAGAAAGGTGCATAGACTCTTATTGTTTTTTTGATTTCCATCATGAATTTTTTTCAGAGGCAAAACTGTAGGGGCAGTTGGTTGGTAACTTGCATTATTTTCAGTGCTAGCTGAGATAAGGATGGGCCCCTTGGGTAATTCAGGGTAATTTTACTCCCAGATAGGCAGGTCAATACCCATGCTCAGTCTTGAAGCAACTACAGAAGACCGACTTTCATCCTTCTGCCTCCCATAAGAAAATGGGAGTAAAATCTCTGAGGGAGGAATATAAGGGATAGGGAAAGGGGCAGGGCACAAATTTTGAAAAGAATGACACACCTAGAGGTGCCATGACTGTTCCATCCTTTCTCTGAAAGAGCTGAAATAATCCTCCCACTCATTAGCATATGAAATTACCCAGCCCATAAAAGCTTCAAGAACGCCATGTTTTGGGGGCTGCTGTATTCTCTCTGCTATGGCCCACACTCTGTCTGTAGAGTCCACATTCTCTGAATCTGAATAAATCCATTTCTAATCTTTAAAAAAGAGAAGACTTTCTTAAATTAACAATGCAAAGAAACAGAAGCAAACAGTAGAATGGGAAAGACTAGAGAGCTCTTCAAGAAAACTGGAGATACCAAGGGAAATTAGCATGCAAGAATGGGCACAATAAACAACAGAAACAGTAAACACCTAACAGAAGCATAAGAGGTTCAGAGGTGGCAAGAATACACAGAAGAACTATACAAAAAAAAGTTTTAATGAACTAGATAACCATAATGGTGCGGTCACTCACCTAAAGCCAGACATCCTGGAGTGTGAAGTCAAGTGTGCCTTAGGAAGCATTACTATGAACAAAGGTAACAGTGAAACTTTTATGTAAATAAACACTTAGGCAGAAACAGAACAACTGACTGGTTCAAAATTGGCAAAGGGGTTCATCAAGGCTGTATAATGTCAACCCTGCTTACTTAACCTATATGCAGAGTACATGATGCAAAATGCTGGTCTGGGCAAATCACAATGTAGAATCAAGATTTCTGGGAGAAATATCAGCAAGTTCAGATATTCAGATGATATGACTCTAATGGCACAAAGTGAAGAGGAAATATCTTGATGAGTGTCAAAAAGGACAGTGAAAAAGCTGGATTGAAATGCAACATTAAAAAAAAAAAAAACAGGATTATGACATCTGGTTGCATCACTTCATTGAAACTGAAAGGGAAAAGGCAGAACAGTGACAGATCTTATTTTCTTGGGTTCCAAAATGATTGCAGATTGTGACTGCGGCCACGAAACTATAAGATGTTTGTTCCTTTAGAGGAAAGCTGTGACAAATCTAGAGAGCATATTAAAAAGCAGAGACATTACTTTGTGGATAAAGGCCCATATAGTGAGAGTTGTAATTTTTCCAGTAGTCATATATGGATGTGAGAGTTGGATGGTAAAGAAGGCAAACACTGAAGAATTGATTCTTTCAAACTGGAGAAGACTCTTGAGAGTCCTCTGGCTTGCAAGATCAAACCAGTCAATTCTAAAGGAAGTCAACTATGAATATTCATTGGAAGTATTGTTGCTGAAGCCGAAGCTCCAGTTTTGGCCGCCTAATGTAAAAAGCTGACTCATTGGAAAACACCCTGATGCTGGAAAGACTGAAGGCAAAAGGAGAAGGGGATGACCAAGGATGAGATGTTTCGGTAGCATCACCAACTCAATGGACATGAGTTTTTTTGTTTTTTTGTTTTTTTTTTTAAGATTTATTTATTTATTTATTTTGGGCGGGGGTCGGGTTGGGGAGGGAGGGGAGCGGGCGGGCCACTTCTATTGGTCTTTGATTTCTCTGTTTTCATCCGTTTTTGTTCTTTGGCTCCTGTGGGGCTCCCCTTGCAGTGGCGTCTGTCGTTGCAGAGCGCCGGCTCTGGGCGCATGTGCTCCAGAAATCCGGCTTGATAATTGGACACATCGGTCCAGCCGCTCCGCGGCACGTGGGATCTTCCCAGGCCAGGGATCGAACCGGCGTCCCTTGCACTGCAAGGCGGTGTTTTATTTTTTTTTTTTTTAAAGATTTATTTATTTATTTCAATGGACATGAGTTTGAGCAAACTCCAGGAGATAGTGGACAAAGGAGTATTGCAGTCCAAGGGATCACAGTCACATTATTTAGTGCCTGAACAACTGCCACTGTGAAATTATCCAAGGTTAATTTACGAGTTTCCTCTTTCCAAATGCTTTTCATTAAAATCAAGTCACTAATTTTAACCAGTGCACCTGCTAGGGGGAGGCATATAAAATAATTTGTGGATGTATGGTAAAACCATCACTATAATCAATAAATAAATTTGTGGAGGGATTTTTGCAGCTATATAATCTCCTGCTTTCTTTTAAGTTTTATCCATTTATTTTGGCAATTGATTTTTTCATACTGAAAATATTATGGTACTCAAATAGTGATTTTTCTATTTTCTTCGTTCCCATAAGAACTTTGCTAAGGAATATTTATCCATTCCATTCCAAGTATGCATGGTTCTGATTTTATATATACATATATACGCTCTAATGATTTCGGCTTCAACTTTGGCATCTTTTGAAGTTTGTTTCCTGTGTCCACTTGATATGCTTTAATCTTTTTGTTTTTCTCATTTTAAGACCCCACCCGCGGGCTTCCCCTGGTGGTCCAGTGGGTAAGGACACCGCCTTGCAGTGCAAGGGGCGCCGGTTCGATCCCTGGCCTGGGAAGATCCCACGTGCCGTGGAGCGGCTGGACTGATATGTCCAATTACCGAGCTGGAGCTCTGGGCCGCATGTGCCCAGAGCTGGCGCTCTGCAATGACAGAGGCCATCGCGATGGGAGGCCCACAGGAGCCAAAGAACAAAGACGGATGAAAATAGAGAAATGAATGACCAATAGAAGTGGCCCGCCCGTCCCCCTCCCTCCCCACCTCAACCCCCAAAAGATAAATAAATAAAATAAATGTTAAAAAAAAAAAAAGACCCCACCCTCATCTTTGCTTTCCTAGTCTATACCTAGAATAAGTCATTTCTCCAAGAATAAAGTTATTAAAAATCAATAAAAGGATGTTAGAATTGCTTGATGCTACGGTTACCAGTGTGTCATTGTTTCTGGGGGGGGGGGGGATATATATAGATATATAGATATATATATATTAACCATGTATCTATATTTGGAATGTACCTTTCTGTGTATGTTTCAACAATGTATGCATATACACACTTTATGTGTATGCACAAATGCACACACACACATACACCTCTAATATATATAGCTCCGATTGAACTGATCAGAGTTCATTCTGATTTTCTCCTTTGCTTATTTGTAGTTTCTAATTCTGGCAGTGGGAAACTTGGTCCCCATTATCTATGCTTTAATTATTTGTTCAGAGTATCCATGTAAAGTAGTTTAAGAATTGCTAAGCCATACCCCACACTCCAATGAGAAGTAGAGTGACCAAATAAAGCACAGGGTTTACATACAGTTTTCTTTATAGCCTTATAGTATTTAGCAAATTATTGTTTTTCAAAGTTACTTAGATCAGTTATCCACCTAATTCATTCAGTTATATTATGCTTATACATTTGTGATACACTTAAATTAATTTGTCACAATCAACATGTCATTCTAGGATCAATGGTCAGATATTTTGCCCATTTTTATTGAATTATTTACACATTTATTTTTGAGTCCCAAGAGTGTTTTGTATGTTTTTGATTCAAGTACTTTTTCATAAATACATTTTAAATTTTCATTCTGACAGTCTTTAGTTTGTCTTTTTATTCTATTAACAGTGTATTTCTCAAAACAACATTTTTAATTGAAAAGTTTGGGTGGCCTATCAATAAACTCATCACTAAACCCAAGGTGCATAAATTGTCTTGTTTTCATCTAGAATTTTTAGGAATTTATAACTTATACTATTCTCTGATCTTTTGGATTTCTGTGTGTGTATTTTTATTTGTATAAGAAATGTGATAAGGTTCCTTTTTTTCTGTGAATGTGCAGTTGCTACAATACCCACTTATTGAAAGAATTATATTTTCACCACTGAAATGCCTTTAACATTTGTCAAAAATGGTCTATTTTGGCTTTTTACTCTGTTCTATTGATCTGTGTCTATCCTTTTAACAAAACAGTAATGTCTTAATAATTTGGTTTTTAGTTATGCTCTGGTCAACTATGCCCTTACTGATTTTTTACTTACTGTTGTATGAGTTACTGAGAGAGAAGTTCTGGAGCTTCAAACTAAAATTGTGTATTTGTTTACATCTCTTCATACACCTGTCAATTTTTGCTCTGTTTTGGTTGTGCTGATTATAGCATTATTATATATTCTTGGAAAATTGACCTTTTTATCATTAGAAAAGATCGCTCTTTGGGCTTCCTAGGTGGTGCTAGTGGTAAAGAACCTGCCTGTCAATGCAAGAGAAATTAGAGATGTGGGCTCAGTCCCTGTCTTGGGAAGATCTCCTGGAGGAGGATATGACAATTCACTCCAGTATTCTTGTCTGGAGAATCCCATGGACAGAGGAGCCTGGCGGGCTACAGTCCTCAAGAATCAGACACATTGATGTGACAGGCCATACACACACACATTGAATGTGGACTTCTTGTAAATAGTAGAGTGTATTGTTGACTCTTTCCTATCCAGTATGAAAATCTGCATTGTAACTGGTGTGTTCAAGCTATAATTAAAGTGTTATTGATGGAGGTAATATTTCTCATGTTTTGTTGTTTATTTTTAGTTTTCTTAAAAATTATTTTTCTCTGGGCTTAATTTAATTTATAAAAATAATTCCATTTATATTCTCTAGTGATATATTATTTCTACAATTTTAAAGATTTTTAGTTGTTATTCTAGGACATATATACATATATATATATATATATATATATATGTAAGAGTATGAGTCTATTTAACTAATAATAGGTTGCTTCATGTATGCAAAATAACTTATAACCAGATATTCTTTATCCTCTTTCCTAACCCTTGTGTCACTCATATTTTTTAAAGAATGCTGGGAATGCACAGTAAAATATTAATATTATTCACTAAATTATCATTTAATTTTCAGAGCAATATAAATAACAAAAAATGGTTTATTTTATTTTCTTTGGTTTCATAATAATATTTTAAGGTTTGTATATAAATACAAGTTTCTAACCCAAAAGGTTCCTTCTGACTGAAGAACTTTAGTTAACAGTTTTCACTGAAGGAATTTCTCTCAGTGTCCTCACTCCAAGGAGTATTTATTTCCCTTTTACTTTTTGTTAGGCATACAATTCTGGCTAGATGTCTTTGTTTTCTTTCATTTTTCATTTTAAAGATGTCAATATCTGTCGTCGTTTGCATGCTTTCTAATGAAAAACGTCTACTTTAATCTGTACCCTTGTTTCTCTCTAGGCAATATGTTTTGGTTTTGGTTTTTAACCAAAGAGTTTTAAAGATTCTGTCTTTCATTTTCAAAATTTTAAGTGATATGTATAAAAGTTCATTTTGTTCTTCTAATAGCTATCCTGCTGATGTCCTCTGAGTTCCTAGGACCTGTAATTTAGTATCTGTCATTAATTTTGGAAAATTTTCAGTCATTATTTCTTCAAATAGCTTCGTCTCTCTTGTTTTTTCACTAAATGAATTCTAATTATGTATAATTTAGATAGATTAATGTTGCCTCACAGATCTTGGATATTTTCTTCTCTTTAAGTTACTGAAGTCTTATTGCAATTAAATTTTTATATTTTCTCGATCTATTTTCAGATTTGCTGTATCTTTTTTCAGCTTTATTTAATGTCCACATAAGCTCATCAAAGACAACCTTCATTTTTTTTATTCTTTAATATCTAGCATTTTAAAAACATTGTAATTTCCATCTATTTTGCTGAAATTACCTCTTTGAAATTTTACATACAGTTTCCATTAGAGCTTTTGACATACTAACTTATCAGCTATCTTAAATTTCTTACCTGATCTTTCTGATATCTGTGTCAAATCTTCTGATTCTAGTGATCACTTTCTTTTTTCAGATTGTGAAAACCCTATTTTTTTTACAAAACAGCATTTCTATCCTCTTTCCTAACCCTTGTGTCACTCATATTTTTAAAGAATGCTGGAATGCACAGTAAAATATTAATATTATTCACTAAATTATCATTTAATTTTCAGAGCAATATAAATAACAAAAAATGGTTTATTTTATTTTCTTTGGTTTCATAATAATATTTTAAGGTTTGTATATAAATACAAGTTTCTAACCCAAAAGGTTCCTTCTGACTGAAGAACTTTAGTTAACAGTTTTCACTGAAGGAATTTCTCTCAGTGTCCTCACTCCAAGGAGTATTTATTTCCCTTTTACTTTTTGTTAGGCATACAATTCTGGCTAGATGTCTTTGTTTTCTTTCATTTTTCATTTTAAAGATGTCAATATCTGTCGTCGTTTGCATGCTTTCTAATGAAAAACGTCTACTTTAATCTGTACCCTTGTTTCTCTCTAGGCAATATGTTTTGGTTTTGGTTTTTAACCAAAGAGTTTTAAAGATTCTGTCTTTCATTTTCAAAATTTTAAGTGATATGTATAAAAGTTCATTTTGTTCTTCTAATAGCTATCCTGCTGATGTCCTCTGAGTTCCTAGGACCTGTAATTTAGTATCTGTCATTAATTTTGGAAAATTTTCAGTCATTATTTCTTCAAATAGCTTCGGCCCTCTTGTTTTTTCACTAAATGAATTCTAATTATGTATAATTTAGATAGATTAATGTTGCCTCACAGATCTTGGATATTTTCTTCTCTTTAAGTTACTGAAGTCTTATTGCAATTAAATTTTTATATTTTCTCGATCTATTTTCAGATTTGCTGTATCTTTTTTCAGCTTTATTTAATGTCCACATAAGCTCATCAAAGACAACCTTCATTTTTTTTATTCTTTAATATCTAGCATTTTAAAAACATTGTAATTTCCATCTATTTTGCTGAAATTACCTCTTTGAAATTTTACATACAGTTTCCATTAGAGCTTTTGACATACTAACTTATCAGCTATCTTAAATTTCTTACCTGATCTTTCTGATATCTGTGTCAAATCTTCTGATTCTAGTGATCACTTTCTTTTTTCAGATTGTGCTTATTATTTACTTTCTATAAGTCTCCTTATCTTTTATTGTTAACTGAATATACTGTATAGGACATTGGGTATCCAATGATTTTTGATGCCTAAGAATTAACTCATCTTCTCTTTTGCCTGGCATCTTAATGTTAATGTCATCAGGAGTTAGTCACGGCTTGTTAGCTATTACTATGGTTAGCAAAAGTTCTCCAGTATTTCAGATTCTCTATGGCTACCTCATTTTTATGGTGTCTGCTAATATAACTGTTTGTTATTGTTGTTTTCAAATTTAATCAGTCTTAGGATAGTCTTATCTTTAGATCTTCACTGTTCACTCCTCATTTCATTCTCTTGTATCTCTCCTAGTTGAACTTCTGTTGTTTTTACTTAACATTTCATTTTAATTTTCAGAAATTTAATTTGGTCCTTTCTTAAATCTGCCATTTTGTTCTAATATTTTTACCTCTATTCATTTTCTCTAAATGTCACCTATTTCTGTAATCATATTATTTTCATTTTCTATTGGGAACAATTACAGCATCTGATACCTTTTGAGTGTTTTGATCTGACATGTGCTTTTTCTGCTAACTCTCCTTCAATATGTCACCTTTGCTAATTTCTTTTTCTATTGCCATTTCATATTTATCTGAGTTAATATGGGATTTCCTTGAGGACTGGGTTGATATTGAGCTCCTCTAGATGAATTTTTTTTTCATTCTTTTGTGAACCTGGAGATCATACCAAGGATGAATCTTCTTATGTTTTAGATAGATTAATGTTGCCTCACAGATCTTGGATATTTTCTTCTCTTTAAGTTACTGAAGTCTTATTGCAATTAAATTTTTATATTTTCTCGATCTATTTTCAGATTTGCTGTATCTTTTTTCAGCTTTATTTAATGTCCACATAAGCTCATCAAAGACAACCTTCATTTTTTTTATTCTTTAATATCTAGCATTTTAAAAACATTGTAATTTCCATCTATTTTGCTGAAATTACCTCTTTGAAATTTTACATACAGTTTCCATTAGAGCTTTTGACATACTAACTTATCAGCTATCTTAAATTTCTTACCTGATCTTTCTGATATCTGTGTCAAATCTTCTGATTCTAGTGATCACTTTCTTTTTTCAGATTGTGCTTATTATTTACTTTCTATAAGTCTCCTTATCTTTTATTGTTAACTGAATATACTGTATAGGACATTGGGTATCCAATGATTTTTGATGCCTAAGAATTAACTCATCTTCTCTTTTGCCTGGCATCTTAATGTTAATGTCATCAGGAGTTAGTCACGGCTTGTTAGCTATTACTATGGTTAGCAAAAGTTCTCCAGTATTTCAGATTCTCTATGGCTACCTCATTTTTATGGTGTCTGCTAATATAACTGTCTGTTATTGTTGTTTTCAAATTTAATCAGTCTTAGGATAGTCTTATCTTTAGATCTTCACTGTTCACTCCTCATTTCATTCTCTTGTATCTCTCCTAGTTGAACTTCTGTTGTTTTTACTTAACATTTCATTTTAATTTTCAGAAATTTAATTTGGTCCTTTCTTAAATCTGCCATTTTGTTCTAATATTTTTACCTCTATTCATTTTCTCTAAATGTCACCTATTTCTGTAATCATATTATTTTCATTTTCTATTGGGAACAATTACAGCATCTGATACCTTTTGAGTGTTTTGATCTGACATGTGCTTTTTCTGCTAACTCTCCTTCAATATGTCACCTTTGCTAATTTCTTTTTCTATTGCCATTTCATATTTATCTGAGTTAATATGGGATTTCCTTGAGGACTGGGTTGATATTGAGCTCCTCTAGATGAATTTTTTTTTCATTCTTTTGTGAACCTGGAGATCATACCAAGGATGAATCTTCTTATGTTCTTAGCTTTTTAGGTACATTTTATTTCCTTGCTTATTTTACAGTAAATAAGGAGATTTGCATTTGGATTGAGAATGATTTGGGTTAATAATTATCCAAAAGATAATTTTTTCCAGCTCAATGGCAATTTTAGGCTGGAAATATTATTTTTGTGAAGCATATCAGTTAAATTACCAATTATGAAAATTTTGACAGTTACCAGTTTCATACATTTTAATATTTGTTTATATAATGGTTTTACAAATTAGATTACTTCAAATATGATATTAAATAAAAGCTTTCTTTGTATTGGTCTTGAATTTAATGTCTGAAATGAGACTTTAATACTTATGTTTTCCTATTTCAGGGTGATACTTTCCATCTGAGTATAAAGGTGTATTCCGCTTCTACTTTACTTCAGTTCAGTTACTCATTACTGATTGACACTTTGCTATCTCATGAACTGGGGAATACCAGGCTTTCCTGTCCTTCACCATCTCCCAGAGCTTTCTCCAACTCGTGTTCATTGACTCGGTGATGCCATCCAACCATCTGAACTTCTGTCTACAATTTTGACTTCTACACAAAATCAGGCTCTTTTCCAACGAGCTGTTTCTTCATATCAGTTGGCCAAAGTATTAGAACTTTAGTTGCCACTTCAGTATCATTCCTTCCAATGAATATTCAGGGCTGATTTCCTGTAGGATTGACTGGTTTGATCTCCTTTCAGTCCAAAGGACTCACAAGAGCCTTCTCCAAAACCACAGTTTTATTTATTTATTTATTTATTTTTAAATATATTTTTTTAATTTTATTTATATTTTGGGGGGGCGGCTGGGAGGCAGGGGGCAAGTGAGCCACTTCTATTGGTCTTTCATTTATCTATTTTTCATCCATCTTTGTTCTTCGGCCCGTGTGGTCCTCCCATCGCAGTGGCCTCTGTTGTCGCAGAGCACCGGCTCTGGGCGCATGCGCTCCAGAACTCTAGCTCGGTAATTGGACACATCAGTCCAGCTGCTCCGCGGCACGTGGGATCTTCCCAGGCCAGGGATCGAACCGGCGCCCCTTGCACTGCAAGGCAGTGTCCTTACCCACTGGACCACCAGGGAAATCCCCAACACCACAGTTTTAAAGCATCAGTTCTTCAGTGCTCAGCTTTCTTTATGGTGCAGCTATCACATCCATACATGACTACTGGGAAAGCCATAGCTTTCACTATAAGGACTTTTGTCAGTAAAGTGATGTCTCTGCTTTTGAACATGCTGTCCAAATCATAGTTGTTGTTCCAAGGAGAAAATGCCTTTTAATTTCATGGCTGCAATCACTATCCACAGTGATTTGGGGCCTCCCCCCCAAAAATATCTGTCATGGTTTCCATTATTTATTCATCTATTTGCCATGACATGATGGGACCAGATGCATGATCTTCATTTTTTGAATGTTGAGATTTAGGCCAGCTTTTTCACTCTCCTCTTTCACCTTCATCAGGAGACTTTTTTAGTTAGTCTTCCCTTTTTGTCATAACAGTGGTGTCATCTGCATACCTGAGGTTATTGATATGTCTTCCAGCAGTCTTGACTCCAGCTTCTGCTTCCTCTAGACCAATATTTTGCATGATGCACTTTGCATATAAATTAAATAAACAGAGTGATAATACACAGCCTTGACGTACTCCTTTCCCAACTTAGAATAAATCAATTTTCCCTTGTCCAGTTCTGTTTCTTCTTGTCCTGTATACAGGTTTTCCAGGAAGCAAGTAAGGTGATCTTGTTTTCACGTCTCTTTTAGAATTTGCTGATTTGTTGTGATCCACATGGTCAAAGGCCTTAGCGTAGTTGATGAAGCAGAAGTAGATGTTTTTCTGGAATTTCCTTTCTCTACTTTACCTACTATTTTATTAAGTAAATATTCTTACTTTTTTCTTTTTTTTTTTTTAACTGAATAGTTTGTTGTTTCATTTCTTGTTTTTTCTTTTTATACCCTAATCTTTTTTTTTTTTTAATTCTTGGCCTCTTTTACTGGTTTTTTATTTATTTATTTTCATCCATCTTTACTCTTTAGCCTATGTGGGCCTCCCATTGCAGTGGCCTCTCTCATTGCAGAGCACAGGCTTTAGACACATGTGCTTGAGAGGAATGGCTCATAATTGGACACACATGTCCAACTGCTCTGCGGCACATGGGATCCTCCAGGGCCAGGGATTGAACCAGTGCCTCTTTCACTGTAAAGCAGACTCTTTACCCACTGGACCACCAGGGAAGCTCCATTCCATTTCTTTTTTGTTTATCTTTTAGAGGTAAAAGCATTTTATTCAATAACTTGGCTCAATAAGCATGATTTTCCTGTAAATTTTTACAGTGATTTTTATTTTTAAAAGCATTCATTGGTGTATACTGGCTTTATAATGTTCTGTTAGTTTCTACTGTACAAAAATTGAATAAGGTATACATACACATGTATTCCCTTTTTGGGGGGATTTTCTTCCCATTTAGGTCACCAAAAACCATTGAGAGTCCCTTGTGCTATACAGTAGATTCTCATGAGCTATCTATTTTATACATAGTATCAATAGTGTATAGTTATCAACCCCAATCTCCAAATTCATTTCACCCTTCCTTTTCCACATTAATATCCAAGAATTTGTTCTTTGTGTCCGGGTCACTGCTGTCCTACAGAGTGGAATAAGTCATAAAGAAACATTGCATATTACCACATATATTTGGAATCTGAATAAAATGGTATAAACAATCTTATTGACAATCGTATTTGATATTCCATTTCTGATAACAATCTCATTAAAGCTCAAATCAAACAATGTAGATTTTTGAGCACTTAGATTATATGTTAACTATCTCAAAGTGCTTTTATTTTATCCACTTTTCTTGATTTACTTTTATTTTATTTAAAAAATTTAAAAATATTAATAAATGAAATATCCATTTCATCTAGGTTTTTATATAAAAATGATTAAAAACCAGTCATCTGAATTGTCTGCAAGTTTTGTCCATTTTAACATTTTTAATTATTTGTATTTTTATTATTAATTTTATTAGAGTAGAGTGGGTTTACAATGTTGTGTCAACTTCAGTCATAAAATTCAGTTATGCATATACATAAACTCATTCTCTTTCAAATCCTTATTTATGTATGGACTTTCCATAATTAATTTTTTTAGTCTCATGAGGTGTACTTTTATATTTCTTTCTCAAAATAGAATTTTTTAAATTAATAGACTCTATTATATTAAGGTAGCCTTAGATTTACAGAAAATTTGATCAGAAAAATACAGTGTGCTCTCCCTCTCCTCTTTTACAATTGTCCATATTATTAACTTGCATTAGTGTGACACATTTGTCACAACTGATTTACAGATGTCAATATATATTAATACTTAATGTCCATAGGTTTGCTTTCACTCATTGTATAATTCTGAGTTTTGGTCAATATCATATATATGCCAATTTAGGCCTTCCCTGGTGGCTCATATAAAGAATCAACCTACAATGCAGGTGATCTGGGTTCAATTCCTAGACCAGGAAGATCCTCTGGAGAAGAAATAGCAACCCATCCCAGTATTTTTACCTGGAGAGTCCCGTGGAAAGAGGAGCCTAACGGGCTATAGTCCATGGAGTTGGAAAGAGTCAGAAACACTGGACAATTAGCACACACACATATGCCAGTGTAAATGCATTGTATCAATGTATATGACCATTATAATGTTATATCCATAATTGAAGACTCATACAAGAGAATTTCACTATCATGAAAGTCCCTTGAGTTCCCCTACTTATTATTCCTTTTCTCCTCATACTACTGGTGGCCACAGATACTTTTACTCTATTTAGATTTGCCTTTTCCTCAGTATCATATATCTGGAATCATACATCATGCAGTCTTTTCAACTGGCTTATTTAACTTAACTATATGCACTAGTTTCCTCAGTGACCTTTTACATATTGATAACTCATTTCTTTTTGTCACTGAATAATATCCATAGTTGATGTACTGTAGCTATTTGTAGTAGTTGTGTAGTTGTATCTCATTTTAGTGTGTATGTAGTAATATCTCATTTCTCTAATCCGTAGTTCCCTAATTACATATGATGCTGAAAACTTTTATTTCATATGTTTATTTGTCAAGAAAATGTTCTTTGTCTTGCTTATTGTTGGAACATTCTTGTTTTTCATGTGAATGTTTTTGTTCATTTAATTGATTTTTATATTTTTGACATTTATTTCAACTATGCTTCTTTACCTCTTAGCTTCTGAAGTTGAACTTTTGCTTTACATATGTTATATTTTATTTGTTTAATGATAGTATATATTTAAATTTCCAATAGCTTTAATATGAAACTTTAGTTGACTTCTAGATAGACTTGATGGAGAGTTGTCAGAGGAGTCCAAATGGATATACTAAGTAGAGACACATAAGGAATATCATAAGTATTCTGTGTATATCTATTTACCCAGTACAGAAAATCAGATAGGAAATTTCAGTAAATTCAAGCACAAAGTGAGACACAGATCTTAGCTAAATATCCCACGATACTGAGATCAGAGTAAAGAAATGTAACAGGATAGCTCATAAGCACAAAGAACTTCACAGAGAAAATTGTATGTGTCATAAAATAGGCAATTTCTTTTCACTACCTATAAGATCTGAATTCATTACCATATATATTTCTTCAAATATATAGTAAATGTTTCCTCATCTTTTAGATGTGCTTTTAATATAAAGCTAGAAGATCAAGATATCTTAGACTAAACAGAAAACCCTACAGGAAACATGATGATTGTCTTTCAAAAAACAAAAGGAACATCTAAAGGGAGGAAGAATCAAAAAAGTTTTTTTCTCTACATGAACTGGAAGTAATCAAAGTCACAAAGAAAGAGGTTATAGAACTGCATTTTTTAAATTTAAACTTTATAGGATAGAGTTGCTTTATAAGTTTGTGTTAGTTTCTACTGTACAGCAAAATGGTTGGCCCTATATATACATATATCCCTTCCATTTTGGATTTCCTTCCATTTAGGTCACCACAGAGCACTGAGTAGAGTTTCCTGAACTCTACAGTAGGTTCTTGTTAGTCATATATGTCCATCCCAATCTCCCCATTCATCCCACCCCTTCTTTTCCGCTGTGGTGTCTATGTGTCTAAGCATGTCCATATGTCTAAATATGTGCCTATTTGTGTTTTGCAAATGAGATCATCTCTACCATTTTCTAGATTTTATATATATGTACTAATGCATGACTTTTGTTTTTCATGTGAATTTTTTTATTTTTTTTTTTTGACATTTATTTCAACTATGCTTCTTTACCTCTTAGCTTCTGAAGTTGAACTTTTGCTTTACATATGTTATATTTTATTTGTTTAATGATAGTATATATTTAAATTTCCAATAGCTTTAATATGAAACTTTAGTTGACTTCTAGATAGACTTGATGGAGAGTTGTCAGAGGAGTCCAAATGGATATACTAAGTAGAGACACATAAGGAATATCATAAGTATTCTGTGTATATCTATTTACCCAGTACAGAAAATCAGATAGGAAATTTCAGTAAATTCAAGCACAAAGTGAGACACAGATCTTAGCTAAATATCCCACGATACTGAGATCAGAGTAAAGAAATGTAACAGGATAGCTCATAAGCACAAAGAACTTCACAGAGAAAATTGTATGTGTCATAAAATAGGCAATTTCTTTTCACTACCTATAAGATCTGAATTCATTACCATATATATTTCTTCAAATATATAGTAAATGTTTCCTCATCTTTTAGATGTGCTTTTAATATAAAGCTAGAAGATCAAGATATCTTAGACTAAACAGAAAACCCTACAGGAAACATGATGATTGTCTTTCAAAAAACAAAAGGAACATCTAAAGGGAGGAAGAATCAAAAAAGTTTTTTTCTCTACATGAACTGGAAGTAATCAAAGTCACAAAGAAAGAGGTTATAGAACTGCATTTTTTAAATTAATCTTTATAGGATAGAGTTGCTTTATAAGTTTGTGTTAGTTTCTACTGTACAGCAAAATGGTTGGCCCTATATATACATATATCCCTTCCATTTTGGATTTCCTTCCCATTTAGGTCACCACAGAGCACTGAGTAGAGTTTCCTGAACTCTACAGTAGGTTCTTGTTAGTCATATATGTCCATCCCAATCTCCCCATTCATCCCACCCCTTCTTTTCCGCTGTGGTGTCTATGTGTCTAAGCATGTCCATATGTCTAAATATGTGCCTATTTGTGTTTTGCAAATGAGATCATCTCTACCATTTTTCTAGATTTTATATATATGTACTAATGCATGACTTTTGTTTTTCTCTAACTTAATTCACTCTCTATGAGATCCTCTAGATCTGTCCATGTCTCTAAAATGATCCAATTCTGTTTTTTCATATGGTTGATCAACATTCTGTTGTATATACGTACCACATCCTCTTTATTCATTCCTATTCCTAAATGTCCTAAGACATTTAGATTGCTTCTATATCCTGACTATTATAAATAGTGTTCCAATGAACATTGGGGTGCCTGTGTCTTTTTGAATTGTGGTTTTCGCTAGGTGTAGGTATAGTTACAGAGTTGCTAGCCATACAGTAGTTCTACTTCCAAGGTTTAAAGGAACTTCCATATTGTTCTCCACACTGGCTATATCAATTTACATGTTTACCAACAGTGCAAGAGGGTCCATCTCTCTCTGTATCCTTTCCAGCATTTATCGTTTGTAGGTTTTTTAATTATGGTCATTCTGATGGGTGTGAAGTGATGCCTTGTTGTAGTTTTGATTTGCATTTCTCTAGTAATTAGAGATGTTGAGCATCTTTTCATGTGTTTGTTGGCCATCTGCAGGTCTTCATTAAAGAAATGTCTTTGTAGGTCTTTTGCTCATAATTTTATAACAATTTCACTTTCCAACAAAATAAAAGCAATTCCTTATGAAAAATGCAGCCTTCTCAGTAACCCTGCCAAACAAAGATTAATGAACACTGCCAAGTTCTTTGATAGTTCATCCTTAATCTGAGTGTCTGTGTTTCCCCATGTGTGCATACATTTCTGTCCCTATATATACATATATCCTTTTGGGCTTTATAAGTTTGTGTTAGTTTCTACTGTACAGCAAAATGGTTGGCCCTATATATACATATATCCCTTCCATTTTGGATTTCCTTCCATTTAGGTCACCACAGAGCACTGAGTAGAGTTTCCTGAACTCTACAGTAGGTTCTTGTTAGTCATATATGTCCATCCCAATCTCCCCATTCATCCCACCCCTTCTTTTCCGCTGTGGTGTCTATGTGTCTAAGCATGTCCATATGTCTAAATATGTGCCTATTTGTGTTTTGCAAATGAGATCATCTCTACCATTTTTCTAGATTTTATATATATGTACTAATGCATGACTTTTGTTTTTCTCTAACTTAATTCACTCTCTATGAGATCCTCTAGATCTGTCCATGTCTCTAAAATGATCCAATTCTGTTTTTTCATATGGTTGATCAACATTCTGTTGTATATACGTACCACATCCTCTTTATTCATTCCTATTCCTAAATGTCCTAAGACATTTAGATTGCTTCTATATCCTGACTATTATAAATAGTGTTCCAATGAACATTGGGGTGCCTGTGTCTTTTTGAATTGTGGTTTTCGCTAGGTGTAGGTATAGTTACAGAGTTGCTAGCCATACAGTAGTTCTACTTCCAAGGTTTAAAGGAACTTCCATATTGTTCTCCACACTGGCTATATCAATTTACATGTTTACCAACAGTGCAAGAGGGTCCATCTCTCTCTGTATCCTTTCCAGCATTTATCGTTTGTAGGTTTTTTAATTATGGTCATTCTGATGGGTGTGAAGTGATGCCTTGTTGTAGTTTTGATTTGCATTTCTCTAGTAATTAGAGATGTTGAGCATCTTTTCATGTGTTTGTTGGCCATCTGCAGGTCTTCATTAAAGAAATGTCTTTGTAGGTCTTTTGCTCATAATTTTATAACAATTTCACTTTCCAACAAAATAAAAAGCAATTCCTTATGAAAAAATGCAGCCTTCTCAGTAACCCTGCCAAACAAAGATTAATGAACACTGCCAAGTTCTTTGATAGTTCATCCTTAATCTGAGTGTCTGTGTTTCCCCATGTGTGCATACATTTCTGTACATGTATGTATATTTGTGAAAGCATAAAAAAAGCATGTGTATGTATGTAATTGCCCACAAAAATATTTTGATGGCATTTTCTATAAAGTATATCTCAGTTTTCTAATACTTAAGAACACCGTAGTTTTCAAGATGGTAGCTTACAAAATATGTGGAGTAGAACAAGATTTTATCTCATAAAACTTAAGAAGTTTTCCTATCAAATCCATTTTCCCTCTTTTTCCTTCAAAATACTTTCTCAGAAATCTTTATCTCTAATCTTTAAAATTTTTCTTAGAAGGAATTTGGGTACAAAACATTGGCTTTATATTATGATTTAGGGCAGTTTGTTTGTTCCTCTGGGCATACTTTCTCAAATTTCTTCTCTCTAGGTGAGGAAAGAAAGTCAATCCTACACTAAAAAGTTCCAACCATGCATGATTACATAGAGAATAGAATTATAAATTGAAAAGAACTTTATCATGACGTCTCAACAATGCTTAGCAGATCTAAGCAGACACTAAGAAGTAAGCCAGAACTAAAGAGGCAGACTTTAAAATAAAATGATGTGAGCTTCCTTGTCCAACTGCTGTGAACTTAAGAAAGCAATATTTGAAGTGTCGAGTTGGTCTCTCTAATCCCCTTGTCCCAATCATATCTTAATGCAAGTGGGAAAGAGTGGTGCTGATGAAAAATGGCTGATTTTCCTTCTTAAATGTTATCTCCCATGAGTCAAAAAGTTGCCAAAGGATGGAGCTTTCCAGGGCAAGTGGAGACATTGGGAGACAATGAATGCACTGACTCTTTATTTTAGAAAGTCTTGATGGGATATTTTTCTGCCTGGTTCCAATCTCCATATACCAATTATTAGGAGATGAATGAGCTTCAGAAAATGAAAATTAAACTCAGAAAGTCAAAGGAAATCAGAGCCAGGCAGAAGGGTCCTCAGAGAAAGAGAACAAAGCAAGAAAGACAAAGAGAAAAGAAGGGTAAAATGGAGAAAAGGCACAAAAATAGAGGAAAACATGGAAGGTCCCAGGAGGGCATGAACAAGAATGGAAATGCCATTTGCATTGCTTTATTATCCTGTGAGACCTGAGAGAAAGCAAAGAATGTAAGGGCAATCTCTCTACTAAGGAAGCTATTTTGTAATGTGAGATGCCTTTGAGGTTCAATATAAAAATGAAATTATAGCATTTGATAATTTTTTTTTTACACAGTGATCACAGGCTGGACATATCCACTTCTTGAAAGCCAGAGTCATTTCTCAAAACTTGAACATGATGCATTTCAAATATGCATTGTCTAAGAATCTCTTTAAGTTACTCAACTTCTCATCAACCATTTAATTTTGTATTCTGAACTTCTCGCCTAGACTGTGAATTCTCAGTGGACAATAAATATTTTAAGTTATCTTTTCTTTATGGTCCTTCCTTGCATAGTTTAGAAATTCTCTCTCTACTCTTTAAGTTCAGCACTAGTAAAATTCAGATCAGCTTAGTATAGACAAAAATTGCCATGGAAAAAGTATGGTGAGTTTGGTTTTAAACGATTATTAATATAAGTGCACAAAATAAAAATGGATAAATTAATCAGCAGCAGAACCACAAATTAATCCAAATAGAAGCTCCAATATATTCAATTTCTGTGGGTCAGCTGAAGACAAGTAGGCCATATTATTACAATTCCACTGGATTCCTTGTTGTCAAAAGACCGCAGCACTGAAAGAGGTTAACAATGATAAGGTTTCCTGTATGCCTACAATCAGAGGAAGAAAGTAAAGCCAGAGCTGAGACTGGTATAGATAAATACATGTATGGGAATAAAGGTTCTTCTCTGGAGAAGGAGGGAATGTCTGGAAATTAGGTAGAAAAGAGAGATTCTTCCTTGTCTAAGCCTTTTGTGGGATACACTACAAAACATTGCTGTTTCCAAAACTTTTCCTTTAATCACCCTCTATTCAAAGGCCCCAGATCCTATGTACATATATCTATATGTATACCTTTATCTTTATTTATCTATCCTTCCATACATCCAAGTCAGGTCAGTCAATATTTTGCCAAGGGCTCCTAACTTTGATTATCAGTCCATCTGCTACATGCTTTAGAATTGATTTTCTTTGCAAGAGGCTGGTTGATATTCCTTTAAATACACTGAGATCGAGATCTACAGCTTGATCTTCTGATCCTTATCAGTCATGTTAGCAAATACTATGATTTGAACGTTACCATATCTTGTGTGGCAAGAGACCCAGCAAAGGTGAAACAGGAAAGCTGCCAGCAGTCACCTTGAGGTTCCTCAGCTGATGGGCATTTCATAAGGTTAGGATATGCCGCTTAAAGGTAAGATTCAAGGGATGTCAGCCGCCCAGATATCTAGGGCTGAGTCACAGCAAGAGTGAAACACTAAAGTTACAGACGTCAATGCTTTTCTAATTATTTCCTATGATGTGCCAGACACAGTATTTGATATCAAAAACATGCACATTCATATATCCAGTTTTGACCTCATGTTACAATATTTTAGGATACTTTTGATGGTGAGACAAAACAAAAACACCTGGATAGATAAAAGGCAAAAGTGTTTGTTGCATACAGATTCAAATGGGAAAAGGCTGTCATGCAGGGCCTCACAGCATGTTGGGGCATCTTGGGTTAGGGTACCAGCAAGCTGGAACTGTAGGAGGAACTGTATTTATGATAAATATAGTACATTAATTACTTTCACTGGAAGCTAGGTATTCTGAATACTTCTGTGGGTCCAAGAAAGGGAGACTAGCCTTGGGAAAATCTTGAAGTTGGGCATGTGCATATTGTAACCCACAAGTGCTATAACTTGATAAGAAAAGCAAATAAGTGTCAGGGTAGAATTAATTATTAGCCATGACTTTAAAACTGTGGGAGAATGAAACTTGGGAAATATTACCCTAAAAACCTCTCCCTTAAACACCCGGCTCAAATATTTAACTGCTTTTCCAGGCAATTCCACACAGATGTTTAGTAGGCATCTCTACTTCAAAATGTCCAAAACTAAACTTTTCATCTTTCTAAATCCACACTTGCTCTTTCCAAATCTTTCCCCATCCTTGTTGCTATAAAATTGCCTTTTACCTCAGGGAAGTATCAAGTCTTTTACTCATCTCTACCATTAGACTTTCTCACCTGATGTCATGTAGTGAGATGGCATGGTTGGCAGCTTGACCTTCTCTAAAATGATGTAGGCAAAAGTGTTGAAGCAACAGAAAACAGAACTCAGACCGGTGGACCAGCAGTGACTTTTGATTTACAGTGAGCACCATCATAAGTTTTTATAGCATGTCACCAGCTTAGTCTTAGTCAATGGTGCTAATCTTGGGTGACAAGTCATGAATGATAAGCAGCTGTAACTGAAGTCTCCCCATCACATATTTGACAGGGCCAGAAATGATAAGCTAACTGGTGAAACAGGAAAGCTGCCAGCAGTCACCTTGAGGTTCCTCAGCTGATGGGCATTTCATAAGGTTAGGATATGCCGCTTAAAGGTAAGATTCAAGGGATGTCAGCCGCCCAGATATCTAGGGCTGAGTCACAGCAAGAGTGAAACACTAAAGTTACAGACGTCAATGCTTTTCTAATTATTTCCTATGATGTGCCAGACACAGTATTTGATATCAAAACATGCACATTCATATATCCAGTTTTGACCTCATGTTACAATATTTTAGGATACTTTTGATGGTGAGACAAAACAAAAACACCTGGATAGATAAAAGGCAAAAGTGTTTGTTGCATACAGATTCAAATGGGAAAAGGCTGTCATGCAGGGCCTCACAGCATGTTGGGGCATCTTGGGTTAGGGTACCAGCAAGCTGGAACTGTAGGAGGAACTGTATTTATGATAAATATAGTACATTAATTACTTTCACTGGAAGCTAGGTATTCTGAATACTTCTGTGGGTCCAAGAAAGGGAGACTAGCCTTGGGAAAATCTTGAAGTTGGGCATGTGCATATTGTAACCCACAAGTGCTATAACTTGATAAGAAAAGCAAATAAGTGTCAGGGTAGAATTAATTATTAGCCATGACTTTAAAACTGTGGGAGAATGAAACTTGGGAAATATTACCCTAAAAACCTCTCCCTTAAACACCCGGCTCAAATATTTAACTGCTTTTCCAGGCAATTCCACACAGATGTTTAGTAGGCATCTCTACTTCAAAATGTCCAAAACTAAACTTTTCATCTTTCTAAATCCACACTTGCTCTTTCCAAATCTTTCCCCATCCTTGTTGCTATAAAATTGCCTTTTACCTCAGGGAAGTATCAAGTCTTTTACTCATCTCTACCATTAGACTTTCTCACCTGATGTCATGTAGTGAGATGGCATGGTTGGCAGCTTGACCTTCTCTAAAATGATGTAGGCAAAAGTGTTGAAGCAACAGAAAACAGAACTCAGACCGGTGGACCAGCAGTGACTTTTGATTTACAGTGAGCACCATCATAAGTTTTTATAGCATGTCACCAGCTTAGTCTTAGTCAATGGTGCTAATCTTGGGTGACAAGTCATGAATGATAAGCAGCTGTAACTGAAGTCTCCCCCATCACATATTTGACAGGGCCAGAAATCTTGACCTGAGACAAAATACCAGCTGCATATGTTCACTGGCAACTTTAAAATGAAACCTTGTAGCATAGAGAATGGGAATAAAAACAGCAAAAGTTCCTCAATACCTTATTGTGTTAATTGCTCAGTCATTTCAGACTCTTATCACATAATAAAAATTACCTAACTGTCATTTTGGAAAGGCCAATAGTTAATATGAATTAGCTTTTATTCACAGTTTTGAACAACTTCCCAAGTAGCACAGTAAAGAATCTGCCTGTCAGTGCAGCAGGCCCAAGAGCCATGGGTTTGAGCCCAGGTGAGCAAGATCCCCTAGGGGAGAAAATGGCAGCCCATTCCAGAATTCTTGCCTGGAAAATTCCATGGGCAGAGGAGTCTGGCAGGCTACAGTCCATGGGGTCACAAAGAGTCAGACACAACTAAGCATAACACAGTACAGTTTTTTCAAAGGGTTACTTTCAACTCCACAGTATTGTGAACTCCACTGATTTTGTTAATTAGCATTAAATTCATGGATAATAAACTTAAACATTGCAGTAAGAAGATTTCAGGAGTTTCTGTCTTCTGTTGTTTAGTTACTAAGTTGTGTCTGACTCTTTGCAATCCCATCGGCTGTAGTCCCTCAGGTTCCTCTGTTCAAAGGATTATCCAGGCAAGAATACTGAAGAGGGTTACCATTTCCTTCTTCAGGGGATCTTCCTGACTCAGGAATCAAACCAATCAAACCTTCATTGGCAGGTAGATTTTTTTCACCATTGAGCCATCAGGGAAGCCTGTGTTCTCTTTTATAGGGTCATAAAACTGAAAAACTAAGAAGAAACTTATATTAATCTGATCTAAAATCTCATTTAAACATGAGGAAAATGGAGTTCAGTAACTCAGAGAAATTTTTCCAATAGCAACGCTGCTATTAAGTTAAAAAAATTGGAATTTTAGCTTATGCCTTCCAACTGTTTGTCACGATTGTTTCCATTCATCACACTATCATTTTTTATGATTATTCAATCAATTAAGTGAAATAGTTTTCTTTGTATTATCTTTGGCTACCCTTATAAATAATGCACAGGCACTTCCTGGTGGTCCAGTCGTTATGAATCTGCCTTCAAAAGTGGAGACTCTGGTCTAATTCCTAGTTGGGGAACTAGTTGGGAACTAAAAAGGCTGAAGTCTCCCCCATCACATATTTGACAGGGCCAGAAATCTTGACCTGAGACAAAATACCAGCTGCATATGTTCACTGGCAACTTTAAAATGAAACCTTGTAGCATAGAGAATGGTAATAAAACAGCAAAAGTTCCTCAATACCTTATTGTGTTAATTGCTCAGTCATTTCAGACTCTTATCACATAATAAAAATTACCTAACTGTCATTTTGGAAAGGCCAATAGTTAATATGAATTAGCTTTTATTCACAGTTTTGAACAACTTCCCAAGTAGCACAGTAAAGAATCTGCCTGTCAGTGCAGCAGGCCCAAGAGCCATGGGTTTGAGCCCAGGTGAGCAAGATCCCCTAGGGGAGAAAATGGCAGCCCATTCCAGAATTCTTGCCTGGAAAATTCCATGGGCAGAGGAGTCTGGCAGGCTACAGTCCATGGGGTCACAAAGAGTCAGACACAACTAAGCATAACACAGTACAGTTTTTTCAAAGGGTTACTTTCAACTCCACAGTATTGTGAACTCCACTGATTTTGTTAATTAGCATTAAATTCATGGATAATAAACTTAAACATTGCAGTAAGAAGATTTCAGGAGTTTCTGTCTTCTGTTGTTTAGTTACTAAGTTGTGTCTGACTCTTTGCAATCCCATCGGCTGTAGTCCCTCAGGTTCCTCTGTTCAAAGGATTATCCAGGCAAGAATACTGAAGAGGGTTACCATTTCCTTCTTCAGGGGATCTTCCTGACTCAGGAATCAAACCAATCAAACCTTCATTGGCAGGTAGATTTTTTTCACCATTGAGCCATCAGGGAAGCCTGTGTTCTCTTTTATAGGGTCATAAAACTGAAAAACTAAGAAGAAACTTATATTAATCTGATCTAAAATCTCATTTAAACATGAGGAAAATGGAGTTCAGTAACTCAGAGAAATTTTTCCAATAGCAACGCTGCTATTAAGTTAAAAAAATTGGAATTTTAGCTTATGCCTTCCAACTGTTTGTCACGATTGTTTCCATTCATCACACTATCATTTTTTATGATTATTCAATCAATTAAGTGAAATAGTTTTCTTTGTATTATCTTTGGCTACCCTTATAAATAATGCACAGGCACTTCCTGGTGGTCCAGTCGTTATGAATCTGCCTTCAAAAGTGGAGACTCTGGTCTAATTCCTAGTTGGGGAACTAAGGTCCCATGTGTCTCTGGGCAGCAAAGACTACAACAGAGAGTCCACATGCCACAAGGAAAAGATATCACATACAGCAAAGAAGATCCTGCATCCAGCAACAAAGACCCTCACACAGCCAAAGATACATGCATAAAATTTTAAAAAATGAATTTGAAGCATAAGCTTTTCAATAAACAAATTATAAAACTGAAGCTGCAATTTGAAAAATCATTGGAAACCCTTTGGATTCAGAAAATACATCCCTGTTTAGACCCAAGCAGTTAACACTAAATTTAAGGAAATTCAAACTAGCCAACTAGAATAGAAACTATTCCACAAAATTCTAATAAAAATAAAACAAATATTTTTGAATACTTACGTATGGCAGAGAGATTAGAAACACCATCGAGTTACAAAAGCATCTATAAAGATTAACTCTAGGAAGTACCTTCAGAGAAAAGGACTCCAAAAATCACTTCTTTATCATCTGGATTGTCCATAAAAATGAAGTTTCAAGTCAGCTCTGTAGCTGGTCTCAAGTCTTAAGTTTCTTCTAACAAGTGGATTTGTCAAAATAAAACCTGAATCCAACCCCAGTCAGGAGCAGTTTTGATCACATAATCTCACTGTCTATTTAAAACAATTTTCATTTATTTCCATGGGCAGCGGGGTGTGGGGGGGGGGGGCGCGGCTGAGCTACTGGTGCCTGCTCTGGGCCTGGCTGGTCCCCACATGGCCATCCTGCTGACACACTTCCTTGACCAACAGCTGAGGAGATGCACAGCAGATATCCACAAATGCAGAAGGACAAGTCTATAAAAAGGACAGAGACCAATTATTCTCATTAGTCAACAAGGACAGAGTAAGAGCTAATGGGGCTTCTGTTTCAACAGAGGGAGAATTTATGTTAATTATTAGGAAAAACTTTGTAACTGTTAGAACAGTTAGGAATCTGGAAACAAGGTACCCAGGGAGGAAATAAAATCACCTTTGCTTTAAGGTACTCAAGGCAAGATTAACTCAATATTTATCATGAAAAATTAAAATATTATTAAATCAGGAAAACTAAGAAGTATATATTAAAAAAAAAAAAAAAACTAACTTGAGAATATTATCTGACACTTAAACTTGTGTCATTAGCAGTCCAGGGAAGAGGTAGCAGTAAACAAGATTGAGGACAGTTCTTCTCTCACAAAGCTTGTAACAACAGGGGTGGGGGAAGAGACATAAATACGCAAAATAAATGCCATTTTAAATAGTTATAAGTGTGAAACAGAAAACTGAAGACAGAAGGAGGGATGTGAGCTGACAGGGTAAGAAGAATGTCAATTTTAGGTAGGATTCAGTAAGAGATTCGGTGAGTGGGTGACATGCTATTGAAAATCTGAAGAAGCAAAATAACCACAGGCATCCTGGAGTGTTCCAGGCAGAAGTAACAGCAAATAATCCCTGAATGTAAACATAAAGAAAAGGCAAGAGTCTCTTATTTCTATTAGAATTACTAAAGAGGAAGAAGAGCAGAAGATAAGTATAAAAGGGGTAACTGACTGAAGATGGAGCAGATTATGCAGGTTTTGCATTTCATGTAGGACTTTAGCTTTCATGCCTAGTTTAGTGGGAAACAGAGATGGGAGATGATGTCACTTGGAGATGAGCAAGGTTTAGCTTTGGATGTTGTGTTTCAGAAAGACTTAAAAGGAGAAATTAACAATTTTGGTGACGTTTATTAGAAAGTGTGATGACAAATTTACATGCAAGTGGACATGGTTTGATGAAGTCAACTTCTAGAATAATTTTAAAAGCATAGACTACTAATTTTAACAGTATAGACTATCTTCATGAACAGTCAAGATAATAAACTGAGTTAGGAGCGAATAGAGAACAATATCATTATAATGTAATCTGAAGAGAAACCATTGAAAACCAGTGCAAAATGGCTTACTTAACGGCCAATAGAAAAATTCAGTGGAAAACTAAAAATTGAAAGGAGAAATTTGGGCTTCCCTGGTGGTCCAGTGGGTAAAGGGTCTGCCTTGCAGTGCAAGTGGCACTGGTTCGATCCCTGGCCTGGGAAGATCCCACATGCGGCCAAGAGCCTACACTGATGTCTCCAATTGCGAACCAGCACTCTGAAGCGCATGTGCCCAGAGCCAGTGCTCTGCAACAGGAGAGGCCACTGCAATGAGAGGAGCACACAGGCTGCAGAATAAAGATGGGTGAAAATAAATAAATAAGAAACCAATAAAGGCAAAACAAGATTGAGGACAGTTCTTCTCTCACAAAGCTTGTAACAACAGGGGTGGGGGAAGAGACATAAATACGCAAAATAAATGCCATTTTAAATAGTTATAAGTGTGAAACAGAAAACTGAAGACAGAAGGAGGGATGTGAGCTGACAGGGTAAGAAGAATGTCAATTTTAGGTAGGATTCAGTAAGAGATTCGGTGAGTGGGTGACATGCTATTGAAAATCTGAAGAAGCAAAATAACCACAGGCATCCTGGAGTGTTCCAGGCAGAAGTAACAGCAAATAATCCCTGAATGTAAACATAAAGAAAAGGCAAGAGTCTCTTATTTCTATTAGAATTACTAAAGAGGAAGAAGAGCAGAAGATAAGTATAAAAGGGGTAACTGACTGAAGATGGAGCAGATTATGCAGGTTTTGCATTTCATGTAGGACTTTAGCTTTCATGCCTAGTTTAGTGGGAAACAGAGATGGGAGATGATGTCACTTGGAGATGAGCAAGGTTTAGCTTTGGATGTTGTGTTTCAGAAAGACTTAAAAGGAGAAATTAACAATTTTGGTGACGTTTATTAGAAAGTGTGATGACAAATTTACATGCAAGTGGACATGGTTTGATGAAGTCAACTTCTAGAATAATTTTAAAAGCATAGACTACTAATTTTAACAGTATAGACTATCTTCATGAACAGTCAAGATAATAAACTGAGTTAGGAGCGAATAGAGAACAATATCATTATAATGTAATCTGAAGAGAAACCATTGAAAACCAGTGCAAAATGGCTTACTTAACGGCCAATAGAAAAATTCAGTGGAAAACTAAAAATTGAAAGGAGAAATTTGGGCTTCCCTGGTGGTCCAGTGGGTAAAGGGTCTGCCTTGCAGTGCAAGTGGCACTGGTTCGATCCCTGGCCTGGGAAGATCCCACATGCGGCCAAGAGCCTACACTGATGTCTCCAATTGCGAACCAGCACTCTGAAGCGCATGTGCCCAGAGCCAGTGCTCTGCAACAGGAGAGGCCACTGCAATGAGAGGAGCACACAGGCTGCAGAATAAAGATGGGTGAAAATAAATAAATAAGAAACCAATAAAAAAGGCCAAAATTTTTTTTAAAAAGGATAGACTGGAAGATGTACAATCATAGCTGAAAATTTTAATATACATACTCAGTAAGTAATAGAAATAGAAAAATATTAATGAAGGTACATGAGATCTAAACAACACTATATAGTATCTTAATCTAATCAGTATTGATCAAACAGAAAACCAAACAAAAAAAAGCATAACATATTTTTAAGATCATACAAAATATTCAATTAGAGCATATATTGAGCAATTTAAAAAGGGCCAATAAGTATCAAAGACTGAAAAAAAAAGTATTAAAGGCTGAACGTGTTTTTTGAATACAGCATAATTAATTTAGAGTCAACCAAAAAATTGTACATAGAAAGCAACACATATTTGGAATTAGACACTTCCAAATTATCTATCAACAGAAGAATAAATGAAAGAAAAATGGAAGAGAAGGGAAATAAATATAGAGGAAAATTGAAAAAATATCCAACGTGAATAGTAATGAAAATACAATGCATCAAAAATTTTATAATGCAACTAACATAGGATTTGGAACACCTAAGATTAAAAATCAATTATCTAAATTTCAAACTTAAACTAAGGATTATATGAAAACCAAATTCATTTTAAAGCAAGTATTAGAAAGTAATCAAGTAGAAAAAAGCTAAAATGCAGAAAAAAATGTTTTAAAATATTGAAAATAAAAGATATTTATTTGAAAGAATTGATAAGGTCAATAAATTCCTAGCAAGACAGATTGAGATATTAAAATGAAAATAACAGAATATTTGAATACTGCTATGTTAATAAACTTGACAATATGTATGAAATAAAATAACTTATTAAATAACAACCTACCAAAACTGTCATGAGAGAAAATAGAAATTTTGAATATTCTCTTATTTTTCAAAGAAAATTAATTTTGTTAAAAAATTGCACACAAATATATAGACACATACAAGTTCCATCATGCAGAGTAATATCAGTGGTCACATATTATTTGTGAAGTATAAATTACTCAACCACTTTATAAAAATTATGGAAATCTTCTATAAGGTGAAACATATACCTACCTAACTTCCAGTCTCCCTACTCTCAGATATTTTGCCAAGATATATGAAAACACATGACCTTAAAATATGTCAGAAGAACAATATTCATAGCAGCTTCATTGATATTTCTCAAATAATCTAAAGAACCCAAATGTGTATCAACAGAATTGATAAGCTGTGTTATATTCATACAATAAATACTCAGTTATTAAAAAAAAAAGTTACTGATAGATGCAAAATATAAATAAATCTCTAATTAGTGGAGGTCTTTAGGTGATTCAGGGGTTGATTTTGAAAGGACATGTGGGAGCTTTCTGTGTTGATAAAATGTAATTTATCTGGTTTGGAGTGTTGTTTGCAAAGATGTATCTATTCATCAAAACTTGTACAGTCAGAATTTGTATTTTCCAATGCATATCCATTTTACCTTGAAAATAAAAGTTTAAAAATAAGTGAGTGATATGATGAGATTCTGAATTGCTGTCATTCCATAACATGATCATTGTGCTAACATTCAGAGTCTGGACTTGAATCTAGGATTTCAGCTGTAAGTTCGAACTGAACTTTTCCTGGGGGACTTAGAGTAAGCCTGCAGAGTTTGTGAGCTCCACCCCAAATACCTTATAAGCAACAGGTGCTTTCTGTCTTGCTCTCCATCTCCTACCCCATGACCATGGTCAAAGGACTGCCCTTCCCTTGGTTAGCTGGCATCCCAACCCAATTCGGACCCATAAGTTGTAAATCTTGTGACTCTAATTCCTCTGTGTGGGTGTGCTGAAACTGAACCATCAGTCAAAATGCCCCAAGACAGATTGAGATATTAAAATGAAAATAACAGAATATTTGAATACTGCTATGTTAATAAACTTGACAATATGTATGAAATAAAATAACTTATTAAATAACAACCTACCAAAACTGTCATGAGAGAAAATAGAAATTTTGAATATTCTCTTATTTTTCAAAGAAAATTAATTTTGTTAAAAAATTGCACACAAATATATAGACACATACAAGTTCCATCATGCAGAGTAATATCAGTGGTCACATATTATTTGTGAAGTATAAATTACTCAACCACTTTATAAAAATTATGGAAATCTTCTATAAGGTGAAACATATACCTACCTAACTTCCAGTCTCCCTACTCTCAGATATTTTGCCAAGATATATGAAAACACATGACCTTAAAATATGTCAGAAGAACAATATTCATAGCAGCTTCATTGATATTTCTCAAATAATCTAAAGAACCCAAATGTGTATCAACAGAATTGATAAGCTGTGTTATATTCATACAATAAATACTCAGTTATTAAAAAAAAAAGTTACTGATAGATGCAAAATATAAATAAATCTCTAATTAGTGGAGGTCTTTAGGTGATTCAGGGGTTGATTTTGAAAGGACATGTGGGAGCTTTCTGTGTTGATAAAATGTAATTTATCTGGTTTGGAGTGTTGTTTGCAAAGATGTATCTATTCATCAAAACTTGTACAGTCAGAATTTGTATTTTCCAATGCATATCCATTTTACCTTGAAAATAAAAGTTTAAAAATAAGTGAGTGATATGATGAGATTCTGAATTGCTGTCATTCCATAACATGATCATTGTGCTAACATTCAGAGTCTGGACTTGAATCTAGGATTTCAGCTGTAAGTTCGAACTGAACTTTTCCTGGGGGACTTAGAGTAAGCCTGCAGAGTTTGTGAGCTCCACCCCAAATACCTTATAAGCAACAGGTGCTTTCTGTCTTGCTCTCCATCTCCTACCCCATGACCATGGTCAAAGGACTGCCCTTCCCTTGGTTAGCTGGCATCCCAACCCAATTCGGGACCCATAAGTTGTAAATCTTGTGACTCTAATTCCTCTGTGTGGGTGTGCTGAAACTGAACCATCAGTCAAAATGCCCCATGGGTTCCACTTTCCTGAAGTGGGAGCTTGGATGCTCAGGGAGCTACCTGTCAACCTGTATGGGAAGCCTTTGCCCCCTTAAAATGGAAGATCATAATCCACAAGTTCTTAGTTCTAGTACACCAGCTCCCATGTTTAATGCAATTGATGATGAGGACATTGCTATTGTGGCCATGGTTTGCATCTTATATGAGGAGTTGGAACTGCACATGGCTGTCTAACTTCCTCCCCCAGAGAGTTCAGTCTTTTTCAGAAGGAGCCACTGCTATCCAGCGGTCAGTGATGTTGCTCTATTCTGCTGCTCGTTGCTGCTGTGAGTCGTTGCTGTGAACCCCTACCCTAAACTGTTGGTTTTTTAAAAGGTCAAACTTCACTGTAGAGATGTCCCAGTCTGAGAAGACACAGTGAGCTAACCAACCATCAGGCTCTGACTTTTCCCCCAGGGAGGGGTTGGGGTGAGCTATGAATCCTGGGCTGGTGCTGGGAGAAGAGCTGGAAGGCCGCCAGCTGGGCCCATTGTGAAGGGTCTGGATGGCGCTGAGTTTGAGAAGCCAGCTGAACCCATGAGGAACAGACTCTACCAGGACCATTGTTGCAACCCAGAAGGCAAATGCCATAAAGCAAGTGCATCATAGATCACTGAGAGTAAAAGTAGGGTTTGGTGCACAAGGTACCAGCTCCTCCCAAGTCCCTAGAGGAAATCAGAAAACTACTTGTTGCTGTTGTTCAGTCACTAAGTCAGGTCTGACTCTTTGCGATCCCATGGACTATAGCCCACCCCTGTCCCATGGCTCAAGCATTTCAGGGCATAGTGGCATAGTAGTCACCAGGCAGGTGGCAGGCTCTGCATTTTCAGGGTTTGGAAAATGCAACAGCTAAGGTTGCACTGATGTCAGTGGACCCCAACCCCTCAGAGGTGAACTGGGACACTCTAGAACAGGAGGCATCAGCATAGGAGTCAGGGAAAAGGCAAGCTCTCCCCGATGTGTTCCTGGGAGTGGTGAGTACATGAAGTTACATAAAATAAGGACAATGTATTGCTACTCAGTGAAGTTGGGTGATGATTACAAGGCAGTTGTTTACACCATTTCATTTCCTTTGTATATGTTTGAAATCACCCATAAGAAAACATTTCATTTTTTTTAATACTTGTGCATTTAATGTATCAACAATTGGAGTAAGTCTGACTTGGGAAGACTGAAAAAACAAACAGGCTATGTAATTAGTTGAGTAAGAATCAATTTTTGACATGTTAAATTTTAGATGTTTATATCCATTTGCAGATGTATAGTTCATGGCAATCACTGATGAAGTCTGTATTTTGTATTTGAGACATACAGCTGAAAGGTAATAGTTTAGAGACTGCACTTAAAGATAAGAGGCTCATTTAAATTACCTGGGGAATTAGTATAGGTAGAGATGAGATTCAAGGGCAGAACTCTAAAATTCAAAGCTAATGATACAAAGAAAAAAACAGAAGCTTGAAACACAATAGAGAGTAGGAAGCAAACTGAATTAATATGGGATTCTATAACACATGAAAATAAACTTACATAGATTCCAGAGAAATAGCAGTTATTGAAGTCTACATCATCTATTAGAAGCAGGACATATAAAATTCATTTTGTTTACCATGGAAATACTTTAGCAAAAAATTGCCTGACTGTGAGTTTCTTAGATTATTATTAATTCAATACGTTGCAACCCAGAAGGCAAATGCCATAAAGCAAGTGCATCATAGATCACTGAGAGTAAAAGTAGGGTTTGGTGCACAAGGTACCAGCTCCTCCCAAGTCCCTAGAGGAAATCAGAAAACTACTTGTTGCTGTTGTTCAGTCACTAAGTCAGGTCTGACTCTTTGCGATCCCATGGACTATAGCCCACCCCTGTCCCATGGCTCAAGCATTTCAGGGCATAGTGGCATAGTAGTCACCAGGCAGGTGGCAGGCTCTGCATTTTCAGGGTTTGGAAAATGCAACAGCTAAGGTTGCACTGATGTCAGTGGACCCCAACCCCTCAGAGGTGAACTGGGACACTCTAGAACAGGAGGCATCAGCATAGGAGTCAGGGAAAAGGCAAGCTCTCCCCGATGTGTTCCCTGGGAGTGGTGAGTACAAGAAGTTACATAAAATAAGGACAATGTATTGCTACTCAGTGAAGTTGGGTGATGATTACAAGGCAGTTGTTTACACCATTTCATTTCCTTTGTATATGTTTGAAATCACCCATAAGAAAACATTTCATTTTTTTTAATACTTGTGCATTTAATGTATCAACAATTGGAGTAAGTCTGACTTGGGAAGACTGAAAAAACAAACAGGCTATGTAATTAGTTGAGTAAGAATCAATTTTTGACATGTTAAATTTTAGATGTTTATATCCATTTGCAGATGTATAGTTCATGGCAATCACTGATGAAGTCTGTATTTTGTATTTGAGACATACAGCTGAAAGGTAATAGTTTAGAGACTGCACTTAAAGATAAGAGGCTCATTTAAATTACCTGGGGAATTAGTATAGGTAGAGATGAGATTCAAGGGCAGAACTCTAAAATTCAAAGCTAATGATACAAAGAAAAAAACAGAAGCTTGAAACACAATAGAGAGTAGGAAGCAAACTGAATTAATATGGGATTCTATAACACATGAAAATAAACTTACATAGATTCCAGAGAAATAGCAGTTATTGAAGTCTACATCATCTATTAGAAGCAGGACATATAAAATTCATTTTTGTTTACCATGGAAATACTTTAGCAAAAAAATTGCCTGACTGTGAGTTTCTTAGATTATTATTAATTCAATAGAGACTGATAGAACAATGTAATATAAGTTTACATAGGATAAAAATAAATGCCCCACACACAAAAATTTATGTTCTAATAAGAGAAACTAGGTTAACATAAATGGAATGGTATTCATACACAGAAAATTAAATATGAGCATACATCACAAAAGGAGAAATGCCAGAAAGTACTATATAAATATCAAATAAATGGTTCCGAAAGTCAGAAACAGAGTTTCAGAGAGATGAGAGTTGCCAGCAAAAACTTGGTAGAGCAAGGTTAGATTGAACTGGGCTTTATAAAAAAAAAAATGAGTAGCTGTAAAGAGAAGAAAATACCGAGAAAGAGCCTTCAAGATAGAGAAATGGTGAGCAAATAAAACCCATGTGATGTACAAAGAATATTTTGGAGATGAGTACGTCAGTAATAGAAGATGTGAGCAGAACAGGGAAAGAAGATGAGATTGGAAAAGCAAGAGCATGACCCGGATTGCTGAGTTTTGAATGGGCAGCTAAGAATTTTGACTTTCCCCAAGAATTATTCTCACGGTGGTTAGACCTTGAAAGTATCAGCTGACCCATACGAGGACAGGTGGATACGATTCTAGAACCATTCACCTGACAATGTGAAGAAAGGCTGCCACATGCTAACATCCCTGCCTATTCAACATAGGGGAGATTCTTTTTTAGAAGTTCATGAACCAGGTGAAAGAGGATCATATTTCCATTACCCTGTTTTCCTAAAACAAAGAAAACAACTACTAGAATTTTTTTTTAACACTTTCTCCCTCCTTTCACTACAAGAAATTGAAGCACCCTTAAGTAGAAATAGAGTTGCTCATGGGATTTTTGTGTTATTCTGGAGCTAAATCTTGATAGAAAAGAGCTGGAAATTCACTGCAGTGAAAAGTGCTGAATTTTGTACCAAAAGCCCAAGAAACATTAATCCTGCCTCTTTCTTCTTTCATTACCAGCATCAATATTCCTCTTCAGATCACCTTCCAAATTGACATTTTGTTATTGAAGTCATCCTGACCAATTCAATATATGCCCCTGTAATTTCCCTCTTTCCAACTGAACAGTTATTATCTTGTGGGAAAGGACCCTCTCTATCCTGTATGTTTCACTTTCCCAGGACTTTGTCCAGGCCTGGATATAAAGCAGCTGTTCCAAACATCTTCGTCAAATTGACAGAATTAAACTTGTGTCAAGAAAGTTCCACACAGAAGGAGGTCTTAACAAATAAAGAAGCTGAGCAACAGCTGTTGGAAGCTATAAAGTTAGCATCGATCTGAAGGTTGTTTGGAAGCTTCTTTCATTTTCTTGCTAATGGCATTAGGGGCTCTGCAGCAGATAACAGGCTCTGACATGGAGACCTTAATCCAGGCAGTCTGCAGAAGCCTTGACCTTCAAGGAGCAAAGACATTGATCAGCACGGAGAGGGTGGAGGGTCAGAGATTGAGAGTCATCGAGCCATGCAGACCTGCAGAACAAACCACAAAGCTGCTCATCCTACACCTTGGAAAAGGCCCAGGTTCAATCCAGTCAAAGAAAAAACACATGCGTTGGCGATTCCTTAAAAAAATGCAGACCACTGTTTTTGCTCTTACATTAGATAATTTCTTGAAATTTATCTAGAGAGCTACGGTATGTTAGTGTCAGGCCACATCTGGAAAAAACAGAGAAAGCAGATTGACTTTAGATTATTCTCACGGTGGTTAGACCTTGAAAGTATCAGCTGACCCATACGAGGACAGGTGGATACGATTCTAGAACCATTCACCTGACAATGTGAAGAAAGGCTGCCACATGCTAACATCCCTGCCTATTCAACATAGGGGAGATTCTTTTTTAGAAGTTCATGAACCAGGTGAAAGAGGATCATATTTCCATTACCCTGTTTTCCTAAAACAAAGAAAACAACTACTAGAATTTTTTTTTAACACTTTCTCCCTCCTTTCACTACAAGAAATTGAAGCACCCTTAAGTAGAAATAGAGTTGCTCATGGGATTTTTTTGTGTTATTCTGGAGCTAAATCTTGATAGAAAAGAGCTGGAAATTCACTGCAGTGAAAAGTGCTGAATTTTGTACCAAAAGCCCAAGAAACATTAATCCTGCCTCTTTCTTCTTTCATTACCAGCATCAATATTCCTCTTCAGATCACCTTCCAAATTGACATTTTGTTATTGAAGTCATCCTGACCAATTCAATATATGCCCCTGTAATTTCCCTCTTTCCAACTGAACAGTTATTATCTTGTGGGAAAGGACCCTCTCTATCCTGTATGTTTCACTTTCCCAGGACTTTGTCCAGGCCTGGATATAAAGCAGCTGTTCCAAACATCTTCGTCAAATTGACAGAATTAAACTTGTGTCAAGAAAGTTCCACACAGAAGGAGGTCTTAACAAATAAAGAAGCTGAGCAACAGCTGTTGGAAGCTATAAAGTTAGCATCGATCTGAAGGTTGTTTGGAAGCTTCTTTCATTTTCTTGCTAATGGCATTAGGGGCTCTGCAGCAGATAACAGGCTCTGACCTGGAGACCTTAATCCAGGCAGTCTGCAGAAGCCTTGACCTTCAAGGAGCAAAGACATTGATCAGCACGGAGAGGGTGGAGGGTCAGAGATTGAGAGTCATCGAGCCATGCAGACCTGCAGAACAAACCACAAAGCTGCTCATCCTACACCTTGGAAAAGGCCCAGGTTCAATCCAGTCAAAGAAAAAACACATGCGTTGGCGATTCCTTAAAAAAATGCAGACCACTGTTTTTGCTCTTACATTAGATAATTTCTTGAAATTTATCTAGAGAGCTACGGTATGTTAGTGTCAGGCCACATCTACCAGAAAGCAGGAAGGCGGAACGGAGATTCTGAGAAGACATGAAACCCTTTCATTCTCACCAAGTTCCTATAGACATCAGATGGAAGCTAAGTAATTGAAACTTAGTTATTTTATGAGAAATTATCTTTAGCTGTTTCCCCTTTTGAGGTCTCTTTTTATGGGCCATATTCTCTGAATTTAATGGTCTGATTTTCACACAACCTATCTCTCTTAAGAACATCAGCTCAAAGAAGAGAAGGGAGTATACTCACGTAATTTGATTTTAGGCCCTATCTGCTACCAAGCGTAAATTCCATTGTCATCATCTCCAATCACCAAAAGGCTTGAAAGGTTTCCCTTTTGAGTCACTAATACACTAGACTGCAAAGACTGAGAAATTACTCCATGTGAGTACTATTAAGAAACAAATGACTGAGAAGCTAAAAGACTGAAAGAAG